>JARQOD010000006.1:149049527-149114323 GCA_033576555.1 Oophaga sylvatica | reverse complement strand
AAAAAGCGATCAAAAAACGTCACGTGCTCAAAAATGGTACCAATAAAAACGTCAACTTGTCACGCAAAAAATAAGACCTCACATGACTCTGTGGGCCAAAATATGCAAAAATTATAGCTCTCAAAATGTGATGATGCAAAAACTATTTTTGCAATAAAAAGCGTCTTTTAGCGTGACAGCTGCCAATCATAAAAACCCGCTATAAATAGTAAATCAAACCCCCCTTTATCACCCCCTTAGTAAGGGAAAAATAATAAAATTAAAAAAAAGTATTTATTTCCATTTTCCCATTAGGGTTAGGGTTAGGGTTGCGGCTAAAGTTAGGGTTAGGGTTGGCGCTAAAGTTAGGATTAGGGTTAGGGTTGGGATTAGGGGTGTGTTAGGGTTAGGTTTGTGGTTAGGGTTGGGACTAGGGTTAGGGGTGTGTTGGGGTTAGGGTTGGAGTTAGAATTGGGGGGTTTCAGCTGTTTAGGCACATCAGGGGCTCTCCAAATGTGACATGGCGTCTGATCTCAAATCCAGCCAATTCTGCGTTGAAAAAGTCAAACGGTGCTCCTTCACTTCTCAGCTCTGCCATGCGTCCAAACAGTAGTTTATCCCCACATATGGGGTATCAGCGTACTCTGGACCCCAAGAGTTATTGTGCAATTTGTCCTATTTCTTCTGCTACCCTTGGGAAAATAAAAAACTGGGGGCGAAAATATCATTTTTGTACAAAAAAAAATATTTTTTGTTTTTACGGCTGTACATTATAAACTTCTGTGAAGCACTTGGGGCTTCATAGCGCTCACCAGACATCTAGATAAGTTCCTTGTGGGGTCTATTTTCCAAAATGGGGTCACTTGTTGGGGATTTCCACTGTTTAGGCGCATCAGGGGCTCTCCAAATGCGACATGACGCCCCCAGACCATTCCATCAAAGTCTGCAATCCAAAACGTCACTACTTCCTTTCCGAGCCCCGACGTGTACCCATACAGTAGTTTTCTCCCACATATTGGATATCAGCGTACTCAGGACAAATTGGACAACAACTTTTGGGGTCCAATTTCTCCTGTTACCCTTGTAAAAATAAAATATTGGGGCAAAAAAATCATTTTTGCAAAAAAAAAAAGATTTTTTATTTTTACGGCTGTGCGTTATAAACTTCTGTGAAGCACTTCGGGGTTCAAAGTGCTCACCACACATCTAGACAAGTTCCTTGTGGGGTCTATTTTCCAAAATGGGGTCACTTGTGGGGGGTTTCCACTGTTTAGGCGCATCAGGGGCTCTCCAAATGCGACATGACGCCCCAGACCATTCCATCAAAGTCTGCAATCCAAAACGTCACTACTTCCCTTCCGAGCCCTGACGTGCGCCCATACAGTAGTTTTCTCCCACATATTGGGTATCAGCGTACTCAGGACAAATTGGACAACAACTTTTGGGTTCCAATTTCTTCTGTTACCCTTGTGAAAATAAAATATTGGGGCGAAAAAATCATTTTTGTAAAAAAAAAAAAGATTTTTTATTTTTACGGCTGTACGTTATAAACTTCTGTGAAGCACTTCGGGGTTCAAAGTGCTCACCACACATCTAGATAAGTTCCTTGTGGGGTCTATTTGCCAAATGGGGTCATTGTGGGGGTTTCCACTGTATAGGTGCATCAGGGGCTCCCAATGTGACATGACCCCCAGACCATTCATCAAGTCTGCAATCAAAACGTCACTACTTCCCTTCTGAGCCCTGACGTGCGCCCATACAGTAGTTTTCTCCCACATATTGGGTATCAGCGTACTAGGACAATTGGACAACAACTTTGGGTTCCATTTCTTCTGTTACCTTGTGAAAATAAAATATTGGGGACGAAAAAATCATTTTTGTAAAAAAAAAAAGGATTTTTTATTACGCTGTACGTTATAAACTTTAGTGAAAACCTGGGGTAAAATTCTCACCACACATCTAGATAAGTTCCTTGAGGGTCTAGTTTCCAAAATGGCGTCATTTATGGGGTTTCCACTGTTAGCAGATCAGGAGCTCTCCAAACACGACATGGCGTCAGCCAATTCTGCGTTGAAAAGTCAGACGGCGCTCCTTCCTTCCAAACTCTGCATGCACCCAAACAGTGGTTTACCCCCACATATGGGGTATCAGCGCACTCAGGACAAATTGCACAATAACTTTTGGAGTCTTGTTACCCTTGGAAAAATAAAAATTGGGGTGAAAAGATCATTTTTGTGGAAAAAATATGATTTTTAAATTTTACGGCTCTACGTTATAAACTTGTGTGAAGCACTTGGGGGTTCAAATTGCTCACCAAAGATCTAGAAAAGTTCCTTAGGGGGTCTAGTTTCCAAAATGGGGTCATTTGTGGGGGGTTTCCACTGTTTAGGCACATCAGGGGCTCTCCAAATGCAACATGGCATCCAATCTCAATTCCAGCCAATTTTGGTTGGAAAAAGTCAAATGGTGCGCCTTCCATTCCGAGCTCTGCCGTGCGCCCAAACAGTGGTTCCCACCCACATATGGGGTATCAGCGTACTCAGGACAAATTGGACAACAACTTATGTGGTCCAATTTCTCCTGTTACCCTTGAGAAAATAAAAAATTAGTGACTAAAATATAATTTTTGTGGGAAAAAAATAGGATTTTTTATTTTCATGCCCGGGCATTATAAACTTGTGTGAAGCACTTGGGGGTTCAAAGTGCTCACCAAAGATCTAGATCAGTTCCTTAGGGGGTATAGTTTCCAAAATGGGGTCACTTGTGGGGGTTTCCACTGTTTAGGCTCATCTGGGGCACTGCAAACGGAACATGACCCCCATCAACGTCTGCATTCCAAAACGTTACTACTTCCTTTCCAAGCCCTGCCGTGCACCCAAACAGTTCCCCCCCCACATATGGGGTATCAGCGTACTCAGGACAAATTGGACAACAACTTTTGGGGTCCAATTTCCTTGGGAAAATTCAAAAATTTGGGACTAAAAAATCATTTTTGTGGAAAATTGTTTTTTTTTTTTTTCACACCCAGGCATTATAAGCTTTTGTGAAACACTTGGGAGTTCAAAGTGCTCACAACAGATCTAGATAAGTACCTTAGGGGGTCTAGTTTCCAAAATGGTGTCACTTGTGGGGGTTTCCACTGTTTAGGCGCATCAGGGGCTCTCCAAACACGACATGGCGTCCAATCTCAATTCCAGCCAATTTTAGTTTGAAAAAGTCAAACGGCGCTCCTTCCCTTACAAGCTCTGCCGTGTGCCCAAACAGTGGTTTTCCCCCACATATTGGGTATTGGCATACTCAGGAGAAATTGCATAACAACCTTATCTGTCCATTTTCTCCTTTTACCCTTGTGAAAATAAAAAAAAAGTTTGTAAAAGATCATTTTTGTGGCTAAAAAGTTAAATATTCATTTTTTCCTTCCGCGTTGCTTTAGTTCCTGTGAAGCACCTGAAGGGTTAATAATCTTCTTGAATGTGGTTTTGAGTACCTTGAGGGTGCAGTTTTTAGAATGGTGTCACTTTTGGGTATTTTCTGCCATATAGACCCCTCAAAGTGACTTCAAATGAGAGGTGGTCCCTAAAAAAAATGGCTTTGTAAATTTTGTTGTAAAAATGAGAAATCGCTGGTCAACTTTTAACCCTTATAACTTCCTAACAAAAAAAATTTTGGTTCCAAAATTGTGCTGATGTAAAGTAGACATGTGGGAAATGTTATTTCTTAACTATTTTATGTGACATATTTCTCTGTTTTAAGGGAATAAAAATTCAAAGTTTGAAAATTGCAAAATTAATTTTCGCCATATTTGCGTTTTTTTTCAAAAATAAACGCAAGTTATATCGAAGAAATTTTACTTCTAACGTGAAGTACAATATGTCACGAGAAAACAGTCTCAGAATCGCGAAGATCCGTTGAAGCGTTCCAGAGTTATAACCTCATAAAGAGACAGTGGTCAGAATTGTAAAAATTGGCCCGGTCATTAACGTGCAAACCACCCTTGGGGGTGAAGGGGTTAAAGTCCACGTCGGGATATATACTTCTCCCTCTGGCACCGCAGTGAGTATAACATCACTGCAACTAATCACTACTTCGAATAAGCAGTTAATTACTAGCAAAGTTCCATCTGTTATAGGCATTTATCCTATCTATGCAAGTATATACAATCTCCTACTGTGGCACCACTGAATTTGGTCACTCAGTGTGTTCTATCATCCATGTACACATCTAGCTTCATCTTGTGAGTATCCATTTCATAAGTACTAGTAAGTACAATATATGAGGTATAACTTAACATTTTGCTTTATTTAATAATTCACTGGTCATTTTATTATTATTTTAGCATTTACCCAAAGTCGATAATCTATAATTTTCGAGCAATCCTACTTTTGACAGTGAGTTCTCCTCTTTTTATTCTCTTTGTCCAATATTGTTAGTTTCTGTCAGGTGTTCTTAGTTAGCGCGGCATTTATTTTTATATTTTTTGTTTATTAACCCTAGTAGGTTAGCACAGAGCCTACTTTTAATTGCCAGCAGCTTCTAAGCCACTAAGATTTTCATTTTTTTTTTTTCCTTTTGTGTTCATAGTTTTTTACGCTCACCTTGAGATATACACATTTTTTAGGTTTAGCGCCAGTGTTTATTTATTTTTCTTAATAGATAGATAGAATGGTACATAAATAGTTAATGACACACACACGCACACAAAATGTTCACGCAATATCATTAATTAAAAAAAAATGGCAAAAAAATGACTTGGGCTCCCGCACAATTTTCTGCGCCAGAGTGGGAAAGCAGATGGCTCAGGCCAATATTTCTAGGCTGGGAAGGGGTTAATACCCAAGGAGCTTCCCAGTTTATGAAAATCAGCCCGCAGATAGCCTTTACTGTCTATTAAGATAGGGGGACCCCCCAAAAAAATGATGTGGGGTTCCCCAATAATTTATAGCCAGAAAGGCTATGCAGACAGCTGCGGGCAGAAATTCATAGCCTAGGAAGGGGCCATGGACACTGGCACACCCCCCTGGCTAAAAATAACAGCTCCCGTGTAGCAGCGGGATATGGGGTAATAAGGGGTTAATGTCACCTTGCTATTTGTAAGTTGACATTAAGCCCGGTTAACAATGGAGAGGCGTCAATAAGACACCTATCCATTATTAATCTTATATTAATAAAGCGTTAAAAAAAAACACACACATAAGAATAAAGTATTTTAATGAAATAAAATACAACACGGTTTTCATATTTTTATTGCACGAACAGATCCAAGCGACGCCTCGGTCTCCTGTAATAAAAAGTAAAAAAATAAAACAACTGTATACTCCCTGTCCGACGCAGTCCAATTAATAACGAATGTCCCACGACGATCTCCCCTATAGATCTCAGGTGATGTCACTGCTCTATAGGGCCTCCCAGTGATGAACTGACAGGAGACAATGGCTCCTGCAGTGCATCATGAGGTTACCTGAGTTCATTCTCTCACTTTATGGCAATCCTGCGTGGGAATTTTCTCACCCAGCATTGCCAGTGAGAGAATGAACAAATGACCTCGTTCTCTCCCGGCGGGCGGCTCAGCCAATGAGCATGCCGCAGCTATGGCGGGGGATTTGAATTCTGTGAGCGGGCGGGTGATTTGAAATTTAGCATACGGCAGGGAGGGATACACACAGCGGAGGATTACCTCTGTTTTCAGTGTATCGCAGGGCGTAGGCATCACCCGATATTAGTGTTCCATACAGGAGATCGTCGTGGGACACTCGTTAATCACTGGACTACGGCAGAAAGGAGATCGAAGGCTTCGGGGAATTAGGCGATTGGTGAGTATGTACTCTATGTTATGTGTTGTATGTTATATAATAATAATAATCTTTATTTTTATATAGCGCTAACATATTCCGCAGCGCTTTACAGTTTGCACACATTATCGTCGCTGTCCCCAATGGTGCTCACAATCTAGATTCCCTATCTGTATGTTTTTGGAGTGTGGGAGGAAACCGGAGTACCCGGAGGAAACCCACGCAAACACGGGAAGAACATACAAACTCCTTGCAGATGTTGTCCTAGGTGGGATTCGAACCCAGGACTCCAGCGCTGCTAGGCTGCAGTGCTATCCACTGAGCCACCGTGCTGCCCTATGTATGTACTGTTTGTTATATGTTATGTGTACAGCACCAACCAAAAGTTTGGACACACCTCATTCAAAGATTTTTCTGTATTTTCATGACTATGAAAATTGTACATTCACACTGAAGGCATCAAAACTATGAATTAACACATGTGGAATTATATACTTAACAAAAAAGTGTGTAACAACTGAAATTATGTCTTATATTCTAGGTTCTTCAAAGTAGCCACCTTTTGCTTTGATTACTGCTTTGCACACTCTTGGCATTCTCTTGATGAGCTTCAAGAGGTAGTGGAAAATGAGAAACATGGAATAATTCACATGCCTTGAGCAAGTGGTAAATCTAAATTTAATGTCAACATATTTACATGGTGAATCCTTATGCCAAAAGGAACAAATTTGAGGGATAAGACTTACCAATTTGCAAAGTTCATTTTTCCTTGGCACCCTAGCGCACACTCACACAAGAGGGCAACATCGCCTTTCTACCTGGGTGACCAGTCAGAGCCAAGTTACTGTATGATGTGCCTCTAAAATTTTGAGATGCAGATGTATAGTTATGATTTCCCTGAAGGACCAGCAAGGGCGTCCCACTGGGCCTTCAATACCTCACCCTCAAGTTCAGAACACGCTGTGGAGACCACCACCCATTTTTGTAAAATAAGGACAGCATAATCAGTACTCCATCCCCGAGGGAAACTCCAAGACAAAGCATCTGCTTTGACATTCTTAATCCCAGGACATTAAGTGACCACAAAATTAATCCTGGTGAAAAACAAAGACCATCTAGCTTACCTGAGATTCAGATGTTTAGCAGATTCTAGGTACATCAAGTTTTTATGATCAGTTATGACTTCCCCCTCAAAAAAATGATGCCATTCTTCGGATGCCAACTTAATGGCCAAAGGTTCCCTATGGCTTACATTATAGTTTCTTCTTCCGATGACAACTTTTTAGGGAAGAAGGCACATGGATTCCATTTACTAGGTGATGACCCTTTAGAAAATACAGCCCTGACCTCTACTTCCAAAGCATCAATGTCAACAATAAATGGTTGAGACATGGGCGAACATACCGCCGGTTCAGCCGGTGCAGCTGCATCGGGGCCCAGAGGCTCCAGGGGGCCCCTGCAGGGCGGCTAATAAGGAGGGCAATCTGGCCGGTTTCTCCGGGCCCGAGGCTCCGTGGGCCCCTGGCCAGATTGCCCTCATGTGCGGTGGGCAGGGAGCGATCCCAGCAGCTCCGCTGCCTGCAAGAGAAATAAGCAGGAGCAGAGCTGCAAGGATCCTTCATGCCTGACGCCTGCGCTTCCTGTCTCTGACACAGAGAGCAGCACCGCTGGATGACGTCATCATTCAGCTGCCGGATGTGCCAGAGCAAGGAAGCGAGGGTGCCGGTGATGCTGCGGACAGGCGAGAGGTGCTGTATGTGTGTGTGATGCTGCGGACAGGTGAGAGGTGCTGTGTATGTGTGTGTGTGTGTGTGATGCTGCGGACAGGTGAGAGGTGCTGTGTGTGTGTTTTGTATCTATGTGTGTGTAGAGATGAGTGGTGGTGTGTGTGTAGTTGGAGGAGAGGGAATGATGGGGTGATGGGGAAAAGGCAATGACGGGGTGATGGGGAAAAGGCAACAATGGGGTGATGGGGAAAATTCAATGATGGGTGATGGAGAAAAAGCAATGATGGGTGATGGAGAAGGTAATGATGGGGTGATGGTGAAAAAGAAATGATGGGGTGATGAGGAAAAAGCAATGATGGGGAAAAAGCAATGATGGCAGTGATGGGGAGAAGGCAATGATGGGTGATGGGGAGAAGGCAATGATGGGAGAGATGGGGAGAAGTCAATGATGGGATGATGGGGAGAAGGCAATGACGGGGTGATGGCGAAGGCAATGATGGGGTGGTAAGGGAGAAGGCAATGATGGAGGTGGTGGAAAGGGCAATGATGGGGTGGTAGGGGAAGAATGCAATGATGTTGGTGGTGGAAAGGGCAATAATGTGGGTGGTGGGGGAGGAGGAAATGATGTAAGTGGTGGAATAAGCAATGATGTTGTGGCAGGGGAGAAAGCAAAGATGGTGGAGTAGAAGCCAATGATGGAGGTGGTGAAGAGGGCAATTATGGGGTGGGGGAGAGGACAATAATGGGATGTGGGGGGAGGAGGACAATGAGGGGTGTGGGGGATTGGGATGGGAAGAAAGGGGACTTATAATGGCCTTAGGAACAGGGGGAGGTGGAGGAAGACATTATCACTTATGTCTAACACCAGGGCCGGCTCCAGGTTTTTATGGGCCCCGGGCGAAAGAGTCTCAATGGGCCCCTTTTGTTGTGAATGGGTTTGAGATGAGTTCTGAGCAGAGGCTTCCTCTGGTGGTTACAAGCGGTGCTGGTCTGTCCAGTGAAGATTGTGAGGACTGGGAATCAGGTGTTACTGACTGGTCTTATATAAGGGAGTCACCTTCCCATCAGGGTTGCCGGTGATCAATTGTTCTGGTCTGAATCCTTCATTCCTGTTTCCCTTGTAGCCTGCTGTGTCGTGTCTGCATCTCCTGCTAACAGATAAGACATTTTCTTCTTTTTGTTTTTTGTGCTATATTTTTGCATTTTGTCCTGCACTTCTGTGGGGGCCTTCAGGGTCCCCTCCGGGGGCTTTTGCCCTCTCAGTTTAGTTCAGCCTCTGATGTTTGTGCTTTTGCTTTTTCCAGTTTTTTCGGTGGCTGCTGTTTTGATTTTGTTACACCAGAGAAACTAATTTAGGTGGAAGAGGTCGTGTGATCTCAGGTGTTTTTGAAATTAGTAGAGTTGGTGCTTTTCAGGGTTTTCTGGATTGCAGTAAGTACCCTTCCTATCCTTTTCTATTTAGTTAGTTTGGGCCCCAGCGTTTGCTCATACTATTTTCTTTCTTTGTCAGTATTTCATCTTGTCTAACCGCCATTACATGTTTGGGGGCTTTCTATTATCTTTGGGGTTCTGCTCCGGGGCAGATAGCTTTCCTATTTCTATCTTTAGGTGTAGTTAGTTTCTCAGGCTGTGACGAGGCGTCTAGGACCAACGTAGGAACGCTCCACGGCTGCCTCTAGTTGTGGTGGTTAGTCAGGGTACTGCAATCTCATAGATTCCAACTGCTCTGGTGTATTGCCTTTTTTGCCTGCACTCCTCAGCTGCCGAAACATAACACCCTTTAACACAGACCACGATTCATGATGCACAGATACAGCAGAGAAATATGGGTATAGTACAATGCCAAATGCTTCACTTCTTACATTACAAGAGTGCTATCTATTGTAAATTCTACAATAATTTAGAAACCGCCAAATTCTCACAGCGAACAGTACAGACTGGACAGTACAGTTCTCCATACAATATTATGGGCACCACATAGTCTCCCCCTCATCACCCATATAATACCTCATGCAGGATGTCACCCCCACCATCCCCCATATAATGCTCCATACAGAATACTGGACCACATAAATTGCTCCATACAGGATACTGGTCCCCATATAATGCTCCATACAAAATATGCACTGCGCTGCACTCTGCACTGTTATGGCTCAGGAGAGGCCGTATCACCTCCCCATCACCTCCATCATGGCCTTCTCATCACCTCCATCAATTCCTTCTCCCCATCACCTCTATCAATGCCTCTCCCCATCACCCCCATCATTGCCTTCTCCCCATCACCTCCATCATGGCCTTCTCCCCATCACCCCATCATGGCCTTCTTCCCATCACCTCCATCAATGCCTTCTCCCCATCACCTCCATCAATGCATTCTCCCCATCACTTCCATCAATGCCTTCTCCCCATCACCTCCATCAATGCCTTCTCCCCATCACCTCCATCAATGCCTTCTCCCCATCACCCCCATCATTGCCTTCTCCCCATCACCCCATCATGGCCTTCTCCCCATCACCTCCATCAATGCCTTCTCCCCATCACTTCCATCATGGCCTTCTCCCCATCACCTCCATCAATTCCTTCTCCCCATCACCTCCATCAATGCCTTCTCCCATCACCTCCATCAATGCCTTCTCCCCATCACCTCCATCAATGCCTTCCCCCCATCACCTCCATCAATGCCTTCTCTCCATCACCTCCATCAATGCCTTCTCCCCATCACCCCCATCATTGCCTTCTCCCCATCACCCCATCATGGCCTTCTCCCCATCACCTCCATCAATGCCTTCTCCCCATCACTTCCATCATGGCCTTCTCCACATCACCTCCATCAATGCCTTCTCCCCATCACCTCCATCAATGCCTTCTCCCCAGCACCCCATCATTGCCTTCTCCCCATCACTTCCATCTTGGCCTTCTCCCTATCACCCCATCATGGCCTTCTCCCCATCACCCCCGATCATTGACTTCTCCCCATCACCTCCATAATGGCCTTCTCCCCATTATTGCCCTCTCCTCCACCTACACACACACACAGACACACACAGCAACATTCACCGGTCTGCACACACACACACACACACACACACACACACACAACGTCTCACCTGTCCGGTGTCCGCACCACAGGCATTCCCGCAGCATCACCGGCGCCCGTGCTTTCTCTCTCTGCAAAAGCCAGCCGCTGAATGATGACATCATCCAGCGGCGCTGCTGTGAGAGGAAGCGCGGGGGCCCTGCAGGGGCCGCCTGGAGCCTGGAGCTGCGGAGGCATGCAGAGAGGTAAGTATTGTGCCAGCTGCCGGGACCCTGAGCAACTGGGGGGCCCAGTGGCGGCGCTGGCACCGTTCTCCGCTGACGGGCGACGGGGTGCCCGACGATGAATGGGCCCCCCTGCCTGCTCAGGGCCCCAGCACTTGCCCAGGTACGCCAGGTGCTGACGCCGGCCCTGTATGTAGTCACCAACAATTGATAAAAAGATCAATCAAAGCATTTAGCTTGGTGCTGTAGTTCTTCATTTCTCATATTCTTGCTCAACTTCCAGCAGAAAGAAGAGCTGGCTGTATAAAGGCTAAGGCCTCACTTTCTTACTTGTGTATTTAATCGGCAAGTACAATGTGATAAAAATATCGCATTGCACTTTTAGCGATGTTTTTAAATGAGCCAGTGTTTATCTGCGAGTTTTTCCCCAGCTGTAATCGGATGAGACTCGCCAATGTAAGTCTATGGTGAGAGAAAGAAATCAGATGGCACACAGATCATGCACATGCTGTCTGATTTTTATGCACACATCTCAAAGGAACCATAAAATTTCACCAACAAAGTCAAGCAAATTCACAGCCTGAACCCTCAGAATAGAAGGGTGTTTAGCTTTGTTTAATCTAATAAACAATTTTAAAGAATGATGTGAGGCCCCTATTTTTGATAACCAGCAAAGGTAAAGCAGACAGGTGTGGGCTGATTACTGGGCTGAGAAGGTGTTGATGTCAGCAGTGATTTGTCAAAAATCACAGCTGGCATCAAGCTCTAGTGTTATTAAGGAGAAGTGTCTATCAGACACTCCCAGTACTAACGCAATAATTAAAAATAAAAACTCACACACAAAAAGTACTTTATATGAAAAAACACTCCCCGACACCCACAAGACCTGGTGGCTCTGAAGAATGATGATGTCAGTATCTATAACGCTAATCAGAGTTGCCGTGTCTCATAGAGGGCAGTGTTACGTAACCGCTGTTCAGAGCTGCCTGGCCTCGCGTAGCACAGCGGGACCTGGAGTGGCTGCTCCTAAAGCATATGGAGCTTAATTCTCTGAACCAGGGAAAGTGTTGGGGAGTGTTTTCATCATTGCCTTCTCCCCATCACCTCCATAATGGCCTTCTCCCCATCATTACCCTCTCCTCCACCTACACACACAGACACACACAGCAACATTCACCTGTCTGCACACACACACACCACATCTCACCTGTCCGGCGTCTGCACCGCAGGCATTCCCGCAGCATCACCGGCGCCCGCGCTTTCTCTCTCTGCCACAGCCGGCCGCTGGATGATGATGTGAGAGGAAGCGCGGGCGGCCGCTTGGAGCCTGGAGCTGCGGAGGCATGGGGAGAGGTAAGTATTGTGCCGGCTGCTGGGGCCCTGAGCATGCAGGGGGGCCCAGTGGCGGCGTTGGCACCGCTCTCCTCCACAGACGGGCGCCGGGGTGCCCGACAGCATGAGGGTCCCCCCGCCTGCTCAGGGCCCCGGCACTTGCCCGGGTACGCCGGGTGCTGATGCCGGCCCTGTCTAACACAGTCCCTTAGTATATAGTGTACCCACTAATTCTATATATGGTGACCTCCCTTATTATATAGCTTCCTCTGCTGTTATGTATAGTGTTGTCTCTTACATAGTTTATTTTTGTTAATTTTGTTATTCACAACACCATCTTTTATTACATAGTCCTCTCCCATTTTAGATATAAAATGACTGCTGATCGAGGAGCCGGTGACCAGATTACCAGTCCATCAGCTCCTCCATTAGAAAGGAAGCTTTCCCATGCTCCATCAGCCATCACTGTATTATACACATAATAAGAGAGGAGGGTATGTAATAAAAAACAGGGCTTTATATAATCCAATATGTTAAGGGACGGTACTGTATATAGCAAGAGAGGGCACTGTAAAAGCGACAGCAATATACATAATAAAGGAGACTATGTAATATATACAGTCATGGCCAAAAGTTTTGAGAATGACACAAATATTAATTTTTACAAAGTCTACTGCTTCACTTTTTCTAATGGCAATTTGCATATACTCCAGAATGTTAGAAAGAATGATCAGCTTAACAGCAATTACTTGCAAAGTCAATATTTGGCTAGAAAATGAACTTTATCCCCCAAAACACATTTCAACATCATTGCAGCCCTGCCTTAAAAGGACCAGCTAACCTCTTTTCAGTGATTGCTCCATTAACACAGGTGTGGGTGTTGATGAGGACATGGCTGGAGATCAATCTGTCATGATTAACCCCTTAACGACCAAGCCATTTTGTAGGTTAAAGACCAGGCCAATTTTTGCAATTCTGACCACTGTCATTTATTGTGCTTATAACTCTGGAACGCTTCAACAGATCTTGGCGATTCTGAGACTGTTTTCTCGTGACATATTGTACTTCACGATAGTGGTAAAATTTCTTCAATATAACTTGCGTTTATTTATGAAAAAAACGGAAATATGGCTAAAATTTTGAAAATTTTGCAATTTTCAAACTTTTAATTTTTATGCCATTAAATCAGAGAGATATGTCACAAAAATAGTAAATAAATAACATTTCCACATGTCTACTTTACATCAGCACAATTTTGGAACCAAAATTTTTTTTTTGTTAGGAAGTTATAAGTGTTAAAAGTTGACCAGCAATTTCTCATTTTTCCAACAAAATTTACAAAACCATTTTTTTTAGGGCCACCTCACATTTGAAGTGAATTTGAGGGGCCAATATGACAGAAAATACCCAAAAGTGACACCATTCTAAAAACTGCACCCCTCAAGGTGTTCAAAGCCACATTCAAGAAGTTTATTAACCCTTTAGGTACTTCACAAGAATTGAAGCAATGTGGAAGGAAAAAATGAACATTTAACTTTTTTTCCCAAAATTTTTTTTTCGACACAATTTTTTTAAATTTTGTCAAGGGTATCAGTAGAAAATGAACCACAATATTTGTTGAACAATTTCTCCTGAGTACACAGATACCCCATGTGTGGGGGTAAACCACTATTTGGGCGCATGGCAGAGCTCGGAAGGGAAGCAGCGCCATTTGACTTTTTTGGCTGGAATTGAGATTGGACGCCATGTCGCATTCGGAGAGTCCCTGTGTGCCTAAACAGTGGAAACCCCCCACAAGTGACCCCATTTTGGAAACTAGACCCCAAGGAACTTATCTAAATGTGCTGTGAGAGCTTTTAACCCCCAAGGGCTTCACAGAAGGTTATAACGTAGAGCCGTAAAATTAAAAAATCATATTTTTTCCAGAAAAATGATCTTTTCATCCCAATTTTTATTTTCCAAAGGATAAAAGGACCCAAAAGTTATTGTGCAATTAGTCCTGAGTACGCTGATACCCCATATGTGGGGGTAAACCACTATTTGGGCGCATGGCAGAGCTCGGAAGGGAAGCAGCGCCATTTGACTTTTTTGGCTGGAATTGAGATTGGACGCCATGTCGCATTTGGAGAGTCTCTGTGTGCCTAAACAGTGGAAACCCCCCACAAGTGACCCCATTTTGGAAACTAGACCCCCCAAGGAACTTATCTAAATGTGTTGTGAGAGCTTTTAACCCCCAAGGGCTTCACAGAAGGTTATAACGTAGAGCCGTAAAATTAAAAAATCATATCTTTTCCACAAAAATGATCTTTCCACCCCCAATTTTTATTTTCCAAAGGGTAACATGACCCCAAAAGTTATTGTGCAATTTGTCCTGAGTACGCTGATACCCCATATGTGGGGTAAACCACTATTTGGGCGCATGGCAGACCTTGGGAGGGAAGCAGCACCATTTGACTTTTTTTGGCTGGAATTGAGATTTCACGCCATGTCGCATTTGGAGAGTCCCTGTGTGCCTAAACAGTGGAAACCCCCCACAAGTGACCCCATTTTGGAAACTAGACCCCCCAAGGAACTTATCTAATGTGTGTAAGAGCTTTGAACCCCCAAGGGCTTCACAGAAGGTTATAACGTAGAGCTGTAAAATTAAAAAATCATATCTTTTCCACAAAAATGATCTTTCCACCCCCAATTTTTATTTTCCAAAGGGTAACAGGACCCCAAAAGTTATTGTGCAATTTGTCCTGAGTATGCTGATACCCCATATGTGGGGGTAAACCACTATTTTGACGCATGGCAGAGCTCGGAAGGGAAGGAGCGCCATTTTCAAATGCAGACTTTGATGAAATGGTCTGTGTTGTGAATGTGCTAGAAATGAATTCTGAGCAGAAGCTCCCTCTGGTGGTTACAAACAGTACTGAACTATCCAATGAAGATTGTGAAGATTGGCGATCAGGTGTTACTGACTGGTCTTATATAAGGGAGGATTCCTCCCATCAGCGTTGCCGGTGATGAATTGTTCTGGTCTCATCTTTGATTCCTGTTCACTTTGTAGCTTGCTGTTTCGTGCCTGCATCTTCTGCTAACAGATAAGACATTTTCTTCTTTTAGTTTTTGTGCTTGCTTTTTGCATTTTGTCCTGCACTTCTGTGGGGGTCTGCCGGGTCCCCTCCGGGGGCTTGTGCTCCTCTCAGTTTAGTTCAGCCACTGTTGTTTGTTCATTTGCCTTTTCCAGTTTTTCAGTGGCTGCTGTTTAGTTTTTGTTACACCAGAGAACTAATTTAGGTGGTAGAGGTCGTGTGATCTCAGGTGTTTTTGTAATTAGTAGTGTTGGTACTTTTCAGGGTTTTTTGGGATTGCAGTAAGTGACCTTCCTATCCTTTTCTATTTAGGAAGTTTGGGCCCCAACGTTTGCTCATACTATTTTCTGTCTGTGTCTGTATTTTCCTCTTGTCTAACCGCCATTACATGTTTGGGGGCTTTCTATGTTCTTTGGGGATCTGCTCCGGGGCAAATAGTTTTCCTCTTTCTGTCTTTAGGTGTAGTTAGCTTCTCAGGCTGTGACGAGGTGTCTAGGACCAACGTAGGTACGCTCCACGGCTGCCTTTAGTTGTGGTGGTTAGTCAGGGTACTGCAATCCCATAGATTCCAACCTCTCTGGTGTATTTCCTTTTTTGCTTGCTCTCCTCAGCTACCAAATCATAACAGTATCACCGGCCCAAAAACTGATATTTGTATGGTACTCACAGAAGGGAAAAATAGTGTTAAAGAAAGAAGATTGTCAGAGTTGTCAGAGATTTTTTTTTTTTTTTTCCCTCTGTATCTCTGGGTGCTGAGGAGGATTTTTTTTTTCTCTCAATGGAGTTTGCACAGTTGTCTGGCCGTGTGGATCAGCTTGCCACTGAAGTTCGGAGTATTGCTACCTATCTTGCGAGGTTGCCTGTTGTGGAACCTAGGATTCCCATGCCAGATTTGTTTTTAGGGGATCGAGCTAAATTTCTGAATTTCAAAAATAACTGTAAGTTGTTTTTTTGCCTTGAAATCTAAGTCCTGAGGGAACGCAGCACAGCAGGTTCAAATTGTCATCTCTCTCCTGTGCGGCGATCCTCAGGATTGGGCTTTTTCCCTGACACCTGGGGATCCTGTTTTGAGTAATGTTGATGCATTTTTTCTGGCTCTGGGGTTATTGTACGATGAGCCTAATGTCACTGATCAAGCTGAAAAAGCCTTGTTGGCATTAAATCAGGGGCTTGAAGACGCTGAGTTATACTGTCAGAGATTCCGAAGGTGGGCAGTCCTGACCAAATGGAATGACGATGCTTTGGCAGCCCTTTTTCGGAAGGGTCTGTCAGAGAATGTAAAGGATGTTTTGGTGGGATTCCCTGTCCCCTCTGGTCTCAATGATTCTATGTCATTAGCAATTCAAATTGACAGACGTTTGCGTGAGCGTAGAGGTATGCGTGGAATAGTGTTGCCTTGTGAACCAGCTTCTGAACCCATGCAGTGTGATAGAGTGGCTTCTGGTGCACAGCGTCATGAGTTTCGAAAACGCAATGGGTTATGTTTCTACTGTGGTGATGCCTCTCATGCTATTTCATTCTGCCCTAAGCGTTAAGACGTTTTGCACGCTCAGTTGTCTTGGGTAGTGTTCAGACTAAATTTTTGTTGACTGTTACCCTGATTTGCTCCCTGTCCACATTTTCTGCTCAGGCTTTCGTTGATTCGGGAGCAGCTATTAACCTGATGGATTTTGACTTTGCTAAACGTTGTGGGTTTCCCTTGATACCCCTACGGAAGTCTATTCCCCTACTGGGGATCGATTCTACCCCTTTGGCTGAGAATAAACCTCAGTTCTCTACTCAGGTGATAATGAGGGTTGAACCTGATCATCAGGAGAGTTGCAAATATTTGGTGCTGTATAATCTGCATGACATTATCGTCTGGGTTTCCCTTGGTTACAGTCTCATAATCCTGTTTTGGATTGGAAATCTGTGTCTGTAACCAGTTGGGGCTGCCAATGTGTTAATACCAACACTCCTGTTTTTTCTGCCTCCCCCCAGGCTCAGGATGTTCCTGACTTTTTGACTGACTTTTCTGATGTGTTTAGCGAAAGTAAATCTGCATCCTTGCCCCCCCATAGGAGCTATGTCTGCGCTATTGAATTAGTGCCTGGTAGTAAATTCCCTAAGGGTCGCCTTTTTAACTTGTCTGTACCTGAACATGACACTATGCGGTCTTATATCAAGGAGTCATTGGAGAAGGGTCATATCAGACCATCCTCTTCACGCTTGGGTGCCGGTTTTTTCTTTGTGGCCAAAAAGGATGGTTCATTAAGGCCGTGTATTGATTATCGTCTCTTGAACAATATCACTGTGAAATATCAATATCCGTTACCCTTGATTTCTGACCTGTTTCCAGGGTGAAAAGTGCTACTTGGTTTACCAAGCTTGACCTCAGGGGGGCATATAACCTTATTCGCATTAAGCACGGGGATGAATGGAAGACGGCATTTAATACCCCAGAGGGGCATTTTGAGTACCTAGTGATGCCCTTTGGGCTCACTAATGCTCCTTCTGTCTTCCAGTCCTTCATGAATGACATTTTCAGGGATTTTGTGGATAAATTTCTGATTGTTTATTTGGATGATATCTTGATTTTTTCCAATGACTGGGACTCTCATGTGAAACATGTTCGGACTGTGTTCTAGATTTTGAGAGAGAATGCTCTGTATGTGAAGAGATCAAAGTGTCTTTTTGGCGTACAGAGGATCTAATTTCTGGGATTCATTTTGTCCCCATCTGTTATTGAAATGGACCCGGTCAAGGTTCAGGCCATCTGTGATTGGGTCCAACTACTTCATTAAAGCTCTTCAAAGATTCTTGGGTTTTGCCAATTTTTATCATAAATTTATTGGTAATTTCTCTGTTATTGTTAAACCATTGACTTATTTAACCAAAAAGGGTTCTGATGTGGTGAATTGGCCTCCTGAGGCAGTCTCTGTGTTTAGGAACTTAAGCAGAGATTCACTTCTGCTCCTGTTCTATGGCAGCCTGATGTTTCTCTGCCATTTCAGGTGGAGGTTGATGCCTCTGAAATTGGGGCAGGTGCCGTTTTGTCCCAAAGAGATCCAGAGACCTCTAAAAGTAACCCTTGTGCCTTTTTCTCTCGAAAATTTTCTCCAACTGAACGTAATTATGACGTGGGTAATCAGGAGTTATTGGCCATGAAGTGGGCTTTTGAAGAGTGGAGACATTGGCTGGAGGGAGCCAAACATCAGGTGGTGGTCCTCACGGACCATAAGAATCTGGTTTATCTGGAATCGGCCAAGCGACTTAATCCTAGACAGGCCAGGTGGGCCTTGTTTTTCACACATTTTAATTTTGTGGTTTCCTTTCTTCCTGGAACTAAGAATGTAAAGGCGGATGCCCTTTCGAGGAGTTTCCTTGCGGACTCTCCTGAGTTATCTGATCCTGCTGTTATTTTGAAAGAGGGTGTAGTTCTTTCCACCATCTCGCCCAATTTGAGACTGGCTCTGGAAGGGTGTCAGGAGGATAAACCCGAGCGCTGCCCTATTGGGAAATTGCTTGTCCCAGACCGATGGAAAAAGAGTGTGATGTTTGAGATCCATTGTTCCGCGTTGGCCGGTCATCCCGGAATCTTTGGTACCAGATACTTGGTTGGTCGGTCCTTTTGGTGGCCTACTTTGTCTCGTGACGTCAGGGAATTTGTGCAGTCCTGCGGGACTTGCTCTCGCTCCAAGCCTTGCTCTCGCTCTAGTGGTTTGTTGATGCCATTGCCTGTGCCCAAGAGACCATGGACCCATATCTCTATGGATTTCATTTCCGACCTCCCTGTTTCTCAGAGAATGACCGTTATCTGGGTGATTTGTGATAGGTTTTCCAATATGATACATCTTGTGCCATTACCTAAGTTGCCTTCCTCCTCTGAATTGGTGCCTTTGTTCCTTCAGCACGTGGTTCGGTTACACGGCATTCCTGAGAACATTGTGTCTGACAGAGGAGTCCAGTTTGTTTCCTGATTTTGGAGGACTTTTTGTTCTAAACTTGGTGTTCAATTGTCTTTCTCCTCGGCTTTTCATCCTCAGTCCAATGGACAAACTAAGAGAACAAACCAGACATTGGAGACTTATCTGAGATTCTTTGTGTCTGCTGATCAGGATGACTGGGTCTCTTTTTTGCCTTTGGCTGAGTTTGCTCTTAATAATAAGGCTAGCTCTGCCACTTTGATGTCTCCATTTTTCGGCAATTTTGGGTTTCACCCTCGATTTTCTTCAGGACAGATGGAGGCTTCTTTCTGTCCAGGTGTTGACTCTGTTGTGGAGCGTATGCAGCAGATTTGGGACCAGGTAGTGGAGAGGTTGTCCCTCTCTCAGGAGAAGGCCCAGTGGTTTGCTAACCGGCGTAGGACTGATGGTCCTCGGTTTAAAGTGGGGGACTTGGTCTGGTTGTCCTCAAAGAATATTCCTATGAGAGTTTGCATCTCCTAAATTTAAGCCTAGGTTCATTGGACCTTATAAGATCATGGAGATTCTTAATCCTGTTTCCTTTCGTTTACTTCTTCCAGGGACATTTAAGATCCATAACGTGTTCCACAAGTCTTTATTGAAGAGGTTTGTCGAGCCAGTGGTTCCTATGGCTGTGCCTCCTGACCCTGTTTTGGTTGAGGGTAATCTGGAGTATGTGGTTGAGAAAATATTGAATTCTCGTTTTTCTAGACGGAAACTCCAGTATTTGGTTAAGTGGAGAGGTTATGGTCAGGAGGACAATTATTGGGTGTTTGCTTCGGACATCCATGCTAGGAGACTCATCCGTGCATATCACAGAGCTCATCCTGACCGATCTGGTTGCTCAAATGAGGGTTCGGTGACCCCTCCTCAAGGGGGGGGTACTGTTGTGAATGTTCTAGAAATGAATTCTGAGCAGAAGCTCCCTCTGTTGATACAAACAGTACTGAACTATCCAATGAAGATTGTGAAGATTGGCGATCAGGTGTTACTGACTGGTCTTATATAAGGGAGGTTCCCTCCCATCAGGGTTGCCGGTGATGAATTGTTCTGGTCTCTTCTTTGATTCCTGTTCTCTTTGTAGCTTGCTGTTTCGTGCCTGCATCTTCTGCTAACAGATAAGACATTTTCTTCTTTTAGTTTTTGTGCTTGCTTTTTGCATTTTGTCCTGCACTTCTGTGGGGGTCTGCCAGGTCCCCTCCGGGGGCTTGTGCTCCTCTCAGTTTAGTTCAGCCACTGTTGTTTGTTCATTTGCCTTTTCCAGTTTTTTCAGTGGCTGCTGTTTAGTTTTTGTTACACCAGAGAACTAATTTAGGTGGTAGAGGTCGTGTGATCTCAGGTGTTTTTGTAATTAGTAGTGTTGGTACTTTTCAGGTTTTTTGGGATTGCAGTAAGTGACCTTCCTATCCTTTTCTATTTAGGAAGTTTGGGCCCCAACGTTTGCTCATACTATTTTCTGTCTGTGTCTGTATTTTCCTCTTGTCTAACCGCTATTACATGTTTGGGGGCTTTCTATGTTCTTTGGGGATCTGCTCCGGGGCAGATAGTTTTCCTCTTTCTGTCTTTAGGTGTAGTTAGCTTCTCAGGCTGTGACGAGGCATCTAGGACCAACGTAGGTACGCTCCACGGCTGCCTTTAGTTGTGGTGGTTAGTCAGGGTACTGCAATCCCATAGATTCCAACCTCTCTGGTGTATTTCCTTTTTTGCTTGCTCTCCTCAGCTACCAAATCATAACAGGTCTGCGGGTGTCATGTCATGTTTGGAGAGCCACTGATGTGCCTAAACAGTAGAAACCCCCCACAAGTGACTCCATTTTGGAAACTAGACCCCACAAGGAACTTATCTAGATGTGTGATGAGCACTTTGAACCCCCAAGTGCTTCACAGAAGTTTATAACGTAGAGCCGTGAAAATAAAAAAATCATATTTTTTTCCACAAAAATGACCTTTTTGCCCCCAAATTTTATTTTTATAAGGGTAACAGGAGAAATAGGGCCCCAAAAGTTGAAGTGCATTTTGTCCTGAGTACGCTGATACCCCATATGTGGGGGGGAACCACTGTGATCGCCTTACTGCGATCTTTGGGAGGCAGAATGAACAAATCCACAAAAGGTGAAGAATTGGTTTTTTTTTTACGCCGTTCCTCGTGCGGTATTAGTGATTAGGCGACTTTATTCCTCGGATCGGTGCGATTACAGCGATACCAGATTTATGCCCTTTTTTCATGTTTATCTTCTGTCACACTCTAAAAGACGCTTTTTTTTGGAATAATTTTTTGTAAGAAATTTTTGGATCGCCGTATTTTGAGAGCTATAATTTTTCCATATTTCGGCCGACAGAGTTATCTGTGGGCTTATTTTTTGCGGGAGGAGCTGACGTTTTTATTGTTACCATATTCGGGCACATAACGTTTTTTGATTGCTTCCTATTCCGATTTTTGTGGAAGCAGAATGAACAAAAACCAGCAATTCAGGAATTGTTTTTTTTTTTTTCCCTCCGTTCCGCGTGTGGTAAAATTGATAAAGCAGCTTTATTCTTCGGGTCACTACGATTACAGCGATACCTCATTTATATATTTTTTTATGTTTTGGCGTTTTTTACACAATAAAAAATTTTATAGAAAAAATAATTATTTTTGCATCAGTTTATTCCGCGAGCTATAACTTTTTTATTTTTTCACTGATGATGCTGTCTCGTGGCTAGTTTTTTGCGGGACAAGATGACGTTTTTAGCGGTACCATGATTATTTATATCTGACTTTTTGATCGCGTGGTATTGCACTTTTTCCAAGCGGTATGATGATACCGCTTGGAAAAAGTATAATTTACTACTTTTTTGTGTTTTTTTTTTACGGCTTTCACTGAAGGGGTTAACTAGGGTTACGCTTTTATAGATGGGATTTTTACGGACGCAGCGATACCAAACATGTGTATTTTTTTGGTTTTTGTTTTTTTTATTACATAAAAATGTGTATTTTTTAAGGGATTTTTTTAAAATTATTTTTTAATTTTTTTTACAATTTTTTTAAAAAAATATTTTTTTAACTTGTCCTTTTTGGGACTTTCACTTTTTTACTTTTTATTGCAGTTACAATGCATTGCAATGCTCCAGCATTGCAATGCATTGTTACTATAGTGAAAGCTGCTGTGACCATGATCACAGCAGCTCTCCGTAGCTAGATGACCCGGAGGTTGTCATGACAACCCCCGGGTCATCAAGGCAGAGATCGGGCCCTGCAAATACATTGCAGGGCGCCGATCTGAGGCAGAGGGAGCTCCCGACCCTCTGCCTCCCCCCTGAGCGCTGCGATCGCGCTCGATCGCAGCAGTCAGGGGGTTAACAGCAAGGGGCGGTGGGGGCGCCGCTCCTGGCTGTCAGTGCAGGAAGCTCGGCCACTGCAGCGCCGGCTCCTGCACTGATCGCGCTGGAGATGCTGAAATTTCAGCATCTCCTGCGCGATTGCTGCTGTGTTTGGTCAGTCAGATTGACTGACCAATCACAGCGCTGTGGGTGCGGGGACCGACGGCAAAGGTCCCCGCACGGCTTGCTGTGCCTGTCAGCTGTCTGTGACAGCTGTCGGCACTGAACTACCACTGCATGTTTACACGCAGTGGTAGTTCAAAGGGATGACGTGCACAGTCCGTCCTGGTGCCGGAACTGACATCCGGCCATGACGGACTGTGCACGTCAATGGACATTAAGGGGTTAAGTAAGAATGACACCACTGGACACTTTAAAAGGAGGCTGGTGCTTGGCATCATTGTTTCTCTTCTGTTAACCATGGTTATCTCTAAAGAAACACGTGCAGTCATCATTGCAATGCACAAAAATGGCCTAACAGGGAAGAGTATCGCAGCTAGAAAGATTGCACCTCGAACAATTTATCGCATCATCAAGAACTTCAAGGAGAGAGGTTCCATTGTTGCCAAAAAGGCTTCAGGGCGCCCAAGAAAGACCAGCAAGCGCCCGGACCGTCTCTTAAAAGTGTTTCAGCTGCGGGATCGGGCTACCAGCAGTGCAGAGCTTGCTCAGGAATGGCAGCAGGCAGGTGTAAGTGCATCTGCACGCACTGTGAGGCGGAGACTCTTGGAGCAAGGCTTGGTCTCAAGGAGGGCAGCAAAGAAGCCACTTCTCTCCAGAAAAAACATCATGGACAGACTGATATTCTGCAAAAGGTACAGGCAGTGGACTGCTGAGGACTGGGGTAAAGTTATTTCCTCTGATGAATCCCCTTTTCGATTGTTTGGGACATCAGGAAAACGCCTCATTCGGAGAAGACAAGGTGAGAGCTACCACCAGTCTTGTCTCATGCCAACTGTTAAACATCCTGAAACCATTCATGTGTGGGGTTGCTTCTCAGCCAAGAAATCGGCTCTCTCACAGTGTTGCCTAAAAACACAGCCATGAATAAAGAATGGTACCAGAATGTACCTCCAAGAGCAACTTCTCCCAACCCTCCAAGAGCAGTTTGGCGATCAACAATGCCTTTTCCAGCATGATGAAGCACCCTACCATAAAGCAAAGGTGATAACTAAATGGCTCAGGGAACAAAACATAGAGATTTTGGGTCCATGGCCTGGAAACTCAGCAGATCTTAATCCCATTGAGAACTTGTGGTCAATCATCAAGAGACGGGTGGACAAACAAAAACCTAAAAATTCTGACAAAATGAAAGCATTGATTGTGCAAGAATGGACTGCTATCAGTCAGGATTTGGTCCAGAAGTTGATTGAGAGCATGCCAGGGAGAATTGCAGAGGTCCTGAAGAAGAAGGGTCAACACTGCAAATATTGACTTGCTGCATTAACTCATTCTAACTGTCAATATAAGCTTTTGTTACTCATATATTTGCAATTATTATATTTCTGTCTGTGATAAAAACATCTGTCAAACACACATAAAAACCAGAGGGCAGCAGATCATGTGAAAATATAATATTTGTGTCATTCTCAAAACTTTTGGCCATGACTGTATACATGTATGTGTGTGTGACTATATATGTATATATGTAGCTTTGTCGCCATAAAAGGAATGGGGCCCAGACACATTTCTTGCACAGGGGCCCCAAGCTGTCAGTGTCCGCCCCTGGGTTGAGAAGTATTAGGTTGGATGAGTACTGGCGCAGTGGAAAAACATCTCTTCAAAGAAGAAAATGCCTGCCGAGTGCAGTCGGACCACCTCGAGAAGTCCGCAACTTTCCTAGTCATTTCATTAAGGGATTTGACAATACATGAGAAGTTTCAGATAAATTTCTGATAATAGTTTGAAAACCCCAAAAAACGTTATTATGATGCTTTCAGGTTTTTTGGGAGGTTCCATTCCATGACCGCTTGGAGCTTATCAGGATCAATGCGGAAACCTTCAGCTGACACTAGGAAACCTAAGAACTAAACCTCCTGTACATCTGGAATCACTAAACTCAACCCACAAAGTGGAAACCATTAAGAAACCGATTTGAACATGTAAAATAGACTTCAAAAGATGCGCAAATAGAACAGTGAATTGGGTGTAAACAAAAAAAAGCACAAATCACACAAAACTAGACAAAAGACAAAATGACAGTGATGAGTCGGGTCATTATGTCTTATATGAGTATAAGACCTTTCGAAGTTCTGTGAAATTTTCTACAATTCATGCTCTATAGTTAAAATGCCACTGGGATATAGGGTATGTGCACATGTTACATTTTTGTCACATTTTTTAAGCTGTTTTTCACACAGTTTTATCACAAAGTCTGAAGGATTTCCAATTGACAGCAAAGTGAATGAGAATCCTGGAGCGACCCCGAAAAATGTTGATATTAAAATATAACTTTGAATGAAATACTGTTAAAAGGGACAGACAACAAATACAATAACAAACACATACTAAAAAGTGCACACTGCCTTCACCCTATAGGTAGTCCCTGACCTGAACACCTGCGTACCAGAGGTTGGCACCCTATAAGAAACTGTACAAGAATGGCGCCGCTGCTGGCTCTATCTGCCCTGAAGTGCCCTATAGATAAGTGATGGCTGATATACACTCATAATATCAGGCTTGCGTAGACAGTACTGTATTAGGACAGCCGGAGAAAAAAAGGGGATGATAAATGGGAAAGCAGGTGTTTTTAGAAAGTCAATGGGAAGGTTACTTGCCATGCATTGTTATGATAGTATATATACAATAAAGAATGTGATAACTGACCCCTCTAAACTGTACCTGAGCTGAAATCCTGCCTGCACAGCGGAGGTTGGCACCCTACTTGTCAGCGGATATGGCGTCCCCGCTCCACGAAGACTGTCCCTGGGAATCCCTCATTAACACCAATCCCAGAGGGCAATAATGATCAGTGTAAGCAGAAAGTGGCTGGATGACAGCAACAGCTCAATCCCAACAGTGTTGCAGTGTGTAGCGCCCGCATCTCTGCCTGCAGTCCCTCTCTCCATCAGTGTACTCACCGCCAAGGCTCCCGTCCTGCTCCTTCCGGTCTGCTGCTGCCCTGGGTGCACGCACTCCTAGCAGGTCTCCAGGTACTGTGCTTAGAGCGCGTGCGCGCGCACACTTCCTCTTCCTTAATGGGACCGCATGCGTTCCTCTAAAGTGACTCCAGCCAATAGCTGGAGGTTTCTTACTATTTAAACTGCCTCCTCCAACATGGAGGTACCTGTACAATGTTGTGAGTTTGTTTCTAACACGCTTATCAGTTCTCAGGTCCCTGTACTAGCTTCTCAGCCAGCTGCACCAGCCAGTGCTAACCTCAACAGCAGCAGAGTCAGCTGCACCTGCCAATTCTCACCTCAATGGCAGCAGAGCCAGCTGCACCTGCCAGTGCTCACCTCCATAGCAGCAGAGCCAGCTGCACCGACCAGTGATCACTTCCATGGCAGCCGAGCTAGCTGCACCCGCGAGTGCTCATATCTCCATCAGACTGTTCTGCCTGCACCTGCGGTTCCTGTCATCTTCTCTACCTGCCTGCATCTGTTGGACATTCCCATGGGCCATTCCAGCTGTCCGCTCCTAGGCGTCAGCCGCCATCTACCCAAGGTCAGTCGTGGAGTAGCACCTGGATCACCTCCCTTGTCTCTCCACGGACTGCAGTGTCGTTTGCTGCTGCGTGTCCGTGGTCTCCAGGTCTTCCTTGGGCTTTGGCACAGTGGTTCCACTACCCAGCCCATTACAGTTTGCACAGGCCATGGAATCTGCTGGCTCCCATGTGTCTTCCATCACAGACCTATACCAGGAAGTCTCCCGCCAGAAGGATCAGCAGGACAAGATTCTATCCTAATTATGGTCTGTGAATACTCGTCTCGATACGCTAGCAGTACTGGCCGCTTCCACATCCACGTCCTCTCAGGTGGCAGTTACGATCATGGTGACCCACCAGGCAGATAGTTATGCACCAGGTTCTGGACCTCATCTGTCGACTCCTCCATGCTTTGGCGGAGATCCCACCCAGTGTCGGGGGTTCGTTAACCAGTGCACATTGCTCTTTGAACTCCTGGCTCATCATTTCACCCTGGACCGAGACAAAGTGGCCTATGTGAGGGAGTGACCCCTGTTACAGCTAGGGGGCACTGTATGTTCTCATCAGGTTATGCACGGAGGCGTATTGAGGCCATGGGAGTGCATGTCAGTCGCAGGAGTAACTGTGATGGTGAGACAGTGACTGGAGTCATTGTGAATGACTGGTATTGTTGCAGAGACGGAGAATGTCCTCTGCCCTGTAAGCCTGAAAATGTTTTTATTCTGGGACCTGTAGTCCCACAAATGTTTATTTAGTTTTATGGGGGCTTATAGGGTTAGTCGGTGAGCTGGGCGGGACTGGCTAACCACACAGACCTCTCACCTATGGGGGTGGCTACGATGATATAATGTAACTGAGGTCTGGTCACATGGTTCGTTGTTCTAAGGTCCTGAATGGTCTATGTGTTGGAAAGTCCCGGGAGGAGATGGACGTCCTGAAGAGCACACAGTGAGACCATGGACTGGCAGAGTCTGTGATAGCACTGCGTTGGGGAAGCTACCGTCCTTCTGAGGGTCTGGGACTGTCAGGTGGCCTGGTGAGCAAGGCATTGTCCGGGATGGTGATCCCAGTTAGGCAGCTTCCCTGAAAACTAGGACTGACAGGAGGTCAGTGTATGGAGTGGAGCTCCTGGAACCTAAGACAAAAGGGGTTACTATAAACAGTGCGGTCACCCACGGTAACTGGATGAAGCGAGGTCCGGCGTAATTAGAGACTGTGTTCTAATGTCGCATGAGTAAAGACATTGATACGGCCCACGGACACTCCTGGGAACTAGTCAGAGGAGAACTGGCGGGTTTAGTGTCTGTCAAATAAAGGAAGCCGAATACTATAAAGTGTTAATGAACTGTTTGTGGTGCGGTTTATGAGTCTTAATAAACCAAACTAGACTGTTTAAGCAAGAAATTGTTCCTGTGTGATTGAATCCCGTGGCCCAGCGAGTGTCCCCCAACACGTTCAGTAAGCACTGTGTTACACCTTCATCATGTCACACCTATCTGGTGAGGCCCTAGCATGGCTCAATCCTCTGTGGGAAAGAGGGAATCCATTAGTGTCGAACCTACAGTCCTTCTTTGAAGCCTTTCATAAGGTATTCGATGAGTCTGGTCGCGTTTCTTCTGCAGCCTCTTCTCTCCTCCGGTTACGCCAAGGTAACCTCTCCGTGGGCCAGTATGCAATCCGATTCCTTACCTTGTCTTCAGAACTTACTTGGAACAATGAGGCTCTGGTGGCAACCTTCTGGGAAGGTCTCTCCAGGTGAATCTAGGACGAACTGGCAGGCCGGGAGATACCCTCCTCTCTGGATGACCTGGTGTCTCTTGCAAACAGAATTGACATTAGGTTCCAGGACTGGACCAAAGAGGTGAACCACGAGAGAAGATCGGTACATTTGGCTCCCACCTTCCAATTACCGATCATTAAGCAAGTTCCTGCTGCGACTTCTTCGCTTGAACCTATGCAGATTGACCAGGTGACCAGCCATCCAAACGCCGCCAAGAGGTTTGTTGGCCGAAGGGACATGCTTCTACTGCGATAGCTCCGAACACCTTATTCGTCCTGCCTCAAGAGACTGGGAAACGCCAGTGCCTAGGGTCGTAGGAGAGGCTACCCTGGCAAGACTTCTACTCTCCATCCTTTACCTGACTGTATCTGTCTCCAGCGGCAATGGTCTTTTGTTGACTACGGCTCCGCAGGTAATTTTGTTCAACAGGCTGTGGTCGAGCGGTATAAGATTCCGGCCCTACGTCTTCCGGATCCATTGGTGATTTCTTCAGTGGATGAAAAACCTCTTCCCATGACTATCCAGTTCATCACGGAGCCAGTGGATCTTCAGGTGGGGACGCTGCATTCAGAAAGATTTCTCTTCACTTGCCGTCTGGTCTCTCTTATCCTCTACTTCTAGGTCTCCCATGGCTGCAAAAACACAAACCTGTTCTGGATTGGAGGTCTGGAGATCTACTCGTTGTGGTTCAGGATGTCATGAAATGTGCTTGCTCCCGTTCGTCCTGTCTGGTCTCCTACTACCACTTCTTCTGCTAATTGCCTGGCTGCCCGCAGCATATTGGACGTATGCGGACGTCTTCGACAAGAAGGGAGCTGACCTTGCACCTCATAAGCTGTATGACTACCCGATTGACCTCCTGCAATGTACCTCACCTCCACAAGGCCGAATCTACTAGTTCCCAGGTAGAACTCGCGCTATGTCCGAGTATATAGAAGAGAACCTCATTAGGGGATTTATCCGGAAATCCTCATCTCTGGCCGGAACTGGATTTTCTTGCGAAGGAGGATGGTTCCCTGCGATCCTGCAAGGACTACAGGGTCCTTAACCAAATCACGGTAAAAAATAAGTACCTCTACCCTGATCTCCGAGCTGTTTGATTGACTGTAGGGTTCCAGAATCTTCATGAAGCTTGATCTACGAGGGCATACAACCTGGTATGAATTCGCCAGTGAGACGAGTGGAAGACAGCCTTCAACACCCCCGATGGTCATTACGGTATCTCGTTATGCCGTTTGGACTCTGTAATGCTCCAGCCGTCTTCAAGAACTGTGAATGACATCTTCTGAGACCTGCTCTATACGTGTGTGGTAGTATACCTGGACAACATCTTGGTATTCTCTCCTGATCTGTCAAACACAGGAGGGACGTTTGCCAGGTTCTACTAAGGTTAAGAACTAACCGTCTCTACGCCAAATATGAAAAGTGTGTCTTCGAGCAGTCCTCCCTTCCGTTTCTGTGGTACATCATTTCTGAGAATGATCTGAAGATGGATCCGAGAAGGTTTCCGCTGTCAAGAAGTGGTCCCATCCAGACGGTCTTAAGGTTATCCAGTGGTTTCTCGGGTTTGTGAATTATTATCGACAATTTATTTAGCATTTTTCTTGCCTGACTGCTCCTATTTCTGCTCTGACCAGCAAAGGAGCCAATCCTAAGGAATGGACACTTGAAGCAGAAGAAGCCTTTCTATCCCTCAAGCAGGTATTCTCGGCGCTGGTGCTGCATAGCCCAAACCATAACAAACAGTTCTTTCTTGAGGTGGATTCATCTTCCACAGGGGCCCGTGCCATTCTCACTTAGAAGTCTTAATCCGGTCGAATGGAGTCCTGTGGCTTTTTCTCTAAACTCTTCTCAGCACCAGAAAGTAATTACTCTACTGGTGATAGAGAACTGCTCGCGATTAAGCTGGCTCTGGAAGAGTGGCAGTACTTGCTGGAAGGAGTGTTGCACCCCGTGGTAATTTACACTGGCCACAAGAATCTGGATTATCTGCAGTCTGCTCAGTGGCTTAACCCCTATCAAACCAGATGGTCTTTGTTCTTCGCTCACTTCAACTTCACACTCCACTTTCGTTCCGCTGATAAAAACGTTAATGTGGACGCGCTCTTTAGGTCCTACAAGGCCTCCGACCAGTAGGAGAAGCTTAAACATATCATCGAGCCCTCCAAAATCATCACACTCGTTCCTCTAGACTTATCTCGTCTACTCTCTGGTAAGACTTACGTGACTGAACCTGACAGGATGCGTGTTCTTCTATGGGGACATTCTTTTAAGGTGGAGGGCTATGCCGGAAAGAAGATTACGCTCCTTATCTCTCAACACTATTGGTGGCCGACTCTGCGCAAAGAAGTTGCGAATTTCGTCTCTGCTGTCCTTCGTGTTCCCGAAATAAGATTCCAAAACAGCTTCCGACTGGTCGGGTGCTTTCCTTGCCTGTGCTGTCTGTGCGCTGGCAGCATATGTCCATGGATTTCATCACGGATCTGCCAGTGTCGGCTTGGATGTAGCGTCATCTGGGTGCTGGTGTATCGTTTTTTCCATGATTTCCAAGAAGGTAAGAGGAAAAACCTTCTTTCTTATGGATTGGAAGAGGTTTTGTCCTGAGGAGAGGTCCTGGGAGCCCAGGGAGAAAATTCATGCCCCTCTCCTCCTGGAAAAATTTGTGACTGGTTTGAAAAAGAGGGGGCATAATGGGGGGTACTGTAGCGTCTGTATCTCTGCCTGCAGTCCATCTCTCCCTGCAGAGACATCAACATACTCACCGCCAAGGCTCCTGTCCTGCTCCTTCTGGGTCTGCTGCTGCTCGGGGTGCACGCACTCCTAGCAGGTCTCCAGGTACTGTGCTTATAGCGCTCACACTTCCTCTTTCTTAATGGGGCCAAGCACGTTCTTCTAAAGTGTCCCCAGCCAATAGCTGGAGGTCTCTTACTACTTAAACCGCCTCCTCCAACATGGAGGTGCCTGTGCAATGTTGAGAGTTTGTTCCTAAGGCCGGGGTTAGACATGTGAGAAACTCGCACGAGTCTCGCATGTCAATACCCAGCACTGCAAATACATGAAGCCGCATGCTCCTGTCTGAGTGGCGGCGGCAGTCCCGGGTATTGACATGCAACACTCATGTGAATTTCTCGCATGTCTGACCAGTCTAACACACTTGTCTGTTCTCAGGTCCCTGTACTAACATCTCAGCCAGCTGCACCCACCAGAGCTCACCTCAACAGCAGCAAAGCCAGCTGCATCCGACAGTGCTCACTTCAACAGCAGCAGAGCCAGCTGCACCCGCCAGTGCTCACCTCCATGGCAGTAGAGTCAGTTGCACTCTCCAGTGCTCACTTCCACTGCAGCAGAGCCAGCTGCACTCACCAGTGCTCACCTTCATGGCAGCAGAGCCAGCTGCACCCGCCAGTGCTCAACTCTATGGCAGTAGAGCCAGCTGCACCCTCCAGTTCTCACCTCAATGGCAGCAGAGCCAGCTGCACCCACCAGTGCTCACCTCAAAGAAGCAGAGCCAGCTGCACCCACCAGTGCTCACCTAAATGGCAGCAGAGCCAGTGCACCCGCCAGCGCTCACCTCCACGGCAACAGAGCCAGCTGCACCCACCAGAGCTCACCTCCACGGCAGGAGATCCAGCTGCATCCGCCAGTGCTCCCCTCAACAGCAGCAGAGCCAGCTGCACCCGCCAGTGCTCACCTCCATGGCAGCAGAGCCAGCTGCACTCTCCAGTGCTCAGACTCCATGGCAGCAGAACCAGCTGCACCGGCCAGTGCTCACCTCAACAGCAGCAGAGTCAGCTGCACCTGCCAGTTTTCACCTCCACAGCAGCAGAGCCAGCTGCACCTGCCAGTACTCACCTCCACAGCAGCAGAGCCAGCTGCACCCACCAGTGCTCACTTCCATGGCAGCCAAGCTAGCTGCACGCGCCAGTGCTCATTTCTCCGTCAGACTTTCCTGTCAAAAATGATTTTTTTAGCCCACTATTATTTTATTTTCTCAAGGATAACAAGAAATATTGGACCCCAAAAGTTGTTGTGCAATTTCTCCTGAATATGCCGATACAGCATATGTGGGGGTAAACAACTTTTTGGGTGCATGGCAGAGGTCGCAAGGGAAGGAGCGCCGTTTGACTTTTTCAACGCAGAATTGGCTGGAAGCCATGTCGCGTTTGGAGAGGCCCTGATGTGCCTAAACAGTGGAAACCCCCAAGAAGTTATGGCATTTTGGAAACTAGACCCCTTAAGGAATTTATCTAGATGTGTGGTGAGCACTTTGAACCTCCAAGTGCTTCACAGAAGTTTATAACGTACAGCCGTGAAAATAAAAAATCATTTTTTTCCTCAAAAATGATTTTTTAGCCCACTATTTTTTATTTTCCGAAGGGTAACAAGAAAAATTGGACCTCGATAGTTGTTGTGCAATTTTTCCTGAGTATGCTGATACTCCATATGTGGGGGGGGACCACTGTTTGAGCGCATGGGAGAGCTTGGAAGGGATGGAGTGCCATTTTGTAATGCAGACTTTGATGGAACGTTCTGCGGGCATCATGTTGTGTTTGCAGAGCCCTTGATGTGACTAAACAGTAGAAACCCCCCACAAATGACACCATCTTGGAAACTAGACCCCCCAAGAAGCTTATCTAGATGTGTGGTGAGCACTTTGAACCCCCAAGTGCTTCACAGAAGTTTATAAATGAAGAGCCATGAAAATAAAAAATTTTTTTTTTCCTCAAAAATGATTTTCTAGCCAGCTATTTTTTATTTTCCCAAGGGTAACAGGAGAAATTAGAACCCAAAAATTGGTGTGCAATTTGTATTGAGTACGCTGATACCCCATATGTTGGGGTAAACCACTGTTTGGGCGCACGGCAGGACTCGGAAGGGAGGGAGCACCATTTGACTTTTTGAACGCCATGTCGTGTTTGGAGACCCCCTGATGTGCCTAAATAGTGGAAACCCCTCAATTCTAGCTCCAACCCTAACCCCAACACACCCCTAACCCTAATCCCAACCATAACCCTAATCCCAAACCTAATCCCAACCCTAATTGTAACCCTAACCCTAATTGTAACCCTAACCCTAATTCTAACCCTAACCCTAATTCTAACCCTAATTCCAACCCTAACCCTAATTATAGTCCTATCCCTAACCCTAATGGAAAAATGAAAATAAATATATTTTCTTTATTTTATTATATTTCCTTTACTAAATGGGTGATAAAGGGGGGGGGGTTTATTTACTATTTTTTTTATTTTGATCAATGTGATAGGGTTTATCACAGTGATCAAAATGTACCTGCGATGAATGAATGAATCTGCCGGCCAGGCAGATTCGGCGGGCACACTGAGCATGCGCCTGCCATTTTCTTCCCGGACCAAGATGACGGCGCCCACCGGAGGAGTCAAGAGGGTCTGGGGACACCAGGAAGTACCGGGGGGGATCGGGGACCCTATTTCTCTCTCCTCTAATGTGCGATCACATCAGAGGAGAGAGAAAGATAACACAGAATATCTTGACTTCAGCAAAGCATTTTGCAAAGTATCTCACACCATTCTTATTGACAAAATGACTAAATATGGAGTGGACAAGGCAACTGTTAGGTGGATTCATAACGGGCTTAGTGATCGGTCCCAAAGAGTCGTCGTAAATGGCTGCACATCCAGTTGGAAGAATGTCTCAAGTGGGGTACCACAGGACTCTTTCCTGGGCCCTGTATTGTTCAACATCTTTATCAATGATTTAGATGATAGAATTGAGGGTAAGCTGATTAAATTTGCTGATGACACAAAGCTAGGAGGGATAGCTAATACTGAGTAGAAGACTGAGAAGAGACTTATTAGCGGTATACAAATATCTCAAGGGCTGTCACATTGTAGAAGGATCATCGTTATTCTCATTTGCACAAGGAAAGACTAGAAGCAATGGGATGAAACTGAATGGGAGGAGACACAGATTAGATATTAGAAAAAACTTTTTGACAATTAGGGTGATCAGTGAGTGGAACAGGCTGCCACAAGAGGTGGTGAGTTCTCCTTCAAACAGAGGCTGGACAGACATCTGTCTGGGATGATTTTGAGAATCCTGCTTTGAGCAGGGGGTTGGACCAGATGGCCCAGGAGGTCCCTTCCAACTCTACCATTCTATGATTCTATGATTTTTAAGAAAAAATGGCTGTACGGCATAGCATAGAAACTTAGAAACAGCCAGAGGGGTGTTTATCAATCTGCACCCAGTATCAACTTATCTTACCTCCTGATGAGCCATGTGGTGAAACGTGTAGAGGTCACATGACATCTGATTGATAAGTACCCGTTCTGGCTGTTTCTATGCTATCATATATGCCGTACAGAAATTTTTTCTTAACAAAACAGAGTTTGACCCACACTTCACCTCTGTAGGGATTGATCTCTTGCTGGAATCTAGCCACTTTCTGATTCCACTCATTATTATTAATCAGGGTTTCCTAAGGACAGTCTTCGTGGAGCGGGGGCGCCATATCCGCTGACAAATAGGGTGCCAACCTCCACTGTGCAGGCAGGATTTCAGCTTAGGTACAGTTCAGAGGGGTCACTTATCACATTATTGTATATATACTATCATAACAATGCATAGCGAGTCACCTTCCCATTGACTTTCTAAAAACACCTGCTTTCCCATTTATCATCCCTCTTTTTTTCCAGTTGTCCTAATACAGTACTGTCTACCCACCCATGATGGTATGAGTGTATGTTAGTCATCACTTATCTATAGGGCACTTCAGCGCAGATAGAGCCAGCCGCCGAGAAGTGGGGGTGCCATTCTCGGAGAGTTTCTTATAGGGTGCCAAACTCCGTAGGTAGGTAGGTGTTCAGGTCAGGGACTACCTATAGGGTGAACGCAGTGTGCACTTTTTAGCATGGTGTTTGTTATTGTATTTGTTGTTTGTTCCTTGTAATGGTATTTCATTAAAACTTAAATTTTAATACCAACATTTTTTTGGGGTTCCTCCATGTTAGCCTTTTTCAAATTGAACCTCCCCTATTTATTTATTCCTGTTTTTTGAGAATACTGAAGTCTCATGCACACATTGTTAATGTTTTCCTTGCAAATTTGCAGGATATTTAAATTTGCAGCATGTCAAGTCTTGCAGAGCTTTCACTACAAGTTTCACAGATACTACTGAGTGGGGAAAAATCTGTATCAAAAACACATGAGTAAACCGCAGCAAAAAGGTGCGTATTTCACATAGCATTTTCCTGACAAAACATCAGGATTCGCAGCAGCAAATCCTGAACAAGTCCACATACCCTTAGGGTTCATACTCACTGGAGACAAAAACGGATGATTGCAAGCCGATAAAAAATCGGATTGCAATCGGACCAATGTCATTCAATAGGGGACTTCTCATTTGCGATTTTTTTCTCAGCTGAAATCGGTCTGAGAAAAAAATCGCAGCATGCTGCGATTTGCAGCAATTTTGGCATGATAATCACTAATGCAAGTCAATGGATGCGATAAAAAATCGGACAGCACTCGCACCATGCGAGTGCTGTCCGATTTATACGCACCAGTGTCCTTTGAAAAGGCAGCAAATCATCCCCGGCTACTGTAAAATCACACTGACAGCTCACAAAACACTACATGTATACACATATAATACATATAATATATATATATATATAATATACATGTCATTGTGACACACATATATATATATATAATATATATATATATATATTATTTATAGTTCATGCACTTCTACATACCATGGGCATACCCAGGATCAAAACTAGGGGGGCAAGCCATGGTCATTCAGGTTGTAAAATTTTAGAACGAAAAAGGTGAATAAAGCGAAATTGACCAGCCCTGTATACGTCACCAGCCCAGCCAGCATCTGTATATACTTAAGGCCGGCACCTGTATATACATCACCAGCCAGCACCTGTATATACATCACCAGCCCAGCACCTAAATATCTGTATATACATCACCAGCCCAGCACCTGTATATCTGTATATACATCACCAGCCCAGCACCTGTATATCTGTATATAGATCACCAGCCCAGCACCTGTATATCTGTATATACATCACTAGCCCAGCACCTGTATATACATCACCAGCCCCAGCACCTGTATATACATCACCAGCCCTGCACCTGTATATTTGTATATACATCACCAGCCCAGCACCTATATATCTGTATATACATCACCAACCCAGCACCTGCATATCTGTATATACATCACCAGCCCAGCACCTGTATATACATCACCAGCCCCAGCACCTGTATATACATCACCAGCCCAGCACCTGTATATACATTATACATCACCAGCCCAGCACCTGCATATCTGTATATACATCACCAGCCCAGCACCTGCATATCTGTATATACATCACCAGCCCAGCACCTGTATATACATCACCAGACCAGCACCTGTATATACATCACCAGCCCAGCACCTGTATATACATCACCAGTCCAGCACCTGTATATACATCACCAGCCCAGCACCTGTATATCTGTATATACATCACCAGCCCAGCACCTGTATATACATGACCAGCACCTGTATACGTCACCAGCCCAGCATCTGTATACGTCACCAGCCCAAGCCTCCAGCCCAGCACCTGTATATACATGACCAGCCTCCAGCCCAGCACCTGTATACATCACCAGCCCAGCACCTGTATACGTCACCAGTCCAGCACCTGTATACATCACCAGTCCAGCACCTGTATACGTCACCAGCCCAGCACCTGTACATACATCACCAGCCCAGCACCTGTATACGTCACCAGCCCCAGCCTCCAGCCCAGCACCTGTATATACATCACCAGCCCAGCACCTGTATATACATCCCCAGCCTAGCACCTGTATATACATCAGCCCCACTGTATTACAGGTGCTGACCGCTGGGCTGATGTATTTTACTTTAAACATCTTTCTGGATCATTTATTATTATTATACACTCAGTCTGGCAGTCTGGTTGACTCATGTACTCAGTCCCAGAGAGACCGGCGTCACTGATGTGATGATACCCATCACCCGACCTAATGCCACGCGATTGCAGCAGGCAGGCCGCAGGCATCAGGCACGCATGGGTAGGGAGTGTGTCCTGCCTGGACTCCCTGATGCCTGATACGTGGAGGCTGCAGCTCTCACAACCAACTGCTGCAGGCCTGCAGCCAGGGGAGAGCAGAGCGCGCTCTCTCCGCCCACAAAGAATATCCTGACATATAACGTCAGGACGTTCTTAACCCCTATGTGCGCCGCAAATTTAAAGGGCCAGCAGAAGAAAAACGGGCCAGGTGGCCTCATCATGATAGGTGCGTGCGCGGCGCGCCCCAGCTTCTGGGGGGGGGCAGCTGCCCCCCCGCCCCATCTTGGGTACGCCCATGCTACATACTATAATAGCCGTTAATTCAATTGTCGGCTTTTGTGAAATTACAGACCTGACATTAAATGACACATGGTTTACATACAGTTAACCATGTCATTTCATGTAGTTTGATATATGGTTTTCACTAACAATTGCATGAGTGGCTGTGTGCAAAATGTCACACATGTAGGGGTTAATTAAAGGTGTAAATTCGTTGTAAAAAAATGCGTGGGCTCCTGCTGTATTTTCTCAACCAGACAGACAAAGCCAGCGAGTGGGGGCAAATAATAATAGCCTAGGGAGGGTGCATTTATTTTGTGCCCCCCATGGCTACTAACATCTGCCCCCAGCCACCCCAGAAAAGGCAAATCTATAATTAGATGTGCCCTTTCTGGCACTTTGCTTGTCTATTCCCATTGCCCTGTAGGGGTGGCGAATGGGTTAATAATGGGTTAAAGCCACCTTGCTATTGAAAGGTGACTTTAAGCCAGGTTAATAATTGAGAGTTGTCAATTAGACAACTTCAATTATTAATCCTATTGAAGTAAATAAAAAAACACACACATTAAGAATAAATAATTTTAATGAAATAAAAACAACATTTTTTTGACCATCTTTTATTTAGCTCTTAATCCTTGCGAAGCTCTTGATCTCCTATAATAAAGAAAAAATAATAAAACAAAATTATTCTTACCTACCTATCCGCCGCTCTGTCACGTCTCATGCTGTAATCCTTCACAAAGGGTTAACTAGCTTTCAGCCAAGCAGTGCAGCTATTTCTGCCTGCTCAGCTGAAAGCTCCTGAATGAATGACTTCCTCTCCCAGCGACAGGAGAGGATGTGATTACTGTGTGAAGCTTAATTGATAGCTTCCCACAGAAATCAGTTCACTTCAGGTCAGCGGGGACTCCCTCTGACGTCACTGATGCTGTGCGGTGTCCCCGCTGACCTGAAGTGAACTATTACAGTGGGAAGCAATCAATGAAGCTTCACACAGTAATCACTTTCTCTCCTATCGCCGGAGAGGAAGTCATTCATTAAGGAGCTTTCAGCTCAGCTGCAAGCATTAGCTGCGCTGCTTGGCTGAAAGCTAGTTAACCCTTTCTGATGGATTACAGCGTGGGACTTGCCTGTGCGTTGGATAGGTAAGAATAATGTTGCTTTATTATTTTATTTTTTATTTCAGGAGAACAAGGGAATCGAGGATTACCTGTACAATAAAAGATGGTCAAAAACTTTGTATTTATTTCATTAAAATGATTTTTCATTAATATGTGTGCATTTTTTAACCATTTCATACAATAGGATTAATAATTGAGAGTTGTCAAATTGACAACTCTCAATTATTAACCTGGCTTAAAGTCACCTTTCAATAGCAAGGTGGCTTTAACCCATTATTAACCCATTCACCACCGCTACAGGCAATGGGAATAGACCGCTAAAGTGCCAGAAAGGGCGCATCTAATTATAGATTTGCTCTTTGTCTGGGGGTAGCCAGGGGGGCACAAAATAAATGCACCCTCCCTAGGCTATAATTATCTGCCCCCACTCGCTGGCTTTGTCTGTCTGGTTGAGAAAATAGGGCGGGAGTCCACGCATTTTTTTTCAACGAATTTACACCTTTTTTAACCCCTACATGTGTGAAATTTTGCACACATACACTCATGTAATTGTTAGTGAAAACCAGATATCAAACTACATGAAATGACATGGTTAACTGTATGTAAACCATGTGTCATTTCATGTCGGGTCTGTAATTTCACAAAAGCCGGCAATTGAATTAGCGGTTATTATACTATGTAGAAGTGTATGACCTATATATATATGTCACAATTACATGTATATATGTATATATATATATATATATATATATATATGTATTTTATGTGTGTATATGTATTCTTTCCATTCTTTATTAAAGCTGTCAGTGTGATTTTACAGTATAGCCGGGGATGAATTAGCGGCTATTATACTATGTAGAAGTGTATGACATATATCTAATATATAAAGCTGAATGTATGTATGTGTGTATGTATGTGGGTATGTTTGTCTGGGATTGGAATCCGCACCGTCGCACCTACGGGCATGAAATTTTGCACGCCCGCACGTCTCGACCCCGAAAGCGTCCAAGGCTATGTTTTGAATCGAAATTTTAACCCCGCGCGTTCCAAATCGCCAAACAATTTTGGCCCTATCTACATAATGGGGAGAAAGCTGAATGCTTGTGTGTATGTCCGGCATAGGAATCTGCATTTACGGGCATGAAATTTTGCACACCCGCACGTCTCGACCCCGGGAGCGTCATAGGCTAGGTTTTCAGTCGAAATTTTAACCCCGCGCATTCCAAATCGGCAAATAATTTTGGCCCGGGATAGGAATCTGCACCGTTGTACTTACGGGCATGAAATTTTGCATGCTCGCACATCTCAACCCCAGGAGCATCATAGGCTATGTGTTGAATGGAAATTTTAACCCCGCACGTTCCAAATCGCCAAACAATTTTGGCCCTATCTACATAATGGGGAGAAAGCTGAATGCTTGTGTGTATGTCCGGCATAGGAATCTGCATTTACGGGCATGAAATTTTGCACACCCGCACGTCTCGACCCCGGGAGCATCATAGGCTGTGTTTTGAGTCGACATTTTAACCCCACATGTTCAAAATTGCGCACATTAAAAACACACACACGTCTGGTATTTTTATCTTTTAAAAATAAATATCTGATTAATAACCAGCCAAAGTACAAGACCAATTTGTTATAAATTTTCCATATAGGGAAATAAGACAGATGTCAGTCACATGAGCTGTATATTATTTGTATGTGTGAGGTAATATATACTGCCAGAGGGGAATGTTTTCTGTTGGCTGGGGATTTATCAGGCTGCCTATAGCAACCAATCACAGCTCAGCTTCTATTTTGCCATAGGTCATTAATATGAGCTCTGTTTGGTTACTATAGGCAACAGAGGACATTGTCAGTATAAGGCTATGGTTCCACGGTCCGGAACCATAGCGCTTTGGACGGAGCGGAAATTCCGCTCCGTCTAAGCCCCGCCCCTTTCTGACGCGCGATCTTTCCGGAGGTGTTCAGGACACCTCCGGAACACCTCCGGAAAGAGCGCAGGGCTACATAGCCCTGTGTTAATTATGTTGCGGCGACGCACCGTCGCCGCAATACGCGAGGACATGCTGCGGTCTGAAAAGACGCGCCGCATGTCCGTTTACGCAGGTTTGCCACCTGCGTATTGTTACGCATAGTGGAGACGGGATTTCTTGAAATCCCCTCCACTATGCTGTAACATCTGGACGCTGCGTGTTTGGCGCTGCGCCAGCGCACAGCGCCAAACACGCAGCGTTTCCTGACCGTGGAAACTCACCCTTAGAAAGCTTGTGTGAGGTAATAGGATTTCAGTTACTATGCTTGGCCAATGTTGGTGTAATGACTGATGTAAGTCACATCACCTGTATGTGGGGGGATATATATATAGTAGCAGCCACAGCTTTGTCCTTCTATGTTGCTATCCTGATGAGGGCACAGTTAAGTACATTAACCCGGGCGAAGCCGGGTACTACAGCTAGTATATATATATATATATATATATATATATACATATATATATATAATTATTTGCTTTTTGTGTAATTTTTATTGTAACAATGTGATTTTTACATGATTTTTTACATAGAGATAACTGATCTATGTAAAACATCATGTTAAAATTGCATTGCATACAGATGGAAAATGGATGGAAAATGGATGGTGCGATTAAAAATCGCATACAAATCCTATGACAATCGCATGACAATTGCATATATTCAGACCGTTTTTTCCATCCAGAAAACGGACCGTTTTTTTTTCCCACAAATGGAAAGGAGCCCTTAGAAAGGAGCTTACTTTGAGAGAACAGTGTTTAACATGTAGGGAAGGAAACTGTGACGACAACTGTAGAAAGAAAAAAAAGAAAGGCAACAATTTCTTTCCTTGAGTCATCTGTCAAATAAATGGCTTATATTGTATATGCTGGTGACCTGTAAACACATAGATTACTCCTGTGATGTGGCAATTCAGCAGCATGACACCTAGTGATAGGATTTCTTAAGACAGGACATTCATTGCAACATTTCCCTAAAAGCTCTAGTTTGAAAAAGATTTCACCACCTCTATGTCTTTGCTTTCCTAAAATGAGAAAATCAGTATTTCACAACTGGAATCATTTGCACCTCGGGATGAATGTTTTAAAATCACTTAAAACACGCTTGTTTTAGATAGGATCTAGTCACACTATGTTAATTGCGTATAATTAGGTAATCCATTTATTTTTTTAAAAGAAAGGCAACTATGCTCAACTGTATACCTGAAAAATACAGTAGTATGTCAGTACAGCTGATAAATGTCTCCACTGTATTTCAATGTTAAAAAAAATCTCTGCATATAGAAAGGAATCAGTCAAGACGTTCCCATGATAAGCTTTCAGTGAGTTTTTGATGTTGTACAATTTCTGCACCATCTCTGAACCTATTATTTAAGTTAGGTTACTTGTGTTTTTTTATTGCGTTTCTGTGAGGTTTTTTTATGTGCATTTTATAGCGTTTTTAATGCTGCAGTTTTTGTCACTTGTTGGTGTGTCATGCTTTAAATAAAGCTGCTTTATTTTTAAATTCCTGGTATTTGGCTTTGACAAAACTTTACTGACATGCTTAGGTGGGGATCATGTGTTCCTAACCCCTTAGTGATAGAGCCAATTTGCAGCTTAATGACCGGGCCAATTTTTACAATTCTGTCCACTGTCACTTTATGAGGTTATAACTCTGGAACGCTTTAACGAATCCCGCTGATTCTGAAACTGTTTTTTCATGACATATTGTACTTCACGTTAGTGATAAAGTTTTTTTTATATGACTTGCATTTATTTATGAAAAAAACGGAAATATGGCAAAAATTTTGAAAATTTACCAATTTTCAAAATTTAAATTTTTATGCCCTTAAATCAGAGAGATACAGTACAGACCAAAAGTTTGGACACAGCTTCTCATTTAAATATTTTTCTGTATTTTCATCACTATGAAAATTGTACATTCACACTGAAGGCATCAAAACTATGAATTAACACATGTGAAATTATATACTTAACAAAAAAGTGTGAAACAACTGAAAATATGTCTTATATTCTAGGTTCTTCAAAGTAGCCACCTTTTGCTTTGATGACTGCTTTGCATACTCTTGGCATTCTCTTGATGAGCTTCAAGATGTAGTCACCGGAAATGGTCTTCCAACAATCTTGAAGAAGTTCCCAGAGATGCTAAGCACTTGTTGGCCCTTTTGCCTTCAATCTGCAGTTCAGCTCACCCCAAACCACCTCGATTGGGTTCAGGTCTGGTGACTGTGGAGGTCAGGTCATCTGGCGTAGCACCCCATCACTCTCCTTCTTGGTCAAATAGCCCTTACACAGCCTGGAGGTGTGTTTGGGGTCATTGCCCTGTTGAAAAATAAATGATGGTCCAACTAAACGCAAACCGGATGGAATAGCATGCCGCTGCAAGATGCTGTGGTAGCCATGTTGGCTCAGTATGCCTTCAATTTTGAATAAATCCCCAACAGTGTCAACAGCAAAGCACCCCCACACAAGCACACCTCCTCCTCCATGCTTCACGGTGGGAACCAGGCATGTAGAGTCCATCCGTTCACATTTTCTGCGTCACACAAAGACTAGTGTTGAGCGATATTGCTCGATATCTAAAAATATTGTATCGAAATTGTATCGCCGATAGCACTAAATATCGTCGATATCCGATTTCGATACCGGAAGTCCCATGTAAGTCTATGGGAACAAAATATTGCAACAAAAAAAACCCTTTCTTTCGTTGTAAACACAAAATATACACACATAGAATACATATGGGCAGCACGGTGGCTCAGTGGATAGCACTGCAGCCTTGCAGCGCTGGAGTCCTGGGTTCGAATCCCACCTAGGACAACATCTGCAAGGAGTTTGTATGTTCTCCCCGTGTTTGCGTGGGTTTCCTCCGGGTTCTCCGGTTTCCTCCCACACTCCAAAAACATACAGATAGGGAATCTAGATTGTGAGCCCCATTGGGGACAGCGACAATAATGTGTGCAAACTGTAAAGCGCTGCAGAATATGTTAGCGCTATATAAAAAAAATAAAAATAAAAATAAAATAAATAAAAATACATATATATATATATATATACATGTCATTGTGACATATATATATACATATATTTATAGTTTATACACTTCTACATAGTAAAATCGACTCTAATTCAATTGCCGGGTAAAGACGTGACATACCCCATAGAAGTCGACGGGCTCGGTGCCGAGTACCCCGAAAACCTCTGGCTCTGTGCGACTCAACTTGGGCGTCACGAACAGGATTCTGTAGCTCGCTATAAGCGAGTCCTGTGTGCCTGAATTGCACTGGTTTTGTGCTTGAGAATTGCTAAAATCATCAGAGAATGTATTTGCCATTTTTCCGCCATATCTGCGTCACGACGAGGCACTAGTGAAGAAGAAGGGCGTGCTCTTCGTGGGTGTCACTCAGTGGCGTGAAAACGATGGCCGCCCACTGTAAATGGTACTGCAATGTAAGATCGTGCCCCACAGCTCTGGAGTTCCGCCTCCTCATCCTCCTCAGTGTGCGGAAACTAACACGAAGGTCCCGCCTCCCTACAAAAGAGGAGCCCTCTCCAGATGCTAATGACACATGTGACTTGGCAGAGATGGCTAATGGACACGACGAGCAGAAGTGGGAAGGGATGGAGCAGTCAGAGCTCTCCCCCCACGGAAGCGACCTGATCGCCACGGAACCACCGTTGGGCACCCGGCCTGGAAACCCTCCTACGCTGCAAGAAGCGGAGGATACCCTAAGAGGCCTGGCCCGGCACCGGGAGGAGGTCGCCAGGATGGAAGCCAGCTGGCGTGCCCTAAAAATAAACTTGGAGCGGCGCCAATCCTTCTTACCTGAAGTGTCTGTACCGGAAGGTGAGGCACCCGTTCTAGTAGAGGAGTCCTTGCAATGTGATCCGGTTGACGTTGTCGCAGTGGAGGCATCCGTTCCTGCAAAAACCGCAGCACCCCAGATCCCGCTGTCTGCCCCCGTCGCTGAGACAGAAGAAGCGACACCCGTCCTCATGGAGGAGGCCGCGCAGGCACCAGAGCACTACCTGCCTGTACCGGAGCCCCGACTGTCATCTGATTTAGAGCCGTCTGCTTCCTCCGCAGGGGAGCGCCGCCAGGACTGGGGGGCGACAGGAGAGCTGCCGCAAACCGGACACTGTAAGCTGCAGTGGAGTGGTGGAGACATGGAGCAGCTGGTGGAGGAGAATTTCAACCGGCGTCAGGAGGAAGAGTGGAGACGTTGGGAGCGGGAAGCAGAGCGACAAAGGGAGCAGCGAGAATCCCAAAAACTTCGCCAACGTCAGGTGGAGAAGGACCGGGCAGATAAGGACCGGATGAGAAAGGATAAAGGAACCCTGAGTGAGCCGCGGCGTAAGGGTGCAGTACGGAGCTTTAATTGAAAGGTGGTTGGGGCTTCATCAAGGAGCCTGGACTTTATTTAGAAGTCTTTGTGACCCGGCGGGACGTGGAGGCTCACCTCCCAGAAGGACACCCGGGGAGGGACCTGTTGCCAGGAGACTTGGTGACTTACACCCGACACTGGGGTTACAATGGGTGGTACGCCCTAAATGTTACCAGGTGCGACCCCTACTCCCCAGTGTGTCAGGAACCTGTGAGACCCTCGGAGCCTTCAGCCTCCCACATCCAGGCCTCTGCAAAAGTGCCCACCCCACGCCGTAAATCTCCCCAGCCTCCCTCAGTGGTCTCCTCAGCAGCCCCAGCTATGGACATGATAAGTATAGCTGGCCTGTACCCGGCGCCTGTTAGGCACCCTGGGGTTCGTACAGTCCGGGACATAGGGTTCCAGACCCGGAGGGAGATGAAAGAGGTGGCCACACAGACCCAGATAGCGGGTCACGACGTCACTGTACAGGCCACACGACGTCATCAGGTCCTGGTGGTCCTTGGTGCCTCGGATGTTTGGCAATCTCAAGAAGAGTACCAGTTGGTACCTGGAAGAGGCCAGCCAAAGAAGTCTAAATAACCCGGACAGGGTCCCTGTATGTAAATAGTTAAATTGTTTATGTACCCGGACGGGTGAATGTTCCTAAAAAAGTTTTTTAATTTAATAAAAAAAAAACAAAACACAGTTTTCATTACTTTTATTACAGTCTCATCCTGCGACGCCATCGATCTCCTGTAAAAAAATGAAAAAAAAAAAAAAAAAAAGTATACCACCTGACCGACGCAGTCCATAGTAACGAGTGTCCCACGACGATCCAGCTCTGCTACATCAGAATGACAGGCAGAGCCTGTCATCCCGGCGCAGCACAGCTGATTACCTGCTTCCCGCGGGTGACGTCATCGGACTGACTGCTTTACGGCCGGGATTACCCTGCAGTCACTGCAGTTATCGCGAAAAAACTGCATGTGACCGCCAGGGAGAAGATAATGGCGGCCATCAAGCAGTCCAGGACGTGACCGCCGGAGATCTTCTGCCAGGTAAGTGCCGCTGACTCCTGACAGACCCGACCGACGGACACTCACAGTGACAGTGACAAATCCGATTCCGGTATTCGATAAGACGAAAATATCGAAACGAATTATCGAAAGGCCGATAGAGCTAATATCGGCCGATAGCCGATATTTGCATTATCGTATCGCTCAACACTAACAAAGACACGGTGGTTGGAATTAAAGATCTAAAATTTGGATTCATCAGACCAAAGCACAGATTTCCACTGGTCTAATGTCCATTCCTTGTGTTCTTTAGCTCAAACAAGTCTCTTCTGCTTGTTGCCTGTCCTTAGTAGTGGTTTACTAGCAGCTATTTTACTATGAAGGCCTGCTGCACAAAGTCTCCTCTTAAGGCTGGGGTCACACTGGCGACAAAATCGGACGACTGCAATGCGATGAAAAATCGCATTGCAGTCGGACCTATGTTAATCTATGGAGCAGCTCCCAGTATCAGATTTTTTGTGGTCCGTTTTAAACGTCCGAGTGCAATCGCAGCATGCTGCGATTGTCACCGATTGTGGGTCGACTATCGCCAATGCAAGTCTATGGGAGCGATGAAAAATCTGATTACAAACGGACTGCATGTGTGACTTGCGATGAAATCGCATCAGTGTCCTTTAGGCTGGTTTCACACATCCGTTTTTCCCCTTGCGGCGCCCCCGGCATTTTCCCGCAGCGCCGCATCTGAAAATCTGATGCGGCGCATGCGGCTTTTTTCGCATTGACATGCATTAGCGCCGCATGGCGCCGCATGTCAATGCGTTGCATGCGGTTTTGTCCGGATGCGGCGCAAATGTACATTGCGGCGGCCGGACAAAACGCTGCATGCAACGTTTTTTTTTTTTTGCCGGATGGTTTCTTATCTCTCCAAGCATCAGAAACCATCGGCAAAAAAACGCATTTTGGGCGCCGGAAGTGTGAAAGCTTTTCACATGCGGCGCTGCGGTAAAATGCCGGGGGCGCCGTTTAGGCGCCCGCCGGATGTGTGAAAGAGGCCTTAGAAAAGCCGGCAATTCATCCCCGGCTATACTGTAAAAGCACACTGACAGCTTTAATAAAGAATCGAATCAATACATATCCACACATAGAATCCACATATATATATATATATATATATATATATATATATATCATTGTGACATATATATATATATATTTATAGTTCTTACACTTCTACATACTGTAATAGCCGCTAATTCAATTGCAGGCTTTAGTGAAATCCCAGAAGCCGACATGAAATGATACATTGTTTTGACACAGTTAACCATGTAATTTCAAGTATTTTGATATATGTTTTAAACTTACAATTACATAAGTATATTTGTGCAAAATTTCAGACATGTAGGGGTTAATTAAAGGTGTAAATTCGTTGTAAAAAAATGGTTTTTTTTACAACGAATTTACACCTTTAATTAACCCCTACATGTCTGAAATTTTGCACAAATATACTTATGTAATTGTAAGTTTAAAACATATATCAAAATACTTGAAATTACATGGTTAACTGTGTCAAAACAATGTATCATTTCATGTCGGCTATATATATATGTCACAATGACATATATATATATATATATCTGTGTTCTATGTGTATATATCTATTCTTTCTTTTGTGATTTAAATAATATTATTTTGGATCCATTATGTCAGTTTTGCAAGCCTGCGATAAATTCTCACAAGTCGGATGTAAATCGGATGTTACAACTATGGTCAGATGCGACTAAATCGCATTTTTCCTGGAAAATCGGATGCCAGACGGATGACTGTTCATGACATTTTGCTGCGATAATCGTCCCACTAAAACGGTCAGCTTTTTTAATCGGTGTGTGTGATCCCAGCCTAACAGTTGTTGTAGAGATGTGTCTGCTGCGAGAACTCTGTGTGGCATTGACCTGGTCTCTAATCTGAGCTGCTGTAAACATGCGATTTCTGAGGCTGGTGACTAGGATAAACTTATCCTCAGAAGCAGAGTTGAACTCTTGGTCTTCCTTTTCTGGACAACACAACTGATGGTTCCAACCCCATTTATAAGGCAATAAATCACACTTATTAAACCAGACAGGTCACACCTGTGAAGTGAAAACCATTTCCGGTGACTATCTCTTGAAGCTCATCAAGAGAATGCCAAGAGTGTGCAAAGCAGTCATCAAAGCAAAAGGTGACTTCTTTGAAGAACCTAGAATATAATACATAATTTCAGTTGTTACACACTTTTTTGTTAAGTATATAATTCCACATGTGTTAATTCATAGTTTTGATGCCTTCAGTGTGAATGTACAATTTTCATAGTCATGAAAATACAGAAAAATCTTTAAAGAGAAGGTGTCCAAACTTTTGGTTCTGTACTATATCTCTCTGATTTAAGGGCACTGTACTGTATGTCACAAACATTTCTTAATAAATAACATTTCCCACATTTCTACTTTACATCAGCACAATTTTGGAACCAAATTTTTTTTTTGTTACGACGTTATAAGGGTTAAAAGTTGACCAGCAATTTCTCATTTTTCCAACACCATTTTTTTTAGGGACCACATCACATTTGAAGTCACTTTGAGGGGTCTATATGATAGAAAATACCCAAAAGTGACACCATTCTAAAAACTGCACCCCTCAAGGTGCTAAAATCTACATTCAAGAAGATTATTAACCCTTTACGTGCTTCACAGGAACTGAAGCAATGTGGAAAGAAAAAATTACATTTAACTTTTTTTGCAAAAAATTTAATTCAGAACCAATTTTTTTTATTTTCACATGTGTTAAAAGAAAAAATGAACCACCAAATTTGTTGTACAATATCTTTTGAATACGCTGATACCCCATATGTGGGGGTAAACCACTTTTTGGGCGCACGGCAGAGGTCGCAAGGGAAGGAGCGCCGTTTGACTTTTTCAACGCAGAATTGGCTGGACGTCATCTCGCGTTTGGAGAGCCCCTGATGTGCCTAAACAGTGGAAACCCCCAAGAAGTGACCACATTTTGGAAACTAGACCCCTTAAGGAACTTATCTAGATGTGTGGTGAGCACTTTGAACCTCCAAGTGCTTCACAGAAGTTTATAACGTAGAGCCGTGGAAATAAAATACCATTTTTTTCATCAAAAATGATTTTTTAGCCCACTATTTTTTTATTTTCCCAAGGGTAACAAGAAAAATTGGACCCCAAAAGTTGTTGTGCAATTTCTCCTGAATATGCCGATACCCCATATGTTGGGGTAAACCTCTTTTTGGGCGCACTGCAGAGGTCGCAAGGGAAGGAGCGCCGTTTGACTTTTTCAACGCAGAATTGGCTGGACGCCATGTTGCGTTTGGAGAGCCCCTGATGTGCCTAAACAGTGGAAACACGCAAGAAGAGACCACATTTTGGAAACTAGACCCCTTAAGAAATTTATCTACATGTATGGTGAGCACTTTGAACCTCCAAGTGCTTCACAGAAGCTAATAACGTAGAGCCGTGAAAATAAAAAATATTTTTTTCCTCAAAAATGATTTATTTAGCCCACTATTTTTTTATTTTCCCAAGGGTAACAAGAAAAACTGGACACCAAAAGTTGTTGTGCAATTTCTCCTGAATATGTTGATAACCCATATGTGGGGGTAAACAACTTTTTGGACACACGGCAGAGGTCGCAAGGGAAGGAGCGCCGTTTGACTTTTTCAACGCAGAATTGGCTGGATGCCATGTCGCGTTTGGAGAACCCCTGATGTGTCTAAACAGTGGAAACCCCCAAGAAGTGACTGCATTTTGGAAACTAGATCCCTTAGGGAATTTATCTAGATGTGTGGTGAGCACTTTGAACCTCCAAGTGCTTCACAGAAGTTTATAACGTAGAGCCGTGAAAATAAAAAATCATTTTTTTCCTCAAAAATGATTTTTTTAGCCCACTATTTTTTTATTTTTCCGAAGGGTAACAAGAAAAATTGGACCCCAAAAGTTGTTGTGAAATTTTTCCTGAGTATGCTGATACCCCATATGTGGGGGGAACCACTGTTTGAGCGCATGGGAGAGCTTGGAAGGGAAGGAGCACCATTTTGTAATGCAGACTTTGACGGAATGTTCTGCGGGCATCATGTTGTGTTTGCAGAGCCCTTCATGTGCCTAAACAGTAGAAACCCCCCACAAATGACACCATCTTGGAAACTAGACCACCCAAGAAGCTTATCTAGATGTGTGGTGGGCACTTTGAACCCCCAAGTGCTTCACAGAAGTTTATAAATGAAGAGCCGTGAAAATAAAAAATAATTTTTTTCATCAAAAATGATTTTTTAGCCAGCTATTTTTTATTTTCCCAAGGGTAACAGGAGAAATTAGAACCCGAAAATTGGTGTGCAATTTTTCTTGAGTACGCTGATACGCCATATGTTGGGGTAAACCACTGTTTGGGCGCACGGCAGGGCTCGGAAGGGAGGGAGCACCATTTGACTTTTTGAACGCCATGTCGTGTTTGGAGACACCCTGATGTGCCTAAATAGTGGAAACCACTCAATTCTAGCTCCAACCCTAACCCTAACACACCCCTAACCCTAATCCCAACCCTAACCCTAATCCCAACCCTAATCCCAACCCTAATTGCAAAATCCTAACCCTAATTGTAACCCTAACCCTAATTATAACCCTAATACCAACCCTAACCTGTTATGATTTGGTAGCTGAGGAGAACAGGCAAAAACGGCAATACACCAGAGAGGTTGGAATCTACTGGATTGCAGTACCCTGACTAACCACCACAACTAAAGGCAGCCGTGGAGCGTTCCTACGTTGGTCCTAGATGCCTCGTCACAGCCTGAGAGGTTAACTACACCTAAAGATAGAAAGAGGAAAGCTATCTGCCCCGGAGCAGATCCCCAAAGAACATGGGAAGCCCCCAAACATGTAATGGCGGTTAGACAAGAGGAAATACAGACACAGACAGAAAATAGTATGAGCAAACGTTGGGGCCCAATCTACCTGGACAGAAAAGGATAGGAAGGACACTTACTGCAATCCAAAAAACCCTAAAAAATACCAACTCTACTAATTGCAAAAACACCTGAGATCACACGACCTCAACCACCTAAATTAGTTCTCTGGTGTTACAAAACTAGGCCACAGCCACTGAAAAAACTGGAAAAGGCAAATGAACAAATAACAGTGGCTCAGATAAACTGAGAGGAGCACAAGCCCCCGGAGGGGACCTGGCTGACCTCCACAGAAGTGCAGGGAACAATGCAAAAAGCAAGCACAAAAATAAAAGCAGAAAATATCTTATCTGATAGCAGAAGATGCAGGCAAGACTCAGCAAGCTTCCAAGTGAACCAGGAACCACAGTTGAGACAAGAACAATTGATCACCGGCAACCATGATGGGAGGGAACCTCCCTTATATAAGACCAGTCTGTAACTCCTGATTGCCAATCCTCATTAAATGGTTCAGTACTGTTTGTAACCACCAGAGGGAGCTTCTGCTCAGAATTCATTTCTAACACATTCACAACAGTACCCCCCCCTTGAGGAGGGTCACCGAGCCCTCATTTGGGCAACCAGGTCAGTCAGGATGAGCTCTGTGATACGCACGGATCAGTCTCCTAGCATGGATGTCCGAAGCAAACACCCAAGAATTGTCCTCCTGACCATAACCTCTCCACTTAACCAAATACTGGAGTTTCCGTCTAGAAAAACGAGAATCCAATATTTTCTCAACCACATACTCCAGATTGCCCTCAACCAAAACAGGGTCAGGAGGCACAGCCATAGGAACCACTGGCTCGACAAACCTCTTCAATAAGGACTTGTGGAACACATTATGGATCTTAAATGTCCCTGGAAGAAGTAAACGAAAGGAAACAGGATTAAGAATCTCCATGATCTTATAAGGTCCAATGAACCAGACCAAGTCCCCCACTTCAAACCAAGGACTATCAGTCCTATGCCGGTTGAGGGACAACCTCTCCACTACCTGGTCCCAAATCTGCTGCATACGCTCCACAACAGAGTCAACACCTGGAGAGACAGAAGCCTCCGTCTGTCCCAAAGAAAATCGAGGGTGAAACCCAAAATTGCAGAAAAATGGAGACATCAAAGTGGCAGAGCTAGCCCTATTATTAAGAGCAAACTCAGCCAAAGGCAAAAAAGAGACCCAGTCATCTTGATCAGCAGACACAAAGCATCTCAGATAAGTCTCCAATGTCTGGTTTGTTCTCTCAGTTTGTACATTGGTCTGAGGATGAAAAGCCGAGGAGAAAGACAATTGAACACCAAGTTTAGAACAAAAAGTCCTCCAAAATCTGGAAACAAACTGGACTCCTCTGTCAGACACAATGTTCTCAGGAATGCCGAGTAACCGAACCACGTGCTGAAGGAACAAAGGCACCAATTCGGAGGAGGAACGCAACTTAGGTAATGGCACAAGATGTATCATTTTGGAAAACCAATCACAAATCACCCAGATAACGGTCATTCTCTGAGAAACAGGGAGGTCGGAAATGAAATCCATAGAGATATGGGTCCATGGTCTCTTGGGCACAGGCAATGGCATCAATGGCATCTGTAGAATGTAAGCCCGAAAGGGCAGGGTCCTCTCCCCTCTGTATCAGTCTGTCATTGTTAGTTTGTTTACTGTAAGTTGATACCTGTAATTTGTATGTAACCCCTTCTCATGTACAGCACCATGGAATCAATGGTGCTATAGAAATAAATATTAATAATAATAATAATAATAACAAACCACTAGAGCGAGAGCAAGGCTTTGAGCGAGAGCAAGTCCCGCAGGACTGCACAAATTCCCTGACGTCACGAGACAAAGTAGGCCACCAAAAGGACCGACTAATCAAGTCTCTGGTACCAAAAATTCCGGGATGACCGGCCAACGCGGAACAATGAATCTCAGACATCACACTCTTTTTCCACCGGTCTGGGACAAACAATTTCCCAATAGGGCAGCGCTCGGGTTTATCCTCCTGACACCCTTTCAGAACTAGCCTCAAATTGGGCGAGATGGCGGAAAGAACTACACCCTCTTTCAAAATAACAGCAGGATCAGATAACTCAGGAGAGTCCGCAAGGAAACTCCTCGAGAGGGCATCCGCCTTTACATTCTTAGTGCCAGGAAGAAAGGAAACCACAAAATTAAAACGTGTGAAAAACAAGGCCCACCTGGCCTGTCTAGGATTAAGTCGCTTGGCTGATTCCAGATAAACCAGATTCTTATTGTCCGTGAGGACCACCACCTGATGTTTGGATCCCTCCAGCCAATGTCTCCACTCTTCAAAAGCCCACTTCATGGCCAATAACTCCCGATTACCCACGTCATAATTACGTTCAGTTGGAGAAAATTTTCGAGAGAAAAAGGCACAAGGGTTACTCTTAGAGGTCTCTGGATCTCTTTGGGACAAAACGGCACCTGCCCCAATTTCAGAGGCATCAACCTCCACCTGAAATGGCAGAGAAACATCAGGCTGCCATAGAACAGGAGCAGAAGTGAATCTCTGCTTAAGTTCCTGAAATGCAGAGACTGCCTCAGGAGGCCAATTCACCACATCAGAACCCTTTTTGGTCAAATCAGTCAATGGTTTAACAATAACAGAGAAATTACCAATAAATTTACGATAAAAATTGGCAAAACCCAAGAATCTCTGAAGAGCCTTCAATGAAGTAGGTTGGACCCAATCACAGATGGCCTGAACCTTGACTGGGTCCATTTCAATAACAGACTGAGACAAAATGAATCCCAGAAATGAGATCCTCTGTACGCCAAAAAGACACTTTGATCTCTTCACATACAGAGCATTCTCTCTCAAATTCTGGAACACAGTCCGAACATGTTTCACATGAAAGTCCCAGTCATTGGAAAAAATCAAGATATCATCCAAATAAACAATCAGAAATGTATCCACAAAATCCCTGAAAATGTCATTCATGAAGGACTGGAAGACGGAAGGAGCATTAGTGAGCCCAAAGGGCATCACTAGGTACTCAAATGCCCTCTGGGGTATTAAACGCCCGTCTTCATTCATCCCCGTGCTTAATGCGAATAAGGTTATACGCCCCCCTGAGGTCAAGCTTGGTAAACCAAGTAGCACTTTTCACCCTGGAAAACAGGTCAGAAATCAAGGGTAACGGATATTGATATTTCACAGTGATATTGTTCAAGAGACGATAATCAATACACGGCCTTAATGAACCATCCTTTTTGGCCACAAAGAAAAAACCGGCACCCAAGGGTGAAGAGGATGGTCTGATATGACCCTTCTCCAATGACTCCTTGATATAAGACCGCATAGCGTCATGTTCAGGTACAGACAAGTTAAAAAGGCGACCTTTAGGGAATTTACTACCAGGCACTAATTCAATAGCGCAGTCATAGCTCCTATGGGGGGCAAGGATGCAGATTTACTTTCGCTAAACACATCAGAAAAATCAGTCAAAAAGTCAGGAACATCCTGAGCCTGGGGAGAGGCAGAAAAAACAGGAGTGTTGGCATTAACACATTGGCAGCCCCAACTGGTCACAGACACAGATTTCCAATCCAAAACAGGATTATGAGACTGTAACCAAGGGAAACCCAGTACAATAATGTCATGCAGATTATACAGCACCAAAAATTTGCAACTCTCCTGATGATCAGGTTCAACCCTCATTATCACCTGAGTAGAGAACTGGGGTTTATTCTCAGCCAAAGGGGTAGAATCAATCCCCAGTAGGGGAAAGACTTCCGTAGGGGTATCAAGGGAAACCCACAACATTTAGCAAAATCAAAATCCATCAGGTTAATAGCTGCTCCCGAATCAACAAAAGCCTGAGCAGAAAATGTGGACAGGGAGGAAATCAGGGTAACAGTCAACAGAAATTTAGTCTGAACACTACCCAAGACAACTGAGCGTGCAAAACGTCTTCCCCGCTTAGGGCAGACTGAAATAGCATGAGAGGCGTCACCACAGTAGAAACATAACTCATTGCGTTTTCGAAACTCATGACGCTGTGCCCCAGAAGCCACTCTATCACACTGCATGGACTCAGAAGCTGGTTCACAAGGCAACACTATTCCACGCATACCTCTACGCTCACGCAAACGTCTGTCAATTTGAATCACTAATGACATAGAATCATTGAGACCAGAGGGAGCAGGAAACCCACCATAACATCTTTTACATTCTCTGACAGACCCTTCCGAAAAAGGGCTGCCAAAGCATCATCATTCCATTTGGTCAGGAGTGCCCACTTTCGGAATTTCTGACAGTACAACTCAGCGTCCTCAAGCCCCTGATTTAATGCCAACAAGGTTTTTTCAGCTTGATCAGTGACATTAGGTTCATCGTACAATAACCCCAGAGCCAGAAAAAATGCATCAACATTACTCAAAACAGGGTCCCCAGGTGTCAGGGAAAAAGCCCAATCCTGAGGATCGCCGCGCAGGAGAGAGATGACAATTTGAACCTGCTGTGCTGCGTTCCCTGAGGACTTAGGTTTTAAGGCAAAAAACAACTTACAGTTATTTTTGAAATTCAGAAATTTAGCTCGATCACCCAAAAATAAATCTGGCATGGGGATCCTAGGTTCCACAACCGGCAACCTAGCAAGATAGGTAGCAATACTCCGAACTTCAGTGGCAAGCTGATCCACACGGCCAGACAACTGTGCAAACTCCATTGAGAGAAAAAAAAAATCCTCCTCAGCACCCAGAGAAAAAGAGGGAAAAAATGCAACAAACAGAAAAAAAATTAAAAAAAAATAAAAAAATTTCTGACAACTTCCTTTTTTCTTTTTCCTTTTACTATTTTTCCCTTCTGTTGAGTACCATATAATTTTCAGTTTGGCCGGTGATACTGTTATGATTTGGTAGCTGAGGAGAGCAGGCAAAAACGGCAATACACCAGAGAGGTTGGAATCTACTGGATTGCAGTACCCTGACTAACCACCACAACTAAAGGCAGCCGTGGAGCGTTCCTACATTGGTCCTAGACGCCTCGTCACAGCCTGAGAGGTTAACTACACCTAAAGATAGAAAGAGGAAAGCTATCTGCCCCGGAGCAGATCCCCAAAGAACATAGGAAGCCCCCAAACATGTAATGGCGGTTAGACAAGAGGAAATACAGACACAGACAGAAAATAGTATGAGCAAACATTGGGGCCCAATCTACCTGGACAGAAAAGGATAGGAAGGACCCTTACTGCAATCCAAAAAACCCTAAAAAATACCAACTCTACTAATTGCAAAAACACCTGAGATCACACGACCTCAACCACCTAAATTAGTTCTCTGGTGTCACAAAACTAAGCCGCAGCCACTGAAAAAACTGGAAAAGGCAAATGAACAAATAACAGTGGCTCAGATAAACTGAGAGGAGCACAAGCCCCCGGAGGGGACCTGGCTGACCTCCACAGAAGTGCAGGGAACAATGCAAAAAGCAAGCACAAAAATAAAAGCAGAAAATATCTTATCTGATTGCAGAAGATGCAGGCAAGACTTAGCAAGCTTCCAAGTGAACCAGGAACCACAGTTGAGACAAGAACAATTGATCACCGGCAACCATGATGGGAGGGAACCTCCCTTATATAAGACCAGTCTGTAACTCCTGATTGCCAATCCTCATTAAATGGTTCAGTACTGTTTGTAACCACCAGAGGGATCTTCTGCTCAGAATTCATTTCTAACACATTCACAACACTAACCCTAATTATAACCCTAACCCTAATGAAAAAATGAAAATAAATATATTTTCTTTATTTTATTATATTTCCCTAACTAAATGGGTGATAAAGGGGGGGTTTATTTACTATTTTTTTTATTTTGATCACTGTGATAGGGTTTATCAATGTGACCAAAATGTACCTGCAATGAATGAATGAATCTGCCGGCCGGCAGATTCGGCGGGCATACTGCGCATGCGCCCGCCATTTTCTTCCCGGACCAAGATGGCGGCGCCCACCGGAGGAGTCAGGAGGGTCTGGGGGGGTCTGGGAACCCTATTTCTCTCTCCTCTAATGTGCGATCACATCAGAGGAGAGAGAAAGATAATGCACAATCGCGGTCCCTGTTATATGGTTAATAACGATGATCGCAAAAGCGGGATCGGTAAATACCGACCCGAATCATGTTCTCTGGGGTCTCGGCTTCCCCTGGCACCCGAGACCCCAGAGAAAATCCGACTCTGGGGGGCGCTATATACTTTTTCCGCAGCGCCGTTAATTAACGGCTCTGTGGTTTAAGTACCGTTAACCACCGCAGTTAAAAGGAGTATCGGCGGTTGTTAAGGGGTTAAACAGCCTTTTCCAGCACAAAGTGAAAAGCAAACAGAAAAAATAAACAGTCCATATAGTACTGCGGGTCCACCCACTCAGGTCAGTGCCTTTAGCGCACGTACACTGAAGGTCTCCACACCTCCAGCCACAGACACTGAATGAGACATTTGGCCTTCATTTTATTAGCCAAACCACTCCCCTGGAGTTGGGATAAGTGAGCGGTCATTCCCATCCATCTTTTATGACTGCTTGTAAAACTCAGCCCTGGAATGGCCCAAATAACTCTCTCAGCACTGGAGCATACTTCCGAGCTCACATCACTGCAGCTAATAGTCGCGATGACACATATCTCCCCTCAAGGACTCATCTGGCGGCCATCTTACATACCCTCCCCCTCTGCCCAAAGCTGGGGGGCTTGGAACCTTCTGCCAACAAACAATGGACTCTCGACAGAGCATCAGCATTGCCATGCAGTTTCCCTGGCCTAATCTCCACATGGAAGTTAAAATCCTGAAGTGCTAGGAACCACCTGGTCACTTGGGCATTGTTCCCTTTATTCTCCCTTTACCACTTCAGTGGTGCATGGTCTGACATCAGCCTAAACTTCTTTCCTAAGAGGTAGTACCTTAGAGAGTCCAACACCCACTTGATGGCTAAACATTCCTTCACCACTATGGAGTAATTTTTCTCGCAGGTAGACAACTTCCTGCTGAGATACATTATGAGGTGCTCTTCCCCGTTCACTTCTTGAGATAGGACAGGACCCAGTGTAATGTATGTAGTACAGTTCATATAGCGTCTTGTGCTTGGGTGCGATGAAAATACATGAGACACAGGTTTGATATAGAAAGTCCTGTATTACTTCATACAAGTTGGCAAAAATAGTCACACAGTTTGCAGACACAGAAGCAGGAGACACAGCAGGCCAGAGTAATCTAAGCTCAGCAATCACTCTCCACAACAGGTTCAGGATCTTCTTCTCTGTTACCGTAAGTCCATGCAAACGTGGGTCTTTCAAAGAGCAGGGTTCAGAGTCCACAAGTGCTTCAGAGTTCCTCAGTAGGAATAGCTGGAGTACAAGGTCCAAGGCTTCAGGGGTCAGATCACAGGTTCACTGCAGGCTAGATTCTGAAGCACTGATTGCTCAGCTGTGGCTGCTTAAGAAGCAAAAGGAGAGAATCAGGGCGGGAACATGCAAGCTGGAAACTCCATTTTGATTGAGGGCAAGATAGCTGCAGCAAGACAGAAAGTAAAATGGCTGACGAACAAACTGAGTTTCAGGAACATGTACACAGAACCTTACATTACTCCCCCCTTAGGGACAACCTCCGGATGACCTCAGACCAGGCTTGTGTGGGTACCTCTGATGAAACTGACGGAGCAAGCGAGGAGCATTAACGTTATTGACTGGTTCCCATGAGTTGTCCTCCACTGGGTAGCCCTGCCATTTAATCAGATATTGTAACTGATTTCTATACAACCTGGAATCTAAAATCCTTTCCACCACAAATTCTTCCTGACCATCGACTAGCACTGGGTCAGGGCAAGGAGAAGAACGTCCAGGAAACGTATTGGGTGTCGCAGCCTTTAGTAGGGATACATGAAAGACAGGGTGGATTCTCATAGTTCTGGGCAGTTGAAGACGACAAGCAACGGCACTTATAATTTTACTGATTTTATAAGGTCCAATGTACTTATGTCCCACTTAGACGATGGAATCCTTAACTTAAGATTTCTGGTTGACAGCCAGACCAAGTCTCCTACCTTGAAAGCTGGTGCAGGTTTACGAAATTATCTGCTGCTTTCTTGTACCTTTCCTGAGCCGATTCCAGATTCTCCTTTAGAAGATCCATATTCTTCTGTAAAGACGTGATTCTTTCAGCCACTGCTGGTAAAGGCGTTTCTATGGGAAATCGTGGTAGAATGTTAGGATGATAACCTAGATTAGAGTAAAAAGGAGACTGCTTAGTGGAGGCACTCTGAGAGTTGTTATACGAGAACTCAGCTAATGGAAGTAGATCCACCCAATCATCCTGTAGGTGGCAGATAAAGCAGCGGAGATACTGCTCCAGGGTTTGATTGGTTCGTTCGGTCTGTCCATTAGTCTGGGGATGAAAAGCAGAAGAAAGGTTTACTTTAATGTCCAATGCTGCACAGAAATTTTGCCAAAACCTAGAAGTGAATTGCACCCCTCGATCCGAAATAACCTCATCCGGTACTCCATGTAAGCGAAACACATCTTTAATCATCAGATCTGATGTCTGTTTTGCAGTGGGTAAGCCGACACAAGGAATAAAATGAGCTGCCTTTGTTAGACGGTCAACCACCACTAGAATGGTGTTCTTCCCTTGAGAGGTTGGTAACTCCACAATGAAGTCCATAGAAATGGATCCCCACGGGCGGGACGGGGTGGGAAGAGGCTGTAACAGACCAGTTGGTGAGGAGCGAGGTGTTTTGCATCTTGCACAAACTTCACATGAAGTGACATAGTTTAAAACATCCTTCCTGCAAGTGGGCCACCAAAAGAAACGAGAAAGAAATTCCTGTGTCTTTAGAATTCCTCTATGCCCAGCTATCTTGGAATCGTGAATGAGTTGCAATACTCTCAATCTGACTGTTTCAGGAATATACAGGCGTTATCCCTGAATCCACACACCATTCTTAAAGACAAGACTTACGTCCCTTGGGGGTTGTGCCAAAAAGGAATCCGCATGGTATGCTTCCTTGATGTCCTTAAGTAGGTCTTGATTATGAATTACTCCTAGGAATCTAGAGTCAGGAAGAATAGTCTTAGGAGGAGTAATTGGACGTGTCTCTGCTGAGTAAATCCTAGAGAGTGCATCAGCCTTTCCATTGCCGATCCTGGTCTATAAGAAATGATAAAATTAAATTGGTTTAAGAAAAGATTCCAGCGAGCCTGGCGAGGAGTCAGGCACTTAGCCGACCTGATAAACTCAAGGTTACGATGGTCTGTCAGGATGACTATTTGCTGTGCAGCTCCCTGAAGAAGGTGTCTCCATTCTTTGAAGGCGGCAATAATGGCCAACAACTCTCTATTGCCCACATCGTAGTTCCTCTCAGCCGAAGACAACTGCTGGGAAAAGAAGGCACAGGGATGCAAGACATTCTTCTCACCTGTTCTCTGAGAGAGTATAGCTCCAACGGCACAGTCTGAAGCATCCACCTCTATTATGAAGGCAAGCTCGGGGTTGGGATGTACTAGGATAGGTGCAGTGGTAAATTTATCTTTTAGACGGGAAAATGCTTCCTGGGCTTGGGGAGTCCAGGAGAACCTAGACTCTTTCCGGGTAAGTTGGGTGATAGGTGACACTACCTCAGAGAAATTTCTAATGAAACGTCTATAGAAGTTGGCAAACCCGATGAAGCGCTGTACCTCCTTCACATTTCTAGGACTTGGCCAATCCTTGATGGCTTGGGTTTTGCTTCCATCCATACTAATTCCTTTTGTAGACAGTACATACCCCAGAAATTGAATTTCGGTCTTATGGAATTCACACTTTTCAAGTTTGATGTAAAGATGATTTTGTCTTAGACGTTCCAAGACCATTCTCACATGTCCATGATGTTCCTCTGTGGAGTTAGAAAAAATTAGAATATCATCCAAATAAATTACCACGAATGTATCTAGGAGATCCCTGAAGATGTCATTCACCAAGTGTTGGAAAGTCGCTGGGGCGGTACTCGACCAAAAGGCATAACTAGATATTCAAAGTGTCCATAGCGTGACCTGAATGCAGTCTTCCATTCATCCCCAGGTCTAATACGGACTAAGTTATAGGCCCCACGAAGATCTAGTTTAGAGAAAATTTTGGCATGTCGCACTCTCTCCAATAACTCAGGGATTAAAGGCAATGGATAACGGTTTCTAATAGTAACCTTATTGAGTTCCCTATAGTCTACACAGGGTCTCAGAGATCCATCTTTCTTCTTTACAAAGAAGATGGGTGCACCTGCAGGAGATGAAGAGGGGCGTATGAAGCCCTTGGCTAGATTTTCGTCTATGTAATCCTTTAAAGCCTTTAGCTCGGGCCCCGCCAGGGGGTAGATCTTACCAAAAGGTATCTCTGCTCCAGGCAATAATTCAATTGGACAATCATATGGACGGTGAGGAGGAAGCTGGTCAGCATTCTTCTTGTCACATAAATCCACATAGTCCTGTATACAGCTGGTAGTTCAGGGACTGACATGGTTCCTTTAGGAACAGAGCAAGCTGAAACTTTTGAACTCATCTGTTTCTCTGGAAAGTGTAATTCCTTGGTCTCCCAGTTAATGGTAGGATTCTGAGCCTGCAGCCATGGTAGCCCTAGAATAATGGGAAAGTGGGGAGAAGAGATAAGCATAAAGGACAGTTTCTCTTGATGATCTTTACCCATAAGAACCCTCAAAGGCTCTGTTTCCTGATCCACTGGTCCAGAGGTCAGCAGGGAGCCATCCACAGTTTCCATCTGTACTGGAGTAGCCTTCTTCACTGAACGTATCCCCTGTTTCAGAGCAAAGGAGACATCCATAAAATTTCCACTTGCCCCTGAGTCAATCATAGCAGAGCTAGACACCCAAGTTGAGTCAACCCAGAGTTTGATGGAAAGAAAGCAATGAGAATTGTTTTTCTTACAACTCAGCTGGGACACCGCTGAGGAAACTTGAAAAATGGCAGCGTTTACACAGTCAACGTCCTCAGAGGTAACGGAGTTTAAGTCCGAGAAATCAAGATCTGTTGCTGCAGATCTCTCTGGAGCCTGAGGCTCGGACCTGACAGATCCCCTCTCGCAACACTCACAGTGAATGAGTGCTGCAGTAGTCTTATGAGAACGGCTGGGGCAGTTTATAATGAAGTGCCCTGACTTACCACAATAGAAACATAGATTCTCCTTAAAACGATGTTCCTTGCGTGCATCACTAACCCGTCGTTGTAAAGAGTCTACCTGCATGGGTTCAGGTTCAGGTTCCCGTGTAATCCTACTCAAAGGTTCCTTAGCTGGAGAGGAAGGTAGGAAAAGGTTAGTGCGATTGCTTTCGAACCATCTCTCTTGCCTGCGTTCAGTCAGACGAGTATCAATACGGATGCAGTAGTTAATAAAATCACCTAACGCAGTGGGAGGGTCGGCACGAGCAAGTTCATCCTTAATCAGTGGAGATAACCCCTTTCGAAAAATAGATTTTTTGGCAGAACTGTCCCAGGTGGTATCAAGGGCCCATCTCCTGAAATCCAAGGCATATTCAGCTACCGAGTGCTTACCTTGGCGCAAAGCTAACATGGCTGCTTCAGCTGTTGCACCTCGATTGGGGTCATCAAACACCTGCCCCATGGCTGAAATAAAATCATCAAGGTGATTCAAACAATCATCCTCAGTCTCAATCAGAGGGTTTGCCCACATCAAAGCCTTGTTGGTAAGCAACATAATTATAGTAAGCACCTTAGATCATTCAGTGGGAAATTGTGAAGCATGTGCGGAAAAAAAAAAAGATTGCATTGATTAATAAATCCCCTGAATTTCTCACGTTCACCGCCAAAACGAAAAGGGGGCAACTTGGGAATCCCAGAACTCGGGGCTACGGCAGGAGCCTGGACTCGCCCTTCTAGAACCTCAATCCTGGCTCGCAAATCCTGGGCAGTCTGTCCAAACACTTGCAAATTGTGATTAGTGAGGTCCTGTAGATTTGTAAAACGGGTCTTTATATTCTGCAAATCTGCAAGGATATTATCAGTCACTCCGCAAAGTTCCTTTATGCGGGCCTCCATTTTCCAGATCTTTTAAGACAGGAGTACTGGAAGAAGAGGAAAGGAAAAAAAAAAAAACAATAGTGTTTACCTGTGGTAACACTGCAGAGAGAAAAAAAAATTAAGGGAACTGCTCACCTGGAATGGTTGTGAGAAGTCACAACCACTATCATCACAGAAGTTCAACCGGACATCTGATATCCACAGTTATAGCAGACAAAAAAGAGAAAAGAAAAAAAAAACAATAGTGTTTACCTGTGGTAGCACTGCAGAAAAAAAAAACACTTAAGGGAATTGCTCACCTGGAATGGTTGTGAGAAGTCACAACCACTGTCATCACAGAAAGTACAACCGGACATCCGATATCCACAGTTACAGCAGACACAGCCTTTCCAGACCCAGCAGACACTAACGTTTGGCTTCAGAATCTTGTAATGTATGTAGTACAGTTCATATAGCGTCTTGTGCTTGGGTGCGATGAAAATACATGAGACACAGGTTTGATATAGAAAGTCCTGTATTACTTCATACAAGTTGGCAAAAATAGTCACACAGTTTGCAGACACAGAAGCAGGAGACACAGCAGGCCAGAGTAATCTAAGCTCAGCAATCACTCTCCACAACAGGTTCAGGATCTTCTTCTCTGTTACCGTAAGTCCATGCAAACGTGGGTCTTTCAAAGAGCAGGGTTCAGAGTCCACAAGTGCTTCAGAGTTCCTCAGTAGGAATAGCTGGAGTACAAGGTCCAAGGCTTCAGGGGTCAGATCACAGGTTCACTGCAGGCTAGATTCTGAAGCACTGATTGCTCAGCTGTGGCTGCTTAAGAAGCAAAAGGAGAGAATCAGGGCGGGAACATGAAAGCTGGAAACTCCATTTTGACTGAGGGCAAGATAGCTGCAGCAAGACAGAAAGTAAAATGGCTGACGAACAAACTGAGTTTCAGGAACATGTACACAGAACCTTACACCCAGCCCGACATCCGACGCATCCGTCTGGATCACAAACTCCTTGGAGAAATCGGGTGCTACCAGCACAGGCTGTTTGCACAGGGCCAGCTTCAGTTCATGGAAGGCCGTCTCAGCTTCTGGAGACCACTTAGCCATAGCCGACTTCGTCCCTTTAAGGAGATCCGTCAGAGAGGCGGCTACCATGGCAAAGTTCGGGATGAACCAGCGATAATATCTCACAATTCCCATGAATGCTCTGACATGTTTCTTTGAGAGGTGTTGTGGCCAGCCCTGGATCACCTCAACTTTATTTATCTGGGGCTTTTTTTGCCCATGCCTACAACATAGCCTAAGTATCTCACTTCCTCCATTTCCAAAGCACACTTCTTTGGGTCTATGGAAAACCCCGCCTTCGATAGAGTATCCAATACCACCTGGACCTTGCTCAGATGGCTTCCCCAATCCTGGCTAAAGATTTCAATATTGTCCAGCAAGGCAGCTACATACATCTTGTGGGGAGCTAGGATCCGGTCCATGGCTCTCTTGACCATTGCTGGAGTGCCATGTAACCAAAACAGCATCCTTGAGTATTGGAAGCATCCATCTGGTGTTGAGAACGCAGTCTTCTCTTTGGCGAACTGGGACATGGGGATTTACCATACCTTTTGTGAGGTCAACGGTAGTAATGTACCAAGCCAGCCTGTAACGGGTCTGGTAGGTGGAACCACTGACGGAAACGGGTCTGGTTGGTGGAACCACTAAGCTTTATTATACAAGACAATTTACTTGCAAGAGAGCGGGTGGCATCCGGGAATAGGACAGGGAATCACGGCAATTAGCCAGGCAGTCTCTGGACAGGCATGTTGTCACAATAAGTGACCAAGGAAGTCTCTGGACAGGCAGGTTGTCACGGCAAGTGACCTGGGCAGTCTCTGGACAGGCAGGTTGTCACGGCAAGTGACCTGGGCAGTCTCCTGGACAGGCAGGTTGTCACGGCAAGTGACCAGGGCAGCTCTGGGCAGGCAGGTTGTCACAATAAGTGACC
>JARQOD010000006.1:148986302-149049427 GCA_033576555.1 Oophaga sylvatica | reverse complement strand
AACCATAAATAAGGACGGTATCTATATTACAGGACGTGGGTCATCAAGTGCACTTACAAATTGGATGTCATAAACTCTGACCACGTGGCTTATCATATCATACAAACTGCCATTTATATATGACTCTTCTTTATTGTTGAGGGGAGCCTTTGCATTTCAGGCCCTTCATCATCTCAAAATATAAGTAAAGTTAATGGTTTATATATATGCAATTTTTTCCACAAATCTGCCTGTGTGTTCAATCTATTGTTTTTATGTATATTGGGGTACAGGGTCCCTCTTTTAGATATAGGATCGGTCTATGTATAGTGGTTAGGGGATCCTTTAGCACATCAGGTTGGATCCCTATAGTGGCTGCAGGATTTATCAGGGCCCCCAGGGACAGCCATTGTTGAGCGGGGCGCCACAACGTTCCCCCCTAGGGTGCCAACCTCTGCGGCCAGGAAGGTATCAGACTAGCCATGCAAGTAGGGATCTCTAGAATCTCCACATTTTTCTGCTTGGCATTTGGAACACTGTGGTTTTTGTTTTTTCTTTGGATGCAAGTTTGTTTTTAGGTGTGGACCAGCTTTCTGGTGATTTTAATCAATAAAGTATTTTTAGAGGGAAATTTATGATTGATTTCTGTTTTAAGGGAATAAAAATTCAAAGTTTGACAATTGCAAAATTTTCAAAATTTTCTACATATTTCCATTTTTTTCATTAATAAACGCAAGTTATATCGAAGAAATTTTACCACTATCATGAAGTACAATATGTCACGAGAGAAGTTTCAGTGGTCAGAATTGTAAAAATTGGCCCGGTCATTAACGTGCAAACCACCCTTGGGGGTTAAGGGGTTAAAAAAGGTACCCCCCCATTGGTGAAATGCTTGTCAGCCTATGCACTCCATTACAAGTCTCAGAGACCCACACCCATATATTGGGCCTACTTCTCAACTCTTTTTCCTGCAATGTCTCATCCTTACCTGTCACTAGATTACCAGGGTGAACGTGTTCTGTACCATTATAGGCCGTAGAATTTTGACCAAGGGGCTGTGATGGAAATACGTTATTTATTTAAAAAGGTACCCCCCCATTGGTGAAATGCTTGTCAGCCTATGCACTCTATTACAAGTCTCAGAGACCCACACCCCTACATTGAGTCTACTTCTTAACCTGTTTCCTGCAATGTCTCTTCCTTACCTGCCACTAGATGACCAGGGTGAACGTGTTCTGTACCATTATAGGCCATTGATTTTTGGCCAAGGGGCTATGATGGCAATACTTTATTTATTTATAAAAGTTACCCCCATTGGTGAAATGCTTGTCAGTCTATGCACTCCATTACAAGTCTCTGAGACCCACAACTCTACATTGGGCCTACTTCTTAACTCTGTTTCCTGCAATGTCTCTTCCTTACCTGCCACTAGATGACCAGGGTGAACGTGTTCTGTACTATTATAGGCCTTAGAATTTTGGGCAAGGGGGCTGTGATGGCAATAGTATATTTTTTAAAAAGGTACCCCCATTGGTGAAACCACATCCTTGTTGGCAAAGACTTGATAACATTTATGAGATTTATATTTTAATATGCTTTGTGAACAATACCAACCAATTAACCACTTAACCAACGGAAAAATATAAAAACCATCTTTAGAAATTTAGTAGCTCTGTGATAACAATAAAATTTAGATTTTTAAAACTGCAGGCATAAATGTTCTGCACAACATGAGCAAAGTTTTCTATAAACCTAGTCTAAAACCTTAAGAATTGTGTTAAAAACCAATTGGCACGTTGCTTTTAGAAAGTATAAGGGTTACTACACGATGGACCATACAAGGTCAAAGGATCAAACATGGCAGCTGGATCATTGCCAAAAGAAACAGGAGCCTGAAAAGTGGGTACCATAGGACATGATGGCCAAACAGGGGCTGCTGCTGGTATGGGGCTTGGCTGGTTAGTTGGGGCGTAGACTGAAAATTATTGTTGTTTTGGTCAGCAATTTTCAGCAGGTTATTTGACAGATAAGTCAGAATATTTATCAGTTCTGGCATGCCCACTTCTCCCATACCAGGTATCTCCTGCCCTACAGGTGGGTGTCCTTGTTCCGCCATCAAATTCTCCTCCCTTTCGACATCTTCTAATATAGATTTGAATATGTCATCAGGAATATCCTGATCCTCCTCTCTCTAAATTTTGGGGACCTTTCTGGGACATGAAGACCAGAATGTATGGTTTGGAAGAAGTAGAGGCAGTAAAAGATGAGGATGTTCATCATCAAGACCTGACCCCCCTAAGGGGCGAAGCTTGGCTGCCATGCTGGAAGTGGAATTATAAAGGCCTCCATGTTGTTTGCATTGATAATTGCATATGTGGCGCCCCTGAGGGTCCAGTTGCCACAGAGGTACTGCACCTCAACCAGAGGTGTGGTATCCCATCTTGCAGGTAAGATGGAGACACCCAACCTGGCTCTGACACAGCACTGCACCCATCTCACACACTAGTAGCAGTTTCTATCGCATGCCTGCTAGCTAGGAAAGGGTGTTAGATGGTGGGTGGAGCTGGAGGATTAGAGCAGGAGAGTAGAGGGAAGTGAAGAGTGGGTCTTCCCGTAGGGGAAGAAGGGGAAAGACGTGAATAGACAACCTTCCCATAGGGGAAGGCGGGAAGAGATAGAACCGTGCAGCGAGCTCCTAGTCTGGAGAAGCTGCTGACAGACAGAAAGAAGCTCCCTGTAGTGGAAAGGCATTTCTCAGAAGCACGGCTGAGCAAAAGGCTACCCATGGGGCTCATTCCAGGCTGACGGACGTCAGCTGGGAGAATCCAGGTCGCCGAAGGGTCTCGGCTCCTAGCCTAGTGGAGCGTACAACAGGACTCAGCTAGCAAGCCGACAGCTGTGGCAACTTTAGGGGTCACATTCAACAACCACAATCATCTTCTCCGGGAAGGCAGCTATATAGAATCAAGGAAATGCCTGGGTCACGTTGTCCGATAGGATTCACAGCTGCTGGACTGGGACACTGTTTGTGTGGGTGCTGGGAAGGAAGAGGAGTAGGAATCAGCACAGTGAGACGGACAGGGAAGGCACATACTGAAAGGGAGCTCTGGACTAGTGTTCTCCATCTACCTCGGAGTTGGCTGGATTCCTTAACTGGAGGACGTGGCACCAAGCAGGCACCTGTACTGCAGACAGAACTGTAAGTAAAGCTTTGGAAATGGCATCTAACTGTGTCCTCTCAAATTCTTCCCGCGACACTCACCCAGCACTGCTACATTACATCTTTACCATTATCCTCTATAAGATACATCTGCCCTGAGACAGCAAGCTCTGCCTGTGGAAAGCTATTCCAACTCTGCTGCATCACACCACCAGTCCCAGAGGTTCTGCACTGCAGCGCTGGTCACCTCTGACCAGAAACCACAGGTGGCGTCACAAACACTTCAATACAAACTCTTTATCATCCCCTGTAAATTTTCCCCTTCTATTGGACGCCCAGGGCCACGGACCGGTCACTGCTGCCGTGACACATCCCTTTTAGACACCGGCCCGGTACCGAGTAACCCACTGCTCTGGCGGCACATATCCACATATCTTACTTTGCGGCTGAGGTAGGAATAGAGCCGACTGTAGAACACCGCATCACTGCAGTTCTGGGGGCAGAAATGCAGGAGGCACATATCCTTGGTACATGCAGGCCAGATGATATCCACATATTCCCAGACTGATTCCTAAGAGTTGACATCTTTAGTTGTGATCTTCTTTGATAATTTCTGACAAAGGTGGGCTCTATATCCCGAAACTTGCATGGCTGTCACTTTGAACGTCTTAATAGAAATTATCTGATTCAAGCCTTTCCATATTGCAATTTCAGATGAGGAGGCGTTCTCACTTTTTATGACTAAGGCCTGTTTCACACATCCGGCGGGCGCCTTGCGGCGCCCCCGGCATTTTCCCGCAGCGCCGCATCTGAAAATCTGATGCGCCGCATGCGGCTTTTTTCGCATTGACATGCATTAGCGCCGCATGGCGCCGCATGTCAATGCGTTGCATGCGGTTTTGTCCGGATGCGGCGCAAATGTACATTGCGGCGTCCGGAAAAAACGCTGCATGTAACTTTTTTTTTTTTGCCGGATGGTTTCTTATCTCTCCAAGCATCAGAAACCATCCGGCAAAAAAACACATTTTGGCCGCCGGAAGTGTGAAAGCTTTTCACATGCGGCGCTGCGGCTAAATGCCGGGGGCGCCGTTTAGGCGCCCGCCGGATGTGTGAAACAGGCCTAAGACATCATTTTCCATGCAATCAATGGTCTCTGCTGCCTCTGAGGATTGTAGCTTCTGTCCATAACTCTTTTCCTTGGCATTTGTGATTGGTGATTTTATTTTTGGTCATTGGCCCATTTTATTCATATGTGAAGGTTTGATTTTTTCCCATGCAATTGAGGCAATTGAGGTCCAGTAGGTGATTTTTGTGATGAGCTGTTGTATTTGTTGTGATCTCATTTATGTTATTAATATCTGAACTCAGTGAATCATTGGTTTTCCAAGGTGCATGAAACAGATCCTCCAAGGTAAACATTTGATCTGGTGATGTATCGATTTCAATCAACCCCTTGTGTGTGAGCTTTATCATTTGCTGTTTTTGATTTAGTTCCTACTCTGCTTTCTGAATCGTCTCCAATGTGTGCTGCCTCTCCTGGTTTCTCCAGTCAGTTAGCTCCTGGCGAGCCATTTCTGCAGGACTCATCAGAACCAGACGTTGTGCGGTGATCTCACCTAATACCAGACATTGAAAGAAACCCTTATTTTTGGGGTCCTTCAGATTGAAAAGAAGACTTCTGTACTTAGTTTTGTATCTTATACTAGTATCACGATACAAGCCAAATATTTCTTCAACATTTTCAGCCAGCTTTTTCAATGTTTCCTCAGGCAACTCAAGATTCTTTGTCTCCTTAACCAAGTCACAAGAGACCTGAGTAGTCTCGAAAGCTTGCAATTTGTTACCATCTTTTCAGTTAGCCATTAAAAGGTATCAACCACTGAGGACTCTCAACTCTAAATATTTTTCTAACCAAGTCACAGAAGTGGAGGTCGGTTTTCTAGGCAACGAGTTTCTCATCAGGACTTCATACAATGCCTGTACTGTGCTTCCGCAAACAGTTATAGGGGACTTTGCTGAAAACAGGATAAGAGAATCATGTGGATTTTCTATATGAAATGTCTGATTTTTGTACTTTCTTTTTCCCAGTGTCACCTTTGATGGAATCTGTTCCTCCAACAAATTCAGATTGTCGTTTGATCTTTCAGAGTGAACCAGATTTTTGATCTTTATAACATGTGTGTCTTCTCCACAAATCACAACATCGTCATTATCGGACACATCCTGTACTATTATCTGAAGGTCCAATTCTGGCTGGTCAGAAGGTCTCTCTAACTCATCCAGCATCTCCACCTTCTTGGAATTTACATTGCAGGATCTCAACAGAATGCAAGATTCATATTCTGCTCTATTCCTGACAGCAGAGCCTGCATTTATCACCAAGCGGATTCTCTCTAATAAGCCACTTTTATCCCTGGTGGATGCACTGACATCTTGAGAATTTGGGATGACCATGGAATGTTTCGACTGCCATATGGAAGAAGATTCTGAAACTCTTGGTACATCAGGATCAGGAAAAGATGCAGGATCTGGAAGGATTTACACCATGAATTTCTCAAACAAGCCCAGTGGACTGTGATAATCACGATCATCTGGCTCTCATGGGTTCACACTAAGCCATGTATCCATGTTGTATCTTTCTTTCTTTCTTGGTCCGCCAGTACGAAGAGCTTATGGTGGTCTGCCCATGTACTAGAACAGGAACCCCAACAGTGCAGACCGGCCCGGTACTAACGTCCCCCTCCTCGTATTCACTCCTCGGCATAGGCCGGTCTCGTCGAGTTCCTTCAAAGTTCCTCACTTTAAAAGCTCCTTTTTTGTTACCTGGTTGCTCACATTGGACACAATACATTTCATATAAATTTGATAAAGCAATGCTGTTATGTAGGTTCAGTATTTCATTACAAATATTTCTTTCTCCACTTTCTCCACTGAATGCTTGTAGATGCTGAGGACTTAATCAATTTTTGAAGCGATAACTTCGATGAGTGAGACTGCATGTTCCTTCTTTACTGGATTATAAACAGGAAAATAAAAAAATGATCTTATTATTCCTAAATTAATTTGTTGAAACCCTCTGTGATCATCTATGGTGTCACCAATATTTATTCCACAGCTGAAAGGAACAGTTAGGGAAAATTTGGCATGGTCACAGTTAAGGGTATGCCACACTTAGCGATCGCACCAGTGATCACGACAACGACACAAGCTGGCGAGATCGTTGGTGTGATCGCTATAAGGTCGCTAGTAGCTTCCAAACAGGAAGATCTCATCAACGACACATCAGCGATCAGCGATCTGTATAACGACCTCGGCGGTCGTTGGGACGTGTCACACAGCATGTATTGTTAAAGATCACGACCTCGATAGGCGTGATTGAGCGCAGCCTTTTCCACGCCCCTCAGCACAGATTAGTGGTCACTGTATTTCATGACTGTTTATGTCACAGCTCTCTCGCTTTGTGATTGGGCGACCGCGTCATAAAAGACGACGTATTAGCGCTCCTTTCCATTGCTCTCGAGCGGAAGCGGTTCATTCGAATCTCCAGCATCGTTCCATACTGCGTCCTGCTAGCCTTTGCAGCTTCTGCGATCCAGTCTGTGCCACTATTGCGTTTGCTGCGATCCAGTCTGTGCCGGTATTGCGTTTTGCTGCGATCCAGTCTGTGCCGCTATTGTATTTCCCGCGGATTTACTTTTTCTGGATCACAAACATGTCTTGTAAGGTAGGTAGTTTTTTGTCACATTTAATTTTTCAGATCCATTTTAAGATCCCAGCTGTTGTTAACCGTTGTCGTCTATCAATTTTTTTTTTTTTTTTTTAGCCTGCCATTGTTTTGTCCTGGCGCGCCCACCACCACCATTTTATGATCTCTGCTGTTTTTACCGTAGTTGTCCATCTATGATTTTTAGTTTGGTCTGCCATTGTTTTCTCCTGCTGCGTCCACCACCACCATTTTATGATCCCTGCTGTTTTTACCGTAGTTGTCCATCTATGACTTTTATTTTGGTCTGCCATTGTTTTCTCCTGCTGCGCCCACCACCACCATTTTATGATCCCTGCTGTTTTTACCGTAGTTGTCCATCTATGACTTTTATTTTGGTCTTCCATTGTTTTCTCCTGCTGCGCCCACCACCACCATTTTATGATCCCTGCTGTTTTTACCGTAGTTGTCCATCTATGACTTTTATTTTGGTCTGCCATTGTTTTCTCCTGCTGCGCCCACCACCACTTTATGAACCCTGCTGTTTATACCGTAGTTGTCCATCTATGATTTTTAGTTTGATCTGCCATTGTTTTCTCCTGCTGCGCCCACCACCACCATTTTATGATCCCTGCTGTGTTCTATGTTGTAGGCTATGTACGCATTTTATTTAACCATTCTGCCGTTCTCACATAATCCTTTTTTTATTACAGACAGTCGATAAGCAAGACTTTCTGCGGGAATTCATCGAGATTTACCGCTCGATGCCTTGCCTGTGGAAAATAAAGTCGGCGGATTACAGCAACAGGCTGAAAAAGAAGGAGGCGTACGAAAAACTGGTGGAGCTTTGCAAAAACCGTTATCCCGATGAACCAGCGGATGAGTCATCGGTCAAAAAACGGATTCAGGCCCTCCGCACAGTTTACAAGAAGGAATTAAATAAAGTACAGAATTCTAGCAAGTCTAGAGCCGGGTCCAAAGATGTGTATGTCCCCAAATTGTGGTACTTTGAGCTATTTTCTTTCACAAGGGACCAAGAAGTACCCAGACAAGCGACTTCCATGTTGGCACCAGACCCAGTGATCCAGCAGGACTCCCCTGTCGTACATGTAAGTACCTTTTGTATTAAAACATATTTTAATGTACATGCCAAAGAGGACTTGAAATTAAAAATATAATTGTGAAATGTAGATAAAATGGCTGAATTTATCCCTTCATGTACTAAAAATTTATCTAGCTCAACGGTTGAGGCCTATCCATTTACAAGTCCGGTTTTCACATTTTTGCTGTATTTGGGTGTTATAGTGTGAAGATAAAGTTATTTTTCTTTGTGATTTAACATTCGTTTTTTGTTCATGCAGGACACAGAAGAGACTGTCTCCACACCTCTGACTGAAGACAGCATGGCTTTGGTCCAAGAGGACGAAGCAGTTGAGCCACCATCCTCATTTGTGCGGAGCCGACTTACATTTTCTGGCAGAAAAAGGAAGGCTCCCACCTCGGCTACTCCAGAATTGATTGAAATAGCCAAAAAAGTCCTTACGGCGGAAAAATACCTACCAAAAATCACAGGGTTTGCAAACTACGCTAATGAGAAGCTCCCAACACTGGATCCAATACAGCGGGTTCATGCTGAGAGACTCATGCTTGAGGTCTTGAGTCAAGCATCATTAGGAAAACTTAATGACACGCATGTTGTCACGGCCAGACAACAGTACCCGGAGTACTCATGGCTGCACAATCCTGTGCCAAACCCAATTGGGATAAATCCGCAGAACCAAAATGTTGTTACACCACCTTATTTTTATACACTGCCGAGGCAACGTGGTAATGGCAACGAGACATGTTACCAGCAGCTGTAGTTTTTAAAATATTTTCTAAAGTTTTTTGTTGTCTATATTTTTTTTTTACATTGTTACATTTTTTTAATAAAAATCTTATTTATCTACTGAATTTTGGTCTTTTATTCTTATGTTTGTTATTGATGTCAACAATATTGTTGACAACTATTAAAATGTTGTATTTTTATTCCATCTACTTGTATCTACTTGTCACACACAGTGTCATGGGAGTACCAGCAGTCATAGGAGTTCCAGCATTGTTAAAAAAATAAAATGAAAAAAATTTAAAAAATTAACAACATTTCTTTTAAAGGCCCTGGTCACACTAGCGCTAAAACCTTATAATAAAAAATAATACACCACAGCTGCGTATATAAACTTAAAATATATAATATATATTTTTTGTCATATATATTTTTTTTTAGCAAAAAATAAAAAAAAACAATAAAATAATACAAATACTAATAAAAAATCAAATTAATGACTGCCCCCCCCCGTTGGAGGCCAGCCACAAACCTCTCCAGCATCACCCCGTGGTCATGCATTGCTGCTATCAGCCGCCTCTGTGATGCCAACAGGTCCTGGGCAGTGGGGATTTCTGTGGAGGTAATGGTAACAGTTAACTTGGGAATTCTGTTGCAACATCAACATGTACATGTTACATGTTTGCTGTTTAACACTTACGGTTTTCGTCTGACTGCGGTTCCCCTGAGGAGCCGCTTACTGCCCACCCAGAACCTGTGGCACCGCCGGCTAGGGAAACACAGAAAAATATATATATATCACAACAGCCATTACACATTTTAAGACCTAACAAAGTTGTCAAACTTGTCGGAAGCTTATATTATGTGCGTAAATTACCTGAAGGCGAGCCTGCATACATGTCACGGAGTGACGCTGGAGAGAAGCCATACTCTATGGACGGGCTAGATGACCCCAAAACTGGAGGTGGGGTAGCTGCTGGTAAAGGGGTAGCTGGGGCAGGTGCTGCCCGTGGTGATGGCGCTGCGGGGCACGGTGGGGCAGCTGCAGCTGGTGAAGGTGGTGCTGCAAATAAAAAATACAATTCAGTCAAATAATCCTTCTACTAACCCCGTCACTGCTGTACTCCCATCACTGCTGATACTCCCGTCACTGCCAATACTTCCATCAATGCCTGTAACCCCCTCACTATTGGTACTCCCATCACTGCCGGTACTCCCATGACTGCCGGTACTCCCGTCACTGCTGTACTCCCATCACTGCCGGTACTCCCTCACAGCCAGTACTTCCGTCAATGACTGTAACCCCCTCACTACTGGTACTCCCATCACTGCCTGTAACCCCATCACTGCCGGTACTCCCGTCACTGCCAGTACTTCCATCAATGCCTGTAACAACCTCACTATTGGTACTCCCATGACTGCCGGTACTCCCATCACTGGTGGTACTCCCGTCACTGCGGGTGCATTGATATAGGTAGATAACCCACAAAACATAACCTCTCCAGATACCCTCATCAATACTCACTCAGATGCCTGCGGAACTGAGCCCGGATGCTGGCGACCCTATTGCTGGACCGGTATCGAAGGTCGGCCAGCTTTTTGCGGATCTGGGTTGGGATCAGCTCCACCCCAAAGTGTCTCGCCAGGCCCCTCCGGATTTTCCGCAGGACTACCTTCTTGTGGCGCATAGGATGCGCCACAGGTAGCCTGCACTCATAATCCCATTGGTCAGACTTGCGGATGAGGTAACGCACCTCTGCATCACCCCACGGGGCACAACGCTGTCTCGCTGCCATTTTCTCAAAAACGCGCATGAACGACGCGAGCGTCATGACGTCACAGCGTACGTGCGGTCGTACTTGCGACGCGAGACGCTATTGTGATCGCAAAGTGACCGGTAGCAGCCATGCGCCCCAGCCACGCACAGATATGAGACCTGTTGCGATTGCAAGATGATGGTTCCCAGTTAGGCGCCCCTGCCTATCAAGGCATGAGCAAGGACGATGCGATTAACTGGCCTACTTGGCAGCATCAGATCTAGTGGGCTACTGACAGCTTACTTTTTTTACCATGTTTACAAAAGTTTTCATTCATTGTAATTACTTCTGTAATAAAGTCATTTTATGAACCGTCACTTTGCGATCGCAATGGCGTCTTATGTCTGCGTAGCAGGGGCACCATGCTGAAATCGTCACTTTGTGATCACATGGGCGTCTCATGTCTGTTTCGTAGCTGGGGCACCATGCTGAGAATCGTCACTTGCATCGCGTGGCGTTCATCTGTGCGTAGGGACCATGCTGGATCGTCACTTGCGATCCAATGCGTCTTGCGTCGATTCGAGCACGCAAGTGCGACACAAAGGGTTACCTGGTTAATTTAGACCTTTACCTCCAAAGAATTTTTTTATTTTTAACACTATTTTTAACCTTTTGTTTTTTTATTAATTTTTTGCTAAAAAAAAAAAATATATATGACTAAAAATATATATTTTATATTTTAAGTTTATATACGCAGCTGTGGTGTATTATTTGTTAATATTTTTTATTATAAGGTTTTAGCGCTAATGTGACCATGGGCCTTTAACCCCTTAGTGACAGAGCCATTTTGCAGCTTAATGACCGGGCCAATTTTTACAATTCTGACCACTGTCACTTTATGAGGTTATAACTCTGAAACGCTTTAACGAATCCCGCTGATTCTGAGAATGTTTTTTCGTGACATATTGTACTTCACGTTAGTGGTAAAATTTCTTTGATATGACTTGTGTTTATTTATGAAAAAAACGGAAATATGGCGAAAATTTTGAAAATTTAGCAATTTTCAAATTTTAAATTTTTATGCCCTTTAATCAGAGAGATATGTCACACAAATTTCTTAATAAATAACATTTCCCACATGTCTACTTTACATCAGCACAATTTTGGGAACAAAATTTTCTTTTGTTACGAAGTTATAAGGGTTAAAAGTTGACCAGCGATTTCTCATTTTTACAACACCATTTTTTTTTAGGGACCACATCACATTTGAAGTCACTTTGAGGGGTCTATATGATAGAAAATACCCAAAAGTGACACCATTCTAAAACCTGCACCCCTCAAGGTGCTCAAAACCACATTCAAGAAGTTTATTAACCCTTCAGGTGCTTCACAGGAGCTGAAGCAATGTGGAAGGAAAAAATTTAACTTTTTTTGCAAAAGCTTTACTTCGGAACCAATTTTTTTTATTTTCACAAGTGTTAAAAGAAAAAATGAACCACAAAATTTGTTGTGCAATTTCTTCTGAATACGCCGATACCCCATATGTGGGGGTAAACCACTTTTTGGGCGCATGGCAGAGGTCACAAGGGAAGGCGCGCCGTTTGACTTTTTCAACGCAGAATTGGCTGAATACCATGTCGCGTTTAGATAGCCCCTGATGTGCCTAAACAGTGGAAACACCCCACAAGTGACCCCATTTTGGAAACAAGACCCCTTAAGGAACTTATCTAGATGTGTGGTGAGCACTTTGAACCTCCAAGTGATTCACACAAGTTTATAACGTAGAGCCGTGAAATAAAAAATCATATTTTTTTCCACAAAAATGATCTTTTCACCCCAATTTTTATTTTCCCAAGGGTAACAAGACCCCAAAAGTTTTTGTGCAATTTTTCCTGAGCATGCCGATACCCCATATGTTGGGGTAAACCACTTTTTGGGCGCATGGCAGAGGTCGCAAGGGAAGGAGCTCAGTTTGACTTTTTCAACGCGGAATTGGCTGGACGCCATGTCGCATTTGTAGAGGCCCTGATGTGTCTAAACAGTGGAAACCCCCCACAAGTGACACCATTTTGGAAACTAGACCCCCTAAGGAACTTATCTAGATGTGTGGTGAGCACTTTGAACCCCCAAGTGCTTCACAAAAGTTTATAACGCCCGGGCGTGAAAATAAAAAATCATATTTTTTCCACAAACCTGATCGTTTAGTCCCCAATTTTTTATTTTCCCATGGGTAACAGGAGAAATTAGACCACAAAAGTTGTTGTCCAATTTGTCCTGAGTATGCTGATACCCCATATATAGAGGGGGACCACTGTTTGGGCGCACGGCAGGGCTTGGAATGGAAGCAGCGCCGTTTGACTTTTTCAAACCAAAATTGACTGGAATTGAGATTGGACATCATGTCGCATTTGGAGAGCCCCTGATGCGCCTAAACAGTGGAAACCCCCCACAAGTAACACCATTTTGGAAACTAGACCCCCTATGGAACTTATCTAGATCTGTTGTGAGCACTTTGAACCCCCAAGTGTTTCACAAAAGTTTATAATGCCTGGGTGTGAAAAAAAAAAAAAACAATTTTCCACAAAAATGATTTTTTAGTCCCAAATGTTTTATTTTTCACAAGGAAATTGGACCCTAAAAGTTCTTGTCCAATTTGTCCTGAGTACGCTGATACCAAATATGTGTGGGGGGGGAAACTGTTTGGGCGCACGGCAGGGCTTGGAAAGGAAGTAATAAAGTTTTGGAATACAGACGTTGATGGGGGTCATGTTCCGTTTGCAGTGCCCCAGATGAGCCTAAACAGTGGAAAACCCCCACAAGTGACCCCATTTTGGAAACTAGACCCCCTAAGTAACTTATCTAGATCTGTGGTGAGCACTTTGAACCCCCAAGTGTTTTCACAAAAGTTTATAATGCCTGGGTGTGAAAAAAAAAAATCAATTTTCCACAAAAATGATTTTTTAGTCCCAAATTTTTGATTTTTCACAAGGAAATTGGACAAAAAAAGTTGTTGTCCAATTTGTCCTGAGTACGCTGATACCAAATATGTGGGGGGGGAACTGTTTTGGCGCACAGCAGGGCTTGGAAAGGAAGTAATAACGTTTTGGAATGCAGACGTTGATGGGGTCATGTTCCGTTTGCAGTGCCCCAGATGTGCCTAAACAGTGGAAAACCCCCACAAGTGACCCCATTTTGGAAACTAGACCCCCTAAGGAACTTATCTAGATGTGTGGTGAGCACTTTGAACCCCAAAGTGCTTCACAGAAATTTATAAACGCAGAGCCGTGAAAATAAAAAAAATTTTTTTCCTCAAAAATGATTTTTTTAGCCAGCTATTTTTTATTTTCCCAAAGGTAACAAGAGAAATTAGAACCCCAAAATTGGTGGGCAATTTGTCCTGAGTGCGCTGATACCCCATATGTTGGGGTAAACCACTGTTTGGGCGCACAGCAGGGCTCAGAAGGGAGGGAGCGCCATCTGACTTTTTGAACGCCACGTCATGTTTGGAGACCCCCTGATGTGCCTAAATAGTGGAAACCCCTCAATTCTAGCTCCAACCATAACCCCAACACACCCCTAATCCCAACCCTAACCCTAATCCTAACCCTAATCCCAACCCTAATTCCAACCCTAATTGTAACCCTAACCCTAATTGTAACCCAACCCTAATTGTAGCCCTAACCCTAATTGTAACCCTAAACCTAATTGTAACCCTAACCCTAAGGCTAACCCTAACCCTAATTATAACCCTAACCCTAAGGCTGGGTTCATTTTGCGTTTTACCAGCCCGTTCAACACATAGCATTGACGGGCTGGTAACGGTATAGCATAACGCGATCGCGTTATGCTATACCCGCTAGCGCAGAGGAATCAGCAGATGATTCATCTGCGCTAGCGGTGACGGAGCCCAGACGCTGCAGCCCGCGTCCGAGGCTCCATCACTGAATGATGGCACGTCGCGAACGCATGCCGCTTTACGGCATTCGTCACGATGCGTCCTCAAATGGGGGTGAATGGCAGCGTTAATGGACTGCGTTACACCGCGTTATACCGCGGTGTAACGCAGTCCGTCTAACGGACTGCCATAACGCAGTATGAACCCAGCCTAACCCTAATTATAACCCTAATTATAACCCTAACCCTAATTATAACCCTAACCCTAGCCTTAACCCTAACCCTAACAGAAAAATGAAAAAAAAATATAATTTCTATATTTTATTATATGTCCCTAACTAAGGGGGTGATAAAGGGGGTTATGTAGTTTTTTTTATTTTGATCACTGTGATAGTTTATCACAGTGATCAAAATGCACTTTTGTGACAATGAATGAAACTTTTTTTGAATCTGCCGCCAAGCAGATCGGCGGGCGCACTGCGCATGCGCCCGCAATTTTTTTTTTACAGGAAGAAGACGCCGGGATCCTGGGGCATTGAGGAGGACGGAGGACACCGGGAGGTATAGGGGGAGTCGATCGGGGGACCTGGGGACCCTTAATCTCTCCCCTCTGATGTGCGATCACATCAGAGGGGAGAGAAATCATTTTTTTTTTTTTTTTTTTTTTTGCTACCGACCCGGATCATGTTCTCTGGGTCTGGCTACCCTCGGCAGCCGAGACCCCAAGAAATTGCCATCCCCCCCGGCAGAACGCGGCGGGCGCACTGAGTATGCACCCGCCATTCAAGATGGCGGCGCCCACCGGAGGAAGCAGGTGGGCCCGCGGGCCACAAGGGCCACATTGGGGGACACAAGGAGGGTCCCGGGGACCCTTTTTCTCTGTCCTCTGATGTCCGATAACATCAGAGGACAGAGAAATGAAATGGCACATCAGATTTTTATTTTTTTTTGTTGCGATCGCCGTTATAGGGTTAATAACGGCGATCGCAACATCGGGTCGGTAAAAACCGACCCGATTCATGTTCTCTGGGGTCTCGGCTACCCCCGGTAGCCGAGACCCCAGAGAAAATGTGCCTCTGGGGCGCTATAACCCTTAATGACCGCCGTTAAAAGGCGTATCGGCGGTCGTTAAGGGGTTAAAATAAATGTTGTTAATTTTTGAAATTTTTTTCTTTTTATTATTTTACCAATGCTGGAACTCCTATGACTGCTGGTACTCCCATGACCCCGTGTTTGACAAGTAGATACAAGTAGATGGAATAAAAATACAACATTTTAGTTGTCAACAATATTGTTTACATCAATAACAACCATAAGAATAAAAGACCACAATTCAGTAGATAAATAAGATTTTTATTAAAAAAATTAACAATGTGAAAAAAAAATATAGACAACAAAAAACTTTAGAAAATATTTTAAAAACTACAGCTGCTGGTAACATGTCTTGTTGCCATCCCCATTACTCCCCTCCCCACATCTCACCCATCATTAGCCCTTCTCCCATATTGGTAAAATAATTGAAAGAACACGTAGGCATTTTTAAAATAAACATTTTTTATTATTAAAAGAAAGTTAAAAAAAGGCAAAAATAAACATTCTCAAAAGCAAACTATATCTGATGCTGCCAACTCACTGCACCAGGCCCGTTAAAGTATTAGCAGTACTTGTCTCGGCAGGCCTTTGCATCGTCCTTGTTCCTGCCTTGATTGACAGGTTGAAGGCTTGCAATAGCGGGATCATTGTCACGCCATTCTCCGAGCACCACGTCACCATTGCTGTCCGAGTCCATGAAGCCTGGTGGACTGTAAGTAACAGCATCGCGTTTTCGTAGAAAATTGTGCAGCACACAACAGGCCAACACCACAGAGTCTATAATTCCAGCTTCATGTTGATTGGAGTGTGGAAAACCCTGAAGTGGTTGGCCATTATGCCGAAGGCATTCTCAACAACGCGCCGTGCCCTAGACAGTCTGTAGTTAAAAATACGCCTTTCTCCTGTCAAAGTCTTTTGTGGGTATGGTTTAACAAGATGCGCATGAATGGGGAAGGGTTCATCGCCCACAAAAACAAAGTTTTGGTTGGCGGTGGTGTCCATGTTGGTTGGCAAGTGAAGTTTATTATTAATCAACCGTTCACCAAAAGTAGTGTGCTCCAAAACGCCACCGTCAGAAACCCTTCCATTAATGCCAACATCAACGTTTATAAATTCATAATTGGCATTAACAAGGGCCATGAGGATCATGCTGAAGTAGCCCTTTAAGTTATAGAAATAGGATCCGCTGTTGGCTGGTTGCGTGATCCGCACATGTTTGCCATCCAAGGCACCACCACAGTTTGGGAACTGCCAAATCCGTTCAAAATCAGAGGCAATTATTTGCCATTCCGCCACTGATTTTGGAAAAGGCATCTAGCTCCGTAAACTGCGGATGATGGCATTGCATGTCTCTGGAATTAATACGCCAAGGAGCGATCGAGAAACAGCAGCAGAAAATTGCAAGTCTTTCATTGAACGTCCGGTTGCCAAATATCGCAGCGTTACTGCCAAACGTTCCTCTGCTGAAACAGCTGCACACATCCGTGTATGCTGCCGTTCAATGAGTGGCCTCACACATTCCAGTAGGAGCTTGAATGAATCCTCCGACATCCGTAGATAATTTCGGAAATCCTGCGGATTCTTCTCCTGCAACTCCCCCAATAGATGCATGTGGGTGAATTTGGACCTCTGCTCCAGCCATTCTCTGGTCCACATGCGACGCTTTCGTTTGGAGCGCCTCTCTTCCACCCGCGCCTCTTCTTGTCGATCTCCCTCCATCAGTAATGCAACTGCCACAATCACACAGTGGTCAGGTTCATTATGTGCAACCTGTACGGTAAAGAAGAGAAAAGTTAATTACTATTACTAAAGTGTTTAAAAAAAAAAATAAAGAATAAAAAAAAAAAAAAAAGTAATTGTTTATTGTTAACTTTTCAGTTAACATTGAAAAAACAATTTACAAAAGCTTAAAATGGTGGGGGGTGGGCGCGGCTGTCAAAAGATTGCTAGGTTATCCAATGTTTTGGAGGATCAAATCTAACCCAAAAAAAATTACCTCAAAAAGCAACAAAGTTCTTAAAATTGCAGTGGTGGGCGCAGAAAAAAAAAAAAAAATCACGGCAACATGTCTGTATAAATATTGGAGGTAAGCAGACAAAAATAAAAGGTGTTACCAAAAAACGCATCACACAACATCACAAACAATATGTACCCTGCAAGTGTAATCCAAATATCCAGAAGATCCAAATGGCAAAGATGAAGCGCTGTAGCAACTCTGACAGGATTGCAAAACCCACACACGATACTATCCTCGCAACAACGCACAAAGGACACTGTCCCGACTCTGACAGGATCGCAAAACCCTGACACACGATACTATCCTCGCAACAACGCACAAAGGACAGAACGTTGGAGTCATCCACAAAGTGCTCTGGAACAATGGATGGGGGCGCAGTTATTTATTGCTGAGGTGATGTTGTGGCCACCAATCGGAGCTGAAGGGCGTTACTAAAGAAAACCCAGTCCCGCCTGCGCCGCTGACATATGAGTCGTCAATGAAGTCGCACATCGTTCACAAAAGGTGTCAAACACAGCGATTCAGATACACCAGCGGGACGCCAACGATCAAAATACGGCCAAAACCGTTCGTGCACGATCAGCGAAATCGCAGCGGGGCCACATCACTGCTACATGTCACACACAGCGACGTCGCTAACGATGTCGCTGCTGCGTCATAAAATCGCTGTCGCTTGCGCGATCTCGCTAGCGATCTCGCTTAGTGTGGCATACCCTTTATTTTTCCGAACATCTTCACATTACTGCACTTCTCTCCTTTATTTCTGGAATACATAGTAGCAGCTAGTTTTAACATTACTTACCTATAGATACTGCTCAAGAAGATTATCATGATTATCCATAGTAGTCTATGGTTTAAGCTTAAGTTTTTCAAGAGCGGCTGAATATAGATATGATTGCTGTTAATAGTGTAGTGTGAATATACAAATGCCTCTTTTGAATCCATAATGAAATATACAGAATGCATTCAGACAATTACATAGCTGCATTTCTGCTAAAGGATTTACAGATGTGAAAGAAAATGCTCATCCTGCCACAATCTGGAGAACTGTTTGTTTATTGACTTCACAAACAGTTCTAAGCTTCTATATGTTTGTGGTTTGTGATTATAAAACTTTACGGTTAACTTAACCTCTGTCTGTGTAACAGCAGGGATAAATATTCAAAGACAAGTCTGTGATAACCAGCATATGGATAAGGCTAAAACATAACTTTTAATAGTTTACTCAAATAAAAAAGACATAACAATAAGTGACAAAAACCACAGACAAAGTGAAAAAACACAATTAAAAACATGAAAAACTGGTTGTCTTTCCACCTCTGAGTGGGGTCTAAACAGCCTTTTCATATACCTCTAGACGTCACTAAACAGACCTATGAATAGCAGCATAGAAACGAGGTATCAGATAAAATTAAAAAAACCCTCATCAGGTGCTGACCAAATCATGGAATTATTAAGCATCTATTATTACTAGAGTAATGAGAGACTTTTAATTGATTAGAATCAAAGAGCTGATCATTAGATGTATGTACAAAAATTAATATAGATCAAGCGATGATTATTTAGCGCAGGTACCCAAAATTAGTGTCTGTACCAACACATAAAAAACAGTCAAATCTCACCCATTAATTGAAGAATTCTCCTGCTCAAGCGCCATACAATGGAGAGACTTCATAGACATTAGTGACGATTTCATACTTCTATACATAAATTACGTCTCCCACGTACAAAATAGTCAGATCTCACCCATTATTGAAGAAATCTCCTGCTCAAACGCCATGCAGTGAAGAGACTTCGTGGACATGAGTGACCATTTGATACCTCTGTTCATGAGAAGCGTCTCCCGACGGGTTTCATCCAAATAGGACTCATCAGGCGAGTTTGACGCTGCCGTGTGAGTTTCCTCACTGCGATAATTTTTGTAATGAACCGGGAACAGCGTCACATATAGCTCCGCCCCTCGACATGTGACGTATTTCTGGTCTATGAGCCGGACTTCCTTTCTATGAGCCCAATACCTGGCTTCTAAGGTGTCATATTGCCATGGAGACCAAGCGTATCATCATGGAAACCTCCGGGTAAGGCAATCAGAGAGTGCCCATAGTAACTAAGGTATTTGGCGTTGTGCACACCTACATTAACGCCCCTTCGCATTGCTGCAATTACAACGATAAATCAAAGCTAAATTAATGGAGAAAAAGATGTAAATGACAGCATATAGTAATGATGATTGCCAAATTAAACAGCGCTATCATCATTTTGCAATCCAAATGACATGATTCAGGATCTACTCCCAACCATCTATTCCAATCAATATTGTCATGATGTCAGAGACGATGTCATTTAAAAACCAGCAAGAGAAATGGAATAGAGATTAGGAAAAAAGGGAAAAAATGATGAATCAAAAAATTGATACAGCGTTACATTTGCAGAACATCCAAGGTAGTGGTCTAACAGCATAGAAGCATTCGAGACTGTCGGGCGAGATGACCTCATTAATACCACCCCTATACAGGGAGTGATAGGGCAGGCATAGTCAGGTCGAAATGCTACAAAGCAGCAGACGGCTATACAAGGATGACTGTTATTTGGAATAGAAATGGTGGGAAACGGCATATTATGCAAGTCTCAAAAGTAAAAGTGAAAGTAAAAATGGGGAAAAGACAACTACATTAAGCACCCAAAGGATAGCCGTTCATTGAGTCCCCTGGGTACATGGTTTTCAAATAAAAAATCCATTTACTCTCCTTCTGCAAGATAAGTTTGTCCCAGTCCCCCCCTCTCAAAGGTGGTATAATCTTGTCAATACCTATGAATGAGATGTACTTTTGGTCACCTTGGTGGCAAAAGTTGACATGGTTGGCCACAGGGGTGTCCCTTTTACTGGCAATGTCCCGAAGATGTTCGCCAATCCTTTTACGAAACTCTCTCTTCGTTTTCCCTATTTTATGTACTGCTGTTTGTATTGCTGCTGTAATACTGTAATTTCCCCCCGGGATCAATAAAGTGTATCGTATCGTATCGTATATGTTCAATGCTGCATCTGCATGTAGCTTTATACACCACTCCTTTGGTGCGGCAGTTAATAAAATGCCGAATTGAATAAGTGGTGCCCGTTACATTGCTAGTGAAAGTTTTGGAGTGTGTAATAGATCTACATCGCTTTACATTTCCCGCATTTGTAACACCCCTTGATTTGGGTTGACAGAATGGTTGTTTCTTTGGACTGGAAATGACTATGGACCAGTCTATCCCGTAAAGATTTCCCTTTTCTAAACGTGATCTGCGGGTAAACAGAGACGTGTTTGTTGATGTCATTGTCCATTATCAAAATTGCCCAATGTCTTTGTAGGACTGATCTTATATCATTTGCTCCGTTAGAAAACTTTGTAATAAAGCAAATGATATTGTCCTCATTACTCTTATATTTGAAAGTTAATAGATCTTTCCTATCTCTCCTCTGGGATTCCGAGGAATGCCTGCTGGGTATCCTGTTGTGAATGTGCTAGAAATGAATTCTGAGCAGAAGCTCCCTCTGGTGGTTACAAACAGTACTGAACTATTCAATGAAGATTGTGAAGATTGGCGATCAGGTGTTACTGACTGGTCTTATTAAGGGAGGTTCCCTCCCATCAGGGTTGCCGGTGATCAATTGTTCTGGTCTCAACTTTTGTTCTTGGTTCAATTTGAAGCTTGCTGTTTCGTGCCTGCATCTTCTGCTAACAGATAAGACATTTTCTTCTTTTAGTTTTTTGTGCTTGCTTTTTGCATTTTGTCCTGCACTTCTGTGGGGGTCTGCCAGGTCCCCTCCGGGGGCTTGTGCTCCTCTCAGTTTAGTTCAGCCAGTTGTTTGTTCATTTGCCTTTCCAGTTTTTTCTGTGGCTGCGGCTTAGTTTGGTTACACCAGAGAACTAATTTAGGTGGTAGAGGTCGTGTGATCTCAGGTGTTTTTGCAATTAGTGTGTTGGTATTTTTTTAGGGTTTTTTGGATTGCAGTAAGTGACCTTCCTATCCTTTTCTGTCTAGGAAGATTGGGCCCCAACGTTTGCTCATACTATTTTCTGTCTGTGTCTGTATTTCCTCTTGTATAACCGCCATTACATGTTTGGGGGCTTCCTATGTTCTTTGGGGATCTGCTCCGGGGCAGATAGTTTTCCTCTTTCTATCTTTAGGTGAAGTTAGCTTCTCAGGCTGTGACGAGGCGTCTAGGACCAACGTAGGTACGCTCCTCGGCTGCCTTTAGTTGTGGTGGTTAGTCAGGGTACTGCAATCCAATAGATTCCAACCTCTCTGGTGTATTGCCTTTTTTGCCTGCTCTCCTCAGCTACCAAATCATAACAGTATCCCCGATCTAAAAACCTCCCTCGAAGATCCCTTGCTTGTTCTTCAAAATCATTGACATTCGAGCAGTTTCTACGTATCCTTAAAAATTGGCTCTTGGGTATCCCTCGTTTGAGTGCAGAGGGGAGGCTGCTTTCCCATCTCAGAAGGGAGTTTGTAGCCGTCGTTTTTCTGTGTGTTTTATTGGAGATCACGCCCGTCTCATTTCTCGAGATGCAGATATCAAGGAAGATCAGTATTGTAACATTCACTTCATAAGTGAAGCGGAGACCCATCTCATTGTGATTTAGTTCTTGAGCATAGGTACCGAAATCCTTTATACTGCCTTTCCATATCACCAGGATATCATCAATGTGGCATAGCCACATGACGATCCTGTCATTTGTTGGTCCAGAGGACTCCCCAAAGATCACTTTTTCCTCCCACCAGGCCAGAAGCAGATTAGCATACGAAGGCGCACAGGGGCTGCCCATCGCAGTGCCCCTGAGCTGGTGGAAGTATTTTCTTTCAAACATAAACACATTTCTGGTAAGACAAAATTCAAGAGCCCCCAATACAAACTGATTGTGTTTAGTGTATTGTATACCCCTGCCGTCAAACCTTTGTCATGTGGTATTGAGGAATACAGTGACTCAATGTCGATACTGCCTAATACCATGTCTGGTTCCAAACATACACCATGCAATTTGCTCAATAAGTCGGTAGTGTCTCTCACATATGAATTGAGTGCCACCACATATGGTTGAAGGATCTCATCTAGACTCCGAAATGCTCAGTCAAACTGTTGTTACCAGAGACTATGGGTCTACGACGCAAAGTGGGTGGTACCCTTGTGCACCTTCGGAAGGCAGTAGAAGGTTGCCATGGTAGGGAATTTAGGTACCAGGAAGTCTTTTTTGTTTTTCCCAGAACACCATCCATAAAGCTATTTTCTACTAATGCTTTCAGTTCATCATCATATTGAGAAAGAGGTTTTTTTTCAAGAATTTCATAATCTTCTCCAATAGAGAGAGACACATAGAACAATAGTCACTGGTATTCATAATAACAACATTCCCCCCCTTGTCCGTGGGCTTTATTATGACATTAGTATCTTTTTCAAGATTCAAAAGACAATCCATCTCAGTTTTGGAAAGATTATGTCGATACCTGGACTGCGTCATTGATAGTCTCGTCAGATCCTCAGTGACTAAGTTCAGAAAATTATCTATCGAGCTCATATCATTGGTTGCTGGAGGCATTCTGTTGCTTTTATTCTTCAGACTAGTAAACGGGCTGTGACCTTCAAAATTAGGGTCAGGGTCTCCTAAATGGTATAGAAATTGAACATAATGCAAAAGATCATCAGGTATTTCCAATTCATCACATTTTCTTTTCTCCTCTCTCAAAAAATGTTTTTTCCATTTTAAACGTCTTGCGAATAAATTAAGATCCTTCACCACCTCAAAAATATCCATGTCAGATGTAGGTGCAAATGATAGATCTTTACTAAGTAGACTGACCTCTTCTTGCTTCAGAGACCTTGAAGACAAGTTGATGACTTGTAGATCACTATTTATTTGTGAGGGGCTGTACGATTCCTGAGAGGGTAGTTCAACTCTAAAAAATTGCTGTGGACATGGTATTAGGCAGTATCGACGTTGAGTCACTGTATTCCTCGATACCACATGACAAAGGTTTGAAGGCAGTCGCGTATTATCTGAATGTTAGGGGTATACAATACACTAAACAACAATCAGTTTGTATTGGGGGCTCTTGAATTTTGTCTTATCAGAAATATGTTCATGTTTGAAAGCAAATACTTCCACCAGCTCAGGGGCAAAGCGATGGGCAGCCCCTGTGCGCCTTCGTATGCTAATCTGCTCCTGGGCTTGTGGGAGGAAAAAGTGATCTTTGGGGAGTCCTCTGGACCACCAGATGACAGGATCGTCATGTGGCTACGCTACATTGACGATATCAAGGTGATATGGAGAGGCGGTATAGAGGATTTTGGTACCTATGTTCAAGAACTAAATCACTTATGAAGTGAATGTTTCAAAACTGACCTTCCTTGATATCTGCATCTCGAGAAATGAGACTGGCATGATCTCAAGAACAAGCAAGGGATCTTCGAGGGAGGCTTTTAGATCGGGGATACCGAGCAGGCATTCTGAGGAATACCTATAAGGAATCCCTGAGGAGAGATAGGAAAGATCTATTACCGTATTTTTTTGGACCATAAGACACACTATTTCCCCCAAAATTTTGGGAGAAAATGGGGGTGCGTCTTATGGTCGCAATATACTTACAAATCCTGTGGCGGCGGTCCAGTGGCGGCAGTCCCAATGCAGCCTCCCTGTGCTCTGTGGTGCGGTGGTGTCAGGGCTCTGGTGTGGCTGCAGCGGGGCTCTGTGCTGCGTGGCAGTCTCCGCCGGCATTTCGTCAAAGCCCGAAAGCCCCCCACAGCGCCGTTGCTGCAACGCTGTGGCCTCCAGAAAGATGGCCGCCAGAAGTGGCGCATACTCAAATTCAAATCTCGGCAATGAGATCTCGTCACGAGATCTCATCTCCCGACATCTCGGGACAAGATCTCGTTGCGGAGATCTGAATCTGAGCAGCGGCCATCTTTCTGGAGGCCCCCGGCGGCCATTTTTCCGGAGGCCTCCGCATCGCAGCAATAGAGCTGCGGGGGACTTTCGGGCTTTGACAAAATGCCGGCGGAGGCCCCCACGCAGCACAGAGCCCCGCTGCAGCCACACTACAGAGCCACGACACCACCGCACTACAGAGCACAGGGAGGCTGCATTGGGACCACCGCCACAAGATTTGTAAGTATATTGTGACCAGAGCACAGCCACGCCACAGAGCACAGTCACCCCACAGAGCACCCCTGCAACAGAGAACCACCACCGCACCAGCATGGACCACCGAACGATCCCTGTGACCACTCCTCTACCTGTGCTGATCCCTTCGCTGGTAAGCTGAATTCGGACTGTAAGACGGAACCCCATTTGACACTTTTTTTTTCCCTATTTTCCACCCCAAAATTTGGGGTGTGTCTTATGGTCCGGTGTGTCTTATAGTCCGAAAAATACGGTAACTCCCAAATATAGGAGTAATGAGAACAATATCATTTGCTTTATTACAAAGTTTTCAAACGGAGCAAATGATATAAGATCAGTCCTACAAAGACATTGGGCAATTTTGATGATGGACAATGACATCAACAAACAAATCTCTGTTTACCCGCAGATCACGTTTAGAAAAGGAAAATCTTTGCGGGATAGACTGGTCCATAGTCATTTCCAGTCCAAAGAAACAACCACTCTGTCAACCCAAATGTAAAGTGTGTAGATCTATTACACACTCCAAAATTTTCACTAGCAATGTAACGGGCACTGTTATGTTTTGGTAGCTGAGGAGAGTAAGCAAAAACGGCAATACACCAGAGAGGCTGGAACCTATTGGATTGCAGTAACCTGAACTAACCACACAACTAGAGGTAGCCGTGGAGCGTTCCTACGTTGATCCTAGACGCCTCGTCACAGCCTGAGAGATAACTACACCTAAAGGCAGAAAGATGAAAGCTATCTGCCCCGGAGCAGATCCCCAAAGAAAATAGGAAGCCCCCAAACATGTAATGGCGGTTAGACAAGAGAAAGCACGGACACAGACAGAAAATAGAATGAGCAAACGCTGAGGCCCAATCTGTCTAGACAGAAAAGTACAGGAAAGGATACTCACTGCAATCTAAAAAAAAAACCCTAAAAAAACCCAACACTACTGATTGCAAAAACACCTGAGATCACACGACCTCTACCACCTAAATCAGTTCTCTGGAGTAACAAAACTAAGCCGCAGCCACTGAAAAAACATTAAAAAGCAAATGAACAAACAACAGTGGCTCCAGATAAACTGAGAGGAGCACAAGCCCCCGGGAGGGGACCTGGCTGAGCTCCACAGAAGTGCAGGGAACAATGCAAAAAGCAAGCACAAAAATAAAAGCAGAAAATATCTTATCTGATAGCAGAAGATGCAGGCAAGACTCAGCAAGCTTCCAAATGAAATAGGAACCACAATTGAGACAAGAACAATTGATCACTGGCAACCATCATGGGAGAGAACCTCCCTTATATCAGACCAATCCATGATCCCAGATTGCCACTCCTCGCTGAAAGGTTCAGTACTGTCAGAAACCACAAGAGGGAGTCTCTGCTCAGAAACCATTTTTAGCACATTCACAACAGTACCCCCCCCTTGAGGAGGGGTCGATCAGGATGAGCTCGGTGATAGGCACGGATCAGTCTCCTAGCATGGATGTCCGAAGCAAACACCCAAGAATTGTGCTCCTGACCATAACCTCTCCACTTAACCAAATACTGGAGTTTCCGTCTAGAAAACCGAGAATCCAATATTTTCTCAACCACATACTCCAGATTGTCCTCAACCAAAACAGGGTCAGGAGGCGCAGCCATAGGAACCACTGGCTCGACAAACCTCTTCAATAAGGACTTGTGGAACACGTTAAGGATCTTAAATGTCCCTGGAAGAAGCAAACGGAAGGAAACAGGATTAAGAATCTCCATGATCTTATAAGGTCCAATGAACTAGGCTTAAACTTTGGAGATGCAACCCTCATAGGGATATTTCTTGAGGACAACCAAACCAAGTCCCCCACTTTTAAACCAAGGACAATCAGTCTTATGCCGGTTGGCAAACCGTTGGGCCTTCTCCTGAGAGAGAGACAAACTCTCCACTACCTGGTCCCAAATCTGCTGCATTCACTCCACAACAGAGTCAACACCCAGACAGACAGAAGCCTCCGTCTGTCCCGAAGAAAATCGAGGGTGAAACTCAAAATTGCAGAAAAATGGAGACATCAAGGTGGCAGAGCTAGCCCTATTATTAAGAGCAAACTCAGCCAAAGGCAAAAAAGAGACCCAGTCATCTTGATCAGCAGACACAAAACATCTCAAATAAGTCTCCAAGGTCTGGTTTGTTCTCTCGGTTTGTCCATTGGTCTGAGGATGAAAAGCAGAGGAGAAAGATAATTGAACACCAAGTTTAGAAAAAAATGTCTTCCAAAATCTGGAAACAAACTGGACTCCTCTGTCAGACACAATGTTCTCCGGAATGCCAAGTAACCAAACCACGTGCTGAAGGAACAAAGGCACCAATTCGGAGGAGGAAGGTAACTTAGGTAATGGCACAAGATGTATCATATTGGAAAACCTATCACAGATTACCCAGATAACGGTCATTCTCTGAGAAACAGGGAGGTCGGAAATAAAATCCATAGAGATATGGGTCCATGGCCTCTTGGGCACAGGTAATGGCATTAACAAACCACTAGAGCGAGAGCAAGGCTTGGAGCGAAAGCAAGTCCCACAGGACTGCACAAATTCCCTGACATCACGAGACAAAGTAGGCCACCAAAAGGACCGACTTACCAAGTCTCTGATACCAAAAATCCCGGGATGACCAGCCAACGCGGAACAATGAATCTCAGACATCACACTCTTCTTCCACTGGTTTGGGACAAACAATTTCCCAATAGGGCAGTGCTCAGGTTTATCCTCCTGACACCCTTCCAGAGCCAGTCTCAAATTGGGCGAGATGGCGGAAAGAACTACACCCTCTTTCAAAATAACAGTAGGATCAGATAACTCAGGAGAGTCCGCAAAGAAGCTCCTCGAGAGGGCATCCGCCTTAACATTCTTAGTGCCAGGAAGAAAAGAAACCACAAAATTAAAATGTGGCCTGTCTAGGATTAAGTCGCTTGGCTGATTCGAGATAAACCAGATTCTTATTGTCCGTGATGACCACCACCTGATGTTTGGCTCCTTCCAGCCAATGTCTCCACTCTTCAAAGGCCCACTTCATGGCCAATAACTCCCGATTACCCACGTCACAATTACGTTCAGTTGGAGAAAATTTTCGAGAGAAAAAGGCACAAGGGTTACTCTTAGAGGTCTCTGGATCTCTTTGGGACAAAACGGCACCTGCCCCAATTTCAGAGGCATCAACCTCCACCCAAAACGGTAGAGAAACATCAGGACTGCCGTAGAACAGGAGCAGAAGTGAATCTCTGCTTAAGTTCCTGAAACGCAGAGACTGCCTCAGGAGGCCAATTCACCACATCAGAACCCTTTTTGGTCAAATCAGTCAAGGGTTTAACAATACCGGAGAAATTACCAATAAATTTACGATAAAAATTGGCAAAACCCAAAAATCTCTGAAGAGCCTTTAATGAAGTAGGTTGGACCCAATCACAGATGGCCTGAACCTTGACTGGGTCCATTTCAATAACAGACGGAGACAAAATGAATCCCAGAAATGAGACCTTCTGTACGCCAAAAAGACACTTTGATCCCTTCACATACAGTGCATTCTCTCTCAAAATCTGGAACACAGTCCGAACATGTTTCACATGAGAGTCCCAGTCATTGGAAAAAAATCAAGATATCATCCAAACAAACAATCAGAAATTTATCCACAAAATCGCTGAAAATATCATTCATGAAGGATTGGAAGACGGAAGGAGTATTAGTGAGCCCAAAGGGCATCACTAGGTACTCAAAATGCCCCTCTGGGGTATTAAACGCCATCTTCCATTCATCCCCATGCTTAATGCGAATAAGGATATACGCCCCCCTGAGGTCAAGCTTGTAAACCAACTAGCATTTTTCACCCTGGAAAACAGGTCAGAAATCAAGGGTAACGGATATTGATACTTCACAGTGATCTTATTCAAGAGACGATAATCAATACACGGCCTCAATGAACCATCCTTTTTGGCCACAATGAAAAAACCGGCACCCAAGGGTGAAGAGGATGGTCTGATATGACCCTTCTCCAATGACTCCTTGATATAAGATCGCATAGCATCGTGTTCAGGTACAGACAAGTTAAAAAGGCGACCTTTAGGAAATTTACCACCAGACACTAATTCAATAGCGCAATCATAGCTCCTGTGAGGGGGCAAGGATGCAGATTTACTTTCACTAAATACATCCGAAAAATCAGTCAAAAAGTCAGGAACATCCTGAGACTGGGAAGAGGCAGAAAAAACAGGAGTGTCGGCATTAACACATTGGCAGCCCCAACTGGTCACAGACACAGATTTCCAATCCAAAACAGGATTATGAGACTGTAACCAAGCAAAACCTAGTACAATAATGTCATGCAGATTATAGAGCACCAGAAATTTGCAACTCTCCTGATGATCTGGTTGAACTCTCATTATCACCTGAGTAGAAAACTGGGGTTTATTCTCTGCCAAAGGGGTAGAATCAATGCCCAGTAGGGGAATAGACTTCCGCAGGGGTATCATGGGAAACCCACAAAGTTTGGCAAAGTCAAAATCCATCAGGTTAATATCTGCTCCTGAATCAACAAAAGCCTGAGCAGAAAATGTGGACAGGGAGCAAATCAGGGTAACAGTCAACAGAAATTTAGTCTGAACACTACCCAAGACAACTGAGCGTGCAAAACGTCTTCCCCGTTTAGGGCAGACTGAAATAGCATGAGAGGCGTCACCACAGTAGAAACATAACCCATTGCGCTTTCGAAACTCATGACGCTGTGCCCCAGAAGTCACTCTATCACACTGCATGGGCTCAGAAGCTGGCTCACAAGGCAACACTATCTCAAGCATACCTCTGCGCTCACGCAAACGTCTGTCAATTTGAATAGCCAATGACATAGAATCATTGAGACCAGAGGGAGCAGGGAATCCCACCATAACATCCTTTACATTTTCTGACAGCCCCTTCCGAAAAAGGGCTGCCAAAGCATCATCATTCCATTTGGTCAGGACTGCCCACTTTCGGAATTTCTGACAGTACAACTCAGCGTCTTCAAGACCCTGATTTAATGCCAACAAGGTATTTTCAGCTTGATCAGTGACATTGGGTTCATCGTACAATAACCCCAGAGCCAGAAAAAATGCATCAATATCATTCAAAACAGGATCCCCAGGTGTCAGGGAAAAAGCCCAATCCTGAGGATAGCCGCACAGGAGAGAGATGACAATTTGAACCTGCTGTGCTGCGTTCCCTGAGGACTTAAGCTTTAAGGCAAAAAAACAACTTACAGTTATTTTTGAAATTCAGAAATTTAGCCCGATCCCCAAAAACAAATCTGGCATGGGAATCCTAGGTTCCACAACCGGCAACCTAGCAAGATAGGTAGCAATACTCCGAACCTCAGTGGCAAGCTGATCCACACGGCCAGACAACTGTGCAAGCTCCATTGAGAAAAAAAAATCATCCTCAGCACCCAGAGAGAAAGAGGGAAAAAATGCAACAAACAGGAAAAAAAAAAAAATCTCTGACAACTCTGACACCAGTGATACTGTTATGTTTTGGTAGCTGAGGAGAGTAAGCAAAAACGGCAATACACCAGAGAGGCTGGAACCTATTGGATTGCAGTAACCTGAACTAACCACACAACTAGAGGTAGCCGTGTAGCGTTCCTACGTTGATCCTAGACGCCTCATCACAGCCTGAGAGATAACTACACCTAAAGGCAGAAAGATGAAAGCTATCTGCCCCGGAGCAGATCCCCAAAGAAAATAGGAAGCCCCCAAACATGTAATGGCGGTTAGACAAGAGGAAGCACAGACACAGACAGAAAATAGAATGAGCAAACGCTGGGGCCCAATCTGTCTAGACAGAAAAGTACAGGAAAGGATACTCACTGCAATCCAAAAAAAAACCCTAAAAAAACCAACACAACTGATTGCAAAAACACCTGAGATCACACGACCTCTACCACCTAAATCAGTTCTCTGGTGTAACAAAACTAAGCCGCAGCCACTGAAAAAACATAAAAAGCAAATGAACAAACAACAGTGGCTCCAGATAAACTGAGAGGAGCACAAGCCCCCGGGAGGGGACCTGGCTGAGCTCCACAGAAGTGCAGGGAACAATGCAAAAAGCAAGCACAAAAATAAAAGCAGAAAATATCTTATCTGATAGCAGAAGATGCAGGCAAGACTCAGCAAGCTTCCAAATGAACCAGGAACCACAATTGAGACAAGAACAATTGATCACCGGCAACCATCATGGGAGAGAACCTCCCTTATATCAGATCAATCCGTGATCCCAGATTGCCACTCCTCGCTGAAAGGTTCAGTACTGTCAGTAACCACCAGAGGGAGCCTCTGCTCAGAAACCATTTTTAGCACATTCACAACAGGGCACCACTTATTCAATTCGGCATTTTATTAACTGCCGCACCAAGGGAGTGGTGTATAAGGCTACGTGCAGATGCAGCATTAAATATATAGGGAAAACGAAGAGAGAGTTTCGTAAAAGGATTGGCGAACATCTTCGGGACATCGCCAACAAAAGGGACACCCCTGTGGCCAACCATGTCAACTTTTGCCACCAAGATGACCACAAGTACATCTCATTCATAGGTATTGACAAGATTATACCACCTTTGAGAGGGGGCGACTGGGACAAACTTATCTTGCAGAAGGAGAGTAAATGGATTTTTTATTTGAAAACCATGCACCCCAGGGGACTCAATGAACAGCTATCCTTTGGGTGCTTTTTGTAGTTGTCTTTTCCCCATTTTTACTTTCACTTTTACTTTTGAGACTTACATAATATGCCGTTTCCCACCATTTCTATTCCAAAAAAGTCATCCTCGTATAGCCGTCTCCTGCTTTGCAACATTTCGACCTGACGATGCCTGCCCCTAACATTCCCTGTATAGGGGGTGGTATTAATGAGGTCAGCTCGCCCGACAGTCGCAAATGCTTCTATGCTGTTAGGCCACTACCTTGGATGTTCTGCAAATGTACAGCCATATCAATTTTTTTATTCTTCATTTTTTCCCTTTTTTCCTAATCTCTATTCCATTTCTCTTGCTGGTTTTTAAATGACATCATCTCTGACATGACAATATTGATTGGAATAGATGGTTGGGAGTAGATCCTGAATCATGTCATTTGGATTGCAAAATGATGATGGCGCTGTTTAATTTGGCAATCGTCATTACTATATGCTGTCATTCGCATCTTTTTCTCCATTAATTTAGCTTTGGTGTATCGTTGTAATTGCAGCAATGCAAAGGGGCGTTAATGTAGGTGTGCACAACACCAAATACCTTAGTTACTATGGGCACTCTCTGATTGCCTTACCCGGAGGCTTCCATGATGAGACGCTTGGTCTCCATGGCAATAGGACACCTTAGAAGCCAGGTATTGGGCTCAAAGAAAGGAAGTCCGGCCCATAGACCGGAAATACGTCACACATCGAGGGGCGGAGCTATATGTGACGCTGTTCCCGGTTCATTACAAAAATTATCGCAGTGAGGAAACTCACATGGCAGCGTCAAACTCCCTTGAAGAGTCCCAGTTGGATGAAACGCGTTGGAAGACGCTTCTCATGAACAGAGGTATCAAATGGTCACTCATGTCCACGAAGTCTCTTCGCTGCATGGTGTTTGAGCAGGAGATTTCTTCAATAATGGGTGAGATCTGACTATTTTGTATGTGGGAGACGTAATTTATGTATAGAGGTATGAAATCGTCACTCATGTCTATGAAGTCTCTCCATTGTATGGCGCTTGAGCAGGAGAATTCTTCAATTAATGGGTGAGATTTGACTGTTTTGTATGTGTTGGTACAGACACTAATTTTGGGTACCTGCGCTAAATCATCGCTTGATCTATATCAATTTTGTACATACATCTAATGATCAGCGCTTTGATTCTAATCGATTAAAAGTCTCTCATTACTCTAGTAATAATGGGTGCTTCCATGATTTGGTCAGCACCTGATGAGGGTTTTTTTAATTTTATCTGATACCTCTTTTGTATGCTGCTATTCATAGGTCTGTTTAGTGACGTCTAGAGGTATATGAAAAGGCTGTTTAGACCCCACTCAGAGGTGGAAAAACAACCAGTTTTTCATAAGAGACGTCAGTTATTTCATGGATCTTCCATGTTTTTAGTTGTGTTTTTTCACTTTGTTGGTGGTTTCTGTCACTTATTGTTATGTATTTTTTATTTGAGTAAACTATTAAATGTTATGTTTTAGCCTTATCCATACGCTGGTTATCACATCATTAACCTCTGTTTGTGGTGGTGTTATCTAAATCCTTGTGGCTTTTATATTTTAAAGGGTATGCCACACTAAACAATATCGCTAACGGGATCGCTAAAAAACGTCACTATTTAGCGATCCCGTTAGCGATATTGTTCAGTGCGGCAGCTTCCAGCGACGAGCTTCCTGCTGTGATCTCGCTCGTCGCTGGAATCGTTCCGGACCCTATTTCATCGCTGGCGCTCCCGCTGGGTAAGTATCTTATCGCTGTGTGGCACCTTTTCTTAGCGATTTAGCGGTACTTTTGTACCGCTAAAGTCGTTAAGAAGATCGCTAACGGCGATAGCGTCGTTAACTATATCGCTAAATGCGGCAGCATTTAGCGATATAGAAACAATCCCGCTAGCGATCTCATTAGTATGCAACGCTAACGAGATCGCTAGCGGGATAGCTTAGTGTGGCAGTACCTTAAAGGTTTATGGCCCCTTGTCTGACAACTCCATGATATCTCAGTTTCATCCGACCTTGAAAGCTGGCTACTTGAAGGGCTGGTCAAACTTGAGTTACTACATAACTTTAATCACTATAAGACCAGAGAAATATGACGAAGACAGATGCAAAAACTGGGGTTCCTGTACATGTACAGTGTGTTCATACCTGCATAATTGGGGACGCCCATGCAGTGTTTTGAATCTGTCTTTGTGTTGCTTCTCTGATATTTCAGACAGATGATGTTTAAAAGCCTCTTGGTGATGATGTACAGTAAGTATACTGTATGTAGTTAATCTTTATATATAATCGATCATTATATGTATTTAATCCCTATATGTACTTAACCTTTATATATTAAAATAATAAAAGTGTACGCACTCATACTATTCAATCATACTATTCCTTTAATTTTGTACTTTGAAATAAAAAAGTGTTATATTGCAAGTATTAGCCATCTTTAAAGCCGTATCTGAACCTTAGTGTTAAAAATTTGGCAAATAAAATAGCCAAATTATCCATTAAATAATTAGGCAAAGAGGGAACCATCATACCATTAAAAATATGAAAAGTTGATCGTCCTTCAATGTAGTGTATCCTGCTCTCAACATGTTGTCGGGATTCCATTACCATTTGAAAATCAAGAAAGGGTTTGAAAGCTTGAGGTTTCATGGTACACTCCTTTTTTTTTTAACTAATAGTCTCCTGTCTCCAATCACATCATTCAGACTGCATTGTTGGTTAGGCCGGCGTCACTCTAGTGAGTTTGATGCGAGTTAGTAGCACGACTTACTTGCATCAACACCCGGCACGGCCGCCCGCTCTCTGACCAGAGTGCACGGCTGCATGTATTTCTATGCCACCGTGCACTCTGGTCCGAGAGCGGGCGGCCGTGCCGGGTGTTGATGCGAGTAAGTCGTACAACTAACTTGCATCAAACTCGCTAGTGTGACGCCGGCCTTATTCTCAAAAGCTTAACTGAAAACATACACGATTTTGTGTCACATTAGTAAACTTTATAGTCTTGCAAGGATTTAAAGTAATCTGTTTCACTCGCTTTTGGACTAACTGGTGAGATTTTTATCAGCCACAACTCTGAAGTGTTATCAAGTTTTGGTTTTCAGTGAAGCCACATTATTTTCTTTATCTGATACACTAACATTTGAAAAAAAAAACCTTCAAGTGTTTCTGTTCAGAAAACGAACACTTTGCATGGAGGTATAATAAATTTTGTTGGCGTGAAAATGCCATTTACTTTGATATGTTGAAAATCTTGCACTGAAGCCCCATTATTCATCAATAGGGAAGATTAACTTAGACCGTTTATGTTTATCATTGGCGACTTCTGGATGTACCAAATAAATGTTGTGAATTGGATTTTCATGGGCTCATCCAGTATGTGGGTTCCAAGGTGTAATGGGGTGCATATGACTTTGCAGCATGGCAAACATTGCTGTCACTGTATAAACAAAAGAGTACGGGAGTACAAAAGGAATATGGTGACGTGGATTTTACATGGCCCATCCAGTATGTGGGTTCCAACGTGTAATGGGGTGCATATGTATCACGGGAAGGATTGCAAGAGAAATCACCAGTGCAATCTCCCGGAAGACGGGTACCGAAGACAGCTTCAGGCTCCTAGGAATGCGGTGTGAGCAGGGCAGGAGAGAGATGGTTTCAGGACCTGAATCACCTGACAGTTGGGGGCGTGGCTAAGACACAGGAGATCTAGAAGCTGAAGGAAAACTCCTAGAAAGGTAACTACGGGACAAAGTTACCCAGGGGCAAAGACAGAGACGTAAATCAGAACAAGCCGGGGTCAAAGAATGAGATAGCAGTACAGTACCAAGGATAAGATAGAATGGATCGTCGGGGCCAGGCAGAGATCAAAACCAAACAAACAGAGAAGGTACAGAAACAGAATCCAACAAGCGTATCCAGAGATCAGACCGAGTCAAAACCAAAGTATCAGGCAACAAGGACACAGCACAACACACTCAGGGGGACCACACACTCTGCCAAGGGCAAAAGTATAACTGACAGGGATTGGAGCTTCCTAGGGCTACAAGAAGCTCCCCCAGAACCAAGGAGAGGCCACAATAATAAGCCCCAGGTGTGCAGGTAAGAGCCTGCACTGGGATCAAGACATTAACCCCTGGCGTGCAGGTCAAACCTACGCTGGGATCATGACAGTACCCCCCTCTCAACGGGGGGCCTCTGGACCCCCAGGCTTGCCCGGGTACCTGGCATGGAAAGCCTGAACCAGGCGATCCGCAGTGCATCAAACGGGCCGGCACCAAGGACCTGTCCTCTGGCCCATACACCTGCCAATGAACCAGGTACTGTATCGACAGCTGGAATCTACGACATGATCAATCTCATATTCCATGTGTCCCTCAACCAAAACAGGAGGAGCAGCGGACTCTGACTCTCCCCGCACTGACTCAAAAGGTTTCAGTAGGGATTTATGGAAGACGTTAGGGATCTTGAATGAGGCTGGAAGACACAACCTGTAAGCCACTGGATTGATCTTTTCCACAATCTTGTATGGGCCAATGAATTTGGGGCCCAACTTGGCTGACGGAACCTTCTAATTAATGTTACGTGTCGAGAGCCAAACTTTCTCTCCCACCCGAAACATAGGACCTGGGGTTCTTTTCCTGTCAGAGAAAAACTTGTACCTGCCTTGAGACCTGGATATATTCCGCTGGACCTCCACCCAGTATTCTTTAATCGCTGAACAGACCCCTCCGCCCCGGGACACCCAGAATCCAAACGAGAAAACTCACTGAAATGAGGACTAAAACCATAATTGATCAAGAAAGGAGACATACCAGTAGATTGGCTCACCCGACTATTGAAGGCGAATTCCCCCAACGGCAGTACATCACACTAGTCATCCTGTCTTGTAGAAGTCAGACATCTGAGGATCTGTTCCAGAGACTGATTAGTGCGTTCCGTCTGAAGATTGCTCTCAGGATGGTATGCAGATGAAAAGGACAGAGACATCCCCAATTTCTTGCAAAAAGCACGCCAAAACTTTGCCACAAACTGCACTCCACGATCAGACACCACATTCAGGGGTACCCCATGCAACCGGATCACATGCTGCACAAACAATCTGTACAAAGTCTCAGCTGAGGGTAGTGAGGACAAGGGTACAAAATGAGCCTGCTTCGAAAACCTGTCCACCACTAGCCATATGACCGTATTGCCCTTGGACGGAGGAAGATCGGTAATAAAATCCATGGACAAGTGAGTCCATTGCCTTTCGGGAACTGCCAAGGGCATCAGTTCCCTAGCCAGCCAGCTATGTGAGTTTTTAGAACGAGCGCAGACCCCACATCCAGAAATGAATTTTTTTATGTCAGAACTTAGAGCAGGCCAGAAAAAGATCCTAGCCACCGCCAGATGTGTGGCTGATATACCAGGGTGAGCACTAAGCTTGGATTCATGGAACAACTTACCCCCTGGCTTGGCAGCAGGGGCCAGAGACTGGGCCCCCTTAATCTCCTGTTCCAACTCAGATGAGACCCCTGCCAACACAACCCCAGGGTGAAGAATGGAGGACGGTGGCTCAGGGGGAGACACTGGATGAAAACTGCGAGACAAGGCATCCGCCTTCATATTCTTTGACCCCGGATGAAACGTAATAGTAAACTGAAAATGGGAAAAAAAAAGCGACCAACGGGCCTGTCTGGGCGTTAGTCTCTTAGCAGACTCAATATATGATAAATTTTTGTGGTCGGTAATCACAGTAACCGGGTGACTGGCCCCCTCCAAAAAATGTCTCCATTCTTCAAACGCTAATTTGACCGCAAGAAGCTCTCTATTGCCTACATCGTAATTCCTCTCAGCAGAAGAACTTCCTGGAAAAAAAAGCACATGACCTGAGGTTGGTCAGAGTGGCAGGCCCTTGGGACAACACAGCACCCACCCCCACCTCAGAGGCGTCCACTTCCACAATAAATGGTTTGGACGGATCTGGCTATACCAACACCGGAGCAGTCATAAAGCAATTTTCAGAGCCGCAAAGGCCTCTTTTGTGAGCGAGGACCAATTTTTCACATCTTTACTTTGCGTGTTAAATCTGTGAGTGGTTTGACCACCTGCGAAAACCCCCGAATAAATTTGCGGTAGTAATTGGCGAACCCCAAGAAGCGCTAGAGCCCTTTAAGATCTCGGGGTTGCACCCAATCCGCAATGGCCTGTACCTTCTTGAGGTCCATACGAAAACCCTCACAGGACACAATCAATCCAAAAAAGGATAACTCTTGAACAAAAAACACACACTTCTCCAATTTAGCAAACAGATGATTTTCCCTAAGTCTTTGGAGAACAGTTCGTACATGCTTCAGATGAGAATGACTGTCGGGGGAATATATCAGAATATCATCTAAGTAAATAACAACAAAACGACCAATGAGAGCAGAAAATACTTCGTTGATGAAATTCTGAAATATGGCGGGGGCATTCGTAAGACCAAACGGCATGACTAAATTTTCAAAAAGTCCCTCAGACGTGAGGAACGCCGTTTTCCATTCATCCCCTCCTGGACCCTTATCAAATTTTATGCTCCCCGAAGATCCAGTTTAGAGAACCATTTTGCCACTGATAGTTGGTTACTTAAATCAGGAGTCAACAGAAGGGGATACGTATTCCGTACACTTATCTTATTTAGTTCACGAAAGTCGAGACAGGGACGTAGACTGCCATCTTTTTTCTTCACAAAGAAAAACCCCGCCGCCACAGGTGAGACTGAGGGACGAAGGGTCCCTTGCGAAGACTTTCAGTAATATATTCCTTCATAGCTAAGCACTCAGGGCCAGACAAATTAAACATACGGGCTTTATGTAGTTTAGCCCCCGGGACTAACTCGATGCCGCAGTAAAAGGGTCTATGTCGAGGCAACGTCTCGGCCTCGCTTTCTGAGAACACATCTTCGAAGTCTTTCAGGTACTCCGGAATACCTTCCAGCTCGACAGATGACACAGACACAGATTTAACAGGTTCAACCAGCAGCGCAGACTCATAACATAATTTCGAACCATTAAACCCCCATTGAACAATCTCCCCCGTTTTCCAGTTAATAACTGGGTTATCGAGTTGTAACCAGGGCATGCCCAACACCAACGCTGCTGGTAGATGGTCCAGAAATAAACAACTTAACTTTTCCTCGTGAGCAGCACCCACTCTGAGAAAAAACAAATCAGACAAAGAGAATTCCCTCTTTTGTGAGGGGGAGGAGTCAATGGCCACCACCTTGATTGGAGCCTTAAGCCTAGCTGTCCCTATCTTGCAGTCCACAAAGGCTGTAGAGGGAGAACAATCATCCACTAACAATTCCACATGAAGCAACACCTTAGAGAACAAGGAAAAGTGTACCTGAGGGTCTGAGAAGTCTCCTCGCTGACTACCCAGACACTCCTTTTTCCAATGTCCAGCTTCACCGCAGTAGAAGCACAACTGCTTTTCCCACCGGCGTTTTCTCTCCTTTTTCTTCAGGGTGAGAGCTCCTACATCCATGGACTCAGAGACTGTCTCTTTTCCACTGGGGAACAATGGAGTCTCCACCTGCATCACCCCCCTGGCCCGCAACCTGCGGTCCATCCGGATGGCCTGGGTCATGGCGTCCTCGAGAGAGTTAGTTGGGGGGTGTAACGCCAAGGCATCATGCAGCTGCTTGGACAAGCCTCTGCGAAAGAGTCCTCGGAGGGCGGCGGCGTCCCAAGAAATCTCTGCGGCCCAGCGGCGGAACTCAGTACAAAACCACTCGGCTGAGTGCTCCCCTGACAGACACTCATCACAATGTCCTCTGCCAGGGAACTCACCAGTGCAATCTCCCGGAAGACTGGTACCGAAGACAGCTTCAGGCTCCTAGGAACAGGGCAGGAAAGAGATGGTTTCAGGACCAGAATCACCTAACAGTTGTGGGCGTGGCTAAGACACAGGAGATCTAGAAGCTGAAGGAAAACTCCTAGAAAGGTAACTACGGGACAAAGTTACCCAGGGGCAAAGACAGAGACGTAAATCAGAACAAGCCGGGGTCAAAGCACGAGATAGCAGTACAGTACGAAGGATAAGACAGAACGGATCATCGGGGCCAGGCAAAGGTCAAAACCAAACAGACAGAGTAGGTACAGAAACAGAATCCAACAAGCAGTATCCAGAGATCACACCGAGTCAAAATCAAAGTATCAGGCAACAAGGACACAGCACAAACACACTCAAGGGGTCAACACACTCTGACAAGGGCGAAAGTATAACTGACGGGGATTGGAGCTTCCTAGGGCTATGAGAAGCTCCCACAGAACCAAGGAGAGGCCACAATAATAAGCCCCAGGTGTGTAGGTAAGAGCCTGCCCTGGCATGCAGGTCAAACCTGCAATGGGATCATGACAATATGGCTATGCAGCAGGGCAGACATTGTTTAAACAAAAGAGTATGGGAGTACAAAAGGGTATATGGTGATGTGGATTTTAGGAGGCCTATCCAGTATGTGGGTTCCAAGGCGTAATGGGGTGCATATGACTTAGCAGCAGGGTAGACATTGCTGTCACTATGTAAACAAAAGATTACGGGAATATAAAATGAATATGGTGAAGTGGATTTTATGGGGCCCATCCAGTATGTGAGTTCCAAGGTGTAATGGGGTGCATATGGCTATGCAGCAGGGCAGACATTGCTGCCAATGATTAAAAAAAAGAGTACGGGAGCACAAAAGGAATATGGTGACGTGGATTTTATGGGGCCCATCCAGCATGTGGGTTCCAAGGTGTAATGGGGTGCATATGGCTATGCAGCAGGGCAGACATTGCTGCCAACGTTTAAACAAAAGAGTACAGGAGTACAAAAGGAATATGGTGACGTGGTTTTTATGGGGCCCATCCAGTATGTGGGTTCCAAGGTGTAATGGTGTGCATATGACTTTGCAGCATGCCAGACATTGATATAAACTAAAGAGTACGGGAGTACAAAATGAATATGGTGTAGCCAGTTCAGGGGGTATAGCTCTGGGATCGCAGTCTCGGGTAGACGGAGTGGCATAAATGAGTCCAAGCACCGACAGCAGTCCCGGTGTAAACTGGCGGCAACCAGTTTTTATTAAAGTTCACAGCAACAAACATAAACCAAACCATAAAACAAAGTCCTAAGCCTGGCAGGCTGCTAGCTAGACACAGTTAGTTCCCTCACTACCGTGGTCTAGGCATTAACAGCCTGGCCAAAACAACACAGATTTTGTAATTACCAGAGCTTGGCCTCCAGGAGACTCCAGCAGCGTCTGAAGTCAGATTCCCACTGAGACCCGTCTGTGCAACCCAACCACCTACTTCGGGCTGCTTAATTAGACAGCTGAGTGCACTCAGGGTTGGGCTGCAAGCCTGTACTGGATGAGAAGTGGAGTGAACGTCGCACTGCCAACCTACCTTCACTCCATGAAATGTATGCCGAGCAGCCACACTTGCTCCACAACTATTCTTGCAACGCCATACATCACTCCTACATTCCTCATGCCACCCAGCTAAGAAACCTGGGCGAGATGTACACTCCATCCAGTACGCACCCCTTCACTGTCTTACAATGGTGAAGTGGATTTTATGGGGGTTCCAAGGTGTAATTGGGTGCATATGGCTATGCAGCACAGCAGACATTGCTGCAAATGTTAAAAAAAAAAAGAGTACGGGAGTACAAAAGGAATATGGTGATGTGGATTTTATGGGGCCCATCCAGTATTTGGGTTCCAAGGCGTAATGGGGCGCATGTGACTTTGCAGCAGAGCAGATATTGTTGTTACTGTATAAACAAAAGAGTACGGGAGAACAAACGGAATATGGCGACGTGGATTTTACTGGGCACATCCAGTATGTGGGTTATCAAGGTGTAATGGGGTGCATATGGCTATGCAGCAGGGCAGACATTGCTGTCACTGTATAAACAAAAGAGTACGAGAGTACAAAAGGAATATGGTGATGTGGATTTTACGGGGCCCATCCAGTATGTGGTTTCCAAGGTGTAATGGGGTGCATATGGCTATGCAGTAGGGCAGACATTGCAGTAAATGTTTAAAATAAAAAAAAGGAGTACGGGAGTTCAAAAGGAATATGGTGAGGTGGATTTTACGGGGCCCATCCAGTATGTGGGTTCCAAGGTGTAATGGGGTGCATATGGCTCTGCAGCATGGCAGACATTGATGTCTGTGTATAAACTAAAGAGTATGGGAGTCCAAAGGAATATGGTGATGTGGATTTCATGGGGCCCATCCAGTATGTGGTTTCCAAGGCGTAATGGGGTGCTTATGACTTTGCAGCATGGCAGAGATTGCTGTCACTGTATAATCAAAAGAGTACGGGAGTAAAAAAGGCATATGGTGACGTGGATTTTACGGGGCCCATACAGTATGTGGTTTCCAAGGCGTAATGGGGTGCATATGACTTTGCAGCAGGGCAGACATTGCTGTCAATGTGTAAAACAAAGAGTACCAGCAGAGGCAGGGGAACACTGGCAAAGTACTGGGACACTTTTCTTAGACCCTCCCATCTCCCTGACTCAGAGTTGCGGGGTAGTCTCACAAGACCTGGAAAGTTTGAGAAGATGTTGAAGGAGTACCTTGCTGACTGTATCAACGTCCTCCGTGATTCCTCTGTGCCTTTTAATTATTGGGTATCCAAGCTGGACACGTGGCATGAACTGGCTCTCTACGCCTTGGAGGTCCTGGCCTGCCCTGCCGCTATCATTTTGTCAGAGCGGGTTTTTTGTGCTGCTGGTGGAATAATAACTGATAAGCGCATCCGCCTGTCAACAGAAAATGCTGACAGGCTGACTTTTATAAAAATGAACAAGGCATGGATTGGGGCAGACTTCTGTACACCACCGAATTAGAACAGCGAAACATAACCTTTAATACAGCATATTTTTTTGGGAGGTGTATTTCCATGCACCTCTTCACACCCACACATGGATATACGCTTCCTGACTTTGGCTATTTGGTGTGTTATTATCCTTCTCCTCATCCTCATCATCCACCACCACTAGAACACGAGGGTGACCATGGTCTGTGATGCAACAGCCAGTATAAATTTTTTCAAGGGTGTTTTGATGCCAAAAAATGTTTACACTCTATGTTGAGGTGTCACCCCCGCAGGGAAAATGTTTTTCAGCCTATGCACTTAGTGTATGGGCATTCCAAGTATAGGAGACCAGCTCCTTTAAACTGGGAAGACCTTTTTTCGCAGGCCATACTCCACGTCTCTTCAGACACCACCACTAGAACACCAGGGTGAATGTGTTCCGTGATGCTAAAGGCACTACATTGTTTTGCAAAGGTGTTATGGATGTCCGTAACTACAAATATTTACCGCGTCGGCAGCACATCTCACCGGCTGCAAACTCCGTTTAATTGATACACTCTGCGTTACCCCAGTGGTTGTTACCTCTGATTATTCCACTGGGCACTGTTTGTTCCAATAGAAAAGCTACATAGCTGCGTTATTGAAATATTCCACTCTACCTCAGCGGTTATTCTCTCTAATTGCCTCATTTGGCTCTGTGATTGATACAGCTCTCTAAAAACGCAACTGACGAAGGTCCGGTTGTGGACCGAAACGTTTTGCTGATTGCTGTTACTTTATTCCTTTGGATGCAATAAAATTCATAAAAAATTCAAGTTGAGTGCCAGATTTCTACTCTTATTACTATGGTTTTGGAACCTATCTTGGCACCGGTTCATTGAATATATTGCTGTGCACACGTGTTTCCTTCTGGGAAAGGAACTTGTCGGCAGCACCGCTGAGGACCGGGTTCGCCGCTGAGGAGATCGGGGGCCGCCAGGAGGTGAGTATATCCATATTTTTTATTTTTTTTTATTATTTTTAACATTCATCAATAGTAAAAAGTTGGTCACCCTTGTGAAGCACTATGCTTGACAAGTGTGACCAACCTGTCAATCACTTTTCTAAGCGATACTTCAAATCGCTTGGAAAAGTGCGAGCATTCTGCAAGCTAAAAACGCTTGCAAAACGCTTGTGTTTTGTGGGAAATGCATGCGAATTTACCCGGGACAGGGAGTTCCGGAAATGTTCTGGACAATTCCGGAGCATTTCTGCAACGTGGGCACATAGCCTTAAACTGGGAAGACCTTTTTCGCAGGCCATGGTCCACGTCTCTTCAGAAACCACCACTAGAACACCAGAGTGAATGTGTTCTGGGATGATAGAGGCACTACATTGTTTTGCAAGGGTGTTTAGGATGTCCGTAACTACAAACATTTACACAGTCGGTTGATGTGTTACCCCAGGGAAAATGTTTTTCAGCCTATGCACTTAGTGTATTGCCATTATAAGTATAGGAGACCCGCTCCTTTGTAATGGAAACTGATTTTTAGGAGGACTTCAAACACGTCTCTTCAAAGTGGCATTTTCGTTTGTACAAATTTGGGGCAGGCCTTCTGTGAAGAAAAAAGATTGTATCTTAACAGGAGAGCAGGTGTTAGGTGGGACGATCGCTGGTCCATGTGGTTTCGGCTAGCAGACTTGGGCGCCCGCCGACCCCCATTTCTCCACATTTGGTGGCAACAGTGGGATACTACTCAGGCCGGCGGAACAGGGGAGCTGCAGGGGGCTGGTGTTGTCATACACTGTCCAGGGCTCCATAACCAGGGAGGCATACAGACATACCCAGCATTCCATTGATGAGTCATGCACAGAGGGTTTCGGACGCTACTATGTCCATCCCCACCAATTCGGCCTTGGGAAGAAGACCAGAGTTGGTATATGACCTCAACAAGAAACGAAAACTACAGGAGATGGTCCAGCTTCAATGGATTGAATGGGATTTAATCCAGGAACTATGGAATGCGAGGAAGCCATGCATGGACCCAATGGATACCAATTGCTACTCTTCAATTACGTGTGGAGTTAATTGTCATAAGGAGGACATGGAATATGCTCTGAGGAAACTGGATGATAGAATGTTTTGTGTCATAAAGGTGAGACCTCTTACATTCGTGACTGTGCATAAAGACATGTGGAATGCTCCCCATAAGTAGATAAGGATGACTGCAAGACTATTATGTCTGGTTAATTAAGATGGGGGAGCTGTTGTGAATATGCTGGAGGGGGCTTCTGAGCTGGGGCTCCCTCCGGTGGTTGCTGAGGATAATGAACTGATTAATGAATGGCCTTCAGCTGGCACTGAATGGTAGGATATTAGTGGCCTGAGTTCCCAGCAGCCTTGCCGGTTATCAATTGTTCTTCTGGTCTTGCTTGAAGCACTGCTAGTTTCCTGCTCTCCTTCAGATAAGTGTTTGCTGTTTTTTTTTTCTCTGTTTGATTTTCTCTGCTGGTTTGCTGCCTGCAGTGGACTGCAGCCTGTCCCCTTTTGTGGGTCTGGCGCTGCAATTGTGCTCCATTTGTGTCTGCACTTTTGCTTTGCTCTTTTGTTACTTTTATTTGCTGAATAGCATTTTGTTACACCAGAGATCTGAATTAGGTGGAAGAGGTCGTGTTATCTCAGGTTTTTTGGCAATCAGAAGTGTTGGTATTTTTGTTAGGGTTTTTGTTGGATTGCAGTCAGAATTCTTTCCTGTACTTTTCTGTCTAGACAGATTGGGCCCCAGCGTTTGCTCATTCTATTTCCTGTCTGTGTCCGTGCTTTCTTCTTGTCTAACCGCCATTACATGTTTGGGGGCTTCCTATTTTCTTTGGGGATCTGCTCCGGGCCAGATAGCTTTCATCTTTCTGCCTTTAGGTGTAGTTATCTCTCAGGCTGTGACGAGGCGTCTAGGATCAACGTAGGAACGCTCTACGGCTACCTCTAGTTGTGTGTGTTAGTTCAGGTTACTGCAATCCAATAGGTTCCAGCCTCTCTGGTGTATTACCGCTATTGCTATTTTTTGCCATTTCTCCTCAGTTACCGAAACATAACAGTATAACTGGCAAAACTGAAAATTATATGGTACTCAACAGAAGGGAAAAATAGTAAAAAAGGAAAAAGAAAAAAGGGAGTTGTCAGAAATTTTATTTTTTGTTTGTTGCATTTTTTCCCTCTTTTTCTCTGGGTGCTGAGGAGGAATTTCTTTTTTTTTTCTCTCAATGGAGCTTGCACAGTTGTCTGGCCGTGTGGATCAGCTTGCCACTGAGGTTCGGAGTATTGCTACCTATCTTGCTGGGTTGCCAGTTGTGGAACCTAGGATCCCCATGCCAGATTTGTTTTTGGGGGATCTATCTAAATTTCTGAATTTCAAAAATAACTGTAAGTTGTTTTTTGCCTTAAGGCCTAAGTCCTCAGGGAACGCGGCACAGCAGGTTCAAATTGTCATCTCCCTGCTGCGCGGCGACCCTCAGGATTGGGCTTTTTCCCTGACACCTGGGTATCCTGCTTTGAATGATATTGATGTATTTTTTCAGGCTCTGGGGTTATTGTACGATGAACCTAATGTCATTGATCAAGCTGAAAAGACCTTGTTGGCATTAAATCAGGGTCTTGAAGACACTGAGTTGTACTGTCAGAAATTTCAAAAGTGGGCAGTCCTGACCAAATGGAATGATGATGCTTTGGCAGCCCTTTTTCGAAAGGGTCTGTCAGAAAAAGTAAAGGACGTTATTGTGGGATTCCCTGTCCCCTCTGGTCTCAATGATTTTATGTTTTTGGCTATTCAAATTAACAGACGTTTGCTTGAGCGCAGAGGTACAGTGCCTACAAGTAGTATTCAACCCCCTGCAGATTTAGCTGGTTGACACATGCGGAATTAACTTGGCATTGTGACATTTGTACTGTAGATCAGCCTGGAAGTGGGAAATGCACTGCTGCAAAAATTTTTGTTTTAATTTTTTTTTTTTTAAAACATTAAAAGTTAATTCAGAGTATCATTTATTATTCAACCCCTCAAACCACAAGAATTCTGTTTAGTCCCCCTAAAGTATTAAGAAGTAGTTCAGGCACCAAGAATAATGAGCTTCACATGTGTGGATTAATTATCTCTTTTGCCAGCCTTTTCTGACTATTTAAGACCCTCCCCAAACTTGTGAACAGCACTCATACATAGTCAACATGGGAAAGACAAAGGAGCATTCCAAGGCCATCAGAGACAAGATCGTGGAGGGTCACAAGGCTGGCAAGGGGTACAAAACCCTTTCCAAGGAATTGGCCCTACCTGTCTCCACTGTTGGGAGCATCATCCGTAAGTGGAAGGCTTATGGAACTACTGTTAGCCTTCCACGGCCTGGACAGCCTTTGAAAGTTTCCTCCCGTACCGAGGCCAGGCTTGTCCGAAGAGTCAAGGCTAACCCAAGGACAACAAGGAAGGAGCTCCGGGAAGATCTCATGCAGTGGGGACATTGGTTTCAGTCAATACCATAAGTAACGTACTCCACCGCAATGGTCTCCGTTCCAGACGAGCCCGTAAGGTACCTTTACTTTCAAAGCGTCATGTCAAGGCTCGTCTACAGTTTGTTCATGATCACTTGGAGGACTCTGAGACAGACTGGTTCAAGGTTCTATGGTCTGATGAGACCAAGATCGAGATCTTTGATGCCAACCACACACGTGACGTTTGGAGACTGGATGGCACTGCATACGACCCCAAGAATACCATCCCTACAGTCAAGCATGGTGGTGGCAGCATCATGCTGTGGGGCTGTTTCTCAGCCAAGGGGCCTGGCCATCTGGTCCGCATCCATGGGAGGATGGATAGCACGGTCTACCTGGAGATTTTGGCCAAGAACCTCCGCTCCTCCATCAAGGATCTTAAGATGGGTCGTAATTTCATCTTCCAACAAGACAACGACCCAAATCACACAGCCAAGAAAACCAAAGCCTGGTTCAAGAGGGAAAAAGTCAAGGTGTTGGAGTGGCCTAGTCAGTCTCCTGACCTTAACCCAATTGAAAACTTGTGGAAGGAGCTCAAGATTAAAGTCCACAAGAGACACCCAAAAAACCTAGATAACTTGGAGAAGATCTGCATGGAGGAGTGGGCCATGATAACTCCACAGACCTGTGCCGGCCTGATCAGGTCTTATAAAAGACGATTATTAGCTGTAATTGCAAACAAGGGTTATTCCACGAAATATTAAACATAGGGGTTGTATAATAATTGACCCACACTTTTATGTTTAAAATTTATTAAAATTCAACTGAGCAACATAACTTTTTGTTTTGTAAGATTTATGCTTCTGTTAATAAATCCTACTCTCGTTTGCAGTTTGAAGGCTCTAACTTATTTGCATCTTATCAAACCAGCTATATCTGCAGGGGGTTGAATACTACTTGTAGGCACTGTATGTGTGAGATAGTGTTGCCTTATGAGCCAGCTCCTGAGCCCATGCAGTGTGATGGAGTGACTTCTGGGACTCAACATCATGAGTTTCGTAAGCGCAATGGGTTATGTTTCTACTGTGGTGACGCTTCCCATGCTATCTCTGTCTGCCCTAAGCGGGGAAGACGTTTTGCACGCTCAGTTGTCTTGGGTAGTGTTCAGACTAAATTTCTGTTGACTGTTACCCTGATTTGCTCCCTGTCCACATTTTCTGCTCAAGCTCTTGTTGATTCAGGAGCAGCTATTAACCTGATGGATTTTGACTTTGCCAAACGTTGTGGGTTTCCCATGATACCCCTGCAGAAGTCTATTCCCCTATTGGGCATTGATTCTACCCCTTTGGCGGACAATAAACCCCAGTTTTCTACTCAGGTGATAATGAGGGATGAACCAGATCATCAGGAGAGTTGCAAATTTCTGGTGCTGCATAATCTGCATGACATTATTGTACTAGGTTTCCCTTGGTTACAGTCTCATAATCCTGTTTTGGATTGGAAATCTGTGTCTGTGATCAGTTGGGGCTGCCAATGTGTTAATACTGACACTCCTGTTTTTTCTGCCTCTCCCCAGTCTCAGGATGTCCCTGACTTTTTGACTGATTTTTCTGATGTGTTTAGTGAAAGTAAATCTGCATCCTTGCCCCCTCACAGGAGCTACGATTACGCTATTGAATTAGTGCCTGGTGGTAAATTTCCTAAAGGTCGCCTTTTTAATTTATCTGTACCTGAACATGATGCTATGCGATCTTATATCAAGGAGTCATTGGAGAAGGGTCATATCAGACCATCCTCTTCACCCTTGGGTGCCGGTTTTTTCTTTGTGGCCAAAAAGGATGGTTCATTGAGGCAGTGTATTGATTATCGCCTCCTGAATAAGATCACTGTTAAATATCAATATCCGTTACCTTTGATTTCTGACCTATTTTCCAGAGTGAAAAGTGCTAGTTGGTTTACCAAGCTTGACCTCAGGGGGGGTGTAACCTTATTCGCATTAAGCACGGGGATGAATGGAAGATGGCGTTTAATACCCTGCAATCTGCAAGCCATTAACCCTCAGACACTTTCAGACTCCCTACACTCTTCGCTGTCCCCAATCTCCTCTTTTTCTTGTCCTAATCTGGCTGTTCAGCACTACAATGACACTCTTAGAAGCACCCTTGACCAAGTAGCACCGCTCACCCTCAGAACTTCCAAACACACAGTAAAACAGCCCTGGCTCACATCGCAAACTCACCTTCTCCAGCGATGCTCTAGGAGTGCTGAACGCCTATGGAGAAAAACCCGCACACCAGAAGACTTCATCCACTTTAAATTCATGTTAAGAACTTATAATGCTGCCCTTCACCCCGCCAAACAGACCTACTTCACCACACTGATCTCCTCACTAGCCAACAACCCCAAGAAACTTTTTGACACTTTTCACTCCCTCCTCAGGCCAAAAGCACAAGCCCCTATCACAGACATTTGTGCTGATGACCTGGCCTCCCACTTTATAGAAAAAATAGATACTATCCGTCAGGAAATCTGCTCTCAACCACCAAGTGCTGTGACTCCCATCCCACCCTGCATTTCCCCTGGCTCAATTTCCACATTTGATCCCATCACAGAAGAAGAAGTCTCCAGACTCCTCTCTTCCTCTCGTCCGACTACATGCACTACCGACCCCATCCCCTCACATCTCCTCCAGTCTCTTTCTCCTGTTGTCACAACTCACCTAACTACAATCTTCAATCTCTCACTCTCCTCTGGCATTTTCCCATCCTCCTTCAAACACTCCATCATTACTCCACTACTAAAGAAACCCGCTCTTGACCCTTCCTGCACAAACAACTACAGACCGGTCTCCAATCTCCCCTTCATCTCCAAACTTTTGGAGCGCCTAGTCTACTCCCGCCTCACCCGTTACCTCTCCACTCACTCCCTCCTAGACCCTTCACAGTCCGGCTTCCGACCCCTACATTCGACTGAAACTGCACTCATCAAAGTGACCAATGACCTTCTGACAGCAAAACGTAACGGCGACCACTCTCTGCTCATTCTACTCGACCTTTCTGCAGCTTTCGACACGGTTGACCACCGTCTCCTACTGTCCAGGCTCCACTCTCTAGGTATTAAGGACACTGTTCTCTCCTGGTTCTCCTCCTATCTTTCTGACCGCTCCTTCAGTGTTTCGTTCTCTGGCTCCACTTCATCTCCTCTCCCTCTCACTGTCGGTGTACCCCAGGGCTCAGTCCTTGGCCCCCTTTTCTTCTCTCTCTACACCGCCCCAATTGGACAGACCATCAGCAGATTTGGCTTTCAGTACCATCTTTATGCTGATGACACACAATTATACACGTCATCCCCCGACCTTACCACCGCTGTACTACAGAACGCCACCGACTGTCTGTCCGCAGTCTCCAACATCATGTCTGCTCTCTATCTGAAACTCAACCTCTCCAAAACTGAACTTCTTCTGCTCCCGCCGTCTACTAACCTCCCTAAATCTGACATTTCCCTCTCAGTGGGCGGCACCATAATAACACCCCGGCAGCAGGCTCGCTGTCTGGGTGTTATGTTTGATACCAATCTCTCCTTCACCTCCCATATACAATCTCTTGCCCGCTCTTGCCGCCTACACCTAAAGAACATCTCTAGAATCCGCCCTTTTCTCACCATGGAAACAACAAAAACCCTCACTGTAGCATTGATCCACTCCCGCCTGGACTACTGTAACGCTCTATTACTTGGCCTCCCCATTACTCGACTATCCCCTCTCCAGTCCATCCTTAATGCAGCAGCCAGGGTTATCCATCTGGCTAATCGGTACTCGGACGCGTCCGCTCTTCGCCAGTCCTTACACTGGCTGCCCATTCATTATAGGATCCAATTCAAAGTACTTGTTCTCACCCACAAAGCTCTCCACACTGCAGCACCCCCCTACATCTCCTCCCTCATTTTATCTATCGGCCTAACCGACTGCTGCGCTCTGCAAACGACTTTCGACTAACCTCTGCACTAATCCGTACCTCCCACTCCCGACTCCAAGACTTCTCCCGCGCTGCGCCAATCCTCTGGAATGCTCTACCCCAAGAAATTAGGACTATCCACAATTTGCATGGTTTCAGGCGCTCCCTCAAAACACATCTGTTCAGAGCGGCCTATCACATTCACTAATCAAAGTCATTCTATGTGTAAGTGTGTGTGTGTGTGTAGCCCATTCACGATCTCCATCCATCCCTCACTCCCTTAAGATGGCTGGACCATCATTGTAAATGCACCATTGTATACACACCTGTATTTTGTATCTCCCCCACCTCATTGTAGATTGTAAGCTCTCACGAGCAGGGCCGTCTTATTTTGCTTTAATTACTGTATTGTTAACGGTGTGACTTATGACTTGTGTTTTGAAACTGTTAAACTGTAAAGCGCTGCGGAATATGATGGCGCTATATAAATAAAGATTATTATTATTATTATTATTATTATTATTAATAATACCCCAGAGGGGCATTTTGAGTACCTAGTGATGCCTTTTGGGCTTACTAAGGCCCCTTCCGTCTTCCAATCCTTCATGAATGATATTTTCAGGGATTTTGTGGATAAATTTCTGATTGTTTATTTGGATGACATCTTGATTTTTTCCAATGACAGGGGACTCTCATGTGAAACATGTTCGGACTGTGTTCCAGATTTTGAGAGAGAATGCACTGTATGTGAAGGGATCAAAGTGTCTTTTTGGCGTACAGAAGATCTCATTTCTGGGATTATTTTGTCTCCGTCTGTTATTGAAATGGACCCGTCAAGGTTCAGGCCATCTGTGATTGGGTTCAACCTACTTCATTGAAGGCTCTTCAATGATTTTTGGGTTTTGCCAATTTTTATCATAAATTTATTGGTAATTTCTCTGGTATTGTTAAACCATTGACTGATCTGACCAAAAAGGGTTCTGATGTGGTGAATTGGCCTCCTGAGGCAGTTTCTGCATTTCAGGAAGTTAAGCAGAGATTCATTTCTGCTCCTGTTTTACGGCAGCCTGATGTTTTTCTGCCATTTCAGGTGGAGGTTGATGCCTCTGAGATTGGGGCAGGTGCCGTTTTGTCCCAAAGGGATCCAAAGGCCTCTAAGAGTAACCCTTGTGAATTTTTCTCTCGAAAATTTTCTCCAACTGAACGTAATTATGACGTGGGTAATCGGGAGTTATTGGCCATGAAGTGGGCCTTTGAAGAGTGGAGACATTGGCTGGAAAGAGCCAAACATCAGGTGGTGGTCCTCACGGACCATAAGAACCTGGTTTATCTCGAATCAGACAAGCGACTTAATCCTAGACAGGCCAGGTGGGCCTTGTTTTTCACACGTTTTAATTTTGTGGTTTCTTTTCTTCCTGGCACTAAGAATGTTAAGGCGGATGCCCTCTCGAGGAGTTTCTTTGCTGATTCTCCTGAGTTATCTGATCCTGCTGTTATTTTGAAAGAGGGTGTGGTTCTTTCCGCCATTTCGCCCAATTTGAGACTGGCTCTGGAAGGGTGTCAGGTGGATAAACCTGAGCACTGCCCTGTTGGGAAGTTGTTTGTTCCAGACCAGTGGAAAAAGAGTGTGATGTCTGAGATTCATTGTTCCGCGTTGGCTGGTCATCCTGGGATTTTTGGTACCAGAGACTTGGTGAGTCGCTCCTTTTGGTGGCCTACTTTGTCTTGTGACGTCAGAGACTTTGTGCAGTCCTGTGGCACTTGCTCTCGTTCCAAGCCTTGCTCTCGTTCTAGTGGTTTGTTAATGCCATTACCTGTTCCCAAGAGGCCATGGACCCATATTTCTATGGATTTTATTTCTGACCTTCCTGTCTCTCAGGGAATGACTGTTATCTGGGTAATCTGTGATAGGTTTTCCAAGATGATACATCTTGTGCCATTGCCTAAGTTGCCTTCCTCCTCCAAGTTGGTGCCTTTGTTCTTTCAGCATGTGGTTCGGTTGCATGGCATTCCGGAGAACATTGTGTCTGACAGAGGAGTCCAGTTTGTTTCCAGATTTTGGAGGACATTTTGTTCTAAACTTGGTGTTCAGTTGTCTTTCTCCTCTGCATTTCACCCTCAGACCAATGGACAAACCGAGAGAACAAACCAGACCTTGGAGACTTATTTGAGATGTTTTGTGTCTGCTGATCAGGATGACTGGGTCTCTTTTTTGCCTTTGGCGGAGTTTGCTCTTAATAATAGAGCTAGGTCTGCCACCTTGATGTCTCCATTTTTCTGCAATTCCGGGTTTCACCCTCGATTTTCTTCAGGACAGGCGGAGGCTTCTGTCTGTCCGGGGGTTGACTCTATTGTGCAGCGTATGCAGCAGATTTGGGACCAGGTGGTGGAGAGGTTGTCTCTCTCTCAGGAGAAGGCCCAGAGGTTTGCCAACCGGCATAGGACTGATGGTCCTCGTTTTAAAGTGGGGGACTTGGTTTGGTTGTCCTTAAGGAATATCCCTATGAAGGTTGCATCTCCTAAATTTAAGCCAAGGTTCATTGGACTTTATAAGGTCATGGAAATTATTAATCCGGTTTCCTTCTGTTTGTTTCTTCCAGGGACATTTAAGATCCATAACGTGTTCCACAAATCCTTATTGAAGAGGTTTGTCGAACCAGTGGTTCCTATGGCTGGACCTCCCGACCCTGTTTTGGTTGAGGGCAATTTGGAGTATGTGGTTGAAAAGATATTGGATTCTCGTTTTGCTAGACGGAAACTCCAGTATTTGGTTAAGTGGAGAGGTTAAGGTCAGGAGGACAATTCTTGGGTGTTTGCTTCGGACATTCATGCTGGGAGACTTATCCGTGCCTATCATCGAGCCCATCCTGATCGGCCTGGTTGCGCAGGTGAGGGTTCGGTGACCCCTCCTCAAGGGGGGGGTACTGTTGTGAATATGCTGGAGGCGGCTTCTGAGCTGGGGCCCCCTCCGATTGTTACTGAGGGTAATGAACTGATTAATGAATGGCCTTCAGCTGGCGCTGAATGGTAGGATATAAGTGGCCTGAGTTCCCAGCAGCCTTGCCGGTTATCAATTGTTCTTCTGGTCTTGCTTGAAGCACTGCTAGTTTCCTGCTCTCCTTCAGATAAGTGTTTGCTGTTTTTTTGTCTCTGTTTGATTTTCTCTGCTGGTTTGCTACCTGCAGTGGACTGCAGCCTGTCCCTTTTTGGGGGTCTGGTGCTGCAATTGTGCTCCGTTTGTGTCTGCACTTTTGCTTTGCTCTTTTTGTTACTTTTATTTGCTGAATAGCGTTTTGTTACACCAGAGATCTGATTTAGGTGGAAGAGGTCGTGTGATCTCAGGTTTTTGGCAATCAGAAGAGTTGGTATTTTTGTTAGGGTTTTTGTTGGATTGCAGTCAGAATTCTTTCCTGTACTTTTCTGTCTAGACAGATTGGGCCCCAGCGTTTGCTCATTCTATTTCCTGTCTGTGTCCGTGCTTTCTTCTTGTCTAACTGCCATTACATGTTTGGGGGCTTCCTATTTTCTTTGGGGATCTGCTCCGGGGCAGATAGCTTTCATCTTTCTGCCTTTAGGTGTAGTTATCTCTCAGGCTGTGACGAGGCATCTAGGATCAACGTAGGAACGCTCCACGGCTACCTCTAGTTGTGTGGTTAGTACAGGTAACTGCAATCCAATAGGTTCTAGCCTCTCTGGTGTATTAACGCTTTTGCTATTTTTTGCCATTTCTCCTCAGTTACTGAAACATAACAGGGAGCAGTGTGAAGAAACCAGATTGTATCTTAATTTCCCAGACAACCAAGCTTTTTTGCAAAGCAAGAATTTACTTTTTATTTGTATATTGGCTTGTGTATTTAAGTGTTAATGTCTGGTGGGTCAAGAAGACAGTCTTGCAAGCTGATATACTATTTATCATACTGTGTAAGTCTGTAATAGTGAATTGTACATAGTGTGTGTTTATCTTTGTCTATTGATGTGTACAGATATGCTAATTCTGTATTGTATTATAACACTAGTTTGTTGACTTCTAAAGTAAAGAGGGAAAAGAATGTGAGGGTGGTCTAAAGTACACTGGGTAATTCTAAAAACAGCTTACATGCCTCAGGTATAAAAAGACTCAAGAGACAGAGAGAGCAGATCTCATCTCATCACACAGAGCTACCAGTCTGACATTCTGCACAACACTCAATGGACGAGAGACAGGACTGCAGCCAATTCATCATAGTACCAGTGACCATCTCTGAACCATGGCTATGTTTGGAGGAAGCCAGGTTTTGGGACCCGCTGGTCGCCTGGTTCCATGGAGATTTATCCAAATAAGCCAGGTGATGAATCTCGTGTCAACTGGTTTTGGACATTGTATAGACTCTCATTTCCCTACGCTTGTCGTTACCTCTTCTCTGTGTGTGTATCACAGGTGGGATAGCTATCCTGGGAGCTCTGACGTTGTGTCAACTGGCTTTGGACCTTCTACGGACTCTATGGACTGTTCTCGGTCATCTCCCTATGTTTGTCAATTTCTCTTCTCTGTGTGTATATCACAGGTGGACTATCGACTCTGGGAGCTCTGACGTAACATCTACTGTTATCCAGGCGAGTCAGCGGAAGGATTAGGACCTGTACTGTGCACCATGTGGGGGTAATTGCTGGGATTGTTCTGTTTGCTATTGGGTGTTGTGGTTCAATAAAGTATTGCCACAAAAAGGTACACTAACCCTGTGTTGTGTGTGTGTAGTGTTATGCCCACGTTTAACAGGAGAGCTGGAGTTAGGCGGGACAATCCCTGGTCCATGCAGTTTCGGCTAGCAGACTTAGGCTCCCGATGACCCCCCGTTTCTCCACACCTTCCATTCAATACATAGGCAAATAGTATGGGAGACCCACTTCATAATAATGTGAACTTTGTTTGTTGTTATTATTCTTCAACAATGCAATTCTTCTATGCCAGTTCTTCACCCTCAACACTGCAATTGTTATGTTTCGGTAGCTGAGGAGTGCAGGTAAAAAAGGCAATACACCAGAGAAGTTGGAATCTATGAGATTGCAGTACCCTGACTAACCACCACAACTAGAGGCAGCCGTGGAGCGTTCCTACGTTAGTCCTAGATGCCTCGTCACAGCCTGAGAAACTAACTACACCTAAAGATAGAAAGAGGAAAGCTATCTGCCCCGGAGCAGATCCCCAAAGAACATAGAAAGCCCCCAAACATGTAATGGCGGTTAGACAAGATGAAATACTGACACAGACAGAAAATAGTATGAGCAAACGTTGGGGCCCAAACTACCTAATAGAAGAGGATAGGAAGGGCACTTACTGCAATCCCAAAAAACCCTGAAAAGCACCAACTCTACTAATTTCAAAATCACCTGAGATCACACGACCTCTACCACCTAAATTAGTTCTCTGGTGTAACAAAATCAAAACAGCAGCCACTGAAAAAACTGGAAAAAGCAAAAGTACAAACATCAGTGGCTGAACTAAACTGAGAGGGCAAAAGCCCCCGGAGGGGACCCTGAAGGCCCCCACAGAAGTGCAGGACAAAATGCAAAAATCAAGCACAAAAACAAAAAATAGAAAATGTCTTATCTGTTAGCAGGAGATGCAGACACGACACAGCAGGCTACAAAGGAAACAGGACTCAAGGATTGAGACCAGAGCAATTGATCACCAGCAACCCTGATGGGAAGGCGACTCCCTTATATAAGAACCAGTCAGTAACACCTGATTCCCACTCCTCACAATCTTCACTGGACAGTCCTGTACCGCTTGTAACCACCAGAGGGAGCCTCTGCTCAGAACTCATTTCAAGTCCATTCACAACAGTACCCCCCCCTTGAGGAGGGGTCACCGAACCCTCACTTGAGCAACCAGGTCGGTCAGGATGAGTTCTATGATACGCACGGATGAGTCTCCTAGCATGGATGTCCGAAGCAAACACCCAAGAATTGTCTTCCTGACCATAACCTCTCCACTTAACCAAATACTGGAGTTTCCGTCTAGAAAAACGAGAATTCAATATTTTCTCAACCACAAACTCCATATTGCCCTCAACCAGAACAGGGTCAGGAGGCAAAGCAGTAGGAACCACTGGCTCAACAAACCTCTTCAACAAGGACTTGTGGAACACGTTATGGATCTTAAATGTCCCAGGAAGAAGCAAACGAAAAGAAACAGGATTAAGAATCTCCATGATCTTATAAGGTCCAATGAACCTAGGCTTAAATTTAGGAGATGCCACTCTCATAGGAATATTTCTTGAGGACAACCAGACCAAGTCCCCCACTTTAAACCGAGGACCATCAGTTCTATGCCGGTTAGCAAACCCTGGGCCCTCTCCTGAGAGAGGGACAACCTCTCCACTACCTGGTCCCAAATCTGTTGCATAGCTCCACAAAGAGTCAACACCTGGACAGACAGAAGCCTCCGTCTGTCCTGAAGAAAATCGAGGGTGAAACCCAGAATTACAGAAAAATGGAGACATCAAAGTGGCAGAGCTAGCCCTATTATTAAGAGCAAACTCAGCCAAAGGCAAAAAGAGACCCAGTCATCCTGATCAGCAGACACAAAGCATCTTAGATAAGTCTCCAATGTCTGGTTTGTTCTCTCAGTTTGACCATTGGTCTGAGGATGAAACGCCGAGGAGAAAGACAATTGAACACCAAGTTTAGAACAAAAGGTCCTCCAAAATCTGGAAACAAACTGGACTCCTCTGTCAGTCACAATGTTCTCAGGAATGCCGTGTAAACGAACCACGTGCTGAAGGAACAAAGGCACCAATTCAGAGGAGGAAGGCAACTTAGGTAATGGCACAAGATGTATCATCTTGGAAAACCTATCACAAATCACCCAGATGACGGTCATTCTCTGAGAAACAGGGAGGTCGGAAATGAAATCCATAGAGATATGGGTCCATGGTCTCTTGGGCACAGGCAATGGCATCAACAAACCACTAGAGCGAGAGCAAGGCTTGGAGCGAGAGCAAGTCCCGCAGGACTGCACAAATTCCCTGACATCACGAGACAAGGTAGGCCACCAAAAGGACCGACCAACCAAGTCTCTGGTACCAAAAATTCCGGGATGCCCAGCCAACGCGGAACAATGAATCTCAGACATCACACTCTTTTTCCACTGGTCCGGGACAAACAATTTTCCAACAGGGCAGCGCTCGGGCCTATCCTCCTGACACCTCTCCAGAGCAAGTCTCAAATTGGGTGAGATGGCGGAAAGAACTACACCCTCTTTCAAAATAACAGAAGGATCAGATAACTCAGGAGAGTCCGCAAGGAAACTCCTCGAGAGGGCATCCGCCTTAACATTCTTAGTGCCAGGAAGAAAGGAAACCACAAAATTAAAACGTGTGAAAAACAAGGCCCACCTGGCCTGTTTAGGATTGAGTCGCTTGGCAGATTCCAGATAAACCAGATTCTTATGGTCCGTAAGGACCACCACCTGATGTTTGGCTCCCTCCAGCCAATGTCTCCACTCTTCAAAAGCCCACTTCATGGCCAGTAACTCCCGATTACCCACGTCATAATTACGTTCAGTAGGAGAAAATTTAGAGAGAAAAAGGCACAAGGGTTACTTTTAGAGGTCTCTGGATCTTTTTGGGACAAAACGGCACCTGCCCCAATTTCAGAGGCATCAACCTCCACCTGAAATGGCAGAGAAACATCAGGCTGCCGTAGAACAGGAGCAGAAGTGAATCTCTGCTTAAGTTCCTGAAATGCAGAGACTGCCTCAGGAGGCCAATTCACCACATCAGAACCCTTTCTGGTCAAATCAGTCAATGGTTTAACAATAACCGAGAAATTACCAATAAATTTACAATAAAAATTGGCAAAACCCAAAAATCTTTGAAGAGCCTTTAATGAAGTAGGTTGGACCCAATCACAGATGGCCTGAACCTTGACCGGGTCCATTTCAATAACAGATGGGGACAAAATGAATCCCAGAAATGAGATCCTCTGTACGCCAAAAAGACACTTTGATCCCTTCACATACAGAGCATTCTCTCTCAAAATCTGGAATACAGTTCGAACATGTTTCACATGAGAGTCCCAGTCATTAGAAAAAATCAAGATATCATCCAAATAAACAATCAGAAATGTATCCACAAAATCCCTGAAAATGTCATTCACGAAGGACTGGAAGACAGAAGGAGCATTAGTGAGCCCAAAGGGCATCACAAGGTACTCAAAATGCCCCTCAGGGGTATTGAATGCCGTCTTCCATTCATCCCCGTGCTTAATGCGAATAAGGTTATATGCCCCCCTGAGGTCAAGCTTGGTAAACCAAGTAGCGTTTTTCACCCTGGAAAACAGGTCAGAAATCAAAGGTAACGGATATTGATATTTTACAGTAATATTGTTCAAAAGACGATAATCAATACACGGCCTTAATGAACCATTCTTTTTGGCCACAAAGAAAAAACCGGCACCTAAGGGTGAAGAGGATGGTCTGATATGACCCTTCTCCAATGATTCCTTGATATAAGACCGCATAGCGTCATGTTCAGGTACAGACAAGTTAAAAAGGCGACCGTTAGGGAATTTACTACCAGGCACTAATTCAATAGCGCAGTCATAGCTCCTATGGGGAGGCAAGGATGCAGATTTACTTTCGCTAAACACATCAGAAAAATCAATCAAAAAGTCAGGAACATCCTGAGCCTGGGGGAGGCAGAAAAAACAGGAGTGTTGGTATTAACACATTGGCAGCCCCAACTGGTTACAGACACAGATTTCCAATCCAAAACAGGATTATGAGACTGCAACCAAGGGAAGCCCAGTACGATAATATCATGCAGATTATACAGAACCAAAAATTTACAGCACTCCTGATGATCAGGTTCAACCCTCATTATCACCTGAGTAGAGAACTGAGTTTATTCTCAGCCAAAGGGGTAGAATCGATCCCCAGTAGGGGAATAGACTTCTGTAGGGTATCAAGGGAAACCCACAACGTTTAGCAAAATCATAATCCATCAGGTTAATAGCTGCTCCAGAATCAACGAAAGCCTGAGCAGAAAATGAGGACAGAGAGCATATCAGAGTGACAGTTAATAAAAACTTAGTCTGAACACTACCCAAGACAACTGAGCGTGCAAAACGTCTTCCCCGCTTAGGGCAGACTGAAATAGCATGAGAGGCATCACCACAGTAGAAACATAACCCATTGCGCTTTCGAAACTCATGACGCTGTGCCCCAGACACCACTCTATCACACTGCATGGGTTCAGAAGCAGGTTCACAAGGCAACACCATTCCACGCATACTTCTCCGCTCACACAAACGTCTGTCAATTTGAATCGCTAATGACATAGAATCATTGAGACCAGAGGGGACAGAGAATCCCACCATAACATCCTTTACATTATCTGACAGACCCTTCCGAAAAAGGGCCGCCAAAGCGTCGTCATTCCACTTGGTCAGGACTGCCCACCTACGGAATCTCTGACAGTATAACTCAACATCATCAAGACCCTGATTTAATGCCAACAAGGCTTTTTCAGCTTGATCAGTGACATTAGGCTCATCGTACAATAACCCCAAAGCCTGAAAAAATGCATCAACATCACTCAAAACAGGATCCCCAGGTGTCAGGGAAAAAGCCCAATCCTGAGGATCGCCGCGCAGGAGAGAGATGACAATTTGAACCTGCTGCGCTGCGTTCCCTGAGGACTTAGATTTTAAGACAAAAAACAATTTACAATTATTTTTGAAATTCTGAAACTTAGCTCGATCCCCTAAAAACAAATCTGGCATGGAAATCCTAGGTTCCACAACAGGCAACCTAGCAAGATAGGCAGCAATACTCCGAACCTCAGTGGCAAGCTGATCCACACGGCCAGACAACTGTGCAAACTCCATTGAAGAAAAAAAAAATCCTCCCCAGCACCCAGAGATACAGAGGGAAAAAAAATGCAACAAACAGAAAAATATCTCTGACAACTCTGACAACCTTTTTTCTTTCACAATATTTTTTCCCTTCTGTGAGTACCATACAATTTTCAATTTTTAGGCCGGTGATACTGTTATGTTTCGGTAGCTGAGTGCAGGTAAAAAAGGCAATACACCAGAGAAGTTGGAATCTATGAGATTGCAGTACCCTGACTAACCACCACAACTAGAGGCAGCCGTGGAGCGTTCCTACGTTGGTCCTAGACGCCTCGTCACAGCCTGAGAAACTAACTACACCTAAAGATAGAAAGAGGAAAGCTATCTGCCCCGGAGCAGATCCCCAAAGAACATAGAAAGCCCCCAAACATGTAATGGCGGTTAGACAAGATGAAATACTGACACAGACAGAAAATAGTATGAGCAAACGTTGGGGCCCAAACTACCTAAATAGAAGAGGATAGGAAGGGCACTTACTGCAATCCCAAAAAACCCTGAAAAGCACCAACTCTACTAATTTCAAAATCACCTGAGATCACACGACCTCTACCACCTAAATTAGTTCTCTGGTGTAACAAAATCAAAACAGCAGCCACTGAAAAAACTGGAAAAAGCAAAAGTACAAACATCAGTGGCTGAACTAAACTGAGAGGGCAAAAGCCCCCGGAGGGGACCCTGAAGGCCCCCACAGAAGTGCAGGACAAAATGCAAAAATCAAGCACAAAAACAAAAAGAAGAAAATGTCTTATCTGTTAGCAGGAGATGCAGACACGACACAGCAGGCTACAAAGGAAACAGGACTCAAGGATTGAGACCAGAACAATTGATCACCGGCAACCCTGATGGGAAGGCGACTCCCTTATATAAGACCAGTCAGTAACACCTGATTCCCACTCCTCACAATCTTCACTGGACAGTCCAGTACCGCTTGTAACCACCAGAGGGAGCCTCTGCTCAGAACTCATTTCAAGTCCATTCACAACAGCAATGCTAAAATGCAGGGTCTTCTGACTCACCACAGTAATTGATCAATGCAGGTTCTTAAGCCTCAACAGTGCAATTATCCACTGATAGTTCTTCAGGTTCAACACTGAAATGCTCTACTGCAGGGTCTTTAGCGTCAACACTGCAATGGTCCACTGCTGGGTCTTCAGGGTCAACACTGCAATTGTCCAACGCTGTCTTTAGCATAAATACTGCAATTGTCCACTGCCGATTCTTCATCGTCGACAATGGAATTTTAAACTGCAGGGTCTTTAGCGTCAACACTGCAATTGCCCACCGCTGGGTCTTTAGCATAAACACTACAATTGTCCACTGCCGGTACTTCAGCATCAACAATGCAATTTTAAACTGCAGTGTCTTTAGCGCCAATACTGCAATGGTCCACAGCTAGGATTTTAGCATCAACACTCCAATTATCCACTGCCTGATCTTTGGCATCAACACTGCAATTGTCCACTGCCAGGTCTTTAGCATCAACATTGTAATTGTCCACTGCGGGTTCTTCAACGTCAACAATGCAAATTTCAACTGCAGGGTCTTTAGCGCCAACACTGCAATGGTCCACCACTGGGCCTTCAGTGTCCACACTGCAATTGTCCACAGCTGGGTTTTTAGCATCAACACTGCAATTGTCCACTGCTGGTCTTCAGGCTCAACTATTCACTGCATGGCCAAACAATATGGGAGTAACAAATTAATAGGAAGAATGCTTTCAGGTGGCCATCAAGTACTTGGGTTCAAAGTCTTTTTGGGGTGCATTAACAGTATGGCAGTGGCAAAATAGTAATGTGGTTGGTTGTCCTGTGTACATCCAATAGGTTGGTTCAAAGCCTTTTTGGGGGGCGTTTGAATTCGATGCAGGGCGGGTCTTGCATTCAATGCATAAACTAACAGTATGGCAGTGGCAAAAGAGTAATGTGAACTTGGTTTTCCTGTGTACATCCTCTAGGTCGCTTTAAAGCCTTTTTGGGTGGTTTGAATTTGATGCAGGGCGGGCCCTGTATTCAATGCATAAACTAACAGTATGGCAGTGGCAAAAGAGTAATGTGAGCTTGGTTTTCATGTGTTCATCCACTAGGTCGCTTCAAAGCCTTTTTGGAGTGCATTTGAATTTGATGCAGGGCGGGCTGTTATGTTTTGGTAGCTGAGGAGGGCAGGAGCAAAAAACCGCAAAGGCAGCCAAACACCAGAGAGGTTGGAAACTAATAGGTTGCAGACCCTAAACAAACCGCACAACTAGAAGCAGCCGTGGGACATTCCCACGGTGCCCCAGAGCCTCGTCACGGCCAGAGAGATTAGCTACCCCTGAAGATGTAAAGAGGAAAGCTAACTGCCCCGGAGTAGAGCCCCAAAAGAATAGGAAGCCCCCAAACATATAATGGCGGTTAGACAAGATGAAAACACGAACACAGACAGAAAATAGAATGAGCAAACGCTGGGCCCAAAACTGCCTAGATAGGACAGCACAGGAGAGAATTCTGTCTGCAACCCAGAAAAACCCTAGGAAAAACTCCAACACTTCTGAATCCAAAAAAGCTGTATCAGATCCTGGTGTGAACACGCAGCTACCCAGCAGTAAAAAAATCACAAAAACTGAACAAATGAACAAATACAAAAAGAAAACAGAGACCAGCACAAGCCCCCAAAGGGGACCCGGCTGAACTCAAAAA
>JARQOD010000006.1:148935657-148986202 GCA_033576555.1 Oophaga sylvatica | reverse complement strand
GGTGCCAGCGCTGCCACTGGGCACCCCCGCTTGCTCAGGGCCCCGGCACCAGCCGCGCAATACTTACCTCTCCCCGGACAGGTGAGGTGTGTGTGTGTGTCTGTGTATGTGAGATAGTGCTGCGGTGCTGTATGTGTGATGGTGGTGGGGGGAGGCAGTGATGGTGGTGAGGAGGCAATGATGATGATGATGATGATGGGGAGGCAATGATAATGATGATGATGGGGAGGCAATGATGATGATGATATTAATGGGGAGGCAATGATGATGATGATGGGGAGGCAATGATAATGATGATGATGGGGTGTGACTGTTATTCATGCCTAGCAATTGCTAAGTAATAAGTAGTATAGCGTTGGCTATTGAGCTAATAGACTGCATCACCTGATCTTTTTGGGTATAAATATACCGGTAGCTATACTAATTTAGGCTTTATTCATTATTACGGCAGGATGTGTATGAGATCATTACTGTTCAAGGTTACAAAGAATTCACTCAACTCTTCAGTGGAGCCCTGCCAGATCAGCAATGTCATCGATGTATCGCGTCCATGTAAGGACGCGGCACATCGACGACAGCTGATCTGTGCGGTCTGTGGGGACTGCTGTGCCCTTCACGATAGCATTTTATGGTTGTAAATTTTACTATAACACGTGTGTCAATTTTGTTGATATGTATAATAAAGAATGTCTTTAATCTTTTTGAAAATATTGGACTAGTACAACTTTATATTTGTAGTAATATTACCTATTATGGTTGATGGATTCATATATATATATATATATTTGCACTTTGTGCTTTGTCATATTTAGTTTATTTCATTATTATTTTTGCTGCCATTATTATTTTTCACCAGTTACATTTTTTGTCCCAATGTGATGTGTCCTCTTTTTTACCTCTGTATATTTGTGTCCACCCCTCCAATAATTTTGAATGATTAATAAACAGACGTATTTGTATATATTTGGGTTGTAAAGTCGTTTTTTCTGTTGCTTTACTATCAGCATAGCGTACAATGTATCCCAGTAAAATGGTGGCCCATCTTCAGCCATGGACGTTGCCATCAGCGCCTGAAGGTGCAGGTACGAGAGGCCAGGCGTGCAGGCTGAGCTATCAGTCAGTAAGGGACAGTGGTTCACTACCGTGGGGACTGCTATACCGGGGGGCCAGAGCCCAACTGCCTCAGTCACAAGGTTTCTCTTCAGCCATAAGAACAGATATGACTGTAGCTCAGCTGTCCTCCCAGAAGTGAAGGGGGTAAGGTGTTTGCGACTGTCAGCGATGGGAGGCCTGTTAGGCTGGTTTCACACATCCGTTTTTCCCCTTGCGGCGCCCCGGCATTTTCCCGCAGCGCCGCATCTGAAAATCTGATGCGGCGCATGCGGCTTTTTTCGCATTGACATGCATTAGCGCCGGATGGCGCCGCATGTCAATGCGTTGCATGCGGTTTTGTCCGGATGCGGCGCAATGTACATTGCGGCGGCCGGACAAAACGCTGCATGCAACGTTTTTTTTTTTTGCCGGATGGTTTCTTATCTCTCCAAGCATCAGAAACCATCCGGCAAAAAACCGCATTTTGGGCGCCGGAAGTGTGAAAGCTTTTCACATGCGGCTGCGCGTAAAATGCCGGGGGCGCCGTTTAGGGCGCCCGCCGGATGTGTGAAAGAGGCCTTACCTGTCAGGCATTTCCCTTTTCCACACACTCGCAGTACTCATGGCAAAACAGTCAGGCATTACAATGTCTCTCACTGTCCCTACATTCTCCCATACACTGAAATCATTAGTGTGTGAGCGCCTCAGAAAGCGCGGAACAATAAGGCGGACGTCACGCTTCGTCTAGTTGCACAGGCACCAATCATAACGCAGTCTTCACTAAAATGGCCGCTCGCACCGTAATAGCGGACACTTCCTACTGTGAGTCCCACGCATGACAGTGTTGCTGTGAGTGGAGTAGTTTACCTGGCGTGGTTTCGTGCCTCTCATCCACACTCTCACTTTAACTCCTGATTGCCGGCAAGGACCGCCACTCGACATTGTGCAGCCTGTGCGCCATAGAGGTGATGTTTTCCTTACAGGACAGACTGCAGCGCCGCCGCCTGTGTGTGTGTGTGTGTGTGTGTGTGTGTGTGTGTGTGTGTGTGTGTGTGTGTGTGTGTGTGTGTGTGTGTGTGGTGTGTGTGTGTGTGTGTGTGTGTGTGTGTGTGTGTTGGCACATCTGGCATACTGCCCCGCCAGTATGTGCATCCGTTAGGTGAAGATGGCGGCAGTCACGTGATTGTAACGCTTGGCCACCTCTTGGATGTCCCAACATATTCACATGTGCTGGGCCAGGGATGCAGGCACCTGGGTTATTATACAACTGCTCCTTTATGATTGCTAGGGGCACAGTCATCGCTATGTCCATTGCATAATGGTGAGACGGCCGTCGGGGTATCGGCACAGCTGCGGTGTGAGGGCAGGTTGCTGCTTCCAGGACAAGGCCCCAATTTAATGCACAGTTGGAGCTACCCAGCGACTATGGCCATGACATGTTTTGCCGCCATTGTTCGCTATGCGTCACTTCTGCATTGTAACATAATATAGTGAGTGGGGTCTTAAAACGCAGGGGTGCAGAGACCACCACAAGCCAGTTTCAAAAATACAGCTCAGTTCGACGTTTCACAATTCACTTTGATTCTTGGCATCTGCAACAAGTGACTTGCAAAAAGTTTTAATTGTGTTGGATATTGGTTGTGGCACAGTGTGACCCCATTCACATGCATTACCTTGTTGCAGTGACACATAGCAAACGTTGGCCGTGTAACAGGTCACGGCCAAAGATGCCGTATAACACCAGTGTTCTTTGAGCAAGGTCTCATCTGTCAAAATGGATCTGTTTCTTGAGTGCAAAAAAAATCTATTTTTATCAGTGTTTTTTATTGGACTTCCCTTTATTTTGGTCTGTGTCCGTTTTTACCATCAGTGTGACATCTATGTTTGTGTGCAAATACAGAACTAAGGTGTAACAGTGATGGCATCCACGTGAAGTCTGTTTTTTTTCACAGACCTATACATGTTATTAGGCAGCTGATCAGCAAGTTGGAGCAAAATTGGTCAATAAAATAAAAGAAACTTGCTGATAGACGATAATGGGTACATTGTTCTATACGTGAAAGCATGGATGGATATATCATGAAACACAGAAGTAAAATGGGACCTCGCTGCTTTCCTTCTCAATTTGTTCAAATGTTGTGCTCATCGGATGTCCTCACAGTTACGAACTGTGTGTCTGACGTAAAGGGACTTCATATAGAGAAGGCCATGATAGTTTACTATTAGATCTGCCTTCCTGATCAATGTCCATACTGGACAAGAAGCACTAATGGGGTGTTCTGCTCCAGTCCAGACAATTATGCTGGGGGGAGCAGGAGCTGCTGGGTTTTAGTAGACCCAGATCAGCTCTACACTGCAGGTAATAGGCTCAGCCCTGTAATTCAAGCAAACCCAGTCAGATGCTGAGCAGATATGCAGTTTTGTGAGAAAAGATTCAGTATAACCAGTGTTATTTAACCCCTTAAGTGACAGCTAATTTGCAGCTTAATGACCAGGCCAATTCTGACCACTGTCACTTTATGAGGTTATAACTATGGAACGCTTTAATGAATCCAGCTGATTCTGAGGTTGTTTTTTCGTGACAAATTGTACTTCACGTTAGTGGTAAAAAATTTTTTATATGACTTGCTTTTTTTTATGAAAAAAACGGAAATATGGCAAAAATTTTGAAAATTTAGCAATTTTCAAACGTTAAATTTTTATGCCCTTAAATCAGAGAGATATGTCACAAATGTCTTAATAAATAACATTTCCCACATGTCTACTTTACATCAGCACAATTTTGGGAACAAAATTTTTTTTTCTTACGAAGTTATAAGGGTTAAAAGTTGACCAGCGATTTCTCATTTTTACAACACCATTTTTTTTTTTAGGGACCACATCACATTTGAAGTCACTTTGAGGGGTCTATATGATAGAAAATACCCAAAAGTGACACCATTCTAAAAACTGCACCCCTCAAGGTGCTCAAAACCACATTCAAGAAGTTTATTAACCCTTTACGTGCTTCACAGGAACAGAAGCAATGTGGAAGGAAAAAATTAACATTTAACTTTTTTTGCAAAAACTTTACTTCGGAACCAATTTTTTTTATTTTCACAAGTGTTAAAAGAAAAAACGAACCACAAAATTTGTTGTGCATTTTCTCCTGAATACGCCGATACCCCATATGTGGGGGTAAACTACTTTTTGGGCGCACGGCAGAGGTCGCAAGGGAAGGAGCGCCGTTTGACTTTTTCAACGCAGAATTGGCTGGACGCCATGTCGCGTTTAGAGAGCCCCTGATGTGCCTAACCAGTGGAAAACCCAACAAGTGACCCCATTTGAAAACTAGACCCTTTAAGGAACTTATCTAGATGTGTTGTGAGCACTTTGAACCTCCAAGTGCTTCACAGAAGTTTATAACGTAGAGCCGTGAAAATAAAAAATATTTTTTCCACAAAAACGATCAATTCACCCCAATTTTTATTTTCCCAAGGGTAACAAGACCCCAAAAGTTTTTGTGCAATTTGTCCTGAGCATGCTGATACTCCATATGTGGAGGTAAACCACTGTTTGGGTGCATGGCAGAGCTTGGAAGGGAAGGAGCGCCGTTTGACTTTTTCAACGCCGTATTGGCTGGACGCCATGTCCCGTTTGTAGAGGCCCTGATGTGTCTAAACAGTGAAAACCCCACACAGTGACCCCATTTTGGAAACTAGACCCCCTAAGGAACTTATCTAGATGCGTGGTAAGCACTTTGAACCCCCCAAGTGCTTCACAGAAGTATATAATGCCCGGGCGTGAAAATAAAACATTTTTTCCACAAACCTGATCGTTTAGTCCCCAATTTTTTATTTTCCCAAGGGTAACAGGAGAAATTAGACCACAAAAGTTGTTGTCCAATTTGTCCTGAGCACGCTGATACCCCATATATGGGGCGGACCACTGTTTGGGCGCACGGCAGGGCTTGGAAGGGAAGGAGAGCCGTTTGACTTTTTCAAACCAAAATTGGCTGGAATTGAAATTGGACGCCATGTCGCGTTTGGAGAGCCCCTGATGCGCCTAAACAGTCCCCCCACAAATGACAAAATTTTGGAAACTAGACCCCTTAAGGAACTTATCCAGATGTGTGGTGAACACTTTGAACCCCCAAGTGCTTCACAGAAGTTTATAACTTAGAGCCGTGAAAATAAAAATTTTTTTTCCTCAAATGATTCTTTAGCCCGCTATTTTATTTTCCCAAGGTTAACAGGAGAAATTGGACCTCAAAAGTTGTTGTGCAATTTTTCCTGAGTACGTTGATACCCCATATGTGGGGTGGAACCACTGTTTGGGCGCATGGGAGAGCTTGGGAGGGAAGGAGCGCCATTTTGTAATGCAGACTTTGATGGAATGTTCTGCGGGCGTCATGTTGTGTTTGCAGAGCCCTTGATGTGCCTAAACAGTATAAACCCCCTGCAAGTACCCATTTTGGAAACTAGACCCCCCAAGGAGCTTATCTAGATGTGTGGTGAGCACTTTGAACCCCAAGTGCTTCACAGAAATTTATAAACGCAGAGCTGTAAAAATAAAAAATCATTTTTTTCCTCAAAAATGATTTTTTTATCCAGCTATTTTTTATTTTCCCAAGAGTAACAGGAGAAATTAAAACCCCAACATTGGTGTGCAATTTGTCCTGAGTACACTGATACCCCATATGTTGGGGTAAACCACTGTTTGGGCGCACGGCAGGGCTCGGAAGGCAGGGAGCGCCATTTGACTTTTTGAACACCACGTTGTGTTTGGAGTCCCCCTATGTGCCTAAATAGTGGAATTCCCTCAATTGTAGCTCCAACCCTAACCCCAACACACCCCTAATCCTAACCCTAATCCCTACCCTAATTCCAACCCTAATTGTAACCATAACCCTAATTCCAACCCTAACCCTAATTGTAACCCTAAGGCTAGGTTCATTTTGCGATCGCGTTATGCTATTCCCGCTACCGCAGAGGAATCAGCAGATGATTTATCTGCGCTAGCGGTGACGGAGCCCAGATGCTGCAGGCCGCGTCCGAGGCTCTGTCACTGAATGACGGCACGTCACGAACGCATGCCGTTCTACGGCATGCGTCGCGATGCGCCCTCAAATGGCGGTGAATGGCAGCGTTAATGGACTGACATAACACAGTATGAACCCAGCACCCTAACCCCTAATTCTAACCCTAACGGAAAAATGAAAATAAATTAAATTTCTATATATTATATGTCCCTAACTAAGGGTGTGATCAAAATGTACTTTTAGAGAATGAATTATATTTTGAATCTGCCGCCAGGCAGATTTGGCGGGCTCACTGCGCATGCGCCCGCCATTTTTTTTTTACAGCATGAAGACGCCGGAGGACGGGGAGGATCGGAGGACAGGGGGAGGATCGGAGGACACGTTATACTGTTATAACGGCGATTGCAACACTGGGGTCGGTTAATACCGACCTGGATCATGTTCTCTGGGGTCTCGGCTACCCCCGGCAGCCGAGACCCTGGAGAAAATTGCCCACCCCCCCGGCAGATCGCCCGCCATTTTCTCGCCATTAAAGATGGCGGCGCCCACTGGAGGAGGCAGGAGGGCCCGGGGGCGATTGGGGGCCACAAAGGGGGGATCGGGGACCCTTTTTCTCTCTCTCTGATGTCCGGCAAAAAAAAATGAGGCAAAGAAAAAAACAACTGCTTACTTTGATAGACATGAAAAATAGATAAAATGAAATACAGCTGACCATAGAGATTGGAGTAGTGCTGACTGTGGAAGGCTTGCATTAATGACTGAGAAGATAGTGGGGTAGTGGTAGACTGAGGTTCGCTTTTTCTTGGCGTTTACTGAGGAGCTGCATTGATCAATAGTGATTAGTGGGAACGTTCTGTGACCAGTTGAGAAACAGAAGGACTGTTGCAATTGGGAGAGATTCCTATGACTGCTGTGAAAGCAAGTGGCAGGTAGGAGATGCAATTACCAAAGGACATTTATGACTACTAGGTAATCTAAAACTCAAAAGACATTTAAGAGTCAGGTGCACATATCCCTGGCCATGCAGTATATTATTTTCATTTTCTATGTGAATGGAGTTCTGTGTACGAAAAAAATACCACCAGTGGGGTTAAACAGGCTGCAAGTTCTACAGCCTTTTTTTTTTTTTTTTTTGAGAAGCAGATTAATGCCAGTAATGAGGTTCGAACATGTGGTACTCACCCTGAACACTCATTAAGACTTCTTATTTCATGGCTTACACTTATGTCAGAGGCATAGAACCTGTGTTTGGCGGAGAAATTGTGCCTTCCATTAAGGAGCTGAGCTCAATAAAATTACTAAACCAGAAGGGGACTTCAGAGGAGGAAAGCTGCTCAAAGTAGCATCTAAATGGTGCCATTTGGTCACAGGCATCAATAATACTCTGTCCCCACCAAGGCAGATCTCTTAAATCCGAGCATGAGGCCAGATTTTAACACTATTTGATTTAGAAAGCTACACACATTTTACTGTTATACTAGTTTGAATTAATAAAGCTAATGGATATCAAAATGCTTGTAATTTAAATGTAATTGTTTTTATTTTTGCTTTTTAGGTAATGCGATGGAGACTCCTGACCCCAGCTCCGTTCATCTGAGTGAATGGCAAAAAAATGCTTTTGTTCTAATGTCTGCCACCTGCTCCCCTGAACAGAAAGCAGATGCATTACGTGCCCATATTTCTCAGATTCAGTATGCATGGGCAAACTCTGAGATCTCCCAGGCATCGGCAGCCCACCTGTTCAAGAAGTATGCCGAAAGGTATGCTGCCATTATTGACTCTGACAAGGAGGGGCATGGCCTAAATAACTATGCAGACAGCATTATGTCTTTGGCCAGATGTCCACGCAATGACAGTGACAAGTGGCAGTCATCTTTGACAACCAGTAATGTTTTAAAATTAAAATGTGTACAGGAAATGTTTGAATCTGCTGGATCAGACCTGGAGTCCCAGATGAGTTCTGCAGATGCATCGCTTAGCATTTATAATGAGGTCAGCACCTTTGGAAATTCAATGGTTACAAGTAAGGAGCTCAACAGTTTAGGACATAAAAGGACAGAACTTTATGCTTTAGAAGAGGCAACTAAAGGAGCTTTGTTTCAAAATGCTAAATTGCTAACAGCCCCAGATACTAATTCCACAGATACAAGCATCTCGCCTGCTGTTCCAAATGCCAGAACACAGTTGGTCACAACTCCAATATTTGGAAAGAATGATACAACACTTTTTGAAAATAGATATAGTGCTCCTGGACAAAGTACATTTTCTACTGAAAGTTTTGCAAAGGCAGTCAAAAGGAAGACCTATTCACTGAGGGATGAAGGTATAGATCAGAGACATCCAGTGAACAGGCTAAACCCACCCATGTGTGATCCACCTGAAGAAAGTGGCTTTAAAACTGCAAAAGAACAACTGTGGGTTCAACAGCAGAAAAAACATAATAGCCAGTCCCGCAGCACAGTTCCTGGAGCATATGGAACTGGTAAAAAGTCCCTTGGGGCTGCACGCTCACGTGGACTGCATGGTAAATTTGTTCCTCCAATTGCAAATCAAGATGGTGGCGATAGCGCTTTTAGTCAGAGAAAAGCCTGTACAGCTAGTAGCAATGAATCAAATGTGCCTTTTGATGAGCGCTTGAAAAACATAGAGCCAAAAATGATTGAACTCATCATGAGTGAAATTATGGACAAAGGCCCTCCACTTAATTGGGATGATATTGCTGGTTTAGAATTTGCCAAAACTACAATAAAAGAAATAGTTGTGTGGCCTATGCTGAGGCCAGATATATTCACTGGACTTCGGGGACCACCGAAAGGCATTCTTCTTTTTGGACCTCCAGGAACTGGAAAAACTCTCATTGGAAAGTGTATTGCATGCCAATCCGGGGCTACATTTTTTAGTATCAGTGCATCATCGTTAACTTCAAAATGGGTCGGTGAAGGTGAAAAGATGGTTCGCGCTCTCTTTACAGTGGCAAGATGCCACCAGCCCGCTGTAATTTTTATAGATGAGATAGATTCCCTTTTATCTCAGCGAGGTGAAGGAGAGCATGAATCTTCCAGAAGAATTAAAACTGAATTTTTAGTACAGTTAGATGGTGCCACAACTTCCTCAGAGGACCGCATACTTGTGGTTGGTGCTACTAACAGACCTCAAGAAATAGACGAGGCTGCTAGAAGGCGACTTGTGAAGAGACTGTACATACCACTTCCTGAAGCCTCAGCTAGAAAGCAAATTGTTGTTAGCCTGATGTCTCAAGAAAATTGTAGCCTCTCTGAGAACGAAGTACAAGCTATAGTTATACAAGCTGAAGGGTTCTCTGGTGCAGACATGACTCAGTTGTGTAGAGAAGCTGCCCTTGGTCCTATTCGCAGCCTTCAAGCCATTGATATTTCAACCATTTCACCTGATCAAGTCAGGCCTATTGCTTACATTGATTTTCAAAATGCCTTCCAAACAGTGAGACCCAGTGTTTCAATGCAGGACTTAGAATTATATGAACACTGGAACAAAACCTTTGGTTGTGGTAGATAGAAAACACCTTATGGAAAAAGAGAATTTTTCATTTTTGTTTTTTTTTCAGTTTAAGACCTATCTTATTTCTAACAACTTCTCTTCATGCTTTGTAATGAGCTGTACAAAAAATGATCATTCTTTCACTCCCTCTCACCTGTTCTCTTTAGAACAAGTGATTTAATAGCACAATTATTGAAACATTCAGAAACAGTACAAGATGTTCACTATCGTCATATGTGTAAACAGTTTAGATGTTTCAATGCAGCATTCCAATTATTGTCAAAATAAAACACATTGTACCACTTTGCATTTTTTATCTTTACTTAGTCTCTTTTAGTTTTATTGCCAAATTAAAGGGAATCTGCCACAAGATGTTTGCAACCCCATCTGAGAATAGCGTGATAGAGACCCGGATTCCAGTGATTTGTCACTTACTAGGCTGCTTGGTGCAATTTTGGTAAAATTCGTTTTACCTGCAGAAGATTTGCCTACAGTAACTAAATACTGAGCTCTGTATAACCCCGCTCACACCACTTATTGACTGCCTTTTGTGTACACTCTGCATTGGCAGAAAGCTGCCAATCAGTGGTGGAGACTAGGTTTTACAGAGCTCATGAATATTGAGGACAACATGTATGTAGATTTTCAAGTCCTCAAGAGATAATCACCTGCTAAGTGATTTTCTCAAAACTTGAGCAACCAGCCTACTAGGTGACACATCACTTAAATCTCAAGGAGGGAGCTGGGACAAGGAAAGTAAGCTCACCGTATTCCGATGCATCTTGTTTGGAGAAGCAATTCACAAGGAGCTGTCCCAGTCTCGGACGCAATCAGCAAATGCAAAAGTAAATAGATGGTCTCAAGCGATGAAATGCAAAGATGTAGTCATAAAAGGTTAAAAAAAAAATCACTTTTAATTAGTCCAGTGTAAAAATACAGCACGTGCTGGTAACCACTGGAAATCCACATGAGACAAACCGATGCGTTTCAGCAAGTAGCCTTAATCATGGTGTAGAGTGTGGCAGCGGGGTTCTAATATATCCAACCTGAGAGCAAAAACAGATGTAGATAAGTGACCCATGATCACTACAAATGTTAATTCTACAGTACCAGACAAGAAGGATATGAAGAACACTACCAAAATGCACAGTTATACAAACAAAAACAGAAAAGATGAAATCATCATATATATGGACACACATAATAACTCGATTATATTGCAATATTAGGTCATGTCTGGAATTCATGCCAGAGGGGACTCTGGTTTGCAATTTATAAATCCAAAAGGATTCCCTGTTTTAAGATTTTTCTTCCCAATTCTCCAAGGTTTCTGGGAAATGAAGTCCTTTATTTCTAAAGTTACAGGCCTCCTGATCGTCTGGGTCCAAAATTCTACTTATTCCACCTTTTCAACTGAGTAGTAAAATTTACCCCAAAGCCTGTTTTCACCTTCCTGACCAGTTCAATTTTTACAATTCTAAGCACTGTCACTTTATGAGGTCATAACTCTGGAACACTTCAACGGATCCCGGTGATTCTGAGATTGCTTTCTTGTGACATATTGTTCTTTATGATAGTGGTAAAATTTCTTTGTGATTTGCGTTTATTTTTAACAAAAATGGAAATTAGGTGAAATTTTGAAACTTAATTTTTATGCTCTTAAATCAGAGAGTCATATCGCATACAATAGTTAATAAATAACATTTCTCACATGTCTACTTCACATCAGCACAATTTTGGAAACTTTTTTTTTGTTAGGAAGTTATAATGGATAAAAGTTGACAAGCGAGTTCTCCTTTTTACAGCAAAATTTGCAAAACCACTTTTTTAAGGGACCACCTCACATTTGAAGCGACTTTAAAGGACCTATATGACAGAAAATACCAAAAAATTACACCACTCGAAAAACTGCACCCCTCAAGGTACTCAAAACCACATTCAAGAAGTTTAACCCTTCAGGTGCTTCACAGGAATTTTCGGAATGTGGAAGGAAAAAATATTTACTTTCCTTTCACAAAAATTTTCCTTTATATAACTACCGAATATATGCCGACCCCACCTAATTTTGCCACAAAAAACTGGGAAAACTTATCGTCTCGAGTGTAAGCCTAGGGTGGAAAATGGCAGCTACTGGTAAATTTCAAAATTAAAAATAGATACCAATAAAAGTAAAATTAAAGTAGGTTAAATGTTTTTGAATAGCCATATTGAATCAGAGCCCCATATGATACTCCATAGATTATGCCCCATGTATTGTGCCCCATATGCTCCACAGATTATGCTCCACAGATTATGCTCCATAGATTATTCTCTACAGATTATGCCCCATATGCTCCATAGATTATGCTCCACAGATTATGCGCCATATGTTCCACAGATTATGCTCCACGGATTATGCCCCCATATGCTCCACAGATTATGCCCCATATGCTCCACAGATTATGCCCCATATGCTCCACAGATTATGCCCCATATGTTCCACAGATTATGCCCCATATGCTCCATAGATTATGCCCCATATGTTCCACAGATTATGCCCCATATGTCCATAGATTATGCCCCATATGTTCCATAGATTATATGCCCCAATTATGATATTCCACAGATTATGCCCCATATGTTCCAAGATTATGCCCCATATGTTCCAAGATTATGCCCCATATGCTCCATAGATATGCCCCTATGTCACAATATGCCCATACCCATAGTTATCCAGATGTCCCTTATGCTGCTGCTGCAACAAAAAAAATGACATACCTCTCGTCGCTGGGGGCCAGGTGCCGGTGTCCTGAGCTAGCGGGGACACCAGCGCGCTATGGGGGACTGGTGTCGGTGTCACCGCTGGCTCAGGGCCTGGCACCTGCGATATTAACCTGTCCCCGGACCACCGCTGCTCGCCGCTGTCTTCCGAGTCCTCCAGCAGTGAATGCTCAGGCAGAGGGCGTGGCGCGCACTAAACACGTCATCGCGCCCTCTGACCTGAACATTTACAGCTAGAGGACGCGAGGACAGGTGAATATTGGAATATACTCACCCTCTCCTGGAGTGTCTCTGCAGCCCCTGCTGTTCTCCCACTGTCTCCAGCGCTATGCCTAACTTCAGCGGTCACGTGGTACCGCTCATTAAAGTCATGAATATGTGCATATTTATGACTTTAATGAGTGGTACCACTGATGGCTGAACACAGGCGCCGGAGACCGTGGGAGAAGAGCAGGGCTGCAGAGACGCTCCAGGAGAGGGTGAGCATATAGGACAGCTGCGCTCCCGATCCCCCGCCGACCCCCTGGTATATGATTTGAGTATAAGCCGAGAGGGGACTTTCAGCCCTAAAAAATGGGCTGAAAATCTCGGCTTATACTAGTATATACAGTAACTTAGCACACACCAATGATAATTTTGAAAAAGTGCTTTTTTAATAAGTGCAGTACATACAGTCAAACGTTTCGGTCCAAGTGACCTTCATCAATGTACTGAAAACAGAATGCAATAAAATAAACTAATTGAAAAACCATAATAATTGAAAAAGTATATACAATATTATGTTGCTGGGTAGATATATTGAACATAGTATGAATATATGTAAGAAAAAACCTACAGCTTAAGTACAGCAGTTTATATACACAAGAGTAACCTTATTCCATTAAGCACGGGGATGAATGAAAGACGGCGTTTAATATCCCAGAAGGGCATTTTGAGTACCTAGTGATGCCCTTTGGGCTCACTAATGCTCCTTCCGTCTTCCAGTCCTTCATGAATGACATTTTCAGGGATTTTGTGGATAAATTTCTGATTGTTTATTTGGATGATATCTTGATTTTTTTCCAATGACTGGGACTCTCATGTGAAACATGTTCGGACTGTGTTCCAGATTTTGAGAGAGAATGCTCTGTATGTGAAGGGATCAAAATGTCTTTTTGGCGTACAGAGGATCTCATTTCTGGGATTCATTTTGTCTCCATCTGTTATTGAAATGGACCCGGTCAAGGTTCAGGCCATCTGTGATTGGGTCCAACCTACTTCATTAAAGGCTCTTCAGAGATTCTTGGGTTTTGCCAATTTTTATCGTAAATTTATTGGGGTAATTTCTCTGTTATTGTTAAACCATTGACTGATTTGACCAAAAAGGGTTCTGATGTGGTGAATTGGCCTCCTGAGGCAGTCTCTGCGTTTCAGGAACTTGGACAGAGATTCACTTCTGCTCCTGTTCTACGGCAGCCTGAAGTTTCTCTGCCATTTCAGGTGGAGGTTGATGCCTCTGAAATTGGGGCAGGTGCCGTTTTGTCCCAAAGAGATCCTGAGACCTCTGGGAGTGACCCTTGAGCTTTTTTCTCTCGAAAGTTTTCTCCAACTGAACGTAATTATGACGTGGGTAATCGGGAGTTATTGGCCATGAAGTGGGCTTTTGAAGAGTGGAGACATTGGCTGGAGGAAGCCAAACATCAGGTGGTGGTCCTCACGGACCATAAAAATCTGGTTTATGTAGAATCAGCCAAGCGACTTAATCCTAGACAGGCCAGGTGGGCCTTGTTTTTCACACGTTTTAATTTTGTGGTTTCCTTTCTTCCTGGCACTAAGAATGTTAAGGCGGATGCCCCTCGAGGAGTTTCCTTGCGGACTCTCCTGAGTTATCTGATCCTGCTGTTATTTTGAAAGAGGGTGTAGTTCTTTCCGCCATCCCGCCCAATTTGAGACTGGCTCTGGAGGGGTGTCAGGAGAATAAACCCGAGCGCTGCCCTGTTGGGAAATTGTTTGTCCCAGACCAGTGGAAGAAGAGTGTGATGTCTGAAATTCATTGTTCCGCATTGGCCGGTCATCCCGGAATTTTTGGTACCAGAGATTTGGTGAGTCGGTCTTTTTGGTGGCCTACTTTGTCTCGTGACGTCAGGGAGTTTGTTCAGTCCTGTGGGACTTGCTCTCGCTCCAAGCCTTGCTCTCGCTCTAGTGGTTTGTTGATGCCATTGCCTGTGCCCAAAAGACCATGGACCCATATCTATGGATTTTATTTCCAACCTCCCTGTTTCTCAGAGAATGACCGTTATCTGGGTAATCTGTGATAGGTTTTCCAAGATGATACATCTTGTGCCATTGCCTAAGTTGCCTTCCTCCTCCGAGTTGGTGCCTTTGTTCTTTCAGCATGTGGTTCGGTTGCATGGCATTCCGGAGAACATTGTGTCTGACAGAGGAGTCCAGTTTGTTTCCAGATTTTGGAGGACATTTTGTTCTAAACTTGGTGTTCAATTGTCTTTCTCCTCTGCTTTTCATCCTCAGACCAATGGACAAACTGAGAGAACAAACTAGACATTGGAGACTTATCTGAGATGCTTTGTGTCTGCTGATCAAGATGACTGGGTCTCTTTTTTGCCTTTGGCTGAGTTTGCTCTTAATAATAGGGCAAGCTTCTGCCACTTTGATGTCTCCATTTTTCTGCAATTTTGGATTTCACCCTCGATTTCTTCGGGACAGACGGAGGCTTCTGTCTGCCCGGGTGTTGACTCTGTTGTGGAGCGTATGCAGCAGATTTGGGAACAGGTAGTGGAGAGGTTGTCCCTCTCTCAGGAGAAGGCCCAGTGGTTTGGCAACCGGCATAGGACTGATGGTCCTCGGTTTGGAGTGGGGGACTTGGTCTGGTTGTCCTCAAGAAATATACCTATGAGAGTTGCATCTCCTAAGTTTAAGCCTAGGTTCATTGGACCTTATAAGATCATGGAGATTCTTAATCCTGTTTCCTTTCGTTTACTTCCAGGGACATTTAAGATCCATAACGTGTTCCATAAGTCCTTATTGAAGAGGTTTGTCGAGCCAGTGGTTCCTATGGCTGCGCCACCTGACCCTGTTTTGGTTGAGGGCAATCTGGAGTATGTGGTTGAGAAAATATTGGATTCTCGTTTTTCTAGACGGAAACTCCAGTATTTGGTTAAGTGGAGAGGTTATGGTCAAGAGGACAATTCTTGGGTGTTTGCTTCGGACATCCATGCTAGGAGACTGATCCGTGCGTATCACAGAGCTCATCCTGACCGACCTGGTTGCACAAATGAGGGTTCGGTGACCCCTCCTCAAGGGGGGTACTGTTATGAATGTTTTAGAAATGAATTCTGAGCAGAAGCTCCCTCTGGTGGTTACAAACAGTACTGAACCATTCAATGAGGATTGGCAATCAGGAATCACAGACTGGCTGGATATAAGGGAGGTTTCCCCCCATCATGGTTGCCGGTGATCAATTGTTCTTGTCTCAACGTTGTTTCCTGGTTCACTTGGAAGCTTGCTGAGTCTTGCCTCTTCTCCTGCTCTCAGATAAGATATTTTCTGTTTTTTGTTTTTGTGCTTGCCATTTGCATATTTCTCTGCATTTCTGTGAGGTTGGCCAGGTTCCCCTCCCCGGGGGGCTTGGGCTCCTCTCGGTTCCTCTGGAGCCACTTTGTTTGTTCATTTGCCTTTTCCAGTTTTTTCTGTGGCTGCGGCTTAGTTTTGTTACACCAGAGAACTAATTTAGATGGTAGAGGTCGTGTGATCTCAGGTGTTTTTGCAATTAGTAGCGTTGGCTTTTTTTATGTTTTTTGGGATTGCAGTAAGTATCCTTCCTATCCTTTTCTGTCTAGGCAGATTGGGCCCCAGCGTTTGCTCATACTATTTTCTGTCTGTGTCTGTATTTCCTCTTGCCTATCCGCCATTACATGTTTGGGGGCTTCCTATGTTCTTTGGGGATCTGCTCCGGGGCAGATAGCTTTCCTCTTTCTATCTTTAGGTGTAGTTAGCCTCTCAGGCTGTGACGAGGCGTCTAGGACCAACGTAGGAAGCTCCACGGCTGCCTTTAGTTGTGGTGGTTAGTCAGGGTACTGCAATCCAGTAGATTCCAACCTCTCTGGTGTACTGCCGTTTTTGCCTGCTCTCCTCAGCTACCGAAACATAACAGTGTGTGTGTCTGTGTGTATCAGTGTGTGTGTATGTAGTGCGGTGCTTTGTGTGTGTATGTGAGAGTGCTGCGGTGCTGTCTGTGTGTGGTGCTGTATGTGTGATGGTGGTGGGGGGAGGCAGTGATGGTGGTGAGGAGCCAGAGGCAATGATTGATGATGTTGGGGAGAAGATGAGGATGGGGAGGCAATGATGATGATGATGGGGAGATGATGATGATGGGGAGGCAAATGATGAGTATTGATGGGGAGGCATTATTTAGTGTCCAATATTCTTTATGGAGCATTATATTTGGCCCATTATACTATGTAGGACTGTGTGGTGCCCATAATATTGTATGGAGGACTGTACTGTCCAGTCTTACTGTGCGCTGTGAGGATTTGGTGGTTTCTGAGCTATTGTAGAATTTACAATAGATATAACTCATGTAATGGAAGAAGTGAAGTATTTGGCATTGTACTATACCCATATTTCTCTGCAGTATCTGTGCATCATGAATCATGGTCTGTGTTAAAGGGGCCCACTGAGACTCTTTCGCCCGGGGCCTATAAAAACCTGGAGCCGGCCCTGCCCTGAGGTGCCAGAACAGCAGAGTCCCCCATAAGTGACCCCATTTTACCAATTAAACCTCAATCAAATCATCTAGGGTGCAGTGATTATATTGACACCACAGGTGTCACAAAGTTTTCTACCATTGAGCAGTGAAGAAAAAATAATTTACATTTTTACCACCAATATTGTGTGTTAGCCCCAAGTTTTACATTTTCACACTGGGAAGTGGGTAAAAATGGCACCAGAATTTGTCCCACAATTTCTGCTGTATGTAGAAATACCCCTTATTTGGCTGTACAGTTCTACTTTGCCATATGGAGTGACTCGGAAGGGATGGAGCACTGATTTTCCTAGACTAGTTTGCAGATTCCATATAAAGAGTAGAGATGAGGGTGTTCGGATCGAACTGTTCGCCAATCTCAAATTCGAGCTGTTTTGGGTGGTGTTCGAGCCGTTCGACGAACCCGAACGATTTGGAAAAAATCCGGCTGTTCGAGGTTATGTTAGATAACTGTTCGTGCACCAAAATCGTAACTGGATTTTTTCACAGTAATGCTGAGAATCACTGTTAATATACAGTTTGAATGTACAGTGGGGCGGGGTGAGGGGCATGGGATGGATCTCTGCAGAAGTAATGAAGATCTCCATTTTTTTCTCTTTCCCGCATTTCCAGTGGGAGGGTGCCTATCAGCAGCGCTCACACGGAGCGAAGTGCTATTATTTCACACAAGCAAGGGCATGTGTCATTGGCTGTGTATGTCACATGTCCTTGCCCTAAAAGACCCAGCCATTTTCCCCGTCGCCACCATTTTATCACTGCTGCAGCAGAATGTTAGACTGCACTGCTGCTGCTGTGAGCGCTATATTGTGCACCAGCAAATTTGAAGCGAAATTTCACAGAAATCGACAGAAAGGTTTAGGGAGTAGGAGTGGGACTAGTTTGTAATTGCAGCCCTTTTGAGGGCTAGGTTACAGCAGTTCCTAGCACTTTTAGCAGGCAGGTCTGTGCTCTTAAATAGACAGGTCAACTTGGGAGTAGTGACTATTTGTAATTGCTGCCCTTTTGAGGGCTAGGTTACATCAGTTCCTATCACTTTTTGCCAGCTCCACCAGCGTTCAAAAACTACGAGTTTTTATCTGCATCTTGCCTGGACAATAATTTTGGGCATAGTAGCAGTGTGTGGTACTCATTGTATTAGGCCATCTATACTAAGCTCCACCAGCGTTCAAATAACTATGAATTTTTAGCTGCATCTTGCCTGGACAATAATTTTGGGCATTGTAGCAGTGTGTGGTAGTCATTCTATTAGCCTCTTCTAGCTCCAGCAAAGTTGAAAACACATAAATTTTTATCTGCATCTTGCCTGACAAAATTTTGCGGCATAGTAGAGTGTGGGTACTCATCTTTAGGCCACATAAAAGTCACACATCAAATAACTACAAAGTTTTTATCTGCAATCTTGCCTGGACAATAATTTTGCATAGTACATGTGTGATCTCATTTAGGCCATCTATACTAAGCTCCACCAGCGTTCAAATAACTATAAATTTTTAGCTGCATCTTGCTTGGACAATAATTTTGGGCATAGTAGCAGTGTGTGATGTATGGTGTACAGTTCATATAGCGTCTTGTGCTTGGGTGCGAGGAAAACACATGAGACACATGTTTGATATGGAAGGACTTGTATTACTTCATACAAGTAGGCAAAAAGGGTCACACAGTTTGCAGATACAGAGGCAGGAGACACAGCAGGCCAGAGTAACTTTAAGTTCAGCAATAACTCTCCACAACAGGTTCAGGATATCTTCTCTGTTACCGTAATTCCCTTGCAAACGTGGATTTATCAAACAGCAGGTTTCCAGAGTCCACAAGTGTCCCATAGTTCCTCAGTAGGAAATAGCTGGAGTACCAAGTCCAAGGTTTCCAGGAGTCAGGTCACAGGCTCACTGCAGGTTTGATTCTGAAGCACTGATTGCTCAGCTGAGGCTGCTTAAGAGGCAAGAGGGAGAGAATCAGGGCGGGAACATGAAAGCTGGAAACTCATATTGACTGAGGGCAAGATAGCTGCAGCAAGGCAGAAAGCAAAAATGGCCAACGGAAAAACTGAGTTTCAAGAAACATGTCAAAAGAGACAAAGGACCTTACACAGTGTGTGGTACTCATTGTATTAGGCAATCTATACTAAGCTCCACCAGCGTTCAAATAACTATGAATTTTTAGCTGCATCTTGCCTGGACAATAATTTTGGGCATAGTAGCAGTGTGTGGTACTCATTCTATTAGGCCATCTATACTAAGCTCTACCAGCTTTCAAATAACTATGAATTTTTAGCTGCATCTTGCCTGGACAATAATTTTGGGCATAGTAGCAGTGTGTGGTACTATTCTATTAGGCCATCTATACTAAGCTCCACCAGCTTTCAAATAACTATGAATTTTTAGCTGCATCTTGCCTGGACAATAATTTTGGGCATAGTAGCAGTGTGTGGTACTCATTCTATTAGGCCATCTATACAAAGCTCCTCCAGCATTCAAATAACTACGAATTTTTAGCTGCATCTTGCCTGGACAATAATTTTGGGCATAGTAGCAGTGTGTGGTACTCATTCTATTAGGCCATCTATACTAAGCTCCACCACCTGTGTATCTAATAAAATTGTTTTACTGCTTCTAATCCAGCCAATCCTTTTGGGCTAGTACCACAAATTGGCCACTCAGCTCTGCTCGGTTTCCATCCATCGTTTTTTGTGCAAACAACTCCAGAGTTGTCAATTAGTTAACCACCAAAATGAGTGGCAAAAGGCCTGCTGCTGGTGGAAAGGGGAATAGGCGTGTTGGGAAGGGAAAAAAAGGTTGTGTCCGTGGGGTTGGTGTTAAAGCAACAGTAACATCTGCAGAAGAAAGACCATCTTCCAGCCAAACTAAGATGTCTACTTCTTTTAGTGGACAATGTGATAGATCCCTTTCTTACGGCCACGCCCATTGCTACAAATTCCAGATGAGGCACAAAAACAGCAGGTGCTTCAACAGATATCAAGTGCTCCTTTAAGTGGCTCTCCTCCACCTCAACTTCAACATCACAAATACTCCAGTACTCAGAGGTGTCACCCCAATCGCACTTGCTTCCTCACAGCTCCCAAGTCTCCAGCTGCCCATCTGAGTATGGGGTAGAACAGATGGTTGAGTCTGCACAGCAGCTTACTCTACTATAGCCTGGGAATCAGAGGTAGTCTCCACAGCTTCTGTGAATCCAGATGAGGAAATGATCTGCACTGATGCCCAGAATGTTTGAGTCGGATCCAGGACCAGATGAAGAAGTTTCTGAGCATAATGTAGACCCTCGTTCCCAAACTGTAACTCCTGTTGGTGGAGACAATGAGGAAGACGATGATGAGACTCAAATACCTGATTTGAGTGACAACTTGTTTTGTGTCAGGGCAGGAAGAGGTTGGCTCTGAGGACGACGGGTGTGAGAACACACAGGGTGATGATGATGAGGTTGCAGATCCCGCTTACTGTCAACCCACAGTCATGCAGTCGATGAGGTCAGCAGAGGAGGTGGAGGAGGATTCTAGTGACGACGAGGTCAGGTTGCGTCTTCCTGGACAGAGACTTAGTAGTGGAAACACGTCACCAACTGCATCCTCAACCACAACTCTGCCTCTGACCACAAGTCGTGGTGGCTCTTCAGGTCGCATGGGTTCTAAGCCTTGCATAGCCTGGGCATTTTTTCAGATCGATAAGGATGACCCAACTCGTGTTATCTGTAATATTTGTGACCAAAAGCTAAGTAGAGGTCAAAAAAATCCATAGTTTGAGTACTTCATGAATGAACCGTCACATGGATATGAAGCATAAGTTGCAGTGGCAAGCTCACTGTGCTACAATGCGGCCTAGCGGGCCGGGCCTACCACTGTCTGCCCCATCTTGTGCATCCGCGGCCTCTTCATCCTCTGTGACTGGGGGGACAGCAGTCAGACCTGTTTTGAGACTCAGACCTGGCACATCTTTACCCGCAACAGCCAGTTTGATTGGCAGGTCATCATTTCATTTGGAAGTGGAAACACCAGCTGGTGTTGAGCGCTCTCCGACATCGAGAGCACAACCTTTGGATCAAAGCAACCTAACTTTTGCGCCTGCATCTTCCTCACAGACCGTCAGTTGTCCGGGGACACCCTACTCAACCCCGTCTAAGCACAACAGCCAGCCCTCGGTCCCTCAGATGTGGACAAGTAAAAGACCATTTCCTCCTAGCCATGAGAAAGCTAAGAGGTTGAATTTCACCATCTGCAAGCTCTTGGCTACAGAAATGCTGCCTTTCCGCCTGGTGGACACAGAGGATTTTCGAGACCTTATGTCCGTCGCAGTGCCCCAGTACCAGATGCCCAGTTCGGCACTACTTCTCAAAGAAAGGTGGGCCTGCGCTCCACCAGCATGTCGTACACAACATCACCGCTTCTTTGAGACTCATTATGTGACAGGGTGCATTTCACCACAGACACTTGGACGAGTAGGCATGGAAAGGGGCATTACATGTCGCTGACTGGGCACGGGTAACTGTGGTGACAACAGGACAAGGGGCTGCTGTCCAAGTCTTGCCGTCCCCACGAGTTGTGCGTCAATCCTCTTTATCTCGAAGTTCCTCCTATGCATCTGCCTCCTCAACCTCCTCTCGGTCCTCCACCTGCACCCAAAGCCTGTCAGGTCACGCCACCAGCTTTCTAACTGCGCAGAAGGGATCCTGCACACCTCCTTGCTATGCTGGCAGAAGGGCTCAACGTCATCAGGCAGTTTTTACATTGAAATGTCTGAGAAATGTGATCACACAGCTGAGGAGTTGTGGTCAGCTCTGGAGAACCAGTTTCATGAATGGTTGTCTCCAATGGACCTGCAACCAGGGAAGGCCGTGTGCGACAATGCAGCAAACCTGGGTGCGGCCCTTCGCCATGGCAATGTCACACACGTGCCTTGTATGGCTCACGTGTTGAACCTGGAGAATTCGGAGTCAGGTGGTGGAACAAGAGGAGGTGGAGGAAGTAGAGGAGGAGGAGTTGTATGCGGAAGGGCTAACATCTGCAAGGTCCAGACGGTCGGCAGCACCAAGGCGGCGGCATGGGAGTTGGGGGAGAGGGATTAACCAGGGCGAATGGTAGCAGCCAAACTAGTGAGGAAGGTGCAGGAGCCCAGGAAGAAGTGGAGGACGAACTGGCGATGGGCATGGAAGACTCATCAGATGATGGAGACCTTGATCACATTTCTGTTGTGCGAAGTTGGGGGGAGAGGGCAGAGGAAGGAAGCAGGATTCTTACCTCGCCACCAACACAGCAGGGACTTGGTGCTCCTGGATGCGCAAGACACATGAGTGCCTTCTTGCTGCACTACCTGCAACATGACCCTCGAATTGTCAGAATTCAAAATAATCCTGACTACTGGGTAGCCACACTCTTAGATCTCTGGTACAAAAGTAAATTTGCCGAAATAATACCTGCCATAGAAAGGGATTCATGCATGCAGAGACTGTTGCAGAATCTTACATGTGCTTTTCCACAAAACACCAGTGTGCGTGTAGTGAATCTCACAGTTGTAACTTGCAAACCGTGAGACTGTCGAGTCTTCAGCACTCAAACCGTAACAGAAACACAGTATCTGCTGGTGCTAACAGCAATTTTGCAGAATCCTTTGCAAGGCCACAGGAAACAAAAATTCAGACACATAGTCAACGCCTACAGACGATGGTACAGGAGTATCTCCAACTGAACATCAAAGCCATGACTGTGTCACTGGACCCTTGCTCTTTTTGGGCTTCCAATCTGGATAAATGGCCGGAGCTCGCCACTTACGCCTTGGAGATCTTGTCATGCCCCGCAGCCAGCGTTCTCTCTGAACGTGTGTTCAGTGCAACTGGTTGTGTGCTTACAGATAAGCGCACGCGGCAGTCCACTGACAATGTAGACAGACTCACGTTCATAAAGATGAACAAATCATGGATCCACAAGGACTTTTCTACCCCTGTGTCATCCTGGGGAGAGTAAAAGCTTGAGGATTTGTTAAAATCACCTGACCAACCATTTTAAGCAACTCTGGGGCAATTGATGCTACTTAAATGGTGTCTGTGCCCCAAATTTTTGGAAAAAATGGAGACTCTTTTTGGAGTCCCCTTGCTGTGTTTTACGTGACATTGGCATCGTCAATTACAGGTGGGTTGGGTCTCCCCCCCCCCCCCTTTTAACTGTAAGAAACTACATACAGTCATGGCCAAAAGTTTTGAGAATGACACAAATATTAATTTTTACAAAGTCTACTGCTTCACTTTTCTAATGGCAATTTGCATATACTCCAGAATGTTATAAAGAGTGATCAGCTAAACAGCAATTACTTGCAAAGTCAATATTTGGCTAGAAAATGAACTTTATCCCCCAAAACACATTTCAACATCATTGCAGCCCTGCCTTAAAAGGACCAGCTAACCTCTTTTCAGTGATTGCTCCATTAACACAGGTGTGGGTGTTGATGAGGACATGGCTGGAGATCAATCTGTCATGATTAAGTAAGAATGACACCACTGGACACTTTAAAAGGAGGCTGGTGCTTGGCATCAATGTTTCTCTTCTGTTAACCATGGTTATCTCTAAAGAAACACGTGCAGTCATCATTGCAATGCACAAAAATGGCCTAAAAGGGAAGAGTATCGCAGCTAGAAAGATTGCACCTCAGTCAACAATCTATCGCATCATCAAGAACTTCAAGGAGAGAGGTTCCATTGTTGCCAAAAAGGCTCCAGGGCGCCCAAGAAAGACCAGCAAGCGCCAGGACAGTCTCTTAAAAGTGTTTCAGCTGCGGGATCGGGCTACCAGCAGTGCAGAGCTTGCTCAGGAATGGCAGCAGGCAGGTGTGAGTGCATCTGCACGCACTGTGAGGCGGAGACTCTTGGAGCAAGGCCTGGTCTCAAGGAGGGCAGCAAAGAAGCCACTTCTCTCCAGAAAAAACATCATGGACAGACTGATATTCTGCAAAAGGTACAGACAGTGGACTGCTGAGGACTGGGGTAAAGTTATTTTCTCTGATGAATCCCCTTTTCGATTTTTGGGACATCAGGAAAACGCCTCATTCGGAGAAGACAAGGTGAGCGCTACCACCAGTCTTGTCTCATGCCAACTGTTAAGCATCCTGAAACCATTCATGTGTGGGTTGCTTCTCTGCCAAGGGAATCGGCTCTCTCACAGTCTTGCCTAAAAACACAGCCGTGAATAAAGAATGGTACCAGAATGTCCTCCAAGAGCAACTTCTCCCAACCCTCCAAGAGTAGTTTGGCGATCAACAATGCCTTTTCCAGCATGATGGAGCACCTTGCCATAAAGCAAAGGTGATAACTAAATGGCTCAGGGAACAAAACATAGAGATTTTGGGTCCATGACCTGGAAACTCCCCAGATCTTAATCCCATTGAGAACTTGTGGTCAATCATCAAGAGACGGGTGGACAAACAAAAACCTAAAAATTCTGACAAAATGAAAGCATTGATTGTGCAAGAATGGACTGCTATCAGTCAGGATTTGGTCCAGAAGTTGATTGAGAGCATGCCAGGGAGAATTGCAGAGGTCCTGAAGAAGAAGGGTCAACACTGCAAATATTGACTTGCTGCATTAACTCATTCTAACTGTCAATATAAGCTTTGTTACTCATATGTTTGGAATTATATTTCTGTCTGTGATAAAAAAAACATCTGTCAAAACACACATAAAAACCAGAGGGCAGCAGATCATGTGAAAATATAATATTTGTGTCATTCTCAAAACTTTTGGCCATGACTGTACACTATGGCTTGGGTAACACAGATGGTTGACTCTAAAGAGCTGTTTACTCTTACTATAGCCTGGAATCAGAGGTCTGCTCCAAAGCTTCAGTGTCTCCTAGTCAGCAGAGTAGCCACCGGCTGTAGATCTAATTACAATTTTTTTTTTAAATTAAATTTTTTATTTTAGAGGTGAAAAAGTACAAGAAAATACAATATACATTTTAATATCGGTAGTATAACTATAAATCTATGCATAACGACAGTACATTGGGGTACAGGGAGGGTTTTCCATCAATATCTAGATCAAGCATGTATTTTTCCATATGAAAGATAGAGCGAGAGGGAGCGAACCACGGCATACCACCAATCAATAGAGTGCGATTATGATCATTGTTGTGCCGACATCACGGATAACTTTAGTTGGGGACAGTTAGGGTGATCAAGGAGTGGAACAGGCTGCCACGAGAGGTGGTAAGTTCTCCTTCAATGGAAGTCTTCAAACAGAGGCTGGACAGACATCTGTCTGGGATGATTTAGAGAATCCTGCTTTGAGCAAGGGGTTGGACCAGATGGCCCAGGAGGTCCCTTCCAACTCTACCATTCTATGATTCTATGATAGGCGTCAGAGTTTTGCAAATCAATCCAATTCCTCCAAATCACACAGTATCTATCAATATCAGCCGGTGAGATGGCAATCAGATGCTCCATCCTATTAAGGAGGGAGATCTGCGCAAACCATTCCTCCACAGTGGGTGGGTCTCTGCTTTTCCAGTGTCGTGGAATGACATTCTTAGCAGCCTGTATTAGGTAGCCTATTGATGACCTTTTATTAACTACGTTTACTTATTGGTAACTGATAAAAGGAGGGCTTCTGGCGTATTAGGGATAGCCAAACCAGTTATTTTCTCCACCATATGTGTGACATTGTCCCTTCCCCCTCCCCACATCTCCAACATCTATCTGAGACCACTGGATACCATCTATGAAGGACTGCTGGTACCCGGTACCATCTAGAGATAATTTTGAAGGAGGTATCTTGAGCTTTGGACCCTACTGAGGTTTTATGTGTTAGGAAGAAACATTTATCCCATTGTGAGTCAAGAAGGACTTCCCCAGTTCCCTTTCCCATGCAACGCAGAATCCTGGCCTATTGTCAGTTACCTGGGCAATGAGGATATTATACAGTAGGGAGATGGAGTGTGTAGGGGGTGACAATGATAGGCTCAATTTTTCAAAGTTTGTGAGATCTCTATGAAGATGTGTGCGCTTCTTCACAGTTGAATAGAAGTGTTGTAACTGGCTATATTCAAATTTTGCCTTCGGGAAGTGGCTGTTCCCTGTAACAAGTCATTGAGGGGGAGCAGCAAAGTATTGGAGATGACATGAGAAAATAATATCGGATGGGATTTATTTGAACCAAGAAATCTATTTGCAGATAGTCCTGGTGGGAAATCTGGATTATCTGAAATCGGGAGCAAGGGGCCCTGGGGTCGATTGAGGATAATCTTTTTATTTGGCGTCTCAAAGCCAAAGCAGTGGCATAAGTACTATATGACATGAGGCCAAGAGAGGGGATAATTAAATGGGCGCACCAGGGGAGAGTGATAAGAGCTTTAGGACAAATGGATTGAGCTATTTGACCCACAATTTCCCCTCCGAATGATGGAAGAACTCCAGGATTCTAGCGTGTACTGCTGCCATGTAATACCTTCTACAATCCGGAAGGCTAAGGCCCCCCTTTTGTTTGTGTCTGATCAGAATGTCCCCCCGAATGCGTGGACGCTAGAGTTGAGCGATACTTTCCGATATCCAAAAGTATCGGAATCGGAATGGTATCGCCGATACCATTAAAATATCGGCGATACCCGATACCGATACCGGAAGTCCCATGTAAATCTATGGGAACAAAATATCGCAACTAAAAAAACCTCTTTCTTTCCTTGTAAACACTAAATATACACACATAGAATACATATATATATATATATATATATATATATACATACATGTCATTGTGACATATATATATATACATATATGTATAGTTTATACACTTCTACATAGTAAAATATCCTCTGATTCAATTGCCGGGTAAAGTCGGCTTCTGTGAAAAGACAGAAGCACCCGACATGAAATGACACTTGGTGTACATAGGGTTAACCATGTCTTTTCATGTCGTTTGCTATCTGATTTGCACATACAATTACATCAGTCTATGTGTGCAAAATTTCACACCTGTAGGGGTTAATTAAAGGTGTAAATTCGTTGTAAAAAAAACGGACTTTTTTGCTACGAATTTACACCTTTAATTAACCCCTACAGGTGTGAAATTTTGCACACTTACACTCATGTAATTGTTTGTGCAAATCAGATATCAAACTACATGAAAAGACATGGTTAACCCTATGTACACCAAGTGTCATTTCAAATGACACTTGGTGTACATAGGGTTAACCATGTCTTTTCATGTCGTTTGCTATCTGATTTGCACATACAATTACATCAGTCAATGTGTGCAAAATTTCACACCTGTAGGGTTAATTAAAGGTGTAAATTCGTTGTAAAAAAAACGGACTTTTTTGCTACGAATTTACACCTTTAATTAACCCCTACAGGTGTGAAATTTTGCACACTTACACTTGTTATGTTTCGGTAGCTGAGGAGTGCAGGTACAATAACCCCAAAGCCTGAAAAAATGCATCAACATCACTCAAAACAGGATCCCCAGGTATCAAGGAAAAAGCCCAATCCTGAGGATCGCCGCGCAGGAGAGAGATGATAATTTGAACCTGCTGCGCTGCGTTTCCTGAGGACTTAGATTTTAAGGCAAAAAACAATTTACAATTATTTTTGAAATTCTGAAACTTAGCTCGATCCCCTAAAAACAAATCTGGCATGGGGATCCTAGGTTCCACAACAGGCAACCTAGCAAGATATGCAGCAATACTCTGAACCTCAGTGGCAAGCTGATCCACACGGCCAGACAACTGTGCAAACTCCATTGGGAGAAAAGATCCTCCCCAGCACCCAGAGATACAGAGGGAAAAAACATGCAGCAAACAGAAAAATATCTCTGACAACTCTGACAACCTTTTTTCTTTCACAATATTTTTTCCCTTCTGTGAGTACCATACAATTTTCAATTTTTAGGCCGGTGATACTGTTATGTTTCGGTAGCTGAGGAGTGCAGGTAAAAAAGGCAATACACCAGAGCAGTTGGAATCTATGAGATTGCAGTACCCTGACTAACCACCACGACTAGAGGCAGCCGTGGAGCGTTCCTACGTTGGTCCTAGACGCCTCGTCACAGCCTGAGAAACTAACTACACCTAAAGATAGAAATAGGAAAGCTATCTGCCCCGGAGCAGAACCCCAAAGATAATAGAAAGCCCCCAAAGATGTAATGGCGGTTAGACAAGAGGAAATACAGACACAGAAAGAAAATAGTATGAGCAAACGCTGGGGCCCAAACTATCTAAATAGAAAAGGACAGGAAGGGCACTTACTGCAATCCCAGAAATCCCTGAAAAGCACCAACTATACTAATTTCAAAATCACCTGAGATCACACGACCTCTACCACCTAAATTAGTTCTCTGGTGTAACAAAATCAAAACAGCAGCCACTGAAAAAACTGAAAAAAGCAAAAGTACAAAACTCAGTGGCTGAACTAAACAGAGAGGGCAAAAGCCCCCGGAGGGGACCCTGAAGGCCCCCACAGAAGTGCAGGACAAAATGAAAAAATACAGCACAAACACAAAAGAAGATAATGTCTTATCTGTTAGCAGGAGATGCAGACACGACACAGCAGGCTACAAGGGAAACTGGAAAGAAGGATTCAGACCAGAACAATTGATCACCGGCAACCCTGATGGGAAAATGACTCCCTTATATAAGACCAGTCAGTAACACCTGATTCCCAGTCCTCACAATCTTCACTAGCACCGCTTGTAACCACCAGAGGGAGCCTCTGCTCAGAACTCATCTCAAACCCATTCACAACAGTACCCCCCCCTTGAGGAGGGGTCACCGAACCCTCATTAGAGCAACCAGGTCGGTCAGGATGAGTTCTATGATACGCACGGATAAGTCTCCTAGCATGGATGTCCGAAGCAAACACCCAAGAATTGTCTTCCTGACCATAACCTCTCCATTTAACCAAATACTGGAGTTTCCGTCTAGAAAAACGAGAATCCAATATTTTCTCAACCACATACTCCAGATTGCCCTCAACCAAAACAGGGTCAGGAGGCACAGCAGCAGGAACCACTGGCTCAACAAACCTCTTCAACAAGGACTTGTGGAACACGTTATGGATCTTAAATGTCCCTGGAAGAAGCAAACGAAAAGAAACAGGATTAATAATCTCCATGATCTTATAAGGTCCAATGAACCTAGGCTTAAATTTAGGAGATGCTACTCTCATAGGAATATTCTTTGAGGACAACCAGACCAAGTCCCCCACTTTAAACCGAGGACCATCAGTCCTATGCCGGTTAGCAAACCGCTGGGCCTTCTCCTGAGAGAGGGACAACCTCTCCACTACCTGGTCCCAAATCTGTTGCATACGCTCCACAACAGAGTCAACACCTGGACAGACAGAAGCCTCCGTCTGTCCAGAAGAAAATCGAGGTGAAACCCAGAATTACAGAAAAACGAGACATCAAAGTGGCAGAGCTAGCCCTATTATTAAGAGCAAACTCAGCCAAAGGCAAAAAAGAGACCCAGTCATCCTGATCAGCAGACACAAAGCATCTTAGATAAGTCTCCAATGTCTGGTTTGTTCTCTCAGTTTGACCATTGGTCTGAGGATGAAATGCCGAGGAGAAAGACAATTGAACACCCAGTTTAGAACAAAAAGTCCTCCAAAATCTGGAAACAAACTGGACTCCTCTGTCAGACACAATGTTCCCAGGAATGCCGTGTAAACGAACCACGTGCTGAAGGAACAACGGCACCAATTCAGAGGAGGAAGGCAACTTAGGTAATGGCACAAGATGTATCATTTTGGAAAACCTATCACAAATTACCCAGATGGTGGTCATTCTCTGAGAAACAGGAAGATCGGAAATGAAATCCATAGAGATATGGGTCCATGGTCTCTTGGGCACAGGCAATGGCATCAACAAACCACTAGAGCGAGAGCAAGGCTTGGAGCGAGAGCAAGTCCCGCAGGACTGCACAAATTCCCTGACATCACGAGACAAGGTAGGCCACCAAAAGGACCGACTAACCAAGTCTCTGGTACCAAAAATTCCGGGATGCCCAGCCAATGCGGAACAATGAATCTCAGACATCACACTCTTTTTCCATTGGTCCGGGACAAACAATTTTCCAACAGGGCAGCGCTCGGGCCTATCCTCCTGACACCCCTCCAGAGCAAGTCTCAAATTGGGCGAGATGGCGGAAAGAACTACACCCTCTTTCAAAATAACAGAAGGATCAGATAACTCAGGAGAGTCCGCAAGGAAACTCCTCGAGAGGGCATCCGCCTTAACATTCTTAGTGCCAGGAAGAAAGGAAACCACAAAATTAAAACGTGTGAAAAACAAGGCCCACCTGGCCTGTCTAGGATTGAGTCGCTTGGCAGATTCCAGATAGACCAGATTCTTATGGTCCGTAAGGACCACCACCTGATGTTTGGCTCCCTCCAGCCAATGTCTCCACTCTTCAAAAGCCCACTTCATGACCAATAAATCCCGATTACCCACGTCATAATTACGTTCAGTAGGAGAAAATTTTGGAGAGAAAAAGGCACAAGGGTTACTTTTAGAGGTCTCTGGATCTTTTTGGGACAAAACGGCACCTGCCCCAATTTCAGAGGCATCAACCTCCACCTGAAATGGCAGAGAAACATCAGGCTGCCGTAGAACAGGAGCAGAAGTGAATCTCTGCTTAAGTTCCTGAAATGCAGAGACTGCCTCAGGAGGCCAATTCACCACATCAGAACCCTTTCTGGTCAAATCAGTTAATGGTTTAACAATAACCGAGAAATTACCAATAAATTTACGATAAAAATTGGCAAAACCCAAAAATCTCTGAAGAGCCTTTAATGAAGTAGGTTGGACCCAATCACAGATGGCCTGAACCTTGACCGGGTCCATTTCAATAACAGATGGGGACAAAATGAATCCCAGAAATGAGATCCTCTGTACGCCAAAAAGACACTTTGATCCCTTCACATACAGAGCATTCTCTCTCAAAATCTGGATTACAGTTCGAACATGTTTCACATGAGAGTCCCAGTCATTAGAAAAAATCAAGATATCATCCAAATAAACAATCAGAAATTTGTCCACAAAATCCCTGAAAATGTCATTCATGAAGGACTGGAAGACGGAAGGAGCATTAGTGAGCCCAAAGGGCATCACTAGGTACTCAAAATGCCCTTCAGGGGTATTGAATGCTGTCTTCCATTCATCCCCGTGCTTAATGCGAATAAGGTTATACGCCCCCCTGAGGTCAAGCTTGGTACACCAAGTAGCGTTTTTCACCCTGGAAAACAGGTCAGAAATCAAGGGTAACGGGTATTGATATTTCACAGTAATATTGTTCAAGAGACGATAATCAATACACGGCCTTAATGAACCATCTTTTTTGGCCACAAAGAAAAAACCGGCACCTAAGGGTGAAGAGGATGGTCTGATATGACCCTTCTCCAATGATTCCTTGATATAAGACCGCATAGCATCATGTTCAGGTACAGACAAGTTAAAAAGGCGACCTTTAGGGAATTTACTACCCGGCACTAATTCAATAGCGCAGTCATAGCTCCTATGGGGAGGCAAGGATGCAGATTTACTTTCGCTAAACACATCAGAAAAATCAATCAAAAAGTCAGGAACATCCTGAGCCTGGGGGGAGGCAGAAAAAACAGGAGTGTTGGTATTAACACATTGGCAGCCCCAACTGGTTACAGACACAGATTTCCAATCCAAAACAGGATTATGAGACTGTAACCAAGGGAAACCCAGCACGATAATGTCATGCAGATTATATAGAACCAAAAATTTGCAGCACTCCTGGTGATCAGGTTCAACCCTCATTATCACCTGAGTAGAAAACTGGGGTTTATTCTCAGCCAAAGGGGTAGAATCGATCCCCAGTAGGGGAATAGACTTCTGTAGGGGAATCAAGGGAAACCCACAACGTTTAGCAAAATCATAATCCATCAGGTTAATAGCTGCTCCAGAATCAACGAAAGCCTGAGCAGAAAATGAGGACAGAGAGCATATCAGAGTGACAGTTAATAAAAACTTAGTCTGAACACTACCCAAGACAACTGAGCGTGCAAAACGTCTTCCCCGCTTAGGGCAGACTGAAATAGCATGAGAGGCATCACCACAGTAGAAACATAACCCATTGCGCTTTCGAAAATCATGACGCTGTGCCCCAGACACCACTCTATCACACTGCATGGATTCAGAAGCTGGTTCACAAGGCAACACCATTCCACGCATACTTCTCCGCTCACGCAAACGTCTGTCAATTTGAATCGCTAATGACATAGAATCATTGAGACCAGAGGGGACAGGGAATCCCACCATAACATCCTTTACATTATCTGACAGACCCTTCCGGAAAAGGGCCGCCAAAGCGTCGTCATTCCATTTGGTCAGGACTGCCCACCTACGGAATCTCTGACAGTATAACTCTGCGTCATCAAGCCCCTGATTTAATGCCAACAAGGCTTTTTCAGCTTGATCAGTGACGTTAGGCTCATCGTACAATAACCCCAAAGCCTGAAAAAATGCATCAACATCACTCAAAACAGGATCCCCAGGTATCAAGGAAAAAGCCCAATCCTGAGGATCGCCGCGCAGGAGAGAGATGATAATTTGAACCTGCTGCGCTGCGTTTCCTGAGGACTTAGATTTTAAGGCAAAAAACAATTTACAATTATTTTTGAAATTCTGAAACTTAGCTCGATCCCCTAAAAACAAATCTGGCATGGGGATCCTAGGTTCCACAACAGGCAACCTAGCAAGATATGCAGCAATACTCTGAACCTCAGTGGCAAGCTGATCCACACGGCCAGACAACTGTGCAAACTCCATTGGGAGAAAAGATCCTCCCCAGCACCCAGAGATACAGAGGGAAAAAACATGCAGCAAACAGAAAAATATCTCTGACAACTCTGACAACCTTTTTTCTTTCACAATATTTTTTCCCTTCTGTGAGTACCATACAATTTTCAATTTTTAGGCCGGTGATACTGTTATGTTTCGGTAGCTGAGGAGTGCAGGTAAAAAAGGCAATACACCAGAGCAGTTGGAATCTATGAGATTGCAGTACCCTGACTAACCACCACGACTAGAGGCAGCCGTGGAGCGTTCCTACGTTGGTCCTAGACGCCTCGTCACAGCCTGAGAAACTAACTACACCTAAAGATAGAAATAGGAAAGCTATCTGCCCCGGAGCAGAACCCCAAAGATAATAGAAAGCCCCCAAAGATGTAATGGCGGTTAGACAAGAGGAAATACAGACACAGAAAGAAAATAGTATGAGCAAACGCTGGGGCCCAAACTATCTAAATAGAAAAGGACAGGAAGGGCACTTACTGCAATCCCAGAAATCCCTGAAAAGCACCAACTATACTAATTTCAAAATCACCTGAGATCACACGACCTCTACCACCTAAATTAGTTCTCTGGTGTAACAAAATCAAAACAGCAGCCACTGAAAAAACTGAAAAAAGCAAAAGTACAAAACTCAGTGGCTGAACTAAACAGAGAGGGCAAAAGCCCCCGGAGGGGACCCTGAAGGCCCCCACAGAAGTGCAGGACAAAATGAAAAAATACAGCACAAACACAAAAGAAGATAATGTCTTATCTGTTAGCAGGAGATGCAGACACGACACAGCAGGCTACAAGGGAAACTGGAAAGAAGGATTCAGACCAGAACAATTGATCACCGGCAACCCTGATGGGAAAATGACTCCCTTATATAAGACCAGTCAGTAACACCTGATTCCCAGTCCTCACAATCTTCACTAGCACCGCTTGTAACCACCAGAGGGAGCCTCTGCTCAGAACTCATCTCAAACCCATTCACAACATACACTCATGTAATTGTTTGTGCAAATCAGATATCAAACTACATGAAAAGACATGGTTAACCCTATGTACACCAAGTGTCATTTCATGTCGGGTTCTGCATTTTCACAAAAGCCGGCAATTGAATTAGCGGCTATTATACTATGTAGAAGTGTATGAACTATAAATATAAATATATATATATATGTTCACAAATTCAATGACATGTATATATATATATATGAGGTGTAAAATTGCTGAAAAAAAATGCGTGGGCTCCCGCCCTATTTTCGCAACCAGACAGACAAAGCCAGTGAGTGGGAGCAGATAATAGCCCAGAGAGGGACCATTTTTTTTGCCCCCCCCCGGCTACTTAACATCTGCCCCCAGACACCCCAGAAAGGGCAAATCTATAATTAGATTTGCCCTTTCTGGCACTTTGCCCGTCTATTCCCATTGCCCTGTAGCGGTGGCGAATGGGTTAATAAGGGGTTAAAATGACCTTGCAATTGAAAGGTCACTTTAAGCCAGGTTAATAATTGAGAGCTGTCAATTAGACAACTATCAATTATTAATCCTATTGTATGAAAGAAAAATCAAACACACACACTTTAATAAAAAAGAAGTTTAATGAAATAATCACACAGTTTTTGACCATATTTTATTTACCTGCTAAAACCATTTCCTGTAATAAAAATAAAATAATAAAGCAAAATTATTCTTACCAATCCGATGCACAGTTAGGTCCCACGGTGTAATCCTTCAGAAAGGGTTAATGTTTACTGCAGGGACCGCAGCTAATGCTGCAGCCTCACAGTAAACCCCCAAATGAATGAGTTCCTCTCCTGGCTGACAGGAGAGGAAGTGGAAAGCTTAATTGATTGCTTTCCACTTTCACTTCAGGTCAGCCAGGGACACCATCAGTGACGTCAGAGGGAACTGATTAACAAAAATAGGGGTTCCCTTCGAAAAAAAAATGGCGTGGGGTCCCCCCTATTTTTGTTAACCAGCCAGATGAAGCAGACCGCTGAGGCCTGGATTTTCAGGCTGTTAAGGAGCCAAGATCCATGGACCTTGCCAGCCTGATAATACCAGGCCACAGCAGTCTGCATATCTTGGCTGATTAACAAAAATAGGGGATCCCCTCGAAAAAATTGGCGTGGGGTTCCCCCTATTTTTGTTAACCAGCCAGATGAAGCAGACCGCTGAGGCCTGGTTTTCCAGGCTGGTACGGAGCCAAGATCCATGGACCTTGCCAGCCTGATAATACCAGGCCACAGCAGTCTGCATATCTTGGCTGATTAACAAAAATAGGGGATCCCCTCGAAAAAAATTGGCGTGGGGTCCCCCCTATTTTTGTTAACCAGCCAGATGAAGCAGACCGCTGAGGCCTGGTTTTTCAGGCTGGTAAGGATCCAATATCCATGGACCTTGCAAGCCTGATAATACCAGGCCACAGCAGTCTGCTTAGCTTGGCTGGTTAACAAAAATAGAGGATCCCCTCGAAAAAAAAACGGCATAGGGGTCCCCCTATTTTTGTTAACCAGCCAAGTAAAATGCAGATTGCTGCGGCCTGGTATTAAAAGACTGTCAAGGCCCATGGATTTTGGCCCTCAACAGCCTGATAATACCAGGCTACAGCAGCCCCACATTTGGCGCATCAAAAGATGTGCCAATTGTGCCACTTTACCCGGCTCTTCCCACTTGCCCTGTAGCGGTGGCAAGCGGGGTAATAAGGGGTTAATGTCACCGTTGATTGCACGGTGACAATAAGCCCGGTTAATAATGGATAGGCGTCAATAAGACACCGATCCATTATTAATCCCAAAGTTTTTAAATGTGTAAAAAAAAGACACAGCAAGAAAAAAGTATTTTAATGAAATAAAAGAGACAACACAGTTTTCATTTTTTTTATTACTCTCTCATTCCTGCGACGCCATCGATCTCCTGTAAAAAAAGAAAAAAAACAAACCAACAGTATACCACCTGTCCGACGCAGTCCATAGTAACGACAGTCCCACGGCGATCCAGCTCTGCTACATCGCAATGACAGGCAGAGCCTGTCATTGCAACGCAGCACAGCTGATTACCTGCTTCCCCGGCGGTGACGTCATCGGACTGCTTTACGGCCGGGATTACCCAGCAGTCACTGCAGTTATCGCGAGAAACTGCATGTGACCGCCGGGGAGAAGAGGATGGCGGCCATGAAGCAGTCCAGGACGTGACCGCCGGAGATCTTCTGCCAGGTAAGTGCCGCTGACTCCTGACAGACCCGACAGACGGACACTGACAGTGACAGTGACATCCCGATTCCGGTATCCGATATGACGAAAATATCGGAACTCGGAATCGGAATTCCGATACAGCCAATATCGGCCGATACCCGATATTTGCAGTATCGGAATGCTCAACCCTAGTGGACGCCCACTTGCCCAGGTAAATCTGAAAAAGCTACTGCGTAGTCTTTTCCAAAAATTTGAGGGAATTACCACGGGAATGGTTTGGAAGAGGTATAAGAGTTTAGGTAGGACGTTCATTTTTAGTATATTTATTCAGCTGAACCAGGAAAAATCCTTTACCGTCCAAGAAGTAAGATCTCTATGGAGTTGTTCAATAAAGGGCCCAAAATTAAGAAAAAATAGATGGGAGAGGTCACTATCAATACGAATTCCTAAGTATTTGATACCCTCTGAGGGCCAGGCAAAGGGAAAGTTGGACTGGATAGAATCCTGTATGGATTTGGGGAGGGCAACATCGAGGGCCTCAGACTTCGCTGCATTGATTTTAAAATTTGACCATGTACCAAAGTGATCTATTTCAGCCATAACAGCAGTGATGGATATATGTGGTTCAGTGATATATACTAGAACATCATCATTCATCAGCAAATGCAGATTACTTGTACTCGGTGCCTCCCACCTCAATCCCCCTAATATTGGGGTTATCGTGAATTGATGAGAGCAGGTGCTCCATCATTAGGATGTATAAGAGAGGGGACAGAGGACATCCCTGCCTTGTCCCATTGGTGATTATGAAAGGTGATGATAATGTTCCATTTATCTTCAGCCTAGCTGACGGATTGCGATACAGAGCCATGATTTTGGCTATAAAAGGGTCCCCTACCCCAAGCTTTTTAAGAGAATAATATATGGTGTGCCAGGAGACTCTATGGAATGCTTTCTCAGCATCCAACGAGAGTATCTAATTACAAATTTTTAACTGCATCTAGCCCAGACAATAATTTTGGGCCTAGAAGCAGTGTCTGCTAGTCAGCGGATTAACCCAGCTGTTAAGCAAGCTACCTGTAGATTGGACACTTAATTTTTTCAAAGGAAATGCTTTGGGCCCCCGGGACAATCAGTGAAGAACATCGGGGAGGCACCCCAAGGTACAGGGGCTGTGACTAGCGGTAGGACGCCTTGCGGTGGACCGCCAAGCTCGATCCTTATAAAGGCTTTTTAACTGCAGCAGCTTTACTGGACGCTACAGGAGCTGGAACTCTTTTTTATTAATAAAGTATAAAACACATACAACATATACATAAACCAAAACATCAATTCAAAACGAAAAACGATACCGAAAGAAATAACCAGACACACGGTCCCTCAAGTTCTTGTCATCATTGCCTGAAGTCTTTTTTCCTTCCTCCTCCACATGAGTCCGCTTGCAGAACTTCACAGCTCTACAGGGACCCCCAGCAGGAAACCCTCCAAAGAAAAAGGGAAAACAAAAAAGAAACAACCCATATTCACTCTTTCACCTACATACACACCGCACTTATTCACCATATTTACATATTTACAGGAAAAAAAACAACAAAAGGATTTGGCCCACTGCCCCAACGCAAAACACAAAAAGGCCATTCTGGCCGCCTCAATACAATACTTAACCTCCTAGAAATATATATATATTTTTTTTTTTCTTTTCCTTTTACCCCCCACCTCACCACAGGTCCATTAGTTCATGGCCTCTTCACTGCAAGACTTGGGTCCATATAATGTTTATGCCCCCATTTCCACATCTAAGCATTTTTCTTTTGGGTCCGTGGGTCCATGGCAAGTTTCTTGCCCACTGCCCTTCAAAAATTTTCTCCAAAACCCCAAACCCCCCCAGACAACCCCCACCCAACCTAACTATATCCCCACAATCAACAATCTACAGACACTCAAAATAATCATCTTAATAAACCATATAATATATACAATACAATATAATTACAAAACACAATTTACACTTTACAACACTACAATATATGCCATGACTACAACATAACCAATTTCTTTAAACATTTCTTATCTTACAAGGCCCAAGTTTGGTGCCTGCAAGCCTCAATATCCATTCTTATTTTATTGCAAAACAAAAAGCTACTGTCATGTGTGCATCGCCACGAAGATCGTCGCGGTTGCACATTCTGACTTCTCACAGCTGAGTTGCTGTTTCTTTGTGTTTGGCAGTTAGGGAGTTAATTCTGTCTGTGCTCAGTTCTGGGACTGGGTGCAGTTTCTTCCGGCTGCAATTAATTATTTGTTGATTGGTTTCCTTTAAATCTCTGGTTGTCTGTGTTGGGAGTTGCCAGTGAAATTCTTCATGCAGACCACAGATAGGATTGTATCTGTATAGACTTAAGTTAAAGAGCTCCTTAGTTGTTTTAAGCTCACCTTGCTTAGAGTTTAATATCCCAGATCATTTATGTTCCTTCTGTGTTTGAGTGTGTATGCAAGTCTGTGTTTTCTCCAGTCTGTCTTATATGTCTAATCTGTGTATTTAGCAGAGATCAGCCCATATCCCTTTGGTGGTAATCAGAATCCTTCTTAGGACTGATTACAGGGTTCAGGGACTGATAGGAGACAGGGTTAGGCTGGAGACTTGGACCTCTGAACCATTATCAGTACCTCCAAGGTGAGGGATTAGTTAGGACCCCAGTTTAGGGTCAGGTTAGACCCCCGGTCCTCCTCTTTCCTGTGACAGTGTATCAAGTCCTCAAGATTAACCCTGAGTTCAACGGATATCGTGTCAGGTAAATCTATTCTATATTTACATGCTGATGTTGCTAATCTATATGTTGTATAGAGTGTTGTTCTTTTAAGAATAGTTTACTGACATCGTACACATATCATAAGACCGCGTGACATTTTCACTGGCCCATAAAATTATTCCCAGTTGCCATGGATCCAGTAGCCCAGCTGGCTCTGCAGTTGCAGGGATTATCCATGGAGCTGACGGACATTAAGTCCAAAGTTTTGTCTCCCTCGGAGCAAACCAGATTTGAACCTAAAGTAGCTCTCCCGGACAGGTTCACTGGTGGGCGAGACAAATTTTTTACCTTCAGGGAAGCATGTAAATTGTATTTTCGGCTTCGGCCTCGATCATCAGGGAGTGAAGAGCAGAGAGTGGGAATTGTTATCTCGCTCCTACAAGGGGACCCTCAATCCTGGGCCTTCTCCCTTCCTCCGGGATCCCGGCTCTACAGTCAGTAGATCGATTTTTTACTGCCCTGGGTTTGGTATATGATGACCCAGATCGGGTCTCTCTTGCTGAGACAAAATTACGTAAGATACAGCAGGGAGATCGTCCGGCGGAGGAATTTGCTTCTGAGTTCCGTAGATGGGCCACAGATACTCAGTGGAATGACCCAGCTCTTAGGAGCCAGTTTTGTCATGGGCTTTCTGACAAATTAAAGGACGTTTTGGCTCAGTATGATTCTCCTCCATCACTGGAGGCTGCTATGGCCCTAGCTATCCGTACTGATAGACGGCTCCGGGAGAGGTGCGAGGTAACTCCGCCCCCTGTTGTTTCTCCACCTACTACTAAAGTCCCTTATGTTGAGGTTCCCCTTGTCTGTTCGGAGGAGCCTATGCAGTTGGGGGGACATCATTTCGTAGGAGGGGATTGGCGGTACGCCGCAGGACTAGAAGGTGTTTCTTCTGCGGGAAAGAGGGACATTTTGTTGGGGGATGTCCATCCCGTGCCTTGTTGAGCAAAAAGTCGCCGGAAAACTGTTAATCCCAGGTTGTGTGGTGGACGACAACCTGGGAGTATGTATTTCGTCCGCTAGTTCTTCTCAGTTCCTTGTACCAGTGGAGGTGGTGGTTGGTACGAGAGTGGAGAGATTTTCTGTTCTTCTTGATAGTGGGTCCGGGGCTAATCTGGTTGACGCTCAGTTTGCTCAGGCTCAAGGTATGCATCTGAGTGTATTGGTCAAACCGATCCCTATATTCTCCATTGACGCCAGGCCTCTCGGCCAAGGTAGCTTTGTTCATGAGGTTCATAACATTGACCTTCGGGTAGGGGCAATACATAGGGAACTATTATCTTGTTATGTGTTGGAGGGTCTACCTACTCCTATTGTGTTGGGACTTCCTTGGTTGGTTAAACATAACCCTGTGATTAATTGGCAGTCCAGAGATATAAGCCAATGGGGGGAGTTTTGCAAAAGTAACTGCATGAACACAGTCATCAGTGCGGTCGTGCCTAGTACTTTGCCTCCTTTTTTGGAGGACTTTGGGGATGTGTTCTCTGAGGAGGGGTGTCAGGAGTTGCCTCCTCATCGCGTGTATGACTGCTCTATTAATTTACTTCCTGATGCTAAGTTACCTAAAGCTAGGTTATATAACCTTTCTGGTCCTGAGAGGCAGGCTATGAAAGATTATATTTCGGAAAGTCTGGCCAAAGGGCATATTAGACCTTCATCTTCCCCAGTGGCCGCGGGGTTCTTCTTTGTGAAGAAAAAAGATGGAGGCCTACGCCCTTGCTTGGATTTCCGCGAACTTAATCGGATTACTGTTCGAGATCCGTATCCACTCCCTCTGATTCCTGATCTCTTCAATCAAATTGTTGGCGCCACATGGTTCTCTAAATTGGATCTCAGGGGGGCGTATAATCTGATTAGGATAAAAGAGGGGGATGAGTGGAAAACGGCGTTTAACACGCCGGAGGGACATTATGAGAACCTTGTCATGCCTTTTGGTCTGACTACTGCACCAGCAGTATTCCAACATTTTGTTAATGACATTTTTCGTCATCTGGTGGGGCTGTTTGTGGTCGTATATTTGGATGACATTTTAATTTACTCACCAGATCTTGTGTCTCACCAGGAGCATGTGAGACAGGTGTTGCAGATCTTGCGAGACAATAAACTATACGCCAAACTGGAAAAGTGTGTATTCGCCGTACAGGAACTTCAGTTTTTGGGTTTCTTGGTGTCAGCCTCCGGTTTCCGTATGGACCCTGAAAAGGTGAGAGCAGTGCTTGAATGGGATCAGCCAGAGGATCTTAAGGCTCTGCAGCGTTTTCTGGGGTTTGCTAACTACTACCGGAAATTTATTTGTAATTTCTCATCTGTTGTCAAACCTCTCACTGACATGACAAGAAAAGGGACGGATTTTTCTAAATGGTCGGACAAAGCTTGCCAAGCTTTTTCCTCTTTGAAAAAATGTTTTGCTTCGGCACCCGTTCTCATCCAACCAGATGCATCACAGCCGTTCGTTGTGGAGGTGGACGCGTCTGACGTAGGGGTGGGTGCAATATTGTCCCAGGGTCCGTCCCCTGGTAAATGGCATCCGTGCGCTTTCTTTTCTAAAAAATTGTCGTCCGCCGAAAGGAATTATGATATCGGCAATAGGGAACTTTTGGCCATTAAGTTGGCTTTTGAAGAATGGCGTCACTTTTTGGAGGGGGCAGTCCACCCGGTCACCGTCATTACTGATCACAAGAACCTGCTGTATTTGGAATCTGCTAAGCGTCTGAATTCCAGACAAGCTCGATGGTCGTTGTTTTTTACCAGGTTTAATTTTGTTGTCACTTATCGCCCTGGATCTAAGAATGTTAAGGCGGATGCCTTGTCTCGCAGTTTCCCAGGGGCCGGGAAAATGGATGACCCGATTCCTATCCTTCAGGAGGGGGTGGTAGTGTCGGCTGTATGTTCTGAGCTTGAGGAGGAGGTGTTAGAGGCTCAGGGGGACGCCCCTGCAGGACCTCCAGGGAGACTGTTTGTCCCAAATCAGTTGAGACAAAAGGTTATTGAGGCACATCATAATTCTGCTTTAGCAGGACATCCAGGGAGTAAGGCTACTTTAGATCTCCTTTCTCGCCGGTTTTGGTGGCCTAATGTTAATAAAGATGTTTTAACTTTTGTCGCGTCCTGTGGGGTTTGTGCTCGCTCTAAGACCCCTCATACCCGTCCGTCTGGGACCCTCTTACCCTTGAAACTTCCGGAGCGTCCATGGACTCATTTGTCTATGGACTTCATCACGGACCTTCCTCAGTCGTCAGGGAAGACTGTCATACTGGTGGTTGTTGACAGGTTCAGTAAGATGGCACATTTCATTGCTCTTCCTGCCCTCCCTAATGCTAAAACTCTGGCGCAGGTGTTCATTGGGGAGATTGTGAGACTTCATGGGTTGCCTTCTGATGTGGTGTCAGATAGGGGGTCTCAGTTTGTGTCCAAGTTTTGGAGGGCATTTTGTTTACGTCGGGGGATGCAATTGTCATTTTCCTCGGCTTTTCATCCGCAGACCAATGGTCAGACAGAGCGTCTGAATCAAAGCCTAGAGACTTATCTTCGGTGTTTTGTCTCAGAGAACCAGGAGGACTGGTCTTCTTTCTTGCCTCTGGCAGAGTTCGCTCTTAACAACAGGCGGAGCGAGTCCACTGGTAAGTCCCCGTTTTTTGGGGCATATGGTTTTCATCCCCAGTTTTGTACATTCAATGGGGGGGGCCCTTCTGGGGTTCCTGAGGAGGAGCGTTTCTCGTCGTCACTTGCTTCAGTGTGGAGAGGTGTATTGAATAATCTGAGTGCTATGGGGAACCGTTATAAACGTATGGCTGATAGGAGGAGAGTTTCTGGTCCAGATCTTAATGTGAACGATCTGGTATGGTTGTCTACCAGGAATATAAAACTTAAAGTTCCCTCCTGGAAGCTGGGCCCCAGATTCATCGGGCCGTACAGGATCAGTTCCATAATTAATCCTGTGGCATTTCGTCTGGACCTCCCGCCTACGTTTAAAATTCATAATGTGTTCCACAAGTCATTACTTAAGAGGTACGTGGCACCAGTCATACCATCACCTCTACCTCCTCCTCCAGTGGTGGTCAATGGTAACTTGGAGTTTCAAGTGTCAAAGATCATTGACTCACGTCTGAATCGCCGGTCCCTTCAGTACTTGGTGCATTGGAAGGGGTATGGTCCAGAGGAGAGGACGTGGGTTCCTGCGTCTGACATTAACGCAGATCGTTTGGTGCGGACCTTCCACAGAACTCACCCGGGCAAACCTGGCCCTGAGGGTCCGGAGGCCCCTCGTAGAAGGGGGGGTACTGTCATGTGTGCATCGCCACGAAGATCGTCGCGGTTGCACATTCTGACTTCTCACAGCTGAGTTGCTGTTTCTTTGTGTTTGGCAGTTAGGGAGTTAATTCTGTCTGTGCTCAGTTCTGGGACTGGGTGCAGTTTCTTCCGGCTGCAATTAATTATTTGTTGATTGGTTTCCTTTAAATCTCTGGTTGTCTGTGTTGGGAGTTGCCAGTGAAATTCTTCATGCAGACCACAGATAGGATTGTATCTGTATAGACTTAAGTTAAAGAGCTCCTTAGTTGTTTTAAGCTCACCTTGCTTAGAGTTTAATATCCCAGATCATTTATGTTCCTTCTGTGTTTGAGTGTGTATGCAAGTCTGTGTTTTCTCCAGTCTGTCTTATATGTCTAATCTGTGTATTTAGCAGAGATCAGCCCATATCCCTTTGGTGGTAATCAGAATCCTTCTTAGGACTGATTACAGGGTTCAGGGACTGATAGGAGACAGGGTTAGGCTGGAGACTTGGACCTCTGAACCATTATCAGTACCTCCAAGGTGAGGGATTAGTTAGGACCCCAGTTTAGGGTCAGGTTTGACCCCGGTCCTCCTCTTTCCTGTGACAGTGTATCAAGTCCTCAAGATTAACCCTGAGTTCAACGGATATCGTGTCAGGTAAATCTATTCTATATTTACATGCTGATGCTGCTAATCTATATGTTGTATAGAGTGTTGTTCTTTTAAGAATAGTTTACTGACATCGTACACATATCATAAGACCGCGTGACAGCTACATTGTGTCATGCAATAGCCCACCACCAGGAGACTGGAGCCCTAAGAGGCCCTGTCCCTTACCAACAACACATTCACCCTGTCCCTTGCAATTAAAACTGTCCCTATTTCTGTCCCTAACCAAAAAGTCCCTATCTAACCCTACTCTACCTAACTTAACTAACTCTCTATCTATCCCTACAACTGCCCCTCCTGTCCCTATCTGCCCCTACTTCTCTCCCTCAACACCCCACACCACCTTATGCTATCCCTACCACCATTCACACACAAAACTTTCCCTTGAGTGTGTTTTTAAAAGGAGAAGCCCTCCAAAGCCACGAGGCCCTCCTCACACTCAACCTCTCGAACTCCAAAGAACGCACCTTCCCCAGGTCACCCAAGATGTTACTAACCACCTCATCCCGGGGGAGGGCTTTCTGTTGCGTCGATACTAAACACCGTGCATTCCACGTGTAAAACCTGACCACTACGCTAACTAGGAATAAAGTGCTCCGCTCTCGGCCACCCAGGGATCTGAACGCCCCATAAACCCACTCGGCGTAGGAAAGGGACGCCAGCCGCTGCCAACGTATGGAAGCAACCACCCTGTTGTAAACCTCTGCATTAAAGGGACACTGAAGGAGGAAGTGCTCCATGCTTTCCAGCACGTCGCCACACTCCTCACGGGGACAACCCCGATCATCGGAGTTCCTGTACTTCAGGTTGTCCCTTACATACAGTCTCCCGTGAAAGCAGCGCCAGGACAAGTCCCAAAACTTCGTGGGGATCCGCTTTGAATTTAAAAGCCCGAGCCCCACCTCCAGGTCCCGGCCTGGGCAATCCCTGAGGACCAGGGGCTTCTGGAAATGGGTCAACAGAACCCTTCTGTCAAGACATTGTCTCGACATGGTCCTGATTTCCCTCATTTCCAGACCCCACCGGCGGATTACCTTCAGAACCGGGGTAGCGTAAGCCGGGAGATGTCCGTGAGGTGTACAGAGATCCTTCACTTGCCCTCCTGTCTCCCATTCCTGGAAGAAGGGCCGAAACCAACCCCTGCAGGAGAATACCCACGGAGGAGCCCTCTCTAGCCAGAGGTTGGAAATATTGGCTGTAAGAAAGGTGTTCACTAAGAACACTACTGGGTTGACCATACCCAACCCACCTAGTCTCCTCGTACGGTACGTGACCTCCCTCTTGATTAGGTTGAGCCTATTCCCCCATAACAGCTGGAAGAGCAGGCTGTAAACCCGTGTCCAGAGAGGTTCTGGCAAGATGCACACACTGCCCAGGTAAATTAACAAGGGAAGCAGAAAGCCTTTAGCCAAGCCAACCCTTTCCCTCAGGGTTAAAGACCAACCCTTCCACTGGTCCACCTTTTGGGCCATCTTGAGTCTGCCCTCCCAATTTTGCTGGGGGTAGTCCCCGGGGCCAAATTCGATGCCTAGAATTTTTGCGGAGGCCTGGGGCTCTGGAAAGGGTGCCCGGGAGATCAAAACTAGGATCTCCCCTCCCAGCCAGAGACTCTCACACTTTTCCCGGTTGATCATGGACTTGGATGCCTCCGAGTAACGCACGACCTCGGACATGACCCAATCCGCCTCCCCTCTCGAGGATACGAAAAGGGAAACATCGTCAGCGTACGCCACCACCCTCAGAGGGGGCCCAGAGCCCGCCTGGTCCATCCCGACTCCCACCAACGGTCCACTATCTACCCTCCTCAGGAAGGGATCGATCGCGAACGCGTATAAAAGTGGGCTCAGAGGACAGCCCTGATGGACCCCAGAACCCACCTCAAAAGGGCGCCCTGACCAACCGTTCACGAGCGGGAAAGTCTCAGCCCCTTGGTACAAGATCTCTAGCCAATTTACAAACCTCCCAGGCAGACCGTACCTTAAAAGGACAGACCAGAGGTACTCATGGTTAACCCGGTCAAAGGCTTTTGCTTGATCTAATGACAGTAGATACCCCTTCCAGTGACCTGCCCTACCCTGCTCCACTGCCTCTCGGACACCGAGCACAGCACTAAAAGTGCTGCGGCCTGGAACAGAGCAGTGCTGGGCCTCCGAAAGGAGCCGGGGTGCAAACTTGACCAGCCGATTAAACAACACCTTCGCCAGAACCTTCCGGTCCGTATTGAGAAGCGCTATGGGACGCCAATTCTCAATACGGGACGAGTCTTTACCCTTTGACAGGATAATCAGGGCTGACCTCCTCATTGAACCGGGAAGAGCGCCCGAGGAAAGACACTCATTAAACACCCCAGTCAAGAGGGGGACCAAGGAGTCCCCAAAGGTCTTATAGAACTCGGATGTTAAGCCATCCGGACCTGGCAATTTTTTGGGCCGAAGCCCATCAATGGCCAGTCTCACTTCCTCTTCCCTGATTGCTTCTGCCAAAACACCAAGAGAGGGATCATCCCCTGGCTCAGGGATGGTTTCAGCCAGGAAAGCCGACATCTCATCCCGATCCAGATCCCTCTTTCCAAGAGGCATGAGTAAAAGGACCTGATCACCTCCAGGATCCTGATTTGGATCTGTTCACGGACCCCGTACTGTCGATCAATCCTGTCACCATCTTACAATTCACTGACATCTTACAGTTCCTGTAGGGGTCGGGTGAGCGGTACTTCCCGAAATCCCTCTCAAAAACCAAAGATGTGTGCCTATCATACTGACACCTCTTAAGCAAAGACTTCACTCTGGAGATTTCCTCACGGTCACCTCCAGTCGAGACGAGCTGCTCGAGTTTCCTCCCCAGAGCCTGATACAAGCGATGCCTGTTCAGACTCCTGAGGCTCGAGAGCCGGCGGAAGAACCCCGCCACCCGCTTTTTGAAGATCTCCCACCACTCTGACTTACTACTACAGAGATCCAAAAGTGGTACCTGGCTCTGAAGAAAATCCTCGAAGGATTGTCTCACGTTCGCTTCTTCCAGCAGGGACGAATTCAGCTTCCACAGCCCTATTCCCATCCGGGGAGTCTCTGCAACATTCAGAGAAAAGAAAATTAGACAGTGATCGGAGAACTCCACCTCAACGGCGGACACAGCAGAAAAGATGGCATCCTCCTTTAAAAAAAACCTGTCTATTCTAGATCTACAGCTACCCCTATGATAGGTGAAACCCCCGTGGCCTGGGGTGTGCCGGATGTGGACATCCACCAGGCGAGCTTCACTGGCTATGCTATTAAGCGCGACGCTGTCATAAGCCAGGCGATCTCCAGGACCCCCCGATCACGGGACCTCGTAATGGTGTTGAAGTCCCCACCAAAGACCACCTGTCGACTTGTAAAAAGAAAGGGCTTAATCTTCAGGAAGAGACATTTCCGGTCCCACTTTGACTGTGGGCCGTAGATGTTTATGAGCCGCAGCTCTTGTCCCTCATGAAGACGTCAAGGACCAGGCACCTCCCCATTTCTAACTCGATCACTCATCTGCATTCCACATCTGCAGTCTTAAAAAGGACTGCCACCCCTCTATACGGCTCGGCCGCAAGAGACCAGTATGAGGGCCCGCACCTCCACTCTCTCCGTGCTTTATGTATGGCCCCCATGTCAGTTAGTCTGGTCCCCTGCAAAAATAAAATTTCAGCCTCAATTCGGGTGAGAAAATCAAAGGCCGTAAATCTAGCCGCATCTGACTTAATGCTGGCGACATTAATGGACGCCAGCGTCAACGGGGCGAGTTCAGCCATCATGAGTGATCAAGTTCGACGGCCTTCTTCTTACCCACCCGCTCCCACCACCCTCTGGGGAGGAGTCAGAACCCTTCCTCTTTAAGGTGGTCGAGGTGTCCATTCCTCCTCCCCTGGTGTTCTCACCTCCGGACTCCGGGTCTGTCCCCCCTTAGGAGAAACAACGTCCCCCAAGGGTTGGACTCCGCCATCCCCTGAAGGACCCCCGATGCCACCCCCGGCCCCTTGCCCTCGTCTGGCGACTCTTTAGCAGAGTCTCCAAGGGCTTGGAACCTGTTGGAGAGTGTGATCAGAGGGGGAACGGTGGGCCCTTCCGTTGGTACCCTCACGGTCGGGGGTGGGGGGGATTTGGAAGACTTGTTCAGCCTCCTCCTCCCCTCCCTGTTGGTACTTTTTTCCCACCCATTGATGTTGTAGGCTGCTCTACGACTTCCTCATCAACACTTTCATATTGAGAGGAGCTGTCTGAGTCAGCCGCTTTATCCTCCCTCTCCATCCTCCTGATCTCCTCGTTCACCGCTTCCTCCCTCAGGGCCTCAGAGGCTTTAGCCACCAACCTAGAGGGAGGAGCAGGCACCAGCCCGGCTACCCGAGGTTCCACCTGCTCCTTACCCCCATGGCGAGCCGCCTGCCTCCGCTGATATGAGGGGCCTCTAGTGACCTTGCCTTTCCTCACTGGCCCCTCAGCCCCCTCCCCGCCACCACTGCCCGCCGCGACGGAGGAAGCCCCGCCGGAGGTTTCCCCCCACGGTCTCCCCCACCGGGCCCGCAGCAGTATTGGAGAAGGAGCGAGGGCAGCGGCTATACGGGTGACCAAGGTCACCACACAGGTGGCACCGAATGTCCTTACACGCAGCGGCGAGATGACCCACCCCGCCACACAAGGCACATTTCTGCACCTTGCCGCTTGCGCTGAAGTGGCGGGGATCGCCGCACTTGTGACAGACCTTCGGCTGCCCCTGGTAGAAGACCAGGATCCTGTCCCTTCCCAGGAATGCCGAGGAAGGGATGTGGGTGACCGTATCGCCTGAGACCTTCAACTTAACCATGAAGGTCCAGCCCCCCGACCAAATACCAAATTCGTCCCTGTTCTTTTTTGGGACCTCGGTGACTTCCCCATAACGGGAAAGCCACGTTATTATGTCCACGCCTGAGAGTGACTCGTTACATGTCACCACGGTCACTCTCTTGACGGAATTCTGGCGAGACACCGCCTGCACGACAAAGCCTCGCCATCCGGGCTCCCCCTTCACCAGCTCATAATTTGACCAGAAGAGCTCAAGCCCCTCTGGCTGAACAAAGCTGATGTCAAAGAAACGGGCCGATGAGGGATGGATCAGGGCAAAGATGTCATCCGCCCTGAAGCCCATCTTCAGGAGGAGCTCCACCACCCTGCTCCTGGGTGGGCAAGCTTCACTGCCCCCCCACCGAAGACAGACCACATTCCTCCTCACCGGCCCTTGCCCGGCTGTCGGGAGAGACCAGACAGTCCCTCCCCCTCTTCTCTCTTGGAAGGCGGCCAAACCGTGCCTCTCTATCCAGAAAGACAAGTCCACCATCCTCCCCTCTACTATTATTGATCTTTCTCCCCTTTTGAGGGCCTCCAGGAAACGGCGGTGCAAAACGCCGTCCCCGGAGTCCAGAGGTGAGGAGACCCCCTGAGAACTCCCCGGGAGCCCCCCGACCCCCAGCCGCAACCCCCGCAAATGAACGCCTGGGTGCCACGGCTGGGGGGCAGATGGGCCAGCCCCTCCCCACTCGTACTTGCTCCCATATTCACTCTTGCATCCACCCTGCATTCACTCCCACACTCACTCCCTCATTCATACCACTTTCGCCATCATTCATACCTCCATGCACCACCTCAGCAAAAAGTTCCTCAAAAATGTCACTCACACCATCACTATCATCCTCACTATCCATATATACATTATTAACACTATTCACATTATTCACAGTATTCACATTATTTACATTATTATTTACATTGCCTTTAGCATTGCCTTTAGCATTCTTAACACCTCCTCCTGGGGGCCCTGGCTGGATTGCTGTGTTTTTGCCACTTTTTTCTCTTCTGCCCAGGAGTGCCGCTGCCCCTTTAAATGCCCCAGAGCAGAGTGCACTCAGTACACTCTGCCTGGCTCGGGAGCAGCAGCAGCTCCTGAGCTCTCCGGTACCAATTTTTTTTTTTTCTCTTTATCTGTGCTTCCTCGGGCAGGGACGGACCTTGCCACCGCACCCTGCCCTCCACACACCTCCCCCGCCGGCTTCACCTGGAGCGCCGGAGCCCCGCACCACCAGATGATGGTAAGTGGGCTGGGGACCCCGACAACTCCCTACCGGCTTTCGGGGGCGCAGAACCGATGGTATGGGTGGGCAGGACAGAGGGCGGCGGACCCGCCAAGGCCACGTCCCCCCCCACCGGCCGCAGCCACTCCAGGCTGGGCAGCAGCCCCTTTCGAGGCCACGCCCACCCCAGATGACATGGGCACAGTGGGCGGAGTCACAGCTGCTGAGGCCACGCCCCCCACTGGCCACAGCCACTCCAGGCTGGGCAGCAGCCCCTTGCGAGGCCACACCCACCCCAGATGACGCGAGCACGGCGGGCGGGACTGCGGCCGAGGAGGGCACGCCCCCCTGCATGCCTCTGCCTTTGCAGGCAGGGCAACATTCAGGGAGGCCACGCCCCCCTCACAGGCCTTCACTGCCTCTCTGCACCCACCACCTGCTGTAGGCAAGGCTGGCCACTCCCCTTCGGCATCCAGTGGTGGCAGGGCCCCCCGCATGGACCCCTTTTGGGGTCTACGTGCCGAGTGCCCCGGCTTCACCACGGCCGCCTCCAGGGGAGCGACCAACACCTTGCAGGTTTTTAATTGC
>JARQOD010000006.1:148867436-148935557 GCA_033576555.1 Oophaga sylvatica | reverse complement strand
CATGGAGATATGTTGGAGTAGGGGAAAACCTCGAGAAAAGTACTTTGTTCCCTCTATTTTTTTAAAACAAAAAATTTTGAGAACTTTTTTCCCCCAATTTTCTATTACCTCTTCAAAAATTAGGGGAAAGGGACAAATGGGAAAAGGTTTTTCCCTTGCCTTCATTGCCATTTTTAAAGCTAGATGACCCCACTTAGAAAGGGGTCATACCCCGGGAAAAATCAAAAAACCCCAAAAGTAGTTCCCAAAATTTTTTTGGGGAAAACCAAAAATTCTGTACGCCACGAAAAGCAAAAATCCACGTGGGAGAGAAATTAATCACTGACACTACTCTTTGAAAAAGGATGGGAGGGCCGGATCCGGACCCACGACCCCCATCGGCCCCGACCGCCCACTCTCCCCGAGGTAAAGTAAAATCAACTTGTTTTTCTTTCTTTCAGGTTACATTTGAATGCTGTAGATAAGCCTTAATGGGGTTCCCCGCCCCTTTTAAAATAAAAAATGAGGTGACTTTTTCCCCCTTTAAACCATTTCAAAAGATGGGGATGTTTTTTGGCAGCTTGGACAGGAAAAATTGTCGTGTTGAGACGAAGATGGATGGTTCAGAATACAGGGATATTCCTGAGCAAAACCTGCTTCACTCTGTCAGTGATTTGAGACTGGACAGGGGATCATCCTCCAACAAGACAATGATCAAAAGCATATTGCTAAATCAACACTCAAGTGGTTTAAGGGGAAACATGTAAATGATTTGGAGGGTCCTATTAGCAAAAGAGCAGGGAAAAGAGGAGGGGGTGGAAAAGCCAAGAACAGACAATGGCTGGAATTGGTTACGACATATCAGACCCCAAATTGATTTGTAGACGTAACGTTGGAGTGGCAAAAGGAGTATGGCTACAGTACTTAGCCCAGGGCGACCATATTTCTTTACATTTCTCTACTCTGCCGGTCAGTATTGCTGTGAGTTTCTCATCAGTCAAGTACTGGAGACTGGCTATTTCACATCTGCTTTCCCCAGGCAGAAGCAATAGACTGTTTGGCAATGAGGACTTCGAAATGACTAAGGGTACAGGAATAATTAGGAACATCGTGGATGTGCTTGTTTTTACAGTCTCCCAGAGGTTTTTCTGGAAGTTATGACCTGTGACTGGGAGCTGAGAGGATAAGAAAGTACACCCTAATCCAGAGACTAGGTGCCTTGAGGCAGAGCCACCAGATAGGACACATGTCATCTGGAGATTGGCAGCCTCTGAACCACGGAGAGGAGTTGTTGGGAATGGCTTTAGCCATTCTGTCTGGAGTCAAGCACCCTCACATGACTTTATAATTGGCTTCCAGCATTAGGGTATTGAGAAATCCACCCCTTGTGGAAGATCAAAATGAGTCCAGTCTAGGTCGTTTGTCGTGGAGCCAATGTCAGATTCCCAGCAGGGTGTGTCGGTGAGGAAACGTCTGTGATGGGTATGAATTCACTATATATATAGAGGAGTGAGACGGTGCTTGCAGTGTGGGGGTTCTGGTGATAGTGCTTTTCAAATGAAGAGAATATGGTTGGCCCAACATCCATTCTTAAATGACTGTCAGCACATGATGACTGTTCAAACAAGTCATAACAGCCCTTGGAGCATCACGGCGCGGCCAATTGTGTACCTGCTTGCTTTCCCTTTGTGATTGACAGCTCTAGCTTTACAGAGCCAAAGAAAGGCAGAAATAGATGGAAAACAAGCAGATGGAAAGGGGAGTATAAATGACTGATCTCACTGTGACGCACTGAGTGCTTGTACTTGGTTTGAACAGTCATTCTGTGCTGACAGAGACCTTTACCCTTTGGCCCATGAAGATCAGAGTTATCCGGCAGACGATGATGTAGCCAAAGCTTCTGCGCCAGATCCATCACTGCGCCGTACAGTTACAGAGCTGGGGTTTATCTGCAGATACTGAATTGGAAAGCCACGTTCACATGTTCAGTATTTGGTCAGTTTTTAGCCTCAGTATGTGTAAAGGCACTTTCACACTTAGCGATCGCACCAGCGATCACGACGACACGACCTGGCGAGATCGCTGGTGCGATCGCTATGTGATTCCAAACACAACTCATCAGCGATCTGTGATTCCAAACACAACTCATCAGCGATTGTATAACGACCTCTGCGGTCGTTGGGAAAACCAAGTCCCGCCTGCGACGCTGGTGAAGTCATTCATAAAGGGTGTCACACTCAGCGATTCAGGCTCACCAGCAGGACACCAACGACCAAAAAACGGCTCAGAAAGTTCATAAGCGATCAGCGACATCTCAGCAGGGGCCACATCGCTGCTACATGTCACACACAGCTAAGTCGCTAACGAGATCGCTACTGTGTCATAAAATCAGTGACTCGTTAGCGATCTCATTCAGTGTGACAGTACGTCAAGCCAAAACCAGGAGTAGGTGATAAATACAGAAGTGGTGACGTGTTTCTATTATACTTTTCCTCTGATTGCTCCACTCCTGGTTTTGGCTTACAAATACTGAGGTAAAACACTGACCAAATACTGAACTTGTGAACGCGGCCTAAAGGGGCTTTTCAGTCCACTTACAATGCTGAGCTATTCTTAGGACACTATGGCTGGTTTCACACATCCGGCGGGCGCCTCACGGCGCCCCCGGCATTTTGCCGCAGCGCCGCATCAGAAAACCTGATGCGCCGCATGCGGCTTTTTTCGCATTGACATGCATTAGCGCCGCATGTCAGTGCGTTGTATGCGATTTTGTCCGGATGCGGCGGAATTGTACATTCCGGCGGCCGGACAAAACGCAGCATGTAACGTTTTTTTGTTTTGCTGGATGGTTTCTGATGTCTCCGGGCATCAAAAACCATCCGGCAAAAAAACGCAAGCGGCGCATCAGGTTTTCTGATGCGGCGCTGCAGCAAAATGCTGGGGCGCCGTCAGGCGCCCGCCGGATGTGTGAAAGAGGCCTATCGTTGAGATGTGACACCCCTACGGCCCTCTGTCCTCAGCGGCTGGATGGGACAATGTCCACCTGAGAACATAGCGGATGTGTCACTGTGTAGTGGCGCTGCAGACCAGCTCCTATCACCTGGGAGGAGTAACACGCAGACCTTGGGGTGAATTTGTGGCAGATCAGTCGTATAATCCACCAGTGGACGGTCCGGACCGACCACGTATAGTTACGGAGGAGTCTGCACAACATAAGAGACGCTGTGCACAGCAGTGTGAACATGTAGGTGACGGTGCAGCGTTTATAATGTGACTTACTGCACAAGGACGCAGAGCTCTAGGAAAGGAGAGAACACACCTGTAACACCCGGCAGCCGGGTCCTCAGCACACCGCTAACCCCTGCTCCTCACCTGCAGGAGCTCCCACCAACCGTCCTCGGACTAAACCACTGCACCCACGGGGGGAGCTACTGCAGCCCGGAGTAAGGACAGCGTTCCTTCTTTTACTTTTTTCTCAGTCACATATCGTTCTCCGGTAAATACAAGTGTTACAGTGAAGGGTGTGATATCCCGGGAGTAGCCACTTACACACACGACAGAGTATCTCCCCCTATGAATGCATTGGAAAAACCTGTTGCCTTAGTAACGAAAGAAAATAGGACGCAGAGAGCGGAGATGCTGCTGTCCACTACTGCAGAAGGACCTTCCGTGACGTCACGCCCACGTGATCAAGTTTTGTCATGGGAGGGGTCAGAGAGTGAGGTGATAGAGCAGTAGTGCTGGGTGGAATCTGTGCGTGCAGCTGAGAGGAGTGTGCTGTGCCAGCACTGCCAGTCCCCCACGAACGCCGGCAGACAGTGGGGGCCTATGGGCCCCCAGAGGCTCAGGGGCCCATAGGCCATGGCCTAATTGGCCTTATTAGTAATCCGGCCCTGCTTGTGGTGCAGGACTCAGGGCGCAAGAGATCACTGGAGGACACAAGGACTGTAGTTTTCTTTTCCTTTACTTGATGGTTGATAGTACAGACAGGGGCACAGGTAACAGATCGTGATGGAGAACCGGGCAGCCTGGAAGAAATTTTGGATACACCTGGCTAGGTAGGTATGGAGCCCTTCCTTCTGCACTGTCCTCCCTTTTTTATTTTCTTTGCTGCCTAACAGCTCACCCTCCTGCTGCTAACTGTCTCTCTCTCTTTTTGAAAACAAACCGTTGACCGCATGACAGGCAGCTCGAGCCTATCACAGGTGCCACTCCTTTGTGTCGGCTTCAGGCTTTGGTATGCTGCTGTGCCGCCACAGATCTGGCCAGGAGACCTACAGTCCTCTGCACTACAGATTTAGCTGCCGGGACTTCAGTACCCAAGCAACCACAGACTCCGGTATCCGGTCCCTTGCACTCAGCTCTGGGGCGAGTTTAATCACAGCTCCACTCCTCAGGTTCTGCTCGACTTCTCTCCCACTGTCACCTGGTAAGGGGACCCCTCCTTGCTTCCAGGCATGACATTCCTCCCTGTGAGAGAGGCAATGTCACTATGACAACCGGGCATTTTGGGTGCCACATTGTTATATAGAATGCAGAGTGCAGACTGCGATAAGCCAGGACAACCCCTTTACGTGTAGGTGCACACAGTCAGTAACTGGCATGGCTTTGGATGCAGAACATGTACACTGCATTCAAAGCGCTGCCGGCTTTTGAATGCAGGTGATTCTGCATGAGTTCAATACATTGTACCGGTGATATTTATCTTGTGGACACTCGGGTCTCCACAAGATAAATAGATGTGCTGCGATCTGGAAAGACGCTCAGCATGTCCATCTCCGCAGGTGATCCACGGGCGTTGATGCACGTATAGTGGGCATAGGATTTCTTGAAATTCCATCCACTATACTGTAACATCTGGATGCTGTGGGTTTGATGCTGCGGATGTACACAGCGTCCAACCCGCACCGTTTACTGACCGTGTGCACATACCCTAAAAATAATTGTTCATAATTATCCTTCAGTATACAATCAGCATTATTGTTTCACACTATCCTCACATCGAAAAAATATTGGTGATCTTTGTAGGGGCTGATTGTGATATGACTTCTATAAGGGTTGGAATATCAGTCCCTAAAGAAATCATAGCATCTCTTGCAGGGGTGGGCACTGATAGCTTTAGACCCTTGTGCAAGAAATGTGTTTGGGCCGCCCTCACTGCCCAGTATGCTGCTTATAATGAGGGCAATCTGGCAATGGAACCCCTGGAGCCTTGGGCTCCCAGAAACGAGGCAGATCGCACTCATTATTACTGTCCTGCAAGCAGGGGCGTACATAGCAATCAAAGGGCCACATAGCAAAAGTTCTATTTGGGCCTCCCCTCACCTCTAAAAAATATATATATATTTTTTCACTGAGATGGAGATATATATGCTGTATGTGTGTGTGTAATAAATAAATATAAACATATATACAGTGGTTTTCATTACAGCCATTTGGTAAGTGCAAAAAAGTTCATTTTTTTCTCATTGATGTACACCCTGCACCCGATCTTGACTGATTTAAACCAGAAATGTAGAAATTTTTGCAAATTTATTAAAAAAGAAAAACTGAAATATCACTGGTCATAAGTATTCAGACCCTTTGTTCAGACACTCATATTTACGTCACATGCTGTCCATTTCTTTGTGATCCTCCTTGAGATGGTTCTACTCCTTCATTGGAGTCCAGCTGTGTTTAATTAAACTGATAGGATTTTATTTTTTATAGGCTAATAGGCACACACGTGTCTATATAAGACAGCTCACAGTGCATGTCAGACCAAATGAGAATCATGAGGTCACAGGAACTGGCCAAGGAGCTCAGAGACAGAATTGTGGCAAAGCACACATCAGGCCAAGGTTACAAAATAATTTCTGCAGTACTCAAGGTTCATAAGAGCACAGTGACCTCCATAATCCTTAAATAGAAGAAGTTTGGGACCACCAGAAGTCTTCCTAGACCTGGCCGTCCAGCCAATCTGAACAATCATGGGAGAAGAGCCTTGGTGAGAGAGGTAAAGAAAAACCCCAAGAACGCTGTGACTGAGCTCCACAGATGCAATAGGTAGTTGGGAGAAAACTCCACAAAGTCAACTATCACTGCAGCCCACCACCAGTCGGGCCTTTATGGCAAAGTGGCCCAATGGAAGCCTCTCCTCAGTGCAAGACATATGAAAGCCCACATAGAGTTTGCTAAAAAAACACATGAAGGACTCCCAGACTATGAGAAATAAGATTCTCTGGTCTCATGAGACGAAGATAGAACTTTTTGGTGATAGTTCTAAGCAGTATGTGTGGAGAAAACCAGGCACTGCTCATCACCTGCCCAATACAATCCCAACAGTGAAACATGGTGGTGACAGCATCATGCTATGGGGGTGTTTTTCAGCTGCAGGGACAGGTTGCAACTGAAGTAAACATAAATGCGGCCAAGTACAGAGATATCTTGTATGAAAACCTCTTCCAGAGTGCTCAGACTTGGCCGAAGGTTCACCTTCCAACAAGACAATGAACCCAAGCACAGAGCTAAAATAACGAAGTAATGACTTCAGAACAACTCTGTGACCATTCTTGACTGGCCCAGCCAAAGCCCTGAACTAAACCCAATTGAGCATCTCTGGAGAGACCTGAAAATGGCTGTTCAGCAATGTTCACCAACCAACCTGATGGAACTGGAGAGGATCTACAAGGAAGAATGACAGTGGATCCCCAAATCCAGGTGTGGAAAACTTGTTGCATCATTCCCAAGAAGACTCATGGCTGTATTAGCTCAAAAGGGTGCTTCTACTCAATACTGAGCAAAGGGTCTGAATACTTATGGCCAAATGATATTTCAGTTTTTCTTTTTTAATAAATGTGCAAAAATTTCTATATTTCAGTTTTTTTCCGTAAAGATGGGGTGCAGAGTGTACATTAATGAGTTAATGAGAAAAAAATGAACTTTTTTGCATTTACCAAATAGCTGCAATGAAACAAAGAGTGAATAATTTAAAGGGCTCTGAATACTTTTGGAACCCACTGTAGACACACACATACATAGAGATACACATATACATGTACTGTACATACATACACACACATAAATACCCACATACATACACAGATGTACACAGACATACAAACATTACATACACACATATGTACATATACAAGCACACAAATTCTATATTAATTTATGACCTCAGGTGATCAGATGAGCTGTGGAGGAGGTCAGCGACATAGTGCAGAGATCAGCTGGAGAAGGCTGGAGAACCTACTGTCGGGGATGGGGACACAGAGAAGAGGACTGATATCAGCTCCCTGCTGCTGCCATGGTGTTCCGTGCAGTGAGCCTCCTAGCCGACCTCTTTTCTGAGATGCTGCAGCCTGCTGGGAATAGAACAGTGCAGGGAGCAGAAGACCCCTGTAAGTCCTGCTCTTGCTCCACTGTTGTCCCCTGTGTGCTGTGCAGCTGGGCTCCCTGACTACAGTTGAGTAGTCACCATTGGGACGTACCATGCAGGAGGACAGAGACGGCAGACAGTGAGAGCTCTCATCAGTCTGGTGGTGAAAAAGTTCATTATCCAGTGTCTGTCTCTGCATGACATGCCCCCTTTTTGAACTCCTGCACTCTGCACGTCACTTTCTCCTCAGATCTGGGCAATCACATGATTACGGGAAGGAGTGAGAGGGGCCCCATGCTGCATGACACCAGGCCTCTCTCACTCCTGCCCTTAATCTTCACTCAGTGGCCCCATAGCGGCTGCATACTGTGCAGCTATGGGCAGTACGCCCCTGCCCGCCCCTGATCTCTTGGACAAATAAACTCCTAGTGCAGAACTGGCTGGAGGTCTGGCCACTTTAAGAAGGGGAAAATATAATTATGATAACTCATAAGTCCCAGTCTGCAGCCTGCAGCCAGTTCTGGACCAGGGAAGGGAAGATGCCAGAGAATCAGAAAATATTTTCATATAAACTTATTTCTGGGTTGGGAACAATCACCCTGACCCAGACCAAAATACAAGCAGGAAGCAGCCGACAACAGGCGCGCAGGTAGGAGCTCCCTGTCACTGATACTTTCTCGCGCTGCAGAGGTTGACCAACTGCTGCAGCCTCCATTACAGGGGTAGGAGAGCAGAGTGCGCATTCTCAACCCACAAAGAATGTCCTGACTTGCAAAGTCAGCGCGTTCTTTCCCCTATGTGCGTCGCAGCAGTCAAGCATTGGCGGCTGCGTGCGTGCGCCTCTAGAACTGCTGTGCCTGCAGATTTAAAGGGCCGTTGGACGGATCAACGGGCGGACGGCTAACTGAGTGGATGGCAGCCAAAAGAGCTGCTATGAATGGACACATCGCGGCCCAGCAGGATAATGCCCAGTGGGGCAGATTATCAATCCGCTAATTGGCTAAGTGACAGGAAACAAAGTTGTCATAAATGTTACGTTCTCTAAATGGGATATAGTCAGCAATGGGACCGCAGGGATCTGTGCTAGGACTGATTCTTTTTAGCCTCTTTATTAATGACCTTGTGGGGGATTGAGAATAAAGTGTCAGTCTTTGCTGACAACACCAAACTATGTAGAATTTTAAAATTAGTGATGGGCGAGCATTAAAATGCTCTGGTGATTGTTGCTTGGGTCGAGCAAATTGGATTGCTCGGGTGCTCGACCCGATGTAAGTCTATGGGAAACTGGAGCATTTTCTGGCGGCCCCCCCAGCGGTCTGCACAGTGACTAGAAATTGCGCAAATCGATGGGAACAGTTCCTTAAATTACATGAGAAAAGCATGGAGAAGACCCCTGGAAGCATTTTTGACTCCCACGTCACTGCTGTAAACAATGTTGTCAGAGTCTTACGCACCTTTTACAGACTCACAATAAACATATAAAAATGAAACCAAAATGGATTTTCCTGGGAAATATGTTAAGGAACATCCTTTCCAGGGTAATGACTTGTATATAAAATAAATAGCCAAAAACAAAAATGATCCTCCACACCTTGGGCTATGTTCACACATAGCATTTTTGATGCATTTTTGAACTTTAGCATTGCTTTCAACCAAGACAAATGCATTCACTGGGAAATGTCATTTTAACATTTTACAACCTTATCTGGCCATGTGGTATGTGACACATCATGAGACACATCCTGTTTCATTTATAAAGGAGAGACTCTGAAAGTCACAAAGCCTATTTTTATAGGGTATCAGGCTGCCTTTACTATTCTTAAAGGGCAAGCAGTCGGCCCTCATTATTCTTAGAAAGCCATCAGCCGGCTATGCTTTGTTGCTCCCATTATTAAACAGTGGGTCTCCTTTACTGTTATTGCGTATGCAGTGAGTTGCTGGGCTGCCCAAAATTTGGATGCACCCCAATACCCTTTTGAAGAGATGTACAGGAGGGCCTCCTGAAAACAATGTTCACATTATTAGGAAGTGGGTTTCCCATACTGTTTGCCTATGCAATGAATGCAAGGGCTGTCAAAAATTTGGAGGTACCCCAATGTCCCTTTGAAGAGATGTAGAGGAGGACCTCATGAAAAAATGTTCCCATTATTAGGAAGTGGGTCTCCCATAGTGTTTACCTATGCAGTGAATGCAAGGGCTGCCAAAAATTTGGAGGCACTCCAATGTCCCTTGGAAGAGACGTGGAGGATTGCCTCATAAAAAAATATTCCCATTAGAAAGGAGAGGGTCTCCTATACTTGTAATGCCCACGCACTAAGTGTACGGGCTGACAAACATTAACCCCTGGGGGGTATACATGAACATACTGTATAACAATTTTGTTTTACGGACATCATAAGCACCCTTTAAAAAAATTATGACCCTGGTCACCCTGGTGATATGGTGGTGGAGGATGAGAAGGAGGAGGACTACAGAAAATAGCCAAAATCAGGAAGTGTATACCCAGGTGTGGGTGTGAGGAGGTACATGGGAACAGACCTCCCAAAAAAAGACACTGGATTTGAGTGTATGTTACACTGCTATCATTCGGTGGTGTTGAGAAGTCTGGCCCAATCCAGCCCTTGTTCATTTTTATGAGTCAGCCTGTAAGCATTTTCAGTTGACAGGCGGATGTGCTTATCAGTTATAATTCCAGCAGCGGCACTAAAAACCCGCTCTGACAAAATGCTAGCGGCAGGGCAGGCCAGGACCTTCAAGGCATAGAGAGCCAGTTCATGCCGCGTGTCCAGCTTGGATACCCAATAATTATAAGGCACAGAGGAATCGCAGGGGACGTTGGTACGGTCAGCAAGGTTCTCCCTCAGCATCTTCCCAAACTTTGCACTCCTTGTGAGAGCACCCCATGCCACAGGGTCTGTGCTATGGGAGAGTCTGAGAAAACTCTCCCAGAACTTTGACAGCATTCCCCTGCCTCTGCTGGATTAGAGTTGTGTCTCTCTCGCCTGTACTCCTTGGTTGTCCAACGAACTGTGACCTCTGCTGCCAGCGTTTTGAGATGAGATTTTTTTAAAATAATTCCGCACCAAGGGACCTATGGTACTGCCCCATTTTAGTAGACCTGTCCGCCTTGGGAAAAAGAGATAGAAAGTTCTCCTTGTAGCGTGGGTCTAGAAGTGTCACTAACCAGTAATGACTGTCACCCAAAATTTTGAGAATGCGAGGGTCAAGGGAAAGGTAGCGTAACATAAACTCAGCCATGCGTGCCAGAGTGCGAACAGGCAAGACTTCCATGTCCTCACCAAGAGGATGACTGACCATGCTCTCCTCCTCATCCTCAGGCCATCCACCCTGAACAGACAGTATGACAGTTGTGCAGGTAATACTGCCTATAGTGCATGAAACTAGCTCCTGTTCTTCCTCCTCCTCTTCCTCATTGTCACCCAATCCACGCTGGGATAAGATGAGGCTGGGCTGTGTGTAATCACCCTGTATGATTGCTTGCTCCATCTCGTCATGCTTCGCCTGCAATGCATCCTCTTTCATTGTGAGCAGAGAGCGTTTCAGAAGACAGAGAAGTGGGATGGTGATGATAAATATCAAGATACCTGCTGCAGACTTACAGCAGGAGTCCGCACAAGAATACTGAGAGTTTAGAGAATGTGAGAGGAGAGCTATTGTGCGTTTATCTGCTGAAGTGCAGGCCCTGAAGCACGTGACCACTGGGGAGAGTGGCCTCAGACGGAAACAGACGCCGACTAGTTGAGGTGAACAGTGATGCCAGAGAGTAGTCAGAATTTGCCGAAGTCAAGCCGGGAGGTCGATGAGGCGCCAAAGGGTTAAACACAGAGAGTGGTCAGGACGTAGCCAAATTACAGAAAGCCGAAGGTAGCAGTACAGTACAAATGGGGCAGACGGGTGGGAAGTCAGAGGAATCAAGCCAAATTTCAGAGCCGGAATAGACAATAGACAAGGCACAGAACGAGAAAACAGACCGGGTCATACACTGAGAGGCAATTGGACAAAATAATATGCAAGTGCACCTGGGGGTCAGACAAATAGCCAAGAACGAATGTATCACTGACAAGGAACCCCAGATGGGGCGGGTACAAATAGCCCTCCCCAAACCAAAAGGAGGACATACAAAATTAACCCTGAGAGGACAGGGAACGGAGCACTGTCCACAAGCATGAAAAATATTTAGAGTTGAGAGTCCTCAGTGGTTGATACCTTTTAATGGCTAACTGAAAAGATGGTAACAAATTGCAAGCTTTCGAGACTACTCAGGTCTCTTCATCAGGCAAAGACTAATACAAAATCTGAAGAATCACATATTTGTACACAAGGCAGCACAGAAAAAATGCAATAGGTAAGACAAGTGACGTGAAGCAGAATAGTCAATATGGCAGAGGGATGAGCATAAATATTGGAACAGTTCATAGATAAGGAGTGTGAAAGTTTTATTACCCTCTGATTGGGGTCTGGTAATGTTTTGTGATGTTTTCACAGGGTATTTGGAGTAAATTCCTTAATTGATATAGAGCGTCATAAATCCGTGTGACAGGTTCATTCCAGCATTAAGAGTGTCAAAGGTCACCATCAATTTGTATTCGAAAATTCTTCTTTGTCTCCGAGATGTGAAATTGCCTCTCAGTACAAGTATTTTCATATCTAACATGTTATGATCAGGGGAGCAAAAATGTTTTGCCACAGGTAGATCCATTCTTTTTTCTCTTATTGTGTGGCGATGAGAATTCATCCTTGTTCTCAGTTTTTGCCCGGTCTCCCCCACATACAGACCCCCAGTTGGACATTTATTACATATAATTAGGTACACCACATTAGATGTGATGCAGCTGAAAGTACCTGGTATCTTGTAGTACCAATGGGAGTTGGGATCTTTATCTTGTCCGTGGTCATTATAAATGGACAAGTTTTGCATTTCTTCTGGTTGCAAGGAGAGGTTCCTGCAGCTGTTGGGGAGGACAGGGAGCTTCTGACAATGATGCTTCTTAGATTTGGGGGCTGCCTAAAACACAGTAGAGGGGGATCGGGAAATATGGATTGTAATCGGGCATCTTTTTGTAGTAAAGGTTGTAGTTTCAGTTAGCCATTAAAAGGTATCAACCACTGAGGACTCTCAACTCTAAATATTTTTCTATCTACTGGCTAACACGGTACAAAGATATACATCTTTACTGTCCACAAGCATGACACTAAGGCCTCTTTCACACATCCATTTTGCACCTGACGGCGCGCTCCGGCCTTTTTTTGTCAAACCGCATCCGGCGAAATGTAATGCCGGATCCGTTTTTTTTTCCATTGAGTAACATTAGCACCGGATCACGTCGCATGTCCCTGCGGCGCATCCGTTTTTTGCCAGATCCGGTGTCTGGTCGCAGTCCGGCGTCTGGAAAAAACGGCTACTGTAACGTTTTTTGTCTCCGGCGAAAAAGCCGGAAGCGCCGGATCCGGCGCTTCTGGCTTTTATCACAATGAAAGTCTGTGAGCGCCGCAATGCGGCGGATCCAGCAGAAGCCGGATTCGGTGGCCGGATCCAGTTTTTTCAATTGATATACCAGCCCATAGCAAACATATATACAAGCATGCAGTGAGACACTCAGACATTACCATGCATCCAGCCAAGAGAGCAAGACAAAGATGAGGACCATCACCAGCACGAGGACCATTACCAGCACCACCAGCAGAACAATCACCAGCAGAAGGTTTTGCAGCTGCAGATACGGCAATGGAGCTCCAGGACAGCAGACGGTAAATATCAGATCCCCTAGCCCAAATTTTACCACGCATCTGTCACCACTGCTGCCTGAGCTAGTGCAGTGCGGTGTCTTTGCACCCTGGTACAGTTTCAAAATCATGTTTTTGCTGTGATGGGGTTGGTACCCCTGGTACTGTATGAAATGTTCATGGTTTTCCAGTGATGGGTGGGTCCCCCTGGTACTGTTTCAAATGTGCATGGTTTTGAAGTGATAATGTGGATCCCCTGGTACTGTATAAAATGTGCATTTTTTTAAGTGATAATGTGGATCCCCTGTTATGTGCATTTTTTCAAGTGATAATGTGTATCCCCTGCTCCTATATAATATGCATGTTTTCAATTGATAATGTGGATCTCCTGGTACTGTAGAATGTTTTTTTTGCTGTGATGGGGTTGGTCCCCCTGGTACTGTATCAAGTGTGCATGTTTTCACTGTGATGAAGTGGATCCCCTGGTACTGTTTAAAATGTGCATGGTTTTGAAGTGATAATGTGGATCCCCTGGTACTGTATAATATGCATGTTTTGCAAGTGATAATGTGCGTCACCATGGTTTCCCTGTGATGAAGTTGGTCCCCCTGGTACTATATCAAGTGTGCATGTTTTCACTGTGATAAAGTGGATCACCTGGTACTGTTTAAAATGTGCATGGTTTTGAAGTGATAATGTGGATCCCCTGGTACTGTATAATGTGCATGTTTTCAATTGATAATGTGGATCTCCTGGTACTGTAGAATGTTTTTTTTTTTTGCTGTGATGGGGTTGGTCCCCCTGGTACTGTATCAAGCGTGCATTTTTTCCAGTGATAGGGTGGGTCCCCCTGGTACTGTTTATGTGTCCAATTCATGACGGGATGTTGTATTCCGTACACCATAAAGCTCACTCCAGTCCATGTTTGACTTCTATTTTTTTCAGCCCGGGCCAAGGAATATACATATATTCACTGCCCCTTTTTGTCTGTTTATTCCACAGCAGAAGACTAGAAAGAGAGGCGGCAAGAGAAGCGGCAGCAGCAGCAGCAAGGGGAGAGGAGGATCTACTTGAAGCGAGGAGGACAGCCAGCAGAAAGTAAATCTGACATCCACCATTTCCCAAAAAATTTAATCACTTTTTTTTCTCTTTCAGCCAGGGCCAAGGAATAAACATATATTCACTGGCCCTTTTTGTGTCCTTATTCAACAGCCGAAGACGTCAAAGAGAGGCGGCAGCAGCAGCAGCAAGGGGAGAGGAGCAGCTAGTTGCAGAGAGAACAGCCAGCAGAAAGTAAATATGACATCCCCCATTTCCCAAAAAATTTAAGCATTTTTTTTCTCTTTTAGCCAGGGCCAAGGAATATACATATATTCACTGGCCCTTTTTGTGTCCTTATTCAACAGCCAAAGATGTCAAAGAGAGGCGGCAGCTGCAGCAGCAATGGGAGAGAAGCAGCTAGTTGCAGAGAGGAGAACAGCCAGCAGAAAGTAAATATGACATCCCCCATTTCCCAAAAAATTTAATCATTTTTTTTCTCTTTCAGCCAGGGCCAAGGAATATAAATATATTCACTGGCCCTTTTTGTGTCCTTACTCAACAGCAGAAGACTAGAAAGAGAGGCGGCAAGAGAGGCGGCAGCAGCAGCAAGGGGAGAGGAGGATCTACTTGAAGAGAGGAGGACAGCCAGCAGAAAGTAAATATGACATCGCACATTCCAAACAAAAAAAATAAAATTTTTGCATTTTCAGCCAGGACCAAGGAATATACATATATTCACTGGCCCTTTTTGTGTCTTTCTTCCACAGCATAGAGCGGCAAACAGGTCGGCAGCAGCTGCACTTGCGGCTTTAGCCGCTGAAACTGCGGCTTTAGCTGAACCGGAGTCAGTGGAGCTGCAGCAGGAGTTGGAGACATCTTCTTCTGGGAGCCCTCCTTCCCATCGTCAGCATTTGGCGGTAAAAATATATAATTTATTTTTTCTCCACAATCAATCTGTGGGATATATGTATTGATTGTCTTTTTTTAATAACAGGAATCGCAAGATGAAGAGGAGCTCCCAGAGGAAGAAGGACGGGGTGGAGAGATACCCGGAGTGGACTCACAATTCGTAAGTATCCTGCATCAATCGCAGAAACACAACATCACACTACACACAACACATAGAAAACCATTTAGTACATACTTCACACAGCGGGCAACACATGCCTATATCACAAACTTTTAATTTTTCTTTTTAGTCTCTCGGATCTGGTAGCCAACAAAGGGTCCTCACAGTGCCTCCCAGAGTCGTCGTCATGAGAGCGGCGGCAGTTACCACCGTGTAAGTTTTTTTTTTCTTCCAATTTACATTTTTGGTAAAAATTAATCCTTTTTTTTGTTTTGGAATTTTTTTTTTTGTTACATTTTTAATTTCGAATTTTTTGGTTTGCTTTTAACTTTTTTAGTATTTTTCCATTAATTTTTTAATATTTTTTGTCTTTTTTCTAAATAGTTTTTGAATTTTTGTATATATATATATATATATATATATATATATATATATTTTTTTTTTTTGAATTTTGTTAAACATTTTTCCTTTTTTTCTTTTTCACTTGCTAGTGTGGAGGTTAATGTTTTTTTTTTCTGTTTTTATTTCACAGGCTTCACAGCATGCTCCCGATTCGGACGGTGAGGAGGGGATAGACGTCGACCTCCTCATTGATCTGGTCAGAGAAAGGGAGCCGCTGTGGAACATGGGGGACCGCCGCCATTCTGATCAAGTAGTGACCCGACGGCTCTGGGAGGAAGTGGCATCGGCAATGGTGGACAGCTGGGAGGACCTCGATGTTTGGTCCCAGACTAAACACCGTAAGTATAGTTCAGGTTGCTGACTGTAAAGCTGTGTTTCCCAAACTTCAGTCCTCGTGTCCCCCACGGTTCATGTTTTCAGGATTGCCTTTTGTGCAACACTATGGAAATACTGAAAACATGACCTCTGGGGACACGAGGACTGAAGTTTGGGAAACACTGATGTTGTATAGTAACCAATGTGTGCTTTCTCGTTTCAGGGGAGAGAATTGTGAAGTGGTGGCGGTCTGTGAGGGATCGCTTCAAGAAGGAGTTCAGCAAGGAGATGCGGGTCCCGAGTGGATCTGCAGGACGCCAGAGCAAGTACAAGTACGCACGAGCCCTGGCGTTCCTGCGGGAAACTATGGTCACCCAAAGGTAAATATTACCATAAAATGTTAACATCTATCAAATGTTTTTTTGCAGCCAGGGCCATTCCACATCTGTATATTAATTGTATGTTTTCTCTTTATTCCACAGCACGGTGACCAGCACTCGGGCGCTCGCAGAGTTGGCGCCTTCTGGGGCGATCCCTCAGGAGACCGACACCGAGGGACACTTCGACCGCCCCGGTACATATGCACCTTCCCAGCCTTCCCTCACATCCGATCCCGCAGTCCCATCCACCAGCACTGGAGCATCATGGCCGCCTGCATTCCATGAATCTGCTGGTGAGGAGATAACATTCCCTTTACCCCACCCTTCTGCCACTGCCACCTCTAGTACAACTGCGGGTACAGGGCGGCAGCGGCAGAGGGGTCAGGAAAGGAGCTATGCGCCCGAGTTCTTGCATTTAAATGCATCTTTCCAGAACTGTCTCAAAGTATTATCTGAACAACTTGCCGCAGGCATTAATCAGATAACCTCCGGCATTTTGGAGGTAAAGACACTTCTGCAAACCATGCAGTCGGAAGCAAGATCATCTCCTAATCACAGCTTTTTTAGGTCTGTGGTGGAGCGCATAGATACGCTATCTGCTGACTAGCAGATGTATGTAATGCATACATGCCACGCTGCTCTAGTGCAGGTTACCACCCAACCTCCTCCATCCACCCCAGTCGTTCCTCCACCTCCCCCCCTCCAGCCGCCGTCCCTCCTCCCCCTCCTATTCAATACCAGCCACCTCCCAGCTCCAGCAACCTCCCCAGTACCAGCCACCTACCCAATTCCAGCAACCTCCCCAGTACCAGCCACCTCCCCAAATCCAGCCACTTCCCCAACTGCAGTCACCTCCCCAGTACCAGCAACCTCCCCACTACCAGCCACCTACCCCGTACCACACTCCTACCTCTTACCGATCTCCTTCCCCCTTCCAATTCCCTACCATGTCACCTACTCCTCCTGCCCAACCCTCCACTCCACCACCCACCTGTTCTGCCTCTAACTTGTCTTCCCATTATCTCATTCTTTCCACCCTTTCAGCTCTTCCTGTTCCTTCACCACCACCATCCCAGTCGTCCCTCCACACTCCCACGGTCAAATTTTTTAAATAAAAGTTAAAGTGGTTTACAAATGTTGTCTGTCATTTCTTTATAGGATGTTAAGTAACAAATGTATTAAACCAGGTAAACATGTTGGTACACAAATACCAATATCTGTTAGGGTATTATGTCAAAAATATCTACATAACTTTGAGGAACATAAATTTTACCTTTTTTCCAAAGTTTTGTCCCGGGTTGTGGAGTATAGAAAGTATCTTACCTTTTTCCAAAACTTGCGTACTTTATGAGGTTATCCCCTAGCAGGTACACATTTTTTGTAAAAAGGTGAAATACTTTGGATTATTTAAAAAAAAAAAGACAGGTACACAACTATGGCCAAAAGGTAACATACAGTACAAAACACACAAGAATGTAGAAAAGTTTCCTTATTGTGGGTACAGAAAGAGTTTTAAAAGAAATAACTAATTGATCACACTCTGTCATCCTGCCAGTCTACTCTACCTTCTGGTGACACAAAGTATTGGGCAAAATGGTCCCTCATTCTTGAAACCGCCAGTGTACTCCGAGTGGTAATGTTGCTGTAGTCGTGCAAGGTTGTTTCTTGATTGTGGTCCTCAATAGAAATCGGTTCCTTGGTGATCACAAAATTATGTAGGACCACGCACGCTTTTACAACGTCATCCACAGTCTCTGTCTTCAAGTTTATCGCAGTCAAAAGGACACGCCATTTGGCTGTCATAATCCCAAACGCACACTCCACCATCCGTCTGGCTCTTGTGAGGCGGTAGTTGAAAATTCTCTTTGTATGGGTTAATCCTCTGCCGGTCGTACGGCTTCAAGAGGTGTTCGGACAGCTGGAATGCCTCATCACCTACACACACGAAAGGCATAGGTGGGCCAGAGGTTTGAGGCAGTGGCCTAGGGGGTGGAAACTGAAAAGTGTTTCCGTACAGTCTCCGCCCCATAGCAGAAAGTTTAAACACTTGAGAGTCATTGGACCGTCCATAAGCCCCAATGTCCACAGCAATAAATTTGTACTCCGCATCAGCAATAGCCATCAGGACGACCGAAAAATATTTCTTGTAGTTAAAGAATTCTGATCCGGTTCCTGCAGGCTTTTGAATGCGGATGTGTTTGCCATCCACAGCGCCCAGGCAATTTGGAAATTGGCAGATACAGAGAAACTGGTCCGCTATTTCAAGCCACCGGTCTGTAGTTGGCTCTGGAAGAAATTCTCCAACCAAACAGTCCCACAGAGCACGACAAGTATACTTAATGATGCCTGATAGCGTAGAAATTCCAAGGCGATACTGGAAATTAGCAGTTAGCTTTCCCCTTTCTCTCTTTAGGCTTGGTTAACTATCCGGCTGTGTTGAGGCATCTAGGTCATCGTAGGTACGTCCCACGGCTACTTCTAGTTGTGCGGTCAGTTTAGGGGTCTGCAATCCGCTAGTTACCTACCTCTCTGGGTGTCTGGTTGCCTTGGCTATTTTTGCTACTGTCCTCCTCAGCTACCAAATCATAACACCTCCCCCTGTGTGCTGCTGTCCACACTCTGCATGTCCTCCTGCAAGGTTGGGTCAGATACTATATCATCCACCACCTCAGTTTCCACTACCGCACCTTGGTCCTCCTTCTGACTTTCTGGTGAGTCGCCCGCCAGGGCCGTGGGGTACTCGGCACTGAGCCGTCCACTTCTATGGGGGATGTCACGGTAGCTACAGCTCGGTCGTGGCCCTGGGACTCACCTCAAAAAGGGGATATTTACAGGGGATTAAAAGGTTTGTTGAATGTTCGTGACGCCACCTGTGGTGCCTGGTCAGGGTGACCAGCGCTGCTGTATAGGTCCGCTGAAGGGTTGGTATTGGGCAGCAAGGTGTTAAGCCTTCCAGAGGTAAGGCTGGGTCCTTCAGGGTAGATAGAATGTAAGGGTGCAGGACGGAGGAGAATCCGACAGTAGAAGTAATAAGATGGACACACACACATCAGTCTCTTTCTGTACCTTTACTGTTGTTATTGCAGGCACGTCCCGGGATGCTGCAGGGTGAAGGGTGCACATCCAGTTTCCTCCACTGAGTAGGTGTAGGGCCTCCTTACTTCTAAAATGAGTCTCTGACCTGTGTGAAACTATGCCTGAGTCTGTCTCCAACTTTACGCCCGGATGACCTTGTGTAGGGCCTTCTCTTGAAAGAACACAGTCTCTAATGGCGGTACCTGCCAGACTCCCGTCTTCCTGACCCAATTACGTATCAGCACTAAAGGGCTCCTGCGACTTGCAGTCCCACAGGATCTTCGGTATTTCCTACTGGTCGTGAAGATTCCAGCAAGCTCGGACCCGGTGTCTGGTTGTAATGATGGGGATGAGCTGTTTAACCCCTTCACCCCCAAGGGTGGTTTGCACGTTAATGACCGGGCCAATTTTTACAATTCTGACCACTGTCTCTTTATGAGGTTATAACTCCGGAACGCTTCAACAGATCTTCGCGATTCTGAGAATGTTTTCTCGTGACATATTGTACTTCACGTTAGTAGTAAAATTTCTTCGATATAACTTGCGTTTATTTTTGAAAACAATGCAAATATGGAGAAAATTTTGAAAATTTTGCAATTTTCAAACTTTGAATTTTTATTCCCTTAAAACAGAGAAATATGTCACACAAAATAGTTAAGAAATAATATTTCCCACATGTCTACTTTACATCAGCACAATTTTGAATCAAAATTTTTTTTCTTAGGAAATTATAAGGGTTAAAAGTTGACCAGCAATTTCTCATTTTTACAACAAAATTTACAAAGCCATTTTTTTTAGGGACCACCTCATATTTGAAGTCACTTTGAAGGGTCTATATAGCAGAAAATACCCAAAAGTGACACTATTCTAAAAACTGCACCCCTCAAGGTACTCAAAACCACATTCAAGAAGTTTATTAACCCTTCAGGTGCTTCACAGGAGCTGAAGCAACGTGGAAGGAAAAAATGAATATTTAACTTTTTATCAACAAAAATGATCTTTTACAAACTTTTTTTTTATTTTCACAAGGGTAAAAGAAGAAAATGGACAGATAAAGTTGTTGTGCAATTTCTCCTGAGTATGCCAATACCCCATAAGTGGGGGAAAACCACTGTCTGTGCGCACAGCAAGCTCATAAGGGAAGGAGCGCTGTTTGACTTTTTCAAACTAAAATTGGCTGGAATTGAGATTGGATGCCATGTCGCGTTTGGAGAGCCCCTGATGCGCCTAAACAGTGGAAACCCCCCACAAGTGACACCATTTTGGAAACTAGACCCCCTAAGGAACTTATCTAGATCTGTTGTGAGCACTTTGAACCCCCAAGTGTTTCACAACAGTTTATAATGCCTGGGTGTGAAAAAAAAAAGAAACAATTTTCCACAAAAATGATTTTTTAGTCCCAAATTTTTGATTTTTCCCAAGGAAATAGGACCGCAAAAGTTGTTGTCCAATTTGTCCTGAGTACGCTGATACCCAATATGTGGGGGGGGGAACTGTTTGGGCGCACGGCAGGGCTTGGAAAGGAAGTAGTAACGTTTTGGAATGCAGACGTTGATGGGGGTCATGTTCCGTTTGCAGTGCCCCAGATGAGCCTAAACAGTAGAAACCCCCGACAAGTGACCACATTTTGGAATCTAGAACCCCTAAGGAACTTATATAGAGCTTTGGTGAGCACTTTGAAACACCAAGTGCTTCACACAAGTTTATAATGCCCGGGCATGAAAATAAAAAATCCTATTTTTTTCCCACAAAAATTATTTTTAGTCACTAATTTTTTATTTTCCCAAGGGTAACAGGAGAAATTGGACCACAAAAGTTGTTGTCCAATTTGTCCTGAGTACGCTGATACCCCATATGTGGGGGGGAACCAATGTTTGGGCGCACGGCAGAGCTTGGAATGGAAGGAGCACCATGTGACTTTTTCAAACAAAAATTGGCTGGAATTGAGATTGGACGCCATGTTGCATTTGGAGAGCCCCTGATGTGCCTAAACAGTGGAAACCCCCCACAAGTGACCCCATTTGGGAAACTAGACCCCCTAAGGAACTTATCTAGATCTTTGGTGAGCAATTTGAACCCCCAAGTGTGTCACACAAGTTTATAACGTAGAGCCGTAAAATTAAAAAATCATATTTTTTCCACAAAAATGATCTTTTCACCCCAATTTTTATTTTCCCAAGGGTAACAAGACTCCAAAAGTTATTGTGCAATTTGTCCTGAGTACGCTGATACCCCGTATGTGGGGGTAATCCACTGTTTGGGTGCATGGCAGAGTTTGGAAGGGAAGGAGCGCCGTTTGACTTTTTCAACGCAGAATTGGCTGGATGCCATATCGTGTTTGGAGAGCTCCTGATCTGCCTAAACAGTGGAAACCCCCGACAAATGACACCATTTTGGAAACTAGACCCCTCAAGGAACTTATCTAGATGTGTGGTGAGCACTTTGAACCCCCAAGTGCTTCACAGAAGTTTAGAACGTACAGCCGTAAAATAAAAAATATTTTTTTTTTTACAAAAATGATTTTTTCGTCCCCAATATTTTATTTTCACAAGGGTAACAGGAGAAATTGGACCACAAAAGTTGTCCAATTTGTCCTGAGTACGCTGATACCCAATATGTGGGAGAAAACTACTGTATGGGTACACGTTGGGGCTCGGAAGGGAAGTAGTGACGTTTTGGATTGTAGACTTTGATGGAATGGTCTGGGGGCGTCATGTCGCATTTGGAGAGCCCCTGATGTGCCTAAACAGTGGAAACCCCTCACAATTGACCCCATTTGGAAAATAGACCCCTCAAGGAACTTATCTAGATGTGTGGTGAGCACTTTGAACCCCCAAGTGCTTCACAGAAGTTTAGAACGTACAGCCGTAAAATAAAAAATTTTTTTTTTTTTACAAAAATGATTTTTTCGTCCCCAATATTTTATTTTCACAAGGGTAACAGGAGAAATTGGACCACAAAAGTTGTTGTCCAATTTGTCCTGAGTATGCTGATACCCAATATGTGGGAGAAAACTACTGTATGGGTACACGTTGGGGCTCGGAAGGGAAGTAGTGACGTTTTGGATTGTAGACTTTGATGGAATGGTCTGGGGGCGTCATGTCGCATTTGGAGAGCCCTGATGTGCCTAAACAGTGGAAACCCCTCACAAGTGACCCCATTTTGGAAAATAGACCCCACAAGGAACTTATCTAGATGTGTGGTGAGCACTTTGAACCCCGAAGTGCTTCACAGAAGTTTATAACGTACAGCCGTAAAAATAAAAAAATTTTTTTTTTTTACAAAAATTTTTTTTTTCGCCCCCAATATTTTATTTTCACAAGGGTATCAGGAGAAATTGGACCCCAAAAGTTGTTGTCCAATTTGTCCTGAGTACGCGGATACCCAATATGTGGGAGAAAACTACTGTATGGGTACACATTGGGGCTCGGAAGGGAAGTAGTGACTTTTTGGATTGTAGACTTTGATGGAATGGTCTGGGGGCATCATGTCGCATTTGGAGAGCCCCTGATGTGCCTAAACAGTGGAAACCCCTCACAAGTGACCCCATTTTGGAAAATAGACCCCACAAGGAACTTATATAGATGTGTGGTGAGCACTTTGAACCCCGAAGTGCTTCACAGAAGTTTAGAACGTACAGCCGTAAAAATAAAAATATATATATTTTTACAAAAATTATTTTTTTCGCCCCCAATATTTTATTTTCACAAGGGTAACAGGAGAAATTGGACTCCAAAAGTTGTTGTCCAATTTGTCCTGAGTACGCGGATACCCAATATGTGGGAGAAAACTACTGTATGGCGCATGTCAGGGCTCGGAAGGGAAGTAGTGACGTTTTGGATTGTAGACTTTGATGGAATGGTCTGGGGGCGTCATGTCGCATTTGGAGAGCCCCTGATACGCCTAAACAGTGGAAACTCCCCACAAGTGACACCATTTTGGAAAACAGACCCCACAAGGAACTTATCTAGATGTGTTGTGAGCGCTATGAAGCCCCAAGTGCTTCACAGAAGTTTATAACGTACAGCCGTAAAAACAAAAAAAAAAATGATATTTTTGCCCCCAGTTTTTTATTTTCCCAAAGGTAACAGAAGAAATAGGACAAATTGCACAATAACTCTTGGGGTCCAGAGTACGCTGATACCCCATATGTGGGGGTAAACTACTGTTTGGGCCATGGCAGAGCTCAGAAGTGAAGGAGCACCGTTTGACTTTTTCAACGCAGAATTGGCCTGAATTGAGATCAGAAGCCATGTCACATTTGGAGAGCCCCTGATGTGCCTAAACAGCGGAAACCCCCCAATTCTAACTCGAACCCTAAACCCCAACACACCCCTAACCCTAGTCCCAGCCCTAACCACAAACCTAACCCTAACACACCCCTAACCCTAATCCCAACCATAGCCCTAATACTAACTTTAGTCGCCAACCCTAACCCTAACTTTAGCCGCAACCCTAACCTTAACCTAACCCTAATGGGAAAATGGAAATAAATAAATTTTTTTAATTTTATTATTTTTCCCTAACTAAGGGGGTGATAAAGGGGGGTTTGATTTACTATTTACAGCGGGTTTTTATGATTGGCAGCTGTCACGCTAAAAGACGCTTTTTATTGCAAAAAATAGTTTTTTGCATCGCCACATTTTGAGAGCTATAATTTTTGCATATTTTGGCCCACAGAGACATGTGAGGTCTTTTTTTTTGCGGTACGAGTTGACGTTTTTATTGGTACCATTTTTGAGCACATGACATTTTTTGATCGCTTTTTATTTCGATTTTTGGGAGGTTAGAATGAACAAAAATCAGCAATTCATGAATTTCTTTTGGGGGGGGCGTTTATACCGTTCCGCGTGTGGTAAAATTGATAAAGCAGTTTTATTCTTCGGGTCAGTACGATTACGGCGATACCTCATTTATATCATTTTTTTATGTTTTGGCGCTTTTATAGAATAAAAACAATTTTATATAAAAAATTATTATTTTTGCATCGCTTTATTCTGCGAGCTATAACTTTTTTATTTTTTTGCTGATGATGCTGTATGGCGGGCTCTTTTTTTGCGGGACAAGATGACGTTTTCAGCTGGTACCATGTTTATTTATATCCGTCTTTTTGATCGCATGTTATTCCACTTTTTGTACGGCTGTATGATGATAAAGTACGGATTTTTTGCTTTTTTTTTTTAAGGGGTTCACAAAAGGGGTTAACTAGTGGGACAGTTTTATAGGGGGGGTCGTTACAGACGCGGGGATACCAAATATGTGTACTTTTATTGTTTTATTTTTTTTATTTACAGGAAGAAATGAATTTATTGGGGAATATTTATTTATTTTTTTTTAATTTATTTTGGAATTTTTTTTTACACGTTTATTTTTATTTTTTTTACTTTTTTACTTTGTCCCAGGGTGGGACATCACTGTAAAATGTCAGATCGCTGGTCTCACAGTGTGCACAGCACTCTGCGGTTCCCTAGTAATTGGTACAGGAAGGTCGGGCGAAAAGATGTGGGTGTTTGTTGTGGCCCAATTTCAGCTTGCCAACGGCCTTGGCCTCTGCATGAACCATTCCCATCACGTCCAGTTCCCTGTCCCTTGCCATGCACCTTGCCCAATTTAAATGAAGGACAATATTTTCCATGTTCACTGTAAATGGCTGAATTTGGAGCAAACTTATATGTGATCTGTGTGACGAAAAACCACAATTTTAAATAGCTGGCCTGTAGGTAACTTTTTTTAACAGCAAACTGGTGTCAATAACTTTGCTAACACACTGCAACAAAATTTAAATGGAGGCCAAAAATGGCAGAATTTTGATTGCACTTAGATGCACTTATATGTGATCCGTGTGACGGACAAACCACAGTTTTAAATAGCTGGCCTGTAGGTAACTATTTTTAACAGCAAACTGGTTGTTAGGGATCGAGTTCCCGCTGCTGCACAAGGGGAATCTCGAACCAGTCTCGCTGCAGTCTCCCATCCATCTCTGGCCGCAGTGGAATCTGCTCAGCAGAGACGTCGGTCCCAGCGTCTCGCCTGGTATAATACTGTGCAGAGAATTGTTGCTGCCGCTCCTGGATCCTCTGTTGTAACCAGTGTTGGAGCAGGCAGATTTGCGACTAAGTCCTCTGTTTCTCCATCTTAGCATGCCCAGGGCAAGATCTTCCATTGGAGATCAGGGGTCACATGCTCGGATACAGCTGCGACTCCTATTGGTCCTCCAGGAAGGTCCTGAAGCTGGTGGTGTTCTAAGCAGATTCCTATTGGTCCTTTCTGGAAGGTCTCATATTTGTGGCTACTATAAAAAAGTGGCAAAACCGCACGGCCATGCGCTAGTATCAAATTTGTTTCGTGCTTGCGCCAGTGTGGTTATGCATGTGTTTAGGGACCCGGCTGAAATAAGCCCCTAGAATACCGGCACCTCCGGTGAGGAGTTGTGTGTATGGGTTCAGGGCTCTGACTGTATAGCCCCTAGTATACCGGCATCTCCGGTGAGGAGTTTGCTGTGTGCTTTGCTGACTACTTTATATTGAAGCTGCGCAGTCCGGACATAACCCGAGCGGCACGTGGACATCGCTATTAGTAAGCGTTTAGGTTGCGACTCTGTGGAGCAACAGAGTTCTCTTATATCACCTATACCATCATTTTGTTTAGCGGCTCTGAGTTCGCTCATACCACCTACTGCCCCATCTTACTAGCAGCAGGTTCTGCCTGCACGGTGGACCCCGGGCTGCGAACGCACCTTTTATTTATATTTATTTGGTGCGTTCCGCAACCCTTAACATAATACTAGCGCCTGTTAGGGGTCGAGTTCCCACTTCTCCACAAGGGGAATCTCGAGCCATCCCAGCTGCGGTCTCCCATTCGTCTCCAGTGGACTCTGCTCAGCTTAGACGTCGGTCCCAGCGTCTCGCCCAGTCTAACAGTGTGCAGAGTTACTGCTGCATTTCCAGGCTCTGCTATTGTGGCCAGTACTGGTTAGCGGCGAGCAGACGTCTTTAGGACAAAGTCTTTATTTTCCCCTTCTGAGCATGCCCAGGGTGTGATCTCTCATTGGATATCAGGGGTCACATGCTCAGGTACTGCAGCGGCTCCTATTGGTCTGCCAGGAAGGTGCTGTGACTACTGGTGTTCTGGAAAACTTTCATTGGTCCTTTTTTCTGGCAGGTCCTGTAGCTGTTGCTATAAAAGGGTGGCATGGCTGGGCCGCCATGCGCTAGTGTCAATCTTTATATGCTATGCGCCAGTGTGGTCATGCGTGTGTGTGGTTAGGGCCCGGCTGAAATAAGCCCCTAGAATACCGACTTAATCGGTGAGGAGTTTGGTATGCTAGCTGGTCAGGCTCGGTGTCCTAGATGCCCTAGATTACCGGCATAACCGGTGAGGAGTTTGATTGCCGTATTCAGGGTCTGGCGTTCAGACACCATAGATTGCGGGTGTCTCCCCGAGGACATTAGCGCATGATCACGTTCTATGTTCGCTTAGCAGTTAACTGTGTACCTGGGTGCCTGACAGGACACAGAAGTTTGTCTCAGCGGCTCTGTGACGTAACAGGGTTCGCTTTCAACGCTAGACAGCGCCCTAGCGTGTTTATTTTGCGACTCAGTTGTGTTAAGTGAGTTCGCACACATCGCCATATAGCGCTGCGGCACTCCTTCTAGCGGCTCTGTGGATTAACAGAGTTTGCACATATTACCACAGCGCGTTACGGCGTTTATTTTGGCGACTCTGCGGGATAACAGAGTTCGCTTCTTGCCTTACTGCACGGCTTCGCATGCACGGTGGACCCAGGGCTGCGAACGCACCTCTCCACATCATATATTTGGTGCGTTCCGCAGACCCTAACATAACAATAGCGCCAGGGTCTGGCTAGTAAAATGGCGGATGACCAGCGTCTTCTATGGGACATCCAGCAGCTGGAGGGTAGGTTGGCAGCTCTTGAGCGCACAACCTCAGCTGTGGATGTTACCGCAGACGCTGTTCAGGCTGCTAGCATGGCTGCAGCCAGTGTGTCCACTGCCACCTCTGCCCCCACAATATCCCACCTCCCGCTTCCAGACAAGTTTGCTGGTGACAGCAAGCAATGTCGGGGATTCGTGAGTCAGTGCTCTATACAACTCGAGCTTCTGGCTGCACGTTTCCCTACGGATCGGGCACAAGTAGACTTTGTAATATCTCTTCTGTCGGGCAGAGCGTTGGAGTCGGGCCACCCCACTGTGGGAGCGTGACGACCGTGTGGTGTGGAGTGCTCCTCGTTTTCTGGAGGCTCTAAAAAAGGTCTTTCTAGGACCTCAGGTTACCCACGATGCGGCGCTCCAACTTCTGGCAAGTTCACAGGGTTCGTCCTTGGTCAGATGTTTTGCTGTCCAATTTCGGACTCTGTCCTCAGAGCTGGTCTGGCTGGATAAAGTCCTCATTCCAGTGTTTTGGAGAGGACTAGCGGGCCATGTGAAAGACGCCTTGGCTACCAGGGAGATTCCCGTCACACTGGAGAAGCTTATCGCCATATCTACCTGCATCAACCTCCGATTTCACGAGCGGAGGTTGGAGCGGTCCCAGTGTAGGCAGAGGTTTCGGCTGGCTCCCACCTTCGCCAGACCTCTGGAATCTTCCAGCCAGGCGCCCGACTTTCATGAGGCCATGGAGGTTTCTCAGCAGGACCTAAGTCCCGAGCCACTCGAGTTCCTGTGGTCTGTAATATCTGCCAGCAGTTAGGAAATTATGCCAACAAATGTCCACAGCGGTCGGGAAAATGGTTGCGTCTATTGACCTTGGGAGGAGGTTCACTAGACACTGCAGCATTTTCCACCAAGTTGTCCTTTAAGGGGACAATTACTGTAGGTCCATCCACGCTCACCGACGAGCTCTGTGTGGATTCTGGAGCCGAGGGGAATTTCATGTCCTCTGCATTTGCTCTCCGCCACACTATACCTCTGGTGATGCTCGCCAAACCGGTGACTGTGCGAGTAGTGAATGGATCAACTCTGCCCTCACAAATCACCCACCAGACGATCCCTCTCACTTTATCTATGTCCCCTTACCATCAGGAGAGTATTTGATTTCTTGTCCTGCCCGAGGGAATAGACGAGGTGTTGCTGGGAGTACCTTGGCTCCGTTACCACTCTCCCCATATTGAGTGGTCCTCTGGGAGGATACTAGGTTGGGGTGTTTCATGTAGAGGCAGGTGTGTCAGGGAGTGCGTTCAGGTCACCACCACAGAGATACCCATAGATCTCACTTCTCTTCCTCAGTGTTATTGTCATATGCAGACGTTTTCTCCAAGAAGGCGGCGGAGACTCTTCCACCTCATCGCCCCTACGACTGTCCTATTGATCTCTTGCCGGGAGCAGAACCTCCTCGGGGGAGAGTCTACCCCTCTCGCTTCCTGAGACGGAGGCCATGTCCCAGTATATTCAGGAGAATCTGGCAAGAGGGTTCATTAGGAAGTCGGTGTCACCAGCAGGGGCGGGGTTCTTCTTTGTGCAAAAGAAGAACGGAGAATTACGTCCATGTATTGACTACAGGGGTCTTAACGCTATCACCGTCAAGAATAAGTACCCGTTGCCCCTAATCTCTGAGCTCTTTGATAGGCTCCGAGGAGCAAGAGTATTTACCAAGCTTGATCTACGTGGTGCCAATAACCTAATTCGCATCCGTGAGGGGGACGAGTGGAAGACAGCTTTTAATACCAGGGATGGGCATTATGAATACCTGGTGATGCCCTTCGGGCTCTGTAATGCTCCCGCTGTTTTCCAAGACTTTGTCAATGATATATTCCGGGATATGCTCTCCACCTCTGTAGTAGTCTATCTGGATGATATTCTCATCTTTTCACCAGATATAGACTCTCACCGGAGGGATGTCAACAAAGTCTTCGACCTCTTACGGGCAAGCTCCCTCTATGCCAAGCTGGAGAAATGTGTGTTTGAGCAGGAGTCCTTACCTTTCCTGGGCTATATCATCTCTGCCCAGGGATTGGCTATGGATCCTGCCAAACTACAGGCTGTAATGGACTGGCAAGAACCCCATTCTCTTAAAGCGGTGCAGCGCTTTATGGGGTTCATTAATTATTATCGCCAGTTCATTCCCCATTTCTCGACTGTGGTAGCTCCCTTGGTAGCCCTCACCAAGAAGGGGGCAAATCCCAAGTTGTGGTCTGAGGAGGTCTCCAAGGCGTTCTCTTCCATCAAGTCGCATTTTGCCAGTGCTCCCATATTACATCCCCTGATGTTGATAAGCCGTTTATTTTAGAGGTGGACGCCTCTTCTGTTGGTGCTGGAGCAGTCCTTTATCAAAAGGATGCTCAAGGTCGGAAGCATCCCTGCTTCTTCTTTTCTAAGACCTTTACACCAGCAGAGAGGAATTATTCCATCGGGACAGGGAGTTGCTGGCTATGAAGTTGGCCTTCTCTGAGTGGAGACATCTTCTGGAGGGGGCTCGTTTTCCCTTCCAAGTCTTCACCGACCACAAAAACTTGGTATATTTGTAAACGGCTCAGCGGCTAAATTCTCGCCAGGCCAGATGGTCCCTATTCTTCTCTCGGTTCCACTTCACCCTCCATTTTCTCTCCGGTGAGAAGAATGTTCGGGCCGACGCTCTCTCTCGCTCCTTAGTGTCATCAGAGGAGGTGGATGAGGAACCTCGGCTTATTGTCCCCGAAGAAAGCATGAGAACTGTAGCCCCTGTTTCGCTAGAGTCTGTGCCTCCGGGCAAGACTTTTGTGCCCACTAATTTGCGACCGGAGGTACTCTCTTGGGCACCCTCGTCCAGGGTGGGTGGACACTTTGGGGCAAAGAGGACAACTGAGTTATTGGCGAGGACATACTGGTGGCCACATATGGTCCGTGACGTCAGTGAGTATGTTCAGGCGTGTGTCTCCTGCGCCAGGAACAAGTCCCCTCGACAACGGCCAGCTGGGTTACTTTTTCCTTTGCCGGTGGCAGACAGGCCCTGGGAGATGGTCGGGATGGACTTTGTGGTGGGCTTACCCAAGTCTCAGGGTTGCACTATCATTTGGGTGATCACCGACCACTTCTCCAAAATGGTGCACTTAGTGCCGCTACCACGGTTACCTTCTGCACGGGCCTTGGCAGCATTGTTTATTAGACACATCTTCCGTCTACACGGTATGCCAGACAAGATTGTCAGCGATCGAGGTCCCCAATTTCATCTCGGTTCTGGAGAGAGTTGTGTCATCTACTCTGCATTGAGTTGAACCTCTCCTCTGCATATCATCCCGAGACTAATGGGTTAGTAGAGAGGGCCAACCAGACCTTGGTCACCTACTTGCGACATTTTGTCTCTGCCAGGCAGGATGACTGGGCATCCTTGCTCCTGTGGGCGGAGTTCGCGCTAAACAATGCTGTGGCTGACTCCACCGGACAGACCCCATTCCTCTTAAATTACGGCCAGCATCCGCGAGTACCGGCGCCCATGCCCGTGGCTTCCGCCGACTCCAGGGTGGCAGACTGGGCTGTGGAAGCACGGGACATATGGGACCGCACCCAGGATGCCAATCAGGCTTCCAAGGAAAGGATGAGGTCTTCTGCCGATGCCCATCGGCGTCCCGCTCCGACATTTGCTCCTGGCGACCTAGTGTGGCTCTCCGCCCGAAACATCAGGCTACGGGTGGAATCCACTAAGTTGGCACCCCGCTATTTGGGTCCCTTCAAGGTTCTCGAGCAGGTGAACCCTGTGGTTTACTGTTTGGCACTTCCGCCTCGCCTTGGTATCTCCGACACCTTCCATGTGTCCCTCCTAAAACCCGTGGTCATCTCCTGGTTGCCTGAGTCATCTGCCGCGACGTCGGGTTCGTCTTCGGACGACTACGAGGTGAATGCCATTGTAGGGTGCAAGGTGGTACGGGGCAAAAAATTTTTTTGGGTGTATTGGAGGGGTTATGGGCGTGAGGATAGGTCCTGGGAGCCTGCCGAGCATGTTCATGCTCTGCAGCTCATCACTGCCTTTGAGTGTAGCGAGGCCCAGAGAAGGGGGGCCCTAGGAGGGGGGATAATGTTAGGGGTTGAGTTCCCGCTTCTGCACAAGGGGAATCTCGAGCCATCCCAGCTGCGGTCTCCCACTCGTCTCCGGCCACAGTGGATTCTGCTCAGCTTAGACGTTGGTCCCAGCGTCTCGCCCAGTCTAACAGTGTGCAGAGTATTACTGCTGCATTTCCAGGCTCTGCTATTGTGGCCAGTACTGGTTAGCGGCGAGCAGACGTCTTTAGGACAAAGTCCTTGTTTTCCCCTTCTGAGCATGCCCAGGGTGTGATCTCTCATTGGAGATCAGGGGTCACATGCTCAGGTACTGCAGCAGCTCCTATTGGTCCGCCAGGAAGGTCCTGTGACTACTGGTGTTCTGGAAAAGTTTCATTGGTCCTTGTTTCTGGCAGGTCCTGTAGCTGTTGCTATAAAAGGGTGGCATGGCTGGGCCGCCATGCGCTAGTGTCAATCTTTATATGCTATGCGCCAGTGTGGTTATGCGTGTGTGTGGTTAGGGCCCGGCTGAAATAAGCCCCTAGAATACCGACTTAATCGGTGAGGAGTTTGGTATGCTAGCTGGTCAGGGTCGGTGTCCTAGATGCCCTAGATTACCGGCATAACCGGTAAGGAGGTTGATTGCCGTATTCAGGGTCTGGCGTTCAGACACCATAGATTGCGGGTGTCTCCCTCGAGGACATTAGCGCATGATCACGTTCTATGTTCGCTTAGCAGTTAACTGTGTACCTGGGTGCCTGACAGGACACAGAAGTTTGTCTCAGCGGCTCCGTGACGTAACAGGGTTCGCTTTCAACGCTAGACAGCGCCCTAGCGTGTTTATTTTGCGACTCAGTTGTGTTAAGTGAGTTCGCACACATCGCCATATAGCGCTGCGGCACTCCTTCTAGCGGCTCTGTGGATTAACAGAGTTCGCACATATTGCCACAGCACGTTACGGCGTTTCTTTTGGCGACTCTGCGGGATAACAGAGTTCGCTTCTTGCGCCATTTTACTAGCAGCGGGCTTCGCCTGCACGGTGGACCCCGGGCTGCGAACGCACCTCTCCACATCATATATTTGGTGCGTTCCGCAGACCCTAACAGCGCCAAGGTCTGGCTAGTAAAATGGCGGATGACCAGCGTCTACCGCAGTACATCCAGCAGCTGGAGGGTAGGTTGGCTGCTCTTGAGCGCACAACCTCAGCTGTGGATGTTAGCGCAGTCGCTGTTCAGGCTGCTAGCATGGCTGCAGCCAGTTTGTCCTCTGCCTCCTCTGCCCCTACATTATCCCACCTCCCGCTTCCTGACAAGTTTGCCGGTGACAGCAAGCAATGTCGGGGATTCGTGAGTCAGTGCTCTATACAGCTCGAGCTTCTGGCTGCACGTTTCCCCAAGGATCGGGCACAAGTGGGTTTTATATTGTCTCTACTATCGGGCATATCTTGGAGTGGGCAATGCCGCTGTGGGAGCGCGACGAATCGTGTGGTACGGAGTGCTCCTCGTTTCTTGGAGGCTCTTAAAAAGGTCTTTTTAGGACCTCAGGTCACCCACTATATGGCACTCCAACTGCTGGCATTGGCACAGGGTTCGTCTTTGGTCAGTCAGTTTTCCGTCCAATTTCGGACTCTGGCCTCTGAGCTAGAATGGTCAGATAAAGTTCTCATTCCGGTCTACTGGAGAGGACTGGCTGACCATGTTAAAGACGCTTTGGCTACCAGGGAGATTCCCGCCACACTGGAGAAGCTTATATCCATATCTACCCGCATCGACCTCCGTTTTCACGAGCGGAGGTTGGAGCGGACCCAGTGTAGGCAGAGGTTTCGGTTAGCTCCCACCTTTGCCAAACCTCTCGAATCGCCCGTTCAGGCGCCCGATCCCCAAAAGGCCATGGAGGTTTCTCGTGCGGGACCTAAGTCTCAGGCCGCTCGACTACCCGTGGTCTGTAATCTTTGCCAGCAGACAGGACACTATGCTAACAGATGTCCACAGCGATCGGGGAAGCGATCGCGTCTAGTGACCCTGGGAGGAGGTTCACTGGAGACAGCTGCATTTTCCTCCAAGATGACATTTTAAGGGACAGTCACTGTAGGCTCTTCCACTCTTACAGTCGAGCTTTGTGTGGACTCAGGAGCAGAGGGGAATTTCATGTCATCTACGTTCGCTCGTTGCCAGGCAATACATCTGGTAGCGCTCGACAAACCAGTGACTGTCCGGGTAGTGAATGGGTTGACATTGCCCTCACAAAATACACATCAGACTGTTCCCCTTACTTTGTGTGTATCCCCTTCCCATCAGGAAATTATTTCCCTTCTCGTCCTTCCCGAGGGAATAGACGAAATCCTACTGGGAATACCCTGGCTCCGTTTTCACTCCCCTCATATTGAGTGGACCTCCGTTAGGATACTGGGTTGGAGTGAGACATGTAAGGGCAGATGTGTCAGGGAGTGCATTCAGGTTACCACAACAGAGATAGCCGCAGATCTTACTCCTCTTCCTGAGTGCTATCGGTCATATGCAGACGTGTTCTCTAAAAAGACTGCGGAGACTCTTCCGCCCCATCGTCCCTACGACTGTCCTATTGACCTCTTGCCTGGAGCAGAACCTCCTCGGGGAAGGGTCTATCCCCTCTCTCTTCCTGAGATGGAGGCTATGTCTCAATATATCCAGGAGAATCTGGCAAGAGGATTCATTAGGAAGTCGGTGTCACCAGCAGGGGCGGGATTCTTCTTCGTGCAGAAGAAGAATGGAGAATTACGTCCGTGTATAGATTACAGGGGTCTTAACGCCATCACCGTTAACAATAAGTACCCATTGCCCCTGATTTCTGAGCTCTTTGATAGGCTCCGGGGAGCAAGGGTATTTACTAAATTAGATCTGCGTGGTGCTTATAACCTGATTTGCATACGTGAAGGGGACGAATGGGAGATGGCTTTTAATACCAGGGATGGGCAATATGAATACCTGGTGATGCCCTTCGAGCTCTGTAATGTCCCAGCTGTTTTCCAAGACTTTATCAATGACATCTTCCGGGATATGCTTTCCACCTCTGTAGTAGTCTATCTGGATGATATTCTCATCTTTTCTCCAGATATTGACTCTCACCGGAGGGATGTCTGCAAAGTTTTCGACCTTTTACGGGCGAATTCACTCTATGCAAAGTTGGAGAAATGCATGTTTGAGCAGGAGTCTTTCCTGGGCTATATCATCTCCGCCCAGGGATTGGCTATGGATCCTGCCAAACTACAGGCTGTGATGGACTGGCAAGAACCCTATTCTCTTAAAGCAGTGCAGCGCTTTATGGGGTTCATTAATTTTTATCGCCAGTTCATTCCCCATTTCTCGACTTTGGTAGCTCCCTTGGTAGCCCTCACCAAGAAGGGAGCAAATCCCAAGTTGTGGTCTGAGGAGGTCTCCAAGGCGTTCTCTTCCATCAAGTCGCATTTTGCCAGTGCTCCCAAATTACATCACCCCGATGTTGATAAGTCGTTTATTTTAGAGGTGGACGCCTCTTCTGTTGGTGCTGGAGCAGTCCTTTATCAAAAGGATGCTCAAGGTCAGAAGCATCCCTGCTTCTTGTTTTCCAAGACCTTTACACCAGCAGAGAGGAATTATTCCATCGGGGACAGGGAGTTAATGGCTATGAAGTTGGCCTTCTCTGAGTGGAGACATCTTCTGGAGGGGGCTCGCTTTCCCTCCAGGTCTTCACGGACCACAAAAACTTGGTGTACTTGCAAACAGCCCAGCAGCTGAATTCCCACCAGGCCAGATGGTCCATGTTCTTCTCCCTGTTCCATTTCACCCTCCATTTCCTCTCCGGTGAGAAGAACATTCGGGCCGATGCTCTGTCTCGCTCCGTCATATCCTCTGAGGAGGTGGAGGAGGAGCCTCGGCTTATTATCCCCTGTGAGAGCCTAAGAACTGTGGCTCTGGTTTTGCTTGAGTCTGTGCCTCCAGGCAAGACTTTTGTACCCACCAATTTGCAACCGGAAGTACTTTCTTGGGCACATTCCTCCAGGGTGGGTGGACATTTCGGGACAAAAAGTACATCTGAGTTGCTGGCGAGGACATACTGGTGGCCACATATGATCCGTGACATCAGGGAATATGTTCAGGCGTGCGTGTCCTGCACCAAGAATAAGTACCCTCGACAACGGCCAGCTGGGTTACTTTTTCCTTTGCTGGTGGCAGACAGGCCTTGGGAGATGGTCGGGATGGATTTTGTGGTGGACTTACCCAAGTCTCGGGGCTGCACCATCATCTGGGTGATAACCGACCACTTCTCCAAAATAGTGCACTTGGTGCCATTACCACGGTTACTGTCTGCACGGGCCTTGGCAGCATTATTTATAAGGCATATTTTCCGTTTACACGGTATGCCAGACAAAATCGTCAGTGATCGAGGTCCCCAGTTTGCGTCTCGGTTCTGGAGAGAGTTGTGTCGGCTACTCAGTATTGAGTTAAATCTCTCCTCTGCGTATCATCCCGAGACGAATGGGTTGGTAGAGAGGGCCAACCAGACCTTGGTCACATATTTGCAACATTTTGTCTCAGCCAGGCAGGATGACTGGGCATCTTTACTACCGTGGGCTGAGTTTGCTCTCAATAATGCTGTGGCTGACTCCACCGGACAAACACCATTCCTCCTGAACTACGGTCAGCATCCGCGGGTCCCAGTGCCCATGCCCGTGTCGTCCACCGACTCCAGGGTGGCAGATTGGGCTGTGGAGGCACGGGACATTTGGAACCGAACCCAGGATGCCATTGAGGCCTCCAAGGAGAGGATGAGGTCTTCACCCCGCTCCGACATTTGCCCCGAGCGACTTAGTGTGGCTCTCTGCCTGGAACATCAGGCTGCGAGTAGAGTCTACTAAGTTGGCACCTCGCTATTTGGGTCCCTTTAAGATCCTTGAGCAGGTAAACCCTGTAGTCTACTGCCTAGCCCTTCCACCTCGTCTTGGTATCTCTGATACCTTTCACTTGTCCCTTCTTAAACCTGTGGCTATCTCCCGGTTCTCCGAGTCATCTGCCAGGACGTCGGGTTCATCTACCGACGATCATGAGGTGAATGCCATCGTAGGGTATAAGGTGGTACGGGGCAAAAATTTTATTTGTTGGATTGGAGGGGTTATGGGCCTGAGGATAGGTCCTGGGAGCCTGCCGAGCACGTTCACGCTCAGCAGCTCATGGCTGCCTTTGAGCGCAGCGAGGCCCAAAGAAGGGGGGCCCTAGGAGGGGGGGTAATGTTAGGGATCGAGTTCCCACTGCTGCACAAGGGGAATCTCGAACCAGTCCCGCTGCGGTCTCCCATCCATCTCCGGCCGCAGTGGAATCTGCTCAGCAGAGACGTCAGTCCCCGGTATAATACTGTGCAGAGACTTGTTGCGGCCGCTCCTGGATCCTCTGTTGTAACCAGTGTTGGAGCAGGCAGATTTGGGAATAAGTCCTCTGTTTCTCCATCTGAGCATGCCCAGGGCAAGATCTTCCATTGGAGATCAGGGGTCACTTGCTGGAATACAGCTGTGACTCCTATTAGTCCTCCAGGAAGGTCCTGAAGCTGGTTGTGGTCTAAGCAGCTTCCTATTGGTCCTTTCTGGAAGGTCTCGTACTCATGGCTACTATAAAAAGGTGGCATAACTGCACGGCCATGCGCTAGTATCAAATTTGTTACGTGTTTGCGCCAGTGTGGTTATGCATGTGTTTAGGGACCCAGCTGAAATAAGCCCTTAGAATACCGGCACTTCCGGTGAGGAGTTGTGTGTATGGTTTCAGGGCTCTGGCTGTATAGCCCCTAGTATACCGGTATCTCTTGTGAGGAGTTTGCTGTGTGCTTTGCTGACTACTTTATATTGAAGCTGCGCAGTCCGGACGTAACCCGATGGCGGCACGTGGACATCGCTATTAGTCAGCGTTTAGGTTGCGACTCTGTGGAGCAACAGAGTTTCTCTTATATCGCCATATAGCGCCACATCCTTTTGTTTAGCGGCTCTGTGGAGTAACAGAGTTTGCTCACTTCGCCATATATTTCTACGGCGTCCATATCTGCAACTCTACAGGATAACAGAGTTCGCTCATACCACCTACTGCGCCATCTTACTAGCAGCAGGTTCAGCCTGCACGGTGGACCCCGGGCTGCAAACGCACCTTTTATTTATATTTATTTGGTGCGTTCCGCAACCCTTAACACTGGTGTCAATAAATACGCTAACACACAACAACAAAATTTAATTGGAGGCCAGAAATGGCAGATTTTTGATCGCACTTATATGTGATCCGTGTAACATAAAACCACAGTTTTAAATAGATGGATTTGGCAGTATTCTGCAGTGCCATCAAGCAAATGGAGCAGAAAAACGTGTTCTCTGGATTGCTTTTTAAGCAAATAATCAGAATTAAGATAAAAAAAAATTATTCCTGGCCCATGATACCTAGGGCTATGTCTTGAAATATCTGTAAAAACAGCAGCAGCAGACAGAACTGGAATGGACCCTCTCGCCCAAGCATCTCACTGCTCGAGATACTTGGAGCTCGCCAAGTATTTCCGGGGTTGCTTAGCTGGAGCTCAGTTCCCCTCACTGCATGATTGGTGCTCTTTAGAGAATCAATGAACATGAAGGGATTGTATGCCACACACTGTAATGCCGCAGCCATGTTGCTTCTGGCATTACAGTGATTGGCCAGCCGCACAGCATCACCAGGTCTATATCAGACCTGGCACCGCCATGCTCGTCACAGTCTACCCCCGAATCAGGCATTGTAGGGAGAGATGCTGGTGAGCTAGGGAGATATTTGCTTGTTTATTAGTTAGTGTAGGTAAACCACAAAATATTACACAGCTCTGGCAAAAATTAAGAGACCACTGCAAAATTTTCAGTTTGTCTGATTTTTCTCTTTATAGGTATATTTTTTAGTGAAATGTAAATTGCTCTTTTATTCTATAAACTACTGACAACATGTCTCTGAATTGTTTTGGTCAAAATAACAAAAAAATGCAGTACTTGCAAACCTCAAATAATGCTAAGAAAGCAAGTTCATAATCATTTAGAAACAACAATACTAATGATTTAACTCAGGAAGAAGTCAGAAATCAATGTTTTGTGGAATAACTATGATTATTAATCACAGCTTTCATGCATCTTGGCATGCTTTCCACCAGTCTTTCACACTGCTTTTGAGTGACATTATGCCACGCCTGGTACAAAAATTTAAGCAATTCTTCTTAGTTTGATGGCTTGTGACTATCCATCTTCCTCTTGATTACATTCCAGGAGTTTTCAATGGGGTTCAAGTCTGGAGATTGGGCTGGCCATGACAGTGATTTGATGTGGTGGTCCTTCATCCACACATTAATTGACTTAGCTGTGCGGCATGTCGCATAGTCCTGCTGGAAAAAACAGTCATCAGAGTTGGGGAACATTGCCTGAGTAGAAGGAATCAACTGTTTTTCCAGGATAACCTTGTATGTGGCTTGATTCATACGTCCTTCACAAAGATTAACCTGTCCAATTGCAGCCTTGCTGAAGCATCCCCAGATCATCACCGATCCTCCACCAAATTTCACAGTGGGTGCAATACACTGTGGCTTGTACGACTCTCCAGGTCTCCGTCTAACCATTAGACGACCAGGTGTTGGGCAAATCTGAAAATTAGACTCATCAGAGAAGATTACCTTACTCCAGTCCTCTATATTCCATCCTTATGGTCTTTGTCAAACTTCACCCTGGCTCTCCTTTGCTTGTCATTGATGAAAGACTTTTTTCTAGCTTTACATGACTTGAGCCCTGTCTCTAGGAGCCTGTTACGAACTATTCATGCCATGTACTTCACCTCAGCAGCCATTTGCCATTTCTTTTGTAATCACTTGATGTCTTCCGGCGGTGGCTGAGTAACATTCGAAGAAGATGACGGTCATCCGGGTCAGTGGAGAGTCGTTTTCGCCATCTGCCAGTCTGCTGTAGCTTTGTTGTCCCCAACGTCTGCTGCTTGACCTTGTTGTAATGGATTGCTGTCTTAGAAATTTGAAGCAACATGACGCTCACTGTATCCCTCTGCTAGTAAAGCCAGAATTGAGCCCTTCTTTTTCTCACTCAAGACTTTTCTTTTCAACTCCTTTGGCATAGTTAAAAGTTATTTATTTCATTCCTACTGTGAAGGGTTAAACCAAGATTAAAACCATTTTGTGCTAGTAATTCTATTTTGTTTTTATGAGATAAATTCTGTAACTAGGTTATAGCTCATGACTGTTATAAAGCCAAATTGTTCTGCTGTAATTAGAGTAAAAGTCACGGTTGTAATAAAACCAGATTGTTCTAGTTTGGACAAGATATGAGACCTTGGGGTGTATCATTGTATAATACTCAGAAGAATGAATATCCTATTGTTCTTTTCCATGTCACGTGGATACAGCCATATATGTAGCTTCCGGGCTTTCTGTATTTTTATAGGTTAAGTGCTGCAAGTATGTTTTTATACTATTGGTTGAAGTACAACTTGCTAAATACTGTAAAAGAGATGATGTAATAAACGGGGTAGGAATCTGCCTTCATTCTCCCAGAGACACGTCGTCTCCGTCTGGTCATTTTCAGTTGCTAGCAACGTCCTGTGAATTAATTTGGAAATCACTTGGTCAACCGTGAAGGGTCACTTAGATCCTCCCCCATCAGTTTGGTGCCCAACGTGGGGCCCCCAAATAGGGAAGCCTCTGCCCTGGAGGACAGCAAGACAAAGGACCCTCGGACCGGACACAGGCACTGGAAAATTGGGACTGATCACCCCCACAACCACGGTAAGTTAGCAGTTATACTGTTCAGACTGACCGTTTGGTGTGGTTTTCCTATGTTTGTTGCTGCAAAGAGGATCTGAGGATTGTCCCCGATGGTGGGGTGATTCTTCGGTGGAATCATATAGAGGTGTAGTTCTTTTGGGGGCCCAGTGTTCGAACCGTACCTCATAAGGGACGGACACCCCGGATTGACCAGTTATTGTAACTCTCTTTTTAGTCAAAATATCCTGCAATCCTGATCACTGTTAGAATCAGGAGTGGTGAAGTGATCGAAGATTGCGTAGGATACCTTAACTCAGGAATTTTTAATATATATATATATATATATATAACCAGAGGTGTCCAGAGAGATAGTCTAAGACGCCCTCCTCCTTTCACTGAGTACGGCATTTTGGGGTCATCCCTGTGGGGGATAGATAGACCCGGTGCAACAGACTGTACGGCCTCTCCAGTACTGTGCACAACTTAAGTAAGAATATTTAACTTTAAGGGAGAATCCTGTTTCTGTGGAAGAAAAGGAAGAATTTGGATTTGTGTGATAGATCGAATACTGTTAGTCAGAGATGGGGAAAGAAATCTATCAGGAATGTAAGGGAATTCCTGAGGGCGGGAGGCTACAGCCTATGCTATGGAACGAAGGTGTTAGAAAAAACAAAGGAAGGTTGATATGGAGGTAGAAAAAAGTAAGTGAATTCTGATTGTTTCTGTTATGTTAAAAAAAGGAAAGCTGTCTACTACTACGACAAAGATTGGATGTTTTGTGGAAGGAACTGAGAAAGTGATTGTACCAGAAAGAAAAATAATTAAAAATGATGATCTGTAACAAGGGGTTTCTCTGCTAGATAATAAGGTCCCTTCCCAGGAAATTAAGCCTCTTCTCCTGACTGTAAGCTCTGTGCCCCTTAACCCCTGGGCACAAATATATCCAGGGTTGCCAAAACCAAGTGCGTCCCCACCTATGATCCTGCCGGGTGGATTTGTGACGTATGCAGAGTTACTAATCCTCAGTGGTCAGAGGCCTGTTACAGTTGTAGAGCAAGGAGACCCAGAGTCGTAGTCCCAACCTTTCCCTTGGTAAATGCTGACTGCACTTATTATCAACCACTGCAAGCACCAGTCCCTGCTATGCCTAGTATTGTTAGTGGTCATGAGTATCCACCACCTCCTACTTTAGTTACCCGGTCGGACACAGGATACACAGAGGAGGTAGAAGATTTCCAGGAAATGTATTCCAATGTTATTCCTGAACCCCACCATCATGATGTGCTTTTTAGGATAGGAACAGGGAATCTTACGAAACAGCACTTTGGGGCCATAGTAAATGCCATGAATAATCAATTCTGCTATGCTGGAGGACTGGCCGCAACAATTTCACAGAAAGGCGGACCCATGATACAGGAAGAATCTAATTCATATATACAAACATATGGCTAGGTGGAAACAGGACAGGTCGCAGCAACCAGAGCAGGACAGCTTCCGTGTTAATATGTAATACATGCAATGGGACCACAATATAATCCTACCAACATTCCTAGGTCCCAACAATTACTTACTGAGGTTGTCCAGAATGTAATCCTGTATGCTTTCTCTGGCCACTCCGGACGATGTATTCAAAGTAATAAAAAGTTTTCAGAAGAATTTATTAGCAGGAAAAAAAAAAGTAGACCAGCTACTGCAGCAGCTCCAGCCCCCACCCCAGCTGCAAGCACACAGCTCTTATCGGTTGTCCACATAGCAGATTCCAGCTCTCGTCCTTCAACCATACACAAACTTAACCCCTTATACCACTATCCCTTCCAATCCTATGATTGAGAACCCTGCTCCCCAGCCCCGCCGCGCCAATTTTTGTCTGCAATGCTGGCGCTGTGGCAGATCCGGTCACTTTCAGAGAAATTGTCACACCCCCGATCAAGTTCCCCTGTTATGTTTCGGTAGCTGAGGAGAAATAACAAAAATAGCCAAAGTAGCAATACACCAGAGAGTCTGGAAACTACTGGGTTGCAGGACCCTAAACTAACCGCAACACTAGAAGCAGCCGTGGAGCATACCTACCGTGATCCTAGAAGCCTCGTCACAGCCTGAGAGATAGCTACACCTAAAGACAGAAAGATGAAAGCTAACTGCCCCTAGCAGAACCCCTAAGAAATAGGAAGCCCCCAAACATGTAATGGCGGTTAGACAAGAAGAAAATACGAACACAGACAGAAAATAGAATGAGCAAACGCTGGGGCCCAATTCTGTCTAGATAGAAAAGTATAGGAAAGAATTCTGACTGCAACCCAAAAAACCCTGACAAAAATACCAACACTTCTGATTAACAAAAAAACCTGAGATCACACGATCTCTGCCACCTAAATCAGATCTCTGGTGTAACACACAGCAATTCAGCAAATAAAAAGTGACACAGGAACAGAGCAAAAGTGCAAACACAAACTGAGCACAAATGCAGCGCAAGGCCCCAAAAGGGGACCAGGCTGAAGTCTACTGCAATGCAGCAAAACAGCAAGGAAAATCCAACCAGAGGAAAAAACCAGCAAGTCACTTATCTGAATGAAGCAGAAATGCAAGCTGAGCTCCAACCAAGACCTGGAAGAACAAATGATTACTGGCAAGGCTGATGGGAGTTCAGATCACTTATATCAGACCATTCGGACCCAGCTGAAAGCCATTCAGCTATTGGTTCATTACCCTCTGCAAACACCGGAGGGAGCCCCAGCTACGAAGTCGCCTCCAACGTATTCACAACAGTACCCCCCTTGAGGAGGGGTCACCGAACCCTCATTTGCACAACCAGGCCGATCAGGATGAGCTCGATGATAGGCATGGATCAGTCTCCTAGCATGGATGTCCGAAGCAAACACCCAAGAATTGTCCTCTTGACCATAACCTCTCCACTTAACCAAATACTGGAGTTTCCGTCTAGCAAAACGAGAATCCAATATTTTCTCAACCACATATTCCAGATTGCCCTCAACCAAAACAGGGTCGGTAGGTGCAGCCATAGGAATGACTGGCTCGACAAACCTCTTCAATAAGGACTTGTGGAACACGTTATGGATCTTAAATGTCCCTGGAAGAAGCAAACGGAAGGAAACCGGATTAAGAATTTCTATGATCTTTTAATGTCCAATGAACCTTGGCTTAAATTTTGGAGACGCAACCTTCATAGAGATATTTCTTGAGGACAACCAAACCAAGTCCCCCACTTTAAAACGAGGACCATCAGTCCTATGCCGGTTGGCAAACCGCTGGGCCTTCTCCTGAGAGAGCGACAACGTCTCTACTACCTGGTCCCAAATCTGCTGCATTCGCTCCACAATAGAGTCAACCTCCGGACAGACGGAAGCCTCCGCCTGTCCTGAAGAAAATCGAGGGTGAAACCTAGAATTGCAGAAAAATGGAGACATCAAGGTGGCAGAGCTAGCCCTATTATTAAGAGCAAACTCAGCCAAAGGCAAAAAAGATACCCAGTCATCTTGATCAGCAGACACAAAACATCTCAAATAAGTCTCCAAGGTCTGGTTTGTTCTCTCGGTTTGTCCATTGGTCTGAGGATGAAAAGCAGAGGAGAAAGATAATTGAACACCAAGTTTAGAACAAAATGTCCTCCAAAATCTGGAAACTAACTGGACTCATCTGTCAGACACAATGTTCTCCGGAATGTCATGTAACCGTACCACGTGCTGAAGGAACAAAGGCACCAATTCGGAGGAGGAGGGTAACTTAGGTAATGGCACAAGATGTATCATCTTGGAAAACCTATCACAGATTACCCAGATAACGGTCATTCTCTGAGAAACAGGGAGGTCGGAAATAAAATCCATAGAGATATGGGTCCATGGCCTCTTGGGCACAGGTAATGGCATTAACAAACCACTAGAGCGAGAGCAAGGCTTGGAGCGAGAGCAAGTCCCACAGGACTGCACAAAGTCCCTGACGTCACGAGACAAAGTAGGCCACCAATTGGACCGACTCACCAAGTCTCTGGTACCAAAAATACCAGGATGACCAGCCAACGCGGAACAATGAATCTGAGACATCACACTCTTCTTCCACTGGTCTGGGACAAACAATTTCCCAACAGGGCAGCGTTCAGGATTATCCTCCTGACACCCCTCCAGAGCCAGTCTCAAATTGGGCGAGATGGCGGAAAGAACTACACCCTCTTTCAAAATAACAGCAGGATCAGTTAACTCAGGAGAATCCGCAAAGAAACTCCTCGAGAGGGCATCCGCCTTAACATTCTTAGTGCCAGGAAGAAAAGAAACCACAAAATTAAAACGTGTGAAAAACAAGGCCCACCTGGCCTGTCTAGGATTAAGTCGCTTGGCTGATTCGAGATAAACCAGGTTCTTATGGTCTGTGAGGACCACCACCTGATGTTTGGCTCCTTCCAGCCAATGTCTCCACTCTTCAAAGGCCCACTTCATGGCCAATAACTCCGGATTACCCATGTCATAATTACGTTCAGTTGGAGAAAATTTTCGAGAGAAGAAGGCACAAGGGTTACTCTTAGAAGTCTCCGGATCCCTTTGGGACAAAACGGCACCTGCCCCAATCTCAGAAGCATCAACCTCCACCTGAAACGTCAGAGAAACATCAGGCTGCCGTAGAACAGGAGCAGAAATGAATCTCTGCTTAAGTTCCTGAAATGCAGAAACTGCCTCAGGAGGCCAATTCACCACATTGGAACCCTTTTTGGTAAAATCAGTCAATGGTTTAACAATACCAAAGAAATTACCAATAAATTTACGATAAAAATTGGCAAAACCCAAAAATCTCTGAAGAGCCTTCAATGTAGTAGGTTGAACCCAATCACAGATGGCCTGAACCTTGACTGGGTCCATTTCAATAACAGACGGAGACAAAATGAATCCCAGAAATGAAACCTTTTGTATGCCAAAAAGACACTTTGATCCCTTCACATACAGTGCATTCTCTCTCAAAATCTGGAACACAGTCCGAACATGTTTCACATGAGAGTCCCAGTCATTGGAAAAAATCAAGATATCATCCAAATAAACGATCAGAAATTTATCCACAAAATCCCTGAAAATATCATTCATAAAGGATTGGAAGACGGAAGGGGCATTAGTAAGCCCAAAAGGCAACATTAGGTACTCAAAATGCCCCTCTGGGGTATTAAACGCCGTCTTCCATTCATCACCGTGCTTAATGCGAATAAGGTTATATGCCCCCTGAGGTCAAGCTTGGTAAACCAACTAGCACTTTTCACTCTGGAAAATAGATCAGAAATCAAGGGTAACGGATATTGATATTTAACAGTGATTTTATTCAGGAGGCGATAGTCAATACACGGCCTCAATGAACCATCCTTTTTAGCCACAAAGAAAAAAACGGCGCCCAAGGGTGAAGAGGATGGTCTGATATGACCCTTCTCCAAAGACTCTTTGATATAATATCCCATAGCATCGTGTTCAGGTACAGATAAATTAAAAAGGCGACCTTTAGGAAATTTACCACCAGGCACTAACTCAATAGCGCAATCATAGCTCCTGTGAGGAGGTAAGGATGCAGACTTACTCTCACTAAACACATCAGAAAAATCAGTCAAAATGTCAGGGACATCCTGAGACTGGGGAGAGGCAGAAAAAACAGGAGTGTCAGTAGTAACACATTGGCAGCCCCAACTGGTCACAGACACAGATTTCCATTCAAAACAGGATTATGAGTCTGTAACCAAGGTAAACTGTTGTGAATATGCTGGAGGTGGCTTCTGAGCTGGGGCTCCCTCCGCTGGTTGCTGTGGGTAATGAACTGATTACCGAATGGCCTTCAGCTGGTGCTGAATGGTAGGATATAAGTGGCCTGAGTTCCCAGCAGCCTTGCCGGTTATCAATTGTTCCTTCTGGTCTTGCTTGAAGCACTGCTAGTTTTTGCTGTTTTTTTTTCCTCTGTTTGATTTTCTCTGCTGGTTTGCTGCTTGGACTGCAGCTTGTCCCCTTTTGGGGGTCTGGCGCTGCAATTGTGCTCCCTTTGTGTCTGCACTTTTGCTTTGCTCCTTTGTTACTTTTTATTTGCTGAATAGCATTTTGTTACACCAGAGATCTGATTTAGGTGGATGAGATCGTGTGATCTCAGGTTTTTTGGCAATCTGAAGTGTTGGTATTTTTGTTAGGGTTTTGTTGGATTGCAGTCAGAATTCTTTCCTGTATTTTTTTGTCTAGACAGATTGGGCCCCAGCGTTTGCTCATTCTATTTTCTATCTGTGTCCGTGCTATCTTCTTGTCTAACCTCCATTACATGTTTGGGGGCTTTCTATTTTCTTTGGGGATCTGCTCCGGGGCAAATAGCTTTCATCTTTCTGCCTTTAGGTGTAGTTATCTCTCAGGCTGTGACGAGGCGTCTAGGATCACCGTAGGAATGCTCCACGACTACTTCTAGTTGTGTGGTTAGTTCAGGTTACTGCAATCCAATAGGTTCCAGCCTCTCTGGTGTATTACCTCTTTTGCTATTTTTTGCTATTTCTCCTCAGTTACCGAAACATAACAGGAAACCCAGTACAATAATGTCATGCAGATTATGCAACACCAGAAATTTGCAACTCTCCTGATGATCTGGTTCAACCCTCATTTTCACCTGAGTAGAAAACTGGGGTTTATTCTCCGCCAAAGGGGTAGAATCAATGCCCAGCAAAGGAATAGACTTCCGCAGGGGTATCATGGGAAACCCACAACGTTTGGCAAAGTCAAAATCCATCAGGTTAATAGCTGCTCCTGAATCAACAAAAGCCTGAGCCGAAAATGTGGACAGAGAGCAAATCAGGGTAACAGTCAACAGAAATTTAGTCTGAACATTACCCAAGACAACTGAGTGCGCAAAACGTCTTCCTCGCTTAGGGCAGACGGAAATAGCATGAGAAGCGTCACCACAGTAGAAACATAACCCATTGCGCTTTCGACACTCATGACGCTGAGCCCCAGAAGTCACTCCATCACACTGCATGGGCTCAAGAGCTGACTCACAAGGCAACACTATCTCACGCATACCTCTGCGCTCACACAAACGTCTGTCAATTTGAATAGCCAAAGACATAGAATCATTGAGACCAGAGGGAACAGGGAATCCCACCATAACGTCCTTTACATTTTCTGACAGACCCTACCGAAAAAGGGCTGCCAAAGCATCATCATTCCATTTGGTCAGGACTGCCCATTTTCGGAATTTCTGACAGCATAGCTCAGAGTCTTCACAACCCTGATTTAATGCCAACAAGGTCTTTTCAGCTTGATTAGTGACATTAGGTTCATTGTACAATAACCCCAGAGCCTGAAAAAATACATCAACATCATTCAAAACAGGATCCCCAGGTGTCAGGGAAAAAGCCCAATCCTGAGGGTCGCCGCGCAGCAGAGAGATGACAATTCGAACCTGCTGTGCTGTGTTCCCTGAGGACTTAGGCTTCAAGGCAAAAAACAACTTGTAGTTATTTTTGAATTTCAGAAATTTAGACCAATCTCCCAAAAATAAATCTGGTATGGAGATCCTAGGTTCCACAACCGGCAACCTAGCAAGATAGGTAGTAATACTCTGAACCTCAGCGGCAAGCCGCTCCACACGGTCAGACAACTGTGAAAAACTCCATTGAGGACAATAAAAAAAAAATTCCTCCTGAGCACCCAGAGAAAAAGAGGGAAAAAATGCAACAAACAGAAAAAAAAAATTCTGACAACTCCCTTTTTTTTTTTCCTTTTTTACTATTTTTCCCTTCTGTTGAGTACCATATAATTTTCAGCTTGGTCCGGTAATACTGTTATGTTTCGGTAGCTGAGGAGAAATAGCAAAAATAGCCAAAGTAGCAATACACCAGAGAGGCTGGAAACTACTGGGTTGCAGGACCCTAAACTAACTGCAACACTAGAAGTAGCCGTGGAGCGTACCTATGGTGAGCCTAGATGCCTCGTCACAGCCGGAGAGATAGCTACACCTAAAGACAGAAAGATGAAAGCTAACTGCCCCGTAGCAGAACCCCCAAAGAAACAGGAAGCCCCTAAACATGTAATGGCGGTTAGACAAGAAGAAAATACGAACACAGACAGAAAATAGAATGAGCAAACACTGGGGCCCAATTCTGTCTAGATAGAAAAGTATAGGAAAGAATTCTGACTGCAACCCAAAAAACCCTGACAAAAATACCAACACTTCTGATTAACAAAAAACCTGAGATCACACAATCTCTGCCACCTAAATCAGATCTCTGGTGTAACACACAGCAATTCAGCAAATAAAAAGTGACACAGGAACAGAGCAAAAGTGCAAATACAAACTGAGCACAAATGCAGTGCAAGGTCCCAAAAGGGGACCAGGCTGAAGTCCACTGCAATGCAACAAACCAGCAAGGAAAATCCAACCAGAGGAATAAAAACCAGCAAGTCACTTATCTGAATGAAAGCAGAAATGCAAGCTGAGCTCCAACCAAGACCTGGAAGAACAATTGATTACCGGCAAGGCTGATAGGAGTTCAGGTCACTTATATCAGACCATTCGGACCCACCCTGTGTACCGGCTGGTACAAGATCTGCGGACAGTTAATGCAGTTACTGTTCTGGAAACTCTGGTGGTGCATAATCCATATACTCTTTTGTTCCAGATATTTCAGGATGCTTCTTGGTTCACAGTCATCGACCTTGCCAATGCCTTCTTTTCAGCATTCCATTACACCCAGATTGCCAGTTTCTGTTTGCATTTATTTATCAGGGAGGACAATTGATGTGGACAGTTCTGCCACAAGGGGCCCAAAACAGTCCCAATCAGTTTGCAAAAAATATGGGCGAGTGTCTTTTACCCTGGCACCCTATGTCACGCTGCTCCAGTATGTGGATTATCTTTTGTTGCGTGCACGGACGGAGCAGGAAGCCATTGCTGCCACTGTTAGTTTTTCTCAATTATCTGGCAGATCTGAACTGTCGGGTTTCGGCCTCGAAACTTCAGTTCTGTCTTGGTCAAGTGATATTTTTGGGTCACTGTCTCCTTCAGGGTGTCAAACACCTCACAGAAGAAAGAGAAATAGCTGTCAGCTCCCTTCCTTTCCCAAAAGATGAAACTGAACTCCAGCGTTTCCTTGGACAATGTACTTATTGTCGTCAGTGGATACCGGATGCATCCCGCATAATGCAACCACTTTACAATGCCTTAAAAGATGGTATAATGAACTATAAGGAAAGATCACCAGTTTGTATGGAAAGCCTTTATCGTGCCTTCTCTGAATTAAGGCTACTTATTGCTTCCGCCCTGCCTTGGGCATCCTGGACTATACTCGACCGTTCCATTTGTATGTGTCTGAGAATGAAGGACACGCAGCAGGGGTACTCACACAATCACATGGCAATAGGCAACGACCAGTGGGCTATTATTCGGCCCGCCTCGACCCCGTGGCTCCAGCATCACCAAGTTGCATGAGGGCAGTTCACGCCACTTACTCGTTGCTTGACAAGACTGCAGATATAATTCTTGGACATGAAACGCACATTTTTGCCCCGCATGACTTTGCAGTAATACTAACACTCCAATAGCCAAGATATTTGACTGTACAACGATATTAACGGCTGCAATGTTCACTCCTTTTGCCTGACTATGTCAAGTTGCATCGCTGTACTACAATCAACCCCGCTACTTTACTGCTGGTCCCCAAGAAAGATGGCAGTGATGAGGATTATCTCCAACATGATTGTTCCCAACTTCTGACTGAAGAAACAGCTACTTCGCCAAATGTCAGTGAGAATCCACTTCCAAATCCCAATCTGGTGTTATACACGGATGGTTCAAGATATGCTGATGAGTTTGGTAGATTCCACACAGAATATGCTGTTACCACAGAGGCCACTGGAGTGCACGCAGCTGCGCTCCCGCCAACACAGTCAGCACAAAAAGCATAACTTCAGGCTCTGTCTATTGCATGTATTTTGGCCAAAGACAGGCGGGCTAATATATACACGGACTCACGGTATGCATTTGGTATTGCTCATGATTTTGGAGCTCTATAGGCCAATCGAGGGTTTATTACTACTGCCGGAACTCCAGTGAAAAATGCTGAAGCTGTTAAAACCCTTATGGATTCGATCAAATTGCCTACTGAGGTGGCCATTATTAAAGTCAAGGCGCACGGTCCTAGGAACAGTCCACAGACTATTGGCAACGCATTTGCGAATATGCAAACAAAGGCCGCTGCTCTACTGCCCATTGAACTAACCATACCAACTATGGTGACCATACGCTCTCAGCGTAAACAGTTGCAAGAGATCCTGACTCTACAAGAACCTGATGTTCTACGACAGACTGAGGTTTTCTGTCGGACCCAGCGAGACCACTTAATGACGATGCAGAGAATGTCTCTAAAGGAAGAGGTGAAGCAATGGAAGACAGATGGGGCACGTATGGACAATGGTCTCTGGAAAAAGGACCAACTTGTGTGTCTCTCTAAGCGGATGTACCCTGCTATTGCCATGTGGGCACATGGACCTATACATCGAGGAAAAAAACAGGCCCTAGCCCTGGTACAAAAATTCTACTGGGCTCCAGGTATTTCTACAGTCCTGACAGTACTCAACCGTGCATGTAATATCTGTCAGACCTGCAATCCTGGTCAACTTCAACATGTACCTTTGAAGCAACTTGCTAAGCCCAACTATCCTTTCCAAAGGCTCCTGGAGGACCATATCACGTTGCATAAGTCTGGAAGGTATGAATATGATTTGGTGGTTGTCGACATGTTCTCCAGTTGGCCAGAATCATTCCCCGCTACCAACATGACTGCAAAGACCACAGAAAAGAAACTGGTGATGGAAGTTATATGCAGATATCGAGTTCCAGAAGTCGTCGAAAGTGACCAAGGTCCGGGTTTTTCTTCTTTTGTGTATCAGGAGGTTCTGACAATGCTTGGATCCTCTATTGTCCATCCACAATCCAGTGGGAAAGTTGAGAGGTTGAACGGCACACCGAAGAGACAATTGACCAAAATGATGCAGGAGACTACGGCTCCATTGCCAGAGCTCCTACCCATTGTACTATACCATATTTGTACTACCCCTATTGCAAAATATGGCCTGTTACATATGAGATATTGTTTGGTGTCAGGCCCCAGTTGCAAACTTCCAGCCTCAGCAGTTATCAGAAGAAACTGACCGTGGTGTTTAATATGTTATTCAGCTCAGTAAAAATCTTGCTAACACCAATGCTCTAGTTTCTTCTTCTCTTCCAGATTCAGCAGAAACCGACACTTGTCACAATTTGAAGCCTGGTGATTTTGTGGTCGTGAAAAGGCATGTCAGAAAACACGGACTAGAACCCTTGTATGACGTCCCTATCAAGTCCTCCTCATCACCCCTACGTCAGTGAAACTGGAAGGAAGACCGACTCGGATCCACGCATCGCACTGCAAACTGGTTAAACAAGCCAATAGCAAATAAAGGGGATATAATGTTTTGGTGTTTTGTATTTTCTATGTTATTATTGATAACCGCATGGGACAGCATAAACTCCCCAACTTCCTTGAATAATAAGTTTATGTAATATTATGAAAAATTACTGAGAGATTTGTTGTACAATTCACAGTCTCTGGCAGATATTTTCTCCTTTCTTAATCCAGCCAATTGGTTCAAAGGAATTGGGGGCTAGATAGCTGGAATCTTGCAAAGTGTGTTACACATCGCTGCCTTTATCCTTGTTATGTATGTTATACTAAAAATTGTTCTTTGGTGTATTTCTGTATGTATTAGAAAATTCTGCACTAGGACAGCTAATGATGATACCAAAGGCGTTGTCAACCCTGCTCTCCTCTACACCGATTTCAAGAAGTTATCTGATGAAGATGTTGAAGCCAAGCGCATGGCTACCTTCAAAAGATCCCCACTGTTATTAAAAATTGTTATTTGTAAATTATAGCATACAGGGGGGATGGGTACGCCGCAACAGACATGGCTGGTAACATGGCATAAGACATGTGAAGACCAGTACCCCTCGAGCTTATAGCTTGGGATAGTACCTCTGATGCTGTTCATTAGTTAACAAAATTTATCTAGGGGGGATTGTGAAGGGTTAAACCAAGATCAAAATCATTTTGTGCATCTAATTCTATTTTGTCGTTTATGAGATAAATTCTGTTACTAGGCTATAGCTCATGACTAGTGTTGAGCGATACGATACTGCAAATATCGGGTATCGGCCGATATTAGCTGTATCGGGCTTTCGATTCCGAGTACCGATATTTTCGTCATATCGGATACCGGAATCGGATTTGTCACTGTCACTGTGAGTGTCCGTCGGTCGGGTCTGTCAGGAGTCAGCGGCACTTACCTGGCAGAAGATCTCCGGCGGTCACGTCCTGGACTGCTTGATGGCCGCCATTATCTTCTCCCTGGCGGTCACATGCAGTTTTTCGCGATAACTGCAGTGACTGCAGGGTAATCCCGGCCGTAAACCAGTCCGATGACGTCACCGCCGGGGAAGCAGGTAATCAGCTGTGCTGCGCCGGGATGACAGGCTCTGCCTGTCATTCTGATGTAGCAGAGCTGGATCGTCGTGGGACACTCGTTACTATGGACTGCGTCGGACAGGTGGTATACTGCTGTTTTTTTTTTTCATTTTTTTGCAGGAGATCGATGGCGTCGCAGGATGAGACTGTAATAAAAGTAATGAAAACTGTGTTGTGTTTTTATTAAATTAAAAAACTTTTTTATGAACATTCACCCGTCCGGGTACATCAACAATTTAACTATTTACATACAGGGACCCTGTCCGGGTTATTTATAATTCTTTGGCAGGGGTGTTCCAGGTACCACCTGGTACTCTTCTGATGCTTGCCAAACATCCGAGACACCAAGGACCACCAGGACCTGATGACGTCGTGTGGCCTGTACAGACAAGTCGTGACCCGCTATCTGTGTCTGTGTGGCCACCTCTTTCATCTCCCTCCGGGTCTGGAGCCCTATGTCCCGGACTGAACGAACCCCAGGGGGCCTAACAGGCGCCGGGTACGGGCCAGCTATCATTATCATGTCCATAGCTGGGGCTGCTGAGGAGACCACAGAGGGAGGCTGGGGAGATTTACGGCGTGGGGTGGGCACTTGTGCAGAGGCCTGGATGTGGGAGGCTGAAGGCTCCGAGGGTCTCACAGGTTCCTGACACTCTGGGGAGTAGGGGTCGCACCTGGTAACATTTAGGGCGTACCATCTATTGTAACCCCAGTGTCGGGTGTAAGTCACCAAGTCTCCTGGCAACAGGTCCCTCCCCGGGTGTCCTTCTGGGAGGTGAGTCTCCACGTCCCGCCGGGTCACAAACACTTCTAAATAAAGTCCAGGCTCCTGGATGAAGCCCCAACCACCTTTTAACTTAAAGTTCCGTACTGCACCCTTACGCCGCGGCTCCCACAGGGTTCCTTTATCTTTTCTCATCCGGTCCTTATCTGCCCGGTCCTTCTCCAGGTGACGTTGCCGAAGCTTTTGGGATTCTCGCTGCTCCCTTTGTCGCTCTGCTTCCCGCTCCCAACGTCTCCACTCTTCCTCCTGACGCCGGTTGTAATTCTCCTCCACCAGCATCTCCATGTCTCCACCATCAAACTGCAGCTTATGATGTCCGGTTTGCGGCAGCTCTCCTGGCGCCCGACAGTCCTGGCGGCGCTCACCTGCGGAGGAAGCAGCCGGCTCTGGAACAGATGACAGTCGGGGCTCCGGTACAGACAGGTAGACCTCTGGTGCCTGCGCGGCCTCCTCCATGAGGACGGGTGTCGCTTCTTCTGTCTCAGCGACGGGGGCAGACAGCGGGATCTGGGGTGCTGCCGGTGCAGCGTTTTTTGCAGGAACGGGTGCCTCCACTGCGACAACGTCAACCGGATCACATTGCAAGGGCTGGGATGCCCGCACGGACTCCTCTACTAGAACGGGTGCCTCACCTTCCGGTACAGACACTTCAGGTAAGAGGGATTGGCGCCGCTCCAAGTTTAGTTTTAGGGCACGCCAGCTGGCTTCCATCCTGGCAACCTCCTCCCGGTGCCGGGCCAGGCCTCTTAGGGTATTCTCCGCTTCTTGCAGTGTAGGAGGGTTTCCAGGCCGGGTGCCCAACGGTGGTTCTGTGGCGATCGGGTCGCTTCCGTGGGGGGAGAGCTCTGACTGCTCCATCCCTTCACACTTCTGCTCGTGTCCATTAGCCATCTCTGCCAAGTCACATGTGTCATTAGCATCTGGAGAGGGCCCCTCTTTTGTAGTGAGGTGGGACCTTCGTGTTAGTTTCCGCACACTGAGGAGGATGAGGAGGCGGAACTGAAGAGCTGTGGGGCACGATCTTACATTGCAGTAACATTTAGAGTGGTCGGCCATCGTTTTCGCGCCACTGAGTGAGTGTACACCCACGAAGAGCACGCCCTTCTTCTTCACCAGTGCCTCGTCGTGACGCAGATATGGCGGAAAAATGGCAAATACATTCTCTGATGATTTTAGCAATTCTCAAGCACAAAACCAGTTCAATTCAGGCACACAGGACTCGCTTATAGCGAGCTACAGAATCCTGTTCGTGACGCCCAAGTTGAGTCGCACAGAGCCAGAGGTTTTGGGGGTACTCGGCACCGAGCCCGTCGACTTCTATGGGGTATGTCACGGCTTTACCCGGCAATTGAATCAGAGTCTATTTTACTATGTAAAAGTGTATAAACTATAAATATATGTATATATATATGTCACAATGACATGTAATATATATATAATATATTATTGTCTATGTGTGTATATTTTGTGTTTACAACGAAAGAAAGGTTTTTTTTGTTGCGATATTTTGTTCCCATAGACTTACATGGGACTTCCGGTATCGGAATCGGATATCGACGATATTTAGTGATATCGGCGATACCATTCCGATCCGATATTTTTAGATATCGAGCAGTATCGCTCAACACTACTCATGACTCTTATAAAGCCAAATTGTTGTTCTGTAATTAGAGTAAAGTGTTATATTATGGTAGCTGAGGAGGCAGGAGCAAAAAAACGCATAGGCAGCCTAACACCAGAGAGGTTGGAAACTAATAGGTTGCAGACCCATAGACTAACCGCACAACTAGAAGCAGCCGTGGAGTGTACGTACGGTGGACCTAGACGCCTCGGCACAGCCGGAGAGATAGCTATCCCTGAAGATGGAAAGAGGAAAGCTAACTGCCCCGGAGTAGACCCCAAAAAGAGTAGAAAACATACAGTATGATGGCGGTTAGACAAGTTGAAAATACGAACACAGACAGAAAATAGATTGAGCAAACGCTGGGACCCAAAAACTGTCTAGATAGGACAGCACAGGAGAGAATACTTTCTGCAACCCAGAAAAACCCTAGGAAAAACTCCAACACTTCTGAATCCAAAAACACTGAGACCACACGGTCTCGACCACCTATATCAGATCTCTGGTGTGGACACGTAGCTACCCAGCAGAAAAATATCACAAGAACTGAGCAAATGAACAAATACAAAAAACGAATGGAGACCAGCCAAAGCCCCCATAGGGTGCCCGGCTGAAGACAAAAAGCAATGCAGCAAAAAGCAAGGAATTCAAACCACAGTAAAAAAACTGAAAGAGACTTATCTGAACACAAGCAGGAGACAGCAGGAAAGCAAGCTGAATTCCAAACTAAACTAGGAAGCACAATTGATCACCGGCGAGGATCATGGGAGATCAGCTCACTTATATCAGGCCAGTCAGTACCACCTGACAACCACTCGTTATCTGCGGGTGTAGGACTCTTGGTATTCAAGATAGGTTCAATACCCTCAGCAACCACCAGAGGGAGCTTCAGCTCTGAAGTCGTCTACAAAATGTTCACAACATTACCCCCCTTTGAGGAGGGGTCACCGAACCCTCGCTTGTGCCACCAGGACGATCAGGATGAGCTCGGTGATAGGCACGGACCAGTCTTTCAGCATGAATGTCAGAAGCAAACACCCACGAATTGTCCTCCTGACCATAACCTTTCCACTTCACCAAGTACTGGAGTCTCCGCCTGGCTAAACAAGAATCCAATATCTTCTCAACCACATACTCCAAATTGCCCTCAACCAAAACAGGATCAGGAGGCGCAGCCATAGGAACCACTGGCTCGACAAATCTCTTCAATAAAGATTTGTGAAATACGTTGTGAATCTTGAATGTTCCTGGAAGAAGCAAACGGAAGGAAGCGGGATTAATAATCTCCAAGATCTTATAAGGTCCAATGAACCTTGGCTTAAATTTTGGAGACTCGACCCTCATAGGGATATTTTTTGAGGATAAACAAACCAAGTCACCCACTTTAAATCGAGGACCATAAGTCCTATGTCGGTTGGCAAACTGCTGGGCCTTCTACTGAGAGAGAGACAGCTTATCCACTACTTGATCCCAAATCAGTGAGAGAACAGAATGACACTTAAGGTAACCCCAGCGTAACATAATAACAACAATGTATATATTCTAATGGGGACAACCAAATCTCATTGGACCGTATAGGACACACTGCATATATAGTATTGGAGAAACCACAGAAAAAAACAGTGCAAAATGTCCATTTTCAAAAATACAACTTTATTAATTAAAAATGATAATATCAAAGGTAGCAAGGGAGCTGAATAAAGTGACGTGCATAAGTCACCACATGAAATTGTAAATCAGCAGGGGCACAGAAACAACGTCCATTTACACGTTTAGGCATGGTCACAAATATGGTTCAAAGATATAGTCAACATATGTATCTCCCATAATTACATATTAGATCAATTCCATATGGGAAGTATATAGGTGCCATCAATACTAATAACAGGCAAGTGACACTGCATAGGGAGGACACCTAGGCATCAATCATATGTAAAAATATATAGGGATGAACAGCAGGGCTGCCACTAGGAATTTCGGTGGCCCCATACTGGCAAAATTTATGGGGCCCCCCATTGAGACTCCGCCCAGGCTCCACCCCCAGTTCCGCATCCACCCTAGCTCCTCCTCCACCACATAAACCTTCCAAAATCCCTCCGCCCTTTCATGGAAAAACTTCACTTCCGCACCATGCCCTCACCAATGACACATTAACACCAATCACTCGATGAATATGCAGCATTTTGCTTGTTTAGTATAATACACCACATAGTCCTCCATATATTATAATGTGCACCACAGTCCTCCATATTGTAAAGTGCACACCCCATAGTCCTCCATATAATATAATGTATCCATAGTCCTCCATATAGTATAATACACTCCTAATAGCCCTCAATATATTAAAATACACTCAGTCATTCATATAGTATAATACACTCCTCATAGTGCTCCATATAGTATAATGCACCGCCATAGTCATCCATGTAGTACAATTCACTTCCCATAGTATAATGCACTCCATAGCTCTTCATATGGTATAATGTATTCCCCATAGTCCTCGATACAGTATAATGCAGCCACACATAGTATAATGCAGTCACCCTATAGAGCATAATGCAGCCACCCCACAGAGCATAATGCAGCCACCCCACAGAGCATAATGCAACCACCCCAGAGTATAATGCAACCACCCCAGAGTATAATGCAACCACCCCACAGAGTATAATGCAACCACCCCACAGAGTATAATGCAACCACCCCACAGAGTATAATGTAAACCCCCATAGAATATAATTGAGCCCCCTTATATAGTATAATGTAGCCCCTCCATAAAATACAATGTAGCCCTCATATAGTATAATGCAGCCCATAGAATATAATGTAGTTCCTCATAAAAGTATAATGAAGCCCCATACAATATAATCTAGCCCCCCATAGAATACAATGTATCCACCTCATACAGTATAATGTAGCCCCCTCATAAGTGTATGATGCAATCACCCCTCATAGAATATAATAAATATAATACAGCCCCTCATAGAATATAATGTATCCCCGAATACAATATCATACAGCCCGTCTCCCCAAAGGAATATAACGTAGCCCCCCATAGTATATACACAGCCACAAAGTATATAACACAGTCACCCTATAAAATATAATATATCTCCCAATAGTATATAACACAGCCAACATAGTATATAGCACGGCCCACATAGTGTATAGCGTGGCCCACATAGTATACAACAGGACCCACATAGTATACAGCACGGCCCACATAGTATACAGCAGGGCCCACTGTTATGTTACGGTAGCTGAGGAGTGCAGGTAAAAAAGGAAATACACCAGAGCAGTTGGAATCTATGAGATTGCAGTACCCTGACTAACCACCGCAACTAGAGGCAGCCGTGGAGCGTTCCTACGTTGGTCCTAGACGCCTCGTCACAGCTGAGAAACTAACTACACCTAAAGATAGAAATAGGAAAGCTATCTGCCCCGGAGCAGAACCCCAAAGATAATAGAAAGCCCCCAAACATGTAATGGCGGTTAGACAAGAGGAAATACTGACACAGAAAGAAAATAGTATGAGCAAACGCTGGGGCCCAAACTATCTAAATAGAAAAGGATAGGAAGGGTACTTACTGCAATCTCAGAAAACCCTGAAAAAACACCAACTCTACTAATTTCAAAATCACCTGAGATCACACGACCTCTACCACCTAAATTAGTTCTCTGGTGTAACAAAAACAAAACAGCAGCCACTGAAAAAACTGGAAAAAGCAAAAGTACAAAACACAGTGGCTGGACTAAACTGAGAGGGCAAAATCCCCGGAGGGGACCCTGAAGGTCCCCACAGGAGTGCAGGACAAAATGCAAAAATATAGCAAAAACACAAAATAAGAAATTGTCTTATCTGATAGCAGGAGATGCAGACACGACACAGCAGGCTACAAGGGAAACTGGAAAGAAGGATTCAGACCAGAACAATTGATCACCGGCAACCCTGATGGGAAAATGACTCCCTTATATAAGACCAATCAGTAACACCTGATTCCCAGTCCTCACAATCCTCACTAGTACCGCTTGTAACCACCAGAGGGAGCCTCGCTCAGAACTCATCTCAAACCCATTCACAACAGTACCCCCCCTTGAGGAGGGGTCACCGAACCCTCATTTGAGCAACCAGGTCGGTCAGGATGAGTTCTATGATACGCACGGATAAGTCTCCTAGCATGGATGTCCGAAGCAAACACCCAAGAATTGTCTTCCTGACCATAACCTCTCCATTTAACCAAATACTGGAGTCTTCGTCTAGAAAAACGAGAATCCAATATTTTCTCAACCACATACTCCAGATTGCCCTCAACCAAAACAGGGTCAGGAGGCACAGCAGCAGGAACCACTGGCTCAACAAACCTCTTCAACAAGGACTTGTGGAACACGTTATGGATCTTAAATGTCCCTGGAAGAAGCAAACGAAAAGAAACCGGATTAATAATCTCCATGATTTTATAAGGTCCAATGAACCTAGGCTTAAATTTAGGAGATGCTACTCTCATAGGAATATTCTTTGAGGACAACCAGACCAAGTCCCCCACTTTAAACCGAGGACCATCAGTCCTATGCCGGTTAGCAAACCGCTGGGCCTTCTCCTGAGAGAGGGACAACCTCTCCACTACCTGGTCCCAAATCTGCTGCATACGCTCAACAACAGAGTCAACACCTGGACAGACAGAAGCCTCCGTCTGTCCTGAAGAAAATCGAGGGTGAAACCCAGAATTACAGAAAAACGGAGACATCAAAGTGGCAGAGCTAGCCCTATTATTAAGAGCAAACTCAGCCAAAGGCAAAAAAGAGCCCAGTCATCCTGATCAGCAGACACAAAACATCTTAGATAAGTCTCCAATGTCTGGTTTGTTCTCTCAGTTTGACCATTGGTCTGAGGATGAAATGCCAGGAGAAAGACAATTGAACACCCAGTTTAGAACAAAAAGTCCTCCAAAATCTGGAAACAAACTGGACTCCTCGTCAGACACAATGTTCTCAGGAATGCCGTGTAAACGAACCACGTGCTGAAGGAACAACGGCACCAATTCAGAGGAGGAAGGCAACTTAGGTAATGGCACAAGATGTATCATTTTGGAAAACCTATCACAAATTACCCAGATGGTGGTCATTCTCTGAGAAACAGGAAGATCGGAAATGAAATCCATAGAGATATGGGTCCATGGTCTCTTGGGCACAGGCAATGGCATCAACAAACCACTAGAGCGAGAGCAAGGCTTGGAGCGAGAGCAAGTCCCGCAGGACTGCACAAATTCCCTGACATCGCGAGACAAGGTAGGCCACCAAAAGGACCGACTAACCAAGTCTCTGGTACCAAAAATTCCGGGATGCCCAGCCAATGCGGAACAATGAATCTCAGACATCACACTCTTTTTCCATTGGTCCGGGACAAACAATTTTCCAACAGGGCAGCGCTCGGGCCTATCCTCCTGACACCCCTCCAGAGCAAGTCTCAAATTGGGCGAGATGGGGAAAGAACTACACCCTCCTTCAAAATAACAGAGGGATCAGATAGCTCAGGAGAGTCCGCAAGGAAACTCCTCGAGAGGGCATCCGCCTTAACATTCTTAGTGCCAGGAAGAAAGGAAACCACAAAATTAAAACGTGTGAAAAACAAGGCCCACCTGGCCTGTCTAGGATTGAGTCGCTTGGCAGATTCCAGATAGACCAGATTCTTATGGTCCGTAAGGACCACCACCTGATGTTTGGCTCCCTCCAGCCAATGTCTCCACTCTTCAAAAGCCCACTTCATGGCCAATAACTCCCGATTACCCACGTCATAATTACGTTCAGTAGGAGAAAATTTTCGAGAGAAAAAGGCACAAGGGTTACTTTTAGAGGTCTCTGGATCTTTTTGGGACAAAACGGCACCTGCCCCAATTTCAGAGGCATCAACCTCCACCTGAAATGGCAGAGAAACATCAGGCTGCCGTAGAACAGGAGCAGAAGTGAATCTCTGCTTAAGTTCCTGAAACGCAGAGACTGCCTCAGGAGGCCAATTCACCACATCAGAACCCTTTCTGGTCAAATCAGTTAATGGTTTAACAATAACCGAGAAATTACCAATAAATTTACGATAAAAATTGGCAAAACCCAAAAATCTCTGAAGAGCCTTTAATGAAGTAGGTTGGACCCAATCACAGATGGCCTGAACCTTGACCGGGTCCATTTCAATAACAGATGGGGACAAAATGAATCCCGAAATGAGATCTTCTGTACGCCAAAAAGACACTTTGATCCCTTCACATACAGAGCATTCTCTCTCAAAATCTGGAATACAGTTCGAACATGTTTCACATGAGAGTCCCAGTCATTAGAAAAAATCAAGATATCATCCAAATAAACAATCAGAAACTTATCCACAAAATCCCTGAAAATGTCATTCATGAAGGACTGGAAGACGGAAGGAGCATTAGTGAGCCCAAAGGGCATCACAAGGTACTCAAAATGCCCTTCAGGGGTGTTAAATGCCGTCTTCCATTCATCCCGTGCTTAATGCGAATAAGGTTATACGCCCCTGAGGTCAAGCTTGGTAAACCAAGTAGCGCTTTTCACCCTGGAAAACAGGTCAGAAATCAAGGGTAACGGGTATTGATATTTCACAGTAATATTGTTCAAGAGACGATAATCAATACACGGCCTTAATGAACCATCTTTTTTGGCCACAAAGAAAAAACCGGCACCTAAGGGTGAAGAGGATGGTCTGATATGACCCTTCTCCAATGATTCCTTGATATAAGACCGCATAGCGTCATGTTCAGGTACAGACAAGTTAAAAAGGCGACCTTTAGGGAATTTACTACCTGGCACTAATTCAATAGCGCAGTCATAGCTCCTATGGGGAGGTAAGGATGCAGATTTACTTTCGCTAAACACATCAGAAAAATCAAACAAAAAGTCAGGAACATCCTCAGCCTGGGGGGAGGCAGAAAAAACAGGAGTGTTGGTATTAACACATTGGCAGCCCCAACTGGTTACAGACACAGATTTCCAATCCAAAACAGGATTATGAGACTGTAACCAAGGGAAACCCAGCACTATAATGTCATGCAGATTATATAGAACCAAAAATTTGCAGCACTCCTGGTGATCAGGTTCAACCCTCATTATCACCTGAGTAGAAAACTGGGGTTTATTCTCAGCCAAAGGGGTAGAATCGATCCCCAGTAAAGGAATAGACTTCTGTAGGGGTATCAAGGGAAACCCACAACGTTTAGCAAAATCATAATCCATCAGGTTAATAGCTGCTCCAGAATCAACGAAAGCCTGAGCAGAAAATGAGGACAGAGAGCATATCAGAGTGACAGTTAATAAAAACTTAGTCTGAACACTACCCAAGACAACTGAGCGTGCAAAATGTCTTCCCCGCTTAGGGCAGACTGAAATAGCATGAGGGGCATCACCACAGTAGAAACATAACCCATTGCGCTTTCGAAACTCTGACGCTGTGCCCCAGACACCACTCCATCACACTGCATGGGCTCAGCAGCTGGCTCACAAGGCAACACCACTCCACGCATACTTCTCCGCTCACGCAAACGTCTGTCAATTTGAATCGCTAATGACATAGAATCATTGAGACCAGAGGGGACAGGGAATCCCACCATAACATCCTTTACATTATCCGACAGACCCTTCCGGAAAAGGGCCGCCAAAGCGTCGTCATTCCACTTGTCAGGACTGCCCACCTACGGAATCTCTGACAGTATAACTCAGCGTCATCAAGCCCTGATTTAATGCCAACAAGGCTTTTTCAGCTTGATCAGTGACATTAGGCTCATCGTACAATAACCCCAAAGCCTGAAAAAATGCATCAACATCACTCAAAACAGGATCCCCAGGTATCAGGGAAAAAGCCCAATCCTGAGGATCGCCGCGCAGGAGAGAGATGATAATTTGAACATGCTGCGCTGCGTTTCCTGAGGACTTAGATTTTAAGGCAAGAAACAATTTACAATTATTTTTGAAATTCTGAAACTTAGCTCGATCCCCTAAAAACAAATCTGGCATGGGGATCCTAGGTTCCACAACAGGCAACCTAGCAAGATATGCAGCAATACTCTGAACCTCAGTGGCAAGCTGATCCACACGGCCAGACAACTGTGCAAACTCCATTGGGAGAAAAGATCCTCCCCAGCACCCAGAGATACAGAGGGAAAAAAAAAAAAAAAATGCAACAAACAGAAAAATATCTCTGACAACTCTGACAACTTTTCTTCCTTCAAAATATTTTTTCCCTTCTGTGAGTACCATACAATTTTTATGGCCGGTGATACTGTTATGTTACGGTAGCTGAGGAGTGCAGGTAAAAAAGGAAATACACCAGAGCAGTTGGAATCTATGAGATTGCAGTACCCTGACTAACCACCGCAACTAGAGGCAGCCGTGGAGCGTTCCTACGTTGGTCCTAGACGCCTCGTCACAGCCTGAGAAACTAACTACACCTAAAGATAGAAATAGGAAAGCTATCTGCCCCGGAGCAGAACCCCAAAGATAATAGAAAGCCCCCAAACATGTAATGGCGGTTAGACAAGAGGAAATACTGACACAGAAAGAAAATAGTATGAGCAAACGCTGGGGCCCAAACTATCTAAATAGAAAAGGATAGGAAGGGTACTTACTGCAATCTCAGAAAACCCTGAAAAAACACCAACTCTACTAATTTCAAAATTACCTGAGATCACACGACCTCTACCACCTAAATTAGTTCTCTGGTGTAACAAAAACAAAACAGCAGCCACTGAAAAAACTGGAAAAAGCAAAAGTACAAAACACAGTGGCTGGACTAAACTGAGAGGGCAAAAGCCCCCGGAGGGGACCCTGAAGGTCCCCACAGAAGTGCAGGACAAAATGCAAAAATATAGCAAAAACACAAAATAAGAAATTGTCTTATCTGATAGCAGGAGATGCAGACACGACACAGCAGGCTACAAGGGAAACTGGAAAGAAGGATTCAGACCAGAACAATTGATCACCGGCAACCCTGATGGGAAAATGACTCCCTTATATAAGACCAATCAGTAACACCTGATTCCCAGTCCTCACAATCCTCACTAGTACCGCTTGTAACCACCAGAGGGAGCCTATGCTCAGAACTCATCTCAAACCATTCACAACAGCCCACATAGTATATAGTAGCAGGGCCCACATTGTACAGCAGAGCCCACATGGTATACGGCAGGGCCCACATAGTATACGGCAGGGCCCACATTGTACGGCAGGGCCCACATAGTATACGGCAGGGACCCACATTGTACGGCAGGGCCCACATAGTATACGGCAGGGCCCACATTGTACAGCAGGGCCCACATTGTACAGCAGGGCCCACATTGTACAGCAGGGCCCACATAGTATACGGCAGGGCCCACATTGTCCAGCAGGGCCCACATAGTATACAGCAGGGCCCACATTGTCCAGCAGGGCCCACATAGTATACAGCAGGGCCCACATTGTCCAGCAGGGCCCACATTGTCCAGCAGGGCCCACATAGTATACGGCAGGGCCCACATGGTCCAGCAGGGCCCACATAGTATACGGCAGGGCCCACATAGTATACGGCAGGGCCCACATAGTATACGGCAGGGCCCACATTGTCCAGCAGGGCCCACATAGTATACAGCAGGGCCCACATTGTCCAGCAGGGCCCACATAGTATACAGCAGGGCCCACATTGTACAGCAGGGCCCACATAGTATTACGGCAGGACCCACATAGTATACGGCAGGGCCCACATAGTATATGGCAGGGCCCACATTGTCCAGCAGGGCCCACATTGTCCAGCAGGGCCCACATAGTAACGGCAGGTCCCACATTGTTCAGCAGGGCCCACATAGTATACAGCAGGGCCCACATTGTTCAGCAGGGCTCACATAGTATACGGCAGGGCCCACTAGTATACGGCAGGGCCCACATAGTATACGGCAGGGCCCACATTGTCCAGCAGGGCCCACATAGTATACGGTAGGTCCCACATTGTCCAGCAGGGCCCACATAGTATACAGCAGGGCCCACATTGTCCAGCAGGGCCCACATAGTATACGGCAGGGCCCACATAGTATACGGCAGGGCCTACATAGTATACAGCAGGGCCCACATTGTCCAGCAGGGCCCACATAGTATACGGCAGGGCCCACATAGTATACGGCAGGACCCACATTGTCCAGCCTTCATCTCTCCTCCACCCACAGTTCAGTAAAGCACAGACAGATTTAGAAAAAAAAAAAAAAAAAAAAAGACTCCTCACCTCATCCTCGTGCCAGCGCTGCTCCCAGCTCCTGTCTCCTGCTCTGCCCGGCACACAGTGAGCGCGCTGTGTCAGAGGCAGAGCAGGGAATGATGGAGAGGGAGCGTCAGCTGACGCTCTCTCCTCCATCATCGCTTTGAACTGTGCCGACAGACGCCGGTATAGTTCAAAGCAGCGGCGGGGGGAGTCGGCGCTGGGGGCAGGCAGGCCCCCCTGCCACACAGGGTCCCCATAGTGGCTGCGTGATGTGCCGCTAGCTGGGGGCCCCATGGGGAGCAGGGGGAGCCTCAAAATGTTGGGGGCCCCCGGGCCCAAGCGCGGACCTGCGTGCTCGGGCGGCGGGCCCCCCTAATCACCGGGCCCCATACAGCAGTGAGGGTTCTCATGCCGTGATGGCGGCCCTGATGAACAGTCTATATATAGGGCGCCATAGTGCTGTCAATAGTTATAATGGGACAATGCCAATCCATAGAAGAAACACATAGGCACAGATTACATAGAGACACATATGTAAGTGAACATACCCGCTGACAGTTTCCAGGACTCGGACTCGGACCCCTGCCTCCCCGACGTGCGTTTCGGCATAAAATGCCTTCCTCAGGGGGCTTTACAGAGTGGAGCTTACTACGAACATTTATAGTTGCCGGCATGTGTAAAATCGCCATCACCTGAACCGGATACCGCCCACCAGCACCGTCATACCCACCGACGTCAGCACACACAGGCCTCATGTGACCCGACGTCAGAGAGGAGGCGGAGTCTGGAACGGCAGAACCAGACAGTACACAGCGCATGCTCCGGACATAACGGTGGCCATTTTAATGGAGGGCAAAGGAGTATAAACACCCAAACATCATTGTTATAGAAATATATATATATAAAACGGCGCAAACACTGTTCTATATGTATTAACAGTAAACTATTAAAATGAGCAACAACAATGGCCAGTATAAAAAGAGAAAAAAAATAAGAGAAAAAATAATAAAAATTCACATTATATCAAAAGCATAAACGAGTCATTTGAGAACAAACATAGAAACATAAATAACAAAAAAAACACCACCATAGGTATATCATACAGTATATATATGACCATTGTTGTATCTTATTATTTTGCAAGCAACAAAACATACAAAGAGCATGAACTATAAAGGATATGATGGCACACCTATTTTAGTGATTGGCAAATAGTAACCATATATATGTATCAGAAACTGGATCATATAGAACAAATATATCCGTATAAATGGAAACCCATATACTAACATATACAGACATCATAAAGTAAATACATAAAAATATATTATATCCAATTATGGCAACATATATATCCATAGAGATTCTTGATCAACGCAGAATCAATATTGTTGAGCCAAATCAAAGCTTGACGGTATTCCATCGCAGCATATCCACAACAGAAGTAGAAATAAACTAAATAACTAAGTGAATAAAAACAGGAGTTAAAATCAATACATATTATCATGTGCGAATAGCATGATACACTTAGAACAAAACCGGTCATAATAGGGGGGAAAATGAAATACATTCATTCAACCCAGAGGGATGAACCGTATTGAGAAGCCAGATCCATCTCGTCTCCAACTTGGCCAATCTACTGACAGGGCATCTCCCCTAATATTGACCTGAGTGATTCAATACCGCGTACCCGTAATAGGGAGCTGCACATTTATGGAATTCAAAAAAATGACGAGGTATTGTTTTGAGTGTGGATGACTCCGTGCAACCGACGGCCCGCCTGAATACCTAATACATGTTCTCTTACTCTAACTTTTAGTTGACGCGTAGTAAGACCGACATAGATCAGGTTACACGGACATTTGGCATAGTAAATCACGTATCTAGTCGTACACGTGAAAGTACTGCCGAATGTTAAATGTTCTTGTATTATCCGAGTTAGTAAATGTATCACACCGATCTATGTTTGAACAGGCGACACATTGGCCGCAAGGTCTGCATCCACTATTCATCCTCATATTATCCAGAATGTAGGTATGCCCCGTCCAGTATAATGGCTGGAGACGAGATGGTCCTTCAGTTCTTGGCGCTCGAAATGTCATAGACGGATTCTTAGGAATGATCCGACTAAGTTAGGATCAACCCTTTGGGCCCTGCCCTCTGGAGGATAGTCCGATCTTATCGGACTGTGAATTGAAAGATGTGATAAATCTTATCACTTTATCAGATGGATTAGGTTTTAGATTCCGTCTTATAGAGTAGATCATGTCTAAGGAGGTGTTTTGCCCTGTTGAATGCCCTTTTAATAAGCTACGACTATATCACGGGAGTGAAAGCGTTCCTTAAGTTCTTCCGCCCCATATAAGAAGTCAGCATCTGAAGAACAAATGCGGCGAAGTCGAAGAAACTGGCCACTGGAACTGCCTTAATGACATGTCGTGGAAGTCCCGACTTAGCGTGAATAAGGTGTTCGTTGATGTCTCTTTTCTAAATATATCCGTATGTAGGGCTACCGATGGGGTCTCTCTTAATAGTCACGGTCAAGGAAATCGAGTGAGACACCACTATGTACAAACGTTAAATGAATATTACGATCATTGCTGTTAAGGGTATCAATCAGCTGCGCAAGGTCGACGGGTGTGCCTTGCCAGATGAAGAAGATGTCGTCGATGTTACCGTGTCCAGAAGGGGACACGGTCCATCAACCCCTGTTCATCAGACAAGAAGAGATCCCTCTCCCACAGCCCCAGGAAGAGCCCGACATAAGCCCGTAAAGGCGGCGCCCATGGCGGTCCCCTGGAGCTGCAGTTAGAAGGAACCCTTAAATACAAAAAAATTGTGAGTCAACGCAAACTCCAGTAGTTCCAGCAGGAAGCCCC
>JARQOD010000006.1:148844388-148867336 GCA_033576555.1 Oophaga sylvatica | reverse complement strand
GATCTTCGTCTAGAAAAACGAGATCCAATTTTTCCACCACATCTCCAGTTTTCCCCAACCAAAACAGGTCAGGAGGCACACACAAACCACGGGCTCAACAAACCTCTTCAACAAGGACTTGTGGAACCCTTTAAAGGACTAAATGTCCCGGAAGAAGCAACGAAAAGAAAACCGGATTAAATAATCTCCATGATTTATAAGGTCCAATGAACCTAGGCTTAAATTTAGGGAGCTACTCTCATAGGAATATTCTTTGAGGACAACCAACCAAGTACCCCACTTTAAACCGAGGACCATCAGTCCATGCGGTTAGCAAACCGCTGGGCCTTCTCCTGAGAGAGGGACAACCTCTCCACTACTGGTCCCAAATCTGCTGCATACGCTCAACAACAAGTCAACACCTGGACAGACAGAAGCCTCCGTCTGTCCTGAAGAAAATCGGGGTGAAACCCAGAATTACAGAAAAATGGAGACATCAAAGTGGCAGAGCTAGCCCTATTATTAAGAGCAAACTCAGCCAAAGGCAAAAAAGAGACCCAGTCATCCTGATCAGCAGACACAAAACATCTTAGATAAGTCTCCAATGTCTGGTTTGTTCTCTCAGTTTGACCATTGGTCTGAGGATGAAATGCCAAGGAGAAAGACAATTGAACACCCAGTTTAGAACAAAAAGTCCTCCAAAATCTGGAAACAAACTGACTCCTCGGTCAGACACAATGTTCTCAGGAATGCCGTGTAAACGAACCACGTGCTGAAGGAACAACGGCACCAATTCAGAGGAGGAAGGCAACTTAGGTAATGGCACAAGATGTATCATTTTGGAAAACCTATCACAAATTACCCAGATGGTGGTCATTCTCTGAGAAACAGGAAGATCGGAAATGAAATCCATAGAGATATGGGTCCATGGTCTCTTGGGCACAGGCAATGGCATCAACAAACCACTAGAGCGAGAGCAAGGCTTGGAGCGAGAGCAAGTCCCGCAGGACTGCACAAATTCCCTGACATCGCGAGACAAGGTAGGCCACCAAAGGACCGACTAACCAAGTCTCTGGTACCAAAAATTCCGGGATGCCCAGCCAATGCGGAACAATGAATCTCAGACATCACACTCTTTTTCCATTGGTCCGGGACAAACAATTTCCAACAGGCAGCGCTCGGGCCTATCCTCCTGACACCCCTCCAGAGCAAGTCTCAAATTGGGCGAGATGGTGGAAAGAACTACACCCTCCTTCAAAATAACAGAGGGATCAGATAGCTCAGGAGAGTCCGCAAGGAAACTCCTCGAGAGGGCATCCGCCTTAACATTCTTAGTGCCAGGAAGAAAGGAAACCACAAAATTAAAACGTGTGAAAAACAAGGCCCACCTGGCCTGTCTAGGATTGAGTCGCTTGGCAGATTCCAGATAGACCAGATTCTTATGGTCCGTAAGGACCACCACCTGATGTTTGGCTCCCTCCAGCCAATGTCTCCCCCTCTTCAAAAGCCCACTTCATGGCCATAACTCCCGATTTCCCACGTCATAATTACGTTCAGTAGGAGAAAATTTTCGAGAGAAAAAGGCACAAGGGTTACTTTTAGAGGTCTCTGGATCTTTTTGGGACAAAACGGCACCTGCCCCAATTTCAGAGGCATCAACCTCCACCTGAAATGGCAGAGAAACATCAGGCTGCCGTAGAACAGGAGCAGAAGTGAATCTCGCTTAAGTTCCTGAAACGCAGAGACTGCCTCAGGAGGCCAATTCACCACATCAGAACCTTTCTGGTCAAATCAGTTAATGGTTTAACAATAACCGAGAAATTACCAATAAATTTACGATAAAAATTGGCAAAACCCAAAAATCTCTGAAGAGCCTTTAATGAAGTAGGTTGGACCCAATCACAGATGGCCTGAACCTTGACCGGGTCCATTTCAATAACAGATGGGACAAAATGAATCCCCGAAATGAGATCTCTGTACGCCAAAAAGACACTTGATTTCCCTTCACATACAGAGCATTCTCTCTCAAAATCTGGAATACAGTTCGAACATGTTTCACATGAGAGTCCCAGTCATTAGAAAAAATCAAGATATCATCCAAATAAACAATCAGAAACTTATCCACAAAATCCCTGAAAATGTCATTCATGAAGGACTGGAAGACGGAAGGAGCATTAGTGAGCCCAAAGGGCATCACAAGGTACTCAAAATGCCCTTCAGGGGTGTTAAATGCCGTCTTCCATTCATCCCCGTGCTTAATGCGAATAAGGTTATACGCCCCCTGAGGTCAAGCTTGGTAAACCAAGTAGCCTTTTCACCCTGGAAAACAGGTCAAAATCAAGGGTAACGGGTATTGATATTTCACAGTAATATTGTTCAAGAGACGATAATCAATACAACGGCCTTAATGAACCATCTTTTTTGGCCACAAAGAAAAAACCCGGCACCTAAGGGTGAAGAGGATGGTCTGATATGACCCTTCTCCAATGATTCCTTGATATAAGACCGCATAGCGTCATGTTCAGGTACAGACAAGTTAAAAAGGCGACCTTTAGGGAATTTACTACCTGGCACTAATTCAATAGCGCAGTCATAGCTCCTATGGGGAGGTAAGGATGCAGATTTACTTTCGCTAAACACATCAGAAAAATCAAACAAAAAGTCAGGAACATCCTCAGCCTGGGGGAGGCAGAAAAAACAGAGTGTTGGTATTAACACATTGGCAGCCCCAACTGGTTACAGACACAGATTTCCAATCCAAAACAGGATTATGAGACTGTAACCAAGGGAAACCCAGCACTATAATGTCATGCAGATTATATAGAACCAAAAATTTGCAGCACTCCTGGTGATCAGGTTCAACCCTCATTATCACCTGAGTAGAAAACTGGGTTTATTCTCAGCCAAAGGGGTAGAATCGATCCCCAGTAAAGGAATAGACTTCTGTAGGGGTATCAAGGGAAACCCACAACGTTTAGCAAAATCATAATCCATCAGGTTAATAGCTGCTCCAGAATCAACGAAAGCCTGAGCAGAAAATGAGGACAGAGAGCATATCAGAGTGACAGTTAATAAAAACTTAGTCTGAACACTACCCAAGACAACTGAGCGTGCAAAATGTCTTCCCCGCTTAGGGCAGACTGAAATAGCATGAGGGGCATCACCACAGTAGAAACATAACCCATTGCGCTTTCGAAACTCATGACGCTGTGCCCCAGACACCACTCCATCACACTGCATGGGCTCAGCAGCTGGCTCACAAGGCAACACCACTCCACGCATACTTCTCCGCTCACGCAAACGTCTGTCAATTTGAATCGCTAATGACATAGAATCATTGAGACCAGAGGGGACAGGGAATCCCACCATAACATCCTTTACATTATCCGACAGACCCTTCCGGAAAAGGGCCGCCAAAGCGTCGTCATTCCACTTGGTCAGGACTGCCCACCTACGGAATCTCTGACAGTATAACTCAGCGTCATCAAGCCCCTGATTTAATGCCAACAAGGCTTTTTCAGCTTGATCAGTGACATTAGGCTCATCGTACAATAACCCCAAAGCCTGAAAAAATGCATCAACATCACTCAAAACAGGATCCCCAGGTATCAGGGAAAAAGCCCAATCCTGAGGATCGCCGCGCAGGAGAGAGATGATAATTTGAACATGCTGCGCTGCGTTTCCTGAGGACTTAGATTTTAAGGCAAGAAACAATTTACAAATATTTTTTGAAATTCTGAAACTTAGCTCGATCCCCTAAAAACAAATCTGGCATGGGGATCCTAGGTTCCACAACAGGCAACCTAGCAAGATATGCAGCAATACTCTGAACCTCAGTGGCAAGCTGATCCACACGGCCAGACAACTGTGCAAACTCCATTGGGAGAAAAGATCCTCCCCAGCACCCAGAGATACAGAGGGAAAAAAAAAAAAAAAATGCAACAAACAGAAAAATATCTCTGACAACTCTGACAACTTTTCTTCCTTCAAAATATTTTTTCCCTTCTGTGAGTACCATACAATTTTTATGGCCGGTGATACTGTTATGTTACGGTAGCTGAGGAGTGCAGGTAAAAAAGGAAATACACCAGAGCAGTTGGAATCTATGAGATTGCAGTACCCTGACTAACCACCGCAACTAGAGGCAGCCGTGGAGCGTTCCTACGTTGGTCCTAGACGCCTCGTCACAGCCTGAGAAACTAACTACACCTAAAGATAGAAATAGGAAAGCTATCTGCCCCGGAGCAGAACCCCAAAGATAATAGAAAGCCCCCAAACATGTAATGGCGGTTAGACAAGAGGAAATACTGACACAGAAAGAAAATAGTATGAGCAAACGCTGGGGCCCAAACTATCTAAATAGAAAAGGATAGGAAGGGTACTTACTGCAATCTCAGAAAACCCTGAAAAAACACCAACTCTACTAATTTCAAAATTACCTGAGATCACACGACCTCTACCACCTAAATTAGTTCTCTGGTGTAACAAAAACAAAACAGCAGCCACTGAAAAAACTGGAAAAAGCAAAAGTACAAAACACAGTGGCTGGACTAAACTGAGAGGGCAAAAGCCCCCGGAGGGGACCCTGAAGGTCCCCACAGAAGTGCAGGACAAAAATGCAAAAATATAGCAAAAACACAAAATAAGAAATTGTCTTATCTGATAGCAGGAGATGCAGACACGACACAGCAGGCTACAAGGGAAACTGGAAAGAAGGATTCAGACCAGAACAATTGATCACCGGCAACCCTGATGGGAAAATGACTCCCTTATATAAGACCAATCAGTAACACCTGATTCCCAGTCCTCACAATCCTCACTAGTACCGCTTGTAACCACCAGAGGGAGCCTCTGCTCAGAACTCATCTCAAACACATTCACAACAGCCCACATAGTATATAGTAGCAGGGCCCACATTGTACAGCAGAGCCCACATGGTATACGGCAGGGCCCACATAGTATACGGCAGGGCCCACATTGTACGGCAGGGCCCACATAGTATACGGCAGGACCCACATTGTACGCAGGGCCCACATAGTATACGGCAGGGCCCACATTGTACAGCAGGGCCCACATTGTACAGCAGGCCCACATTGTACAGCAGGGCCCACATAGTATACGGCAGGGCCCACATTGTCCAGCAGGGCCCACATAGTATACAGCAGGGCCCACATTGTCCAGCAGGGCCCACATAGTGTACAGCAGGGCCCACATTGTCCAGCAGGGCCCACATTGTCCAGCAGGGCCCACATAGTATACGGCAGGGCCCACATGGTCCAGCAGGGCCCACATAGTATACGGCAGGGCCCACATAGTATACGGCAGGGCCCACATAGTATACGGCAGGGCCCACATTGTCCAGCAGGGCCCACATAGTATACAGCAGGGCCCACATTGTCCAGCAGGGCCCACATAGTATACAGCAGGGCCCACATTGTACAGCAGGGCCCACATAGTATACGGCAGGACCCACATAGTATACGGCAGGGCCCACATAGTATATGGCAGGGCCCACATTGTCCAGCAGGGCCCACATTGTCCAGCAGGGCCCACATAGTATACGGCAGGTCCCACATTGTTCAGCAGGGCCCACATAGTATACAGCAGGGCCCACATTGTTCAGCAGGCTCACATAGTATACGGCAGGGCCCACATAGTATACGGCAGGGCCCACATAGTATACGGCAGGGCCCACATTGTCCAGCAGGGCCCACATAGTATACGGTAGGTCCCACATTGTCCAGCAGGGCCCACATAGTATACAGCAGGGCCCACATTGTCCAGCAGGGCCCACATAGTATACGGCAGGGCCCACATAGTATACGGCAGGGCCTACATAGTATACAGCAGGGCCCACATTGTCCAGCAGGGCCCACATAGTATACGGCAGGGCCCACATAGTATACGGCAGGACCCACATTGTCCAGCCTTCATCTCTCCTCCACCCACAGTTCAGTAAAGCACAGACAGATTTAGAAAAAAAAAAAAAAAAAAAGACTCCTCACCTCATCCTCGTGCCAGCGCTGCTCCCAGCTCCTGTCTCCTGCTCTGCCCGGCACACAGTGAGCGCGCTGTGTCAGAGGCAGAGCAGGGAATGATGGGAGAGGGAGCGTCAGCTGACGCTCTCTCCTCCATCATCGCTTTGAACTGTGCCGACAGACGCCGGTATAGTTCAAAGCAGCGGCGGGGGGAGTCGGCGCTGGGGGCAGGCAGGCCCCCCTGCCACACAGGGCCCCCATAGTGGCTGCGTGATGTGCCGCTAGCTGGGGGCCCCATGGGGAGCAGGGGAGCCTCAAAATGTTGGGGGCCCCCGGGCCCAAGCGCGGACCTGCGTGCTCGGGCGGCGGGCCCCCCCTAATCACCGGGCCCCATACAGCAGTGAGGGTTCTCATGCCGTGATGGCGGCCCTGATGAACAGTCTATATATAGGGCGCCATAGTGCTGTCAATAGTTATAATGGGACAATGCCAATCCATAGAAGAAACACATAGGCACAGATTACATAGAGACACATATGTAAGTGAACATACCCGCTGACAGTTTCCAGGACTCGGACTCGGACCCCTGCCTCCCCGACGTGCGTTTCGGCATAAAATGCCTTCCTCAGGGGGCGTACAGAGTGGAGCTTACTACGAACATTTATAGTTGCCGGCATGTGTAAAATCGCCATCACCTGAACCGGATACCGCCCACCAGCACCGTCATACCCACCGACGTCAGCACACACAGGCCTCATGTGACCCGACGTCAGAGAGGAGGCGGAGTCTGGAACGGCAGAACCAGACAGTACACAGCGCATGCTCCGGACATAACGGTGGCCATTTTAATGGAGGGCAAAGGAGTATAAACAGCCCAAACATCATTGTTATAGAAATATATATAATAAAATCGGCGCAAACACTGTTCTATATGTATTAACAGTAAACTATTAAAATGAGCAACAACAATGGCCAGTATAAAAAGAGAAAAAAAATAAGAGAAAAAAATAATAAAAATTCACATTATATCAAAAGCATAAACGAGTCATTTGAGAACAAACATAGAAACATAAATAACAAAAAAACACCACCATAGGTATATCATACAGTATATATATGACCATTGTTGTATCTTATTATTTTGCAAGCAACAAAACATACAAAGAGCATGAACTATAAAGGATATGATGGCACACCTATTTTAGTGATTGGCAAATAGTAACCATATATATGTATCAGAAACTGGATCATATAGAACAAATATATCCGTATAAATGGAAACCCATATACTAACATATACAGACATCATAAAGTAAATACATAAAAATATATTATATCCAATTATGGCAACATATATATCCATAGAGATTCTTGATCAACGCAGAATCAATATTGTTGAGCCAAATCAAAGCTTGACGGTATTCCATCGCAGCATATCCACAACAGAAGTAGACTAACCTAAATAACTAAGTGAATAAAAACAGGAGTTAAAATCAATACATATTATCATGTGCGAATAGCATGATACACTTAGAACAAAACCGGTCATAGATAGGGGGCAAATGAAATACATTCATTCAACCCAGAGGGATGAACCGTATTGAGAAGCCAGATCCATCTCGTCTCCAACTTGGCCAATCTACTGGACAGGGCATCTCCCCTAATATTGATCCTGAGTGATTCAATACCGCGTACCCGTAATAGGGAGCTGTCACATTTATGGAATTCAAAAAAATGACGAGGTATTGTTTTGAGTGTGGATGACTCCGTGCAACCGACGGCCGCCTGAATACCTAATACATGTTCTCTTACTCTAACTTTTAGTTGACGCGTAGTAAGACCGACATAGATCAGGTTACACGGACATTTGGCATAGTAAATCACGTATCTAGTCGTACACGTGATGTACTGCCGAATGTTAAATGTTCTTGTATTATCCGAGTTAGTAAATGTATCACACCGATCTATGTTTGAACAGGCGACACATTGGCCGCAAGGTCTGCATCCACTATTCATCCTCATATTATCCAGGAATGTAGGTATGCCCCGTCCAGTATAATGGCTGGAGACGAGATGGTCCTTCAGGTTCTTGGCGCGTCGAAATGTCATAGACGGATTCTTAGGAATGATCCGACTAAGTATAGGATCAACCTTGGCCATGCCCTCTGGAGGATAGTCCGGATCTTATCGGACTGTGAATTGAAAGATGTGATAAATCTTATCACTTTATCAGATGGATTAGGTTTAGATTCCGTCTTATAGAGTAGATCATGTCTAGAGGCATGTTTTGCCCTGTTGAATGCCCTTTTAATAAGCCTACGACTATATCCACGGGAGTGAAAGCGTTCCTTAAGTTCTTCCGCCCTATATAAGAAGTCAGCATCTGAAGAACAAATGCGGCGAAGTCGAAGAAACTGGCCCACTGGAACTGCCTTAATGACATGTCGTGGAAGTCCCGACTTAGCGTGTAATAAGGTGTTCGTTGATGTCTCTTTTCTAAATATATCCGTATGTAGGGCTACCGATGGGTCTCTCTTAATAGTCACGTCAAGGAAATCGAGTGAGACACCACTATGTACAAACGTTAAATGAATATTACGATCATTGCTGTTAAGGGTATCAATCAGCTGCGCAAGGTCGACGGGTGTGCCTTGCCAGATGAAGAAGATGTCGTCGATGTACCGTGTCCAGAAGGGACACGGTCCATCAACCCCTGTTCATCAGACAAGAAGAGATCCCTCTCCCACAGCCCCAGGAAGAGCCCGACATAAGCCGGCGTAAAGGCGGCGCCCATGGCGGTCCCCTGGAGCTGCAGTTAGAAGGAACCCTTAAATACAAAAAAATTGTGAGTCAACGCAAACTCCAGTAGTTCCAGCAGGAAGCCCCTCATATCCACAGACAGGGATGAATTGCTGAGGAAAAATTGTACAGCAGACAACCCATCCCTGTGTTTGATGTTAGTGTAGAGGGACTCAATGTCTGCTGAAAGTAGTAGAGAATGGTCCTCAATACACAAACCGTCGACCCTGCGCAGCAGATCCCCCGTGTCCTGGAGGAAGGAAGGGAGGCCCATAACCAGAGGTTCTAGATGGAAATCGATCCATTTATTGACGTGCTCCAGGAAGTTCCCATTACCCGAAATGATAGGTCTTCCGGGCGGCGCAGAGGAGTTCTTATGAATCTTCGGGAGGAGGTACAGGGTTGAGACAGTAGGCTCATGAACAGTCAATGCAGAAACCAATTCCTTGGAGACAATGCCGTCCTGAAGGGCCCGCTTTAAGATATTATCCAATTGTGCCGAGTACGCCGAAAGAGGGTTATAAGTAAGCCTCCTATAGTTGGTAGTAACATGTAGCTGGCGATAGGCCTCCTTCTCATACATATCGACGGGCCACAGGACGACATTGCCTCCTTTGTCTGACGGTTTATAAATAACATCAGGTAATTCACATAAATGTCTCAACCTAGCCTCCTCCTCCTGTGTAAGATTATCACACATAAGACCTTTTGGAATTCGATGTAATTCCTCTGTCACCACCCGGACAAACAAATCTATGCTAGCGCACGAGGAAAGTGGAGGGAACCTCCTGGAGCGCGGACGAATTGATGGAGGGATCTTACCTCCAATATTGGTATGTTCAGATGACAATTCCTCTAGAATCCTCAGGGCCTCCTGTTCCTCCTCTGTTGGAAATGATGAACATAGGGAATTAGTATTAAAATACCTCTTAAACAGCAACGACCGCGCAAAAATATGTAGATCTTTCACAGTGGTGAATACATCAAAACCCGACATTGGTGAAAATGAGAGACCCCTACAAAGAAGGCCCAAATCAACATCAGTTAAAGAATGACCACTTAGATTAATCACCTTATTATCACGCTGTGTTGAAGCAGACGACGCATTCCTCTTATAAGGGTGATATGAACGATCTCTGAGTCTTGTACTCTCCGTGGATACAGTCGTAACATTAGAAATTGATGATGCATCAGAGCGATTGCTCAAGGAGGAAATGGATATATTGGATGCACTCTTATGTAGATTCCCTTGTGATCCATTCCTCCACAGGTATACCCTCTTGGATTGATAATCCTTCAGGTCTCTTGAATAGTTTTTAATTTGAGTATCCTGAATTTTCTTAGCAGTTGCATCAAGGATTTTTTCCAAATCTATCTCAATTGATTGAATTTTATCAGCCGAATAATTTGAACGTAGATCAATTTGCATAGAATCAATCGAAGCATCCAGCTCCTTTATTTTGGTTGAATTTAATTCAATTAAGAGATCCATTAATGAAAAGGCACAGACATTACATGCCTCTTCCCATTTCTCTACAAAGGCGGAATCCTCAACCGGGAATGAGGGAATAACCCTCACCCGAAGGCCCCTAGGGATCATTTTATTAATCTTGTACTTCTCCAGAAACAATTTGTTCCACCACAATCTAGATCGCTTTTCAAGCATATTTTTAATTATTGAACATTTTTCTTCCCATGAAGAATCAACCGGCTGTTGAATATCAGCCACACCACTACCAAAGACTTTATCCATTTGATCGAGCCATAACTTCTCTCTGGCCCGAAAGTCCATAGTGTCGACCAAAAAACCTGTGCATAACACAAATAATTAGTGAGAGAATAGGATGACACTTAAGGTAACCCCAGCGTAACATAATAACAAAAAGTGTATATATTCTAATGGGGACAACCAAATCTCATTGGACCGTATAGGACACACTGCATATATAGTATTGGAGAAACCACAGAAAAAAACAGTGCAAAAAGTCCATATTCAAAAATACAACTTTATTAAATAAAAATGATAATATCAAAGGTAGCAAGGGAGCTGAATAAAGTGACGTGCATAAGTCACCACATGAAATTGTAAATCAGCAGGGTACAGAAACAACGTCCATTTACACGTATAGGCATGGTCACAAATATGGTTCAAAGATATAGTCAACATATGTATCTCCCATAACTACATATTAGATCAATTCCATATGGGAAGTATATAGGTGTCATCAATACTAATAACAGGCAAGTGCCACTGCATAGGGAGGACACCTAGGCATCAATCATATGTAAAAATATATGGGGATGAACAGTCTATATATAGGGCACCATAGTGCTGTCAATAGTTATAATGGGACAATGCCAATCCATTGTTCTATATGATCCAGTTTCTGATACATATATATGGTTATGGTTACTATTTGCCAATCACTAAAATAGGTGTGCCATCATATCCATTATAGTTCATGCTCTTTGTATGTTTTGTTGCTTGCAAAATAATGAGATACAACAATGGTCATATATATTTCTGTATGATATACCTATGGTGGTGGTTTTTTGTTATTTATGTTTCTATGTTTGTTCTGAAATGACTCGTTTATGCTTTTGATATAATGTGGATTTTTATTATTTTTTTCTCTTATTTTTTTTCTCTTTTTATACTGGCCATTGTTGTTGCTCATTTTAATAGTTTACTGTTAATACATATAGAACAGTGTTTGCGCCGTTTTATATAATATATTTCTATAACAATGATGTTTGGGCTGTTTATACTCCTTTGCCCTCCATTAAAATGGCCACCGTTATGTCCGGAGCATGCGCTGTGTACTGTCTGGTTCTGCCATTCCAGACTCCGCCTCCTCTCTGACGTCGGGTCACATGAGGCCTGTGTGCTGACGTCGGTGGGTATGACGGTGCTGGTGGGCGGTATCCAGTTCAGGTGATGGCGATTTTACACATGCCGGAAACTATAAATGTTCGTAGTAAGCTCCACTCTGTACGCTCCCTGAGGAAGGCATTTTATGCCGAAACACGCGTCGGGGAGGCAGGGGTCCGAGTCCTCATCCTGGAAACTGTCAGCGGGTATGTTCACTTCCATATGTGTCTCTATGCAATCTGTGCCTATGTGTTTCTTCTATGGATTGGCATTGTCCCATTATAACTATTGACAGCACTATGGTGCCCTATATATAGACTGTTCATCCCTATATATTTTTACATATGATTGATGCCTAGGTGTCCTCCCTATGCAGTGGCACTTGCCTGTTATTAGTATTGATGGCACCTATATACTTCCCATATGGAAATGATCAAATATGTAATTATGGGAGATACATATGTTGACTATATCTTTGAACCATATTTGTGACCATGCCTATACGTGTAAATGGACGTTGTTTCTGTACCCCTGCTGATTTACAATTTCATGTGGTGACTTATGCACGTCACTTTATTCAACTTCCTTGCTACCTTTGATATTATCATTTTTAATTAATAAAGTTGTATTTTTGAATATGGACTTTTTGCACTGTTTTTTTCTGTGGTTTCTCTTGATCCCAAATCAGCTGCATTCTCTCCACAATAGAGTCAACACCAGTACAGACAGAAGCCTCCACCTGCCCCGAAGAAAATCGAGGATGAAACCCGAAATTGCAGAAAAATGGAGACATCAAGGTGGCAGAACTAGCCCTATTATTCAAAGCAAACTCAGCCAAAGGCAAAAAAGAGGCCCAGTCATCTTGATCAGCAGACACAAAACATCTCAAATAAGTCTCCAAGGCCTGGTTTGTTCTCTCAGTTTGTCCATTGGTCTGAGGGTGGAACGCAGAGGAAAAAGACAGCTGAACTCCCAGTTTGGAACAAAATGTCCTCCAAAATCTGGAAACAAACTGGACTCCTCTGTCAGACACAATGTTCTCTGGAATGCTGTGCAACCGAACCACCTGTTGAAAAAACAAAGGCACCAACTCGGAGGAGGATGGCAACTTAGGTAGTGGCACAAGATGTATCATCTTGGAAAACCTATCACAGATATCCAAATAACGGTCATTCTCTGAGAGACAGGGAGGTCGGTAATAAAATCCATAGAGATATGGGTCCATGGCCTCTTGGGCACAGGCAACGGCATTAACAAACCACTAGAGAGAAAGCAAGGTTTGGACCGAGAACAAGTTCCACAGGACTGCACAAAGTCCCTGACGTCAAGAGACTAAGTGGGCCACCAAAAGGACCGACTCACCAAATCTCTGGTACCAAAAATATGTGGAGCAATGAATCTCGGACATCACTTTCTTCCTTCACTGGTCTGGGACCAACAATCTCCCAGCAGGGCAACGTTCAGATTTATCCTCCTGAAATTTCTCCAAAGCCAGTCTCAAATTGGGCAAGATAGTGGAAAGAACCACACCGTCCTTAAGAATAACAGCAGGCTCAGTTACCTCAGGAGAAACCAGAAAGAAACTCCTCGAGAAGGCATCCGCCTTAACATTCTTAGTGCCCGGTAGAAAAGAGACCACAAAATTAAAAAGTGTGAAAAACAAGGCCCACCTGGCCTGTCTAGGATTAATTCGCTTGGCTGATTCAAGATAAACTAGGTTCTTATGATCCGTGAGGACCACCACCTGATGCTTGGCTCTTTCCAGCCAATGTCTCCACTCCTCAAAAGCCCACTTCATGGCCATTAACTCCCGATAACCCAAATCATAATTACATTCCGCTGGGGAAAATTTTCGAGAGAAAAAGGCACAAGGGTTAATCTTAGAGGTCTCCAGATCCCTTTGGGACAAAACGGCTCCTGCACCAATCTCAGAAGCATCAACCTCCACCTGAAATGGTAGAGAAACATCAGGTTGGCGCAGAACAGGAGCAGAAGTGAATCTCCGCTTAAGCTCCTGAAGCGCAGAAACTGCCTCAGGTGACCAATTCACTACATCAGAACCCTTCTTGGTCAAATCATTCAGTGGCTTCACAATACCAGAGAAGTTTGCTATAAATTTACAATAAAAATTAGCAAAACCCAAAAATCTCTGAAGAGCCTTCAATGTAGTGGGTAAGAACCCAATCACAAATGGCCTGAACGTTGACTGGGTCCATTTCAATAACAGACGGAGACAAAATGAATCCCAAAAATGAAACCTTCTGTACGCCAAAAAGACATTTTGATCCCTTCACATACAATGCGTTTTCTCTCAAAATCCGGAATACAGTCCGAACATGTTCCACATGAGAATCGCAGTCATCGGAAAAAATCAAGATATCGTCCAAATAAACAATCAGAAATTTATCCACGAAATCCCGGAAAATATCGTTCATAAAGGATTGGAAAACGGAAGGGCATTAGTGAGCCCAAAAGGCATCACTAGGTACTCAAAATGCCCCTCTGGGGTATTAAACGCCGTCTTCTATTCATCTCCGTGCTTGATGCGAATAAGATTAAAGCCCCCTGAGGTCAAGCTTGGTAAACCAACAAGCACCCTTTACTCTGGAAAATAGGTCAGAAATCAAGGGTAACAGATATTGATATTTAACAGTGATCTTATTCAGGAAACAATAATAAATACACGGCCTCAATGAGCCATCCTTCTTGGCCACAAAGTAAAAAGCCGGCGCCCAAGGGTGAAAGGATGGTCTGATATGACCCTTCTCTAAAGACTCTTTGATATAAGATTGCATGGCCTCATGCTCAGGTACAGATAAATGAAAGAGCCGACTCTTGGGAAATTTACAACCAGGTACTAATCAATAGCGCAATCATAACTCCTATGAGGAGGTAAGGATGCAGACTTACTCTCACTAAACACATCAGAAAAATCAGTCAAATAGTCAGAACATCCTGAGACTGGGGGGGGCAGAAGAAACATCTGAGACTGGGGGGGCAAGAAAAAACAGGAGTGTCAGTACAAACACATTGACAACCCCAACTGGTCACAGACAAAGACTCCAATCCAAAACAGGATTGTGAGTCTGTAACCAAGGAAACCCCAGTACAACAATGTCATAATAATAATAATACTAATTTTATTTCTATAACGCCAACATATTCCGCAGCACTTTACATTATAGAGGGGACTTGTACAGAGAATAGACATTACAGCATAACAATAAACACAGATCAAAGTAATACCAAGAGGAATGAGGGCCCTGCTCGCAAGCTTACAAATCTATGAGGAAAAAGGGAGACACAAAAGGTGGATGGTAACAATTGCTTTCATTGTTCGGACCACCATAGTATAAGAATCGGGTGTTCATGTAATTCTGCATGAACCAGTTAACAGTCAATGTATGTAACAGTACAGACACAGAGGGCTATTAAATGCATAAAGCGGGTGAGAACAAAATAAGAGGTACCTGATTATGGTAGAAAATTTTTTTTTGAATGGGCCAACAGGGATAGTTAGGTTAATGCGTTGAGGCGGTATGCCAGTCTGAACAAATGTGTTTTAGGGCACGCTTAAAACATGGGAATTGGGGATTAATCGTATTAACCTGGGTATGCATTCCAAACAATTGGTGCAGCACATGAAAAGTCTTGGAGACGGAGTGGGAGTTCTGATTATTGAGGATGCTAACCTCAGGTCATTAGCAGAACGGAGGGCACGGGTAGGATGGTAGACTGAGATGAGGGAGGAGATGTAGGGTGGTGCTGAGCCATGGAGTGCTTTGTGAGTGAGGGTAATAAGTTTGTACTGGATGGGTAACCAGTGTAATTGTTATAACCCTCTTGTCAGATTTTGTTTCAGTTTGCTGTCACATGACCTTTTTTCCCCTATTTAGTCTGGCTCCGCCCTTCTGGCTTTGCTGGACTTCATTGTATTATCTACTCTTAAGCTAGCCGGGTGCTTAGGTGCCTTACTCTGTCAGTTTTGCTTGATCTTAGATCTCTTAGTATTTGTTTTCTGTTTTATTTTCCCTGCTACAATTTCTGTTAGGAGGTGTCCACCTTTTCACCCAGTCCCTAGATCTTGTAGGGATTCCTCCCTCGCAACTATAGGTCTTCGTTCAGACTAGCTGAGGACTTTAGGGTCGGTCGCAGGATCAGGTTCCCCTTTACATCGTAGGGATCCAGCTCAGTCCTATTGTAGGGACAGAATTCCCACCTTTCCTTAGTGCTTGTAGCAGATCATAACAGTAAGTCCAGCCCAAAGAAAAAAAAAAAAAAAATCTCTAAGGAAAGATTTTCTGTTTTTCCCATCATGGTGTCGGTTCGGGATTTGGCTGAACGCCTGCAGGGTCTCTCTCTGGAGGTGCTGAAATCCAGCAACACGTGAGTAGTTGCTCTGGAGCACATTTCGTGGAGCCAAAGGTACGTTTGCCTGATTTATTTTTTGGTGAACAACAAGATTTTTTTCTTTTAAAAATGCTTGCTTGTTGTATTTCCGTTTGAGACCCAGATCCTCTGGTGATGAATCACAGCGCATAGGGTTCATAATGTCACTTTTGCGCAAAGAACCTCAGGACTGGGCCTTTTCTCTGCAGCCTATGATCCATGCTTTAGATCTGTGGATAGTTTTTTTTTCTGCTTTGGGATTGTTATATGACGATCCGGATCGTGTTTCATCAGCTGAGACAGAATTGAGACGTTTGAGACAGGGATCGGTAATGTGGAAAAATATTGTACTCACTTCCGAAGGTGGTCCACACAGGTGGGGTGGAACGATTCAGCTTTGAAAAGTTTATTTCTTGCAGGGGTTTAAATGAAAGGGTTAAAGATTTGCTGATTGCATATCTTATACCTGGTAACTTGCAAGAGGCTATGCAATTAGCCATACGGGTGGATAGGAGACTGCGTGCAAGGGTTAATGAGAGTAAATCTGCCTTTCAGCTCCAAGTTTGGAGAAGGAAGTACTGACATTGCAGAGCCGATGGAAATTGGGCTATGACACCTCACTCTCGGGAAAAAGAACGCAGATTTGCTAAGGGCTTGTGTTTCTATTGTGGTAAATCTGAGCATTTCATTAAGAACTGTGCGCTTCGAATGAATAAAGAGAAAAAAAAAATGAGGTCAGTTTCGCCGTATAGCTGTTTAAACAATAAAGGTGTCTTTCTTTCTGCTACCACTGCTGGTGAGGAGGAATTAATGGGGTTTTCGGGTATTTGTGGATTGTGGTTCAACTCTCAATGTGATTGATGGAAATTTTTGGAAAAACTAAAATTAAAACCCAAACTTCTGTCTTCCCCTATTAAAGGTGGGCTGTGGATGGTTCTCACTTGAAAAATGTTACTCACCATATCTGTGAATTTCCTCTTACTATTAATGGTGTTCATCAAGAGAATTGGATTTGGTAGTTTGAATAATTTGCCCTCACCGGTGATTTTGGGGTTACCCTGGTTAAAATTGCACAAATCCAGTACTGGATTGGTCTACCAATGAAATTAAGTCCTGGAGTCCAATTGTATGACAAGTGTTGTAACGGGCGTATTGCTGCTGTAGTTAAGGGGAGTTACCTGTACCTATTCAGGATTTTTGGAAAGTTTTTTCTGATAAGGAATCGCAGGTATTGCCTCCTCATAGAGATTATAATTGTGCAATTGAATTTGTCCCTGGAGCGACTCTTCTAAAAGTCGTTTATTTAATTTGACTATTCCTGAGAGAAAGGCTTTGGAGGAATACATCAGACAAGCTTGGCCGCCGGTCACATTAGGCCTTCAAATCTCCTGTGGCGGTTGGATTTTTTTTTGTTAAAAAAAAGGACGGCGGTTTACGGCCTTGTCTAGACTTTCGTGAGATTAATAAGATTACTGTACGCAATCCTACCCACTGCCATTGATTCCTGATTTGTTAACCAGTTAGTGGGGGCCAAGTGGTTCTCTAAAATTGATCTTCGAGGGGCATACAATTTGTTGCGCATGAAGGAGGGGATGAATGGAAGACTGCGTTTTAACACTCCACTGGTCATTTTGGAGAATCTGGTTATGTCTTTGGACTTTCCATGCTCCGGCATTTTTACAGAATCTTATTAATGACATCCTTAGACCTTTGATCGGCAGAAGTGTGGTTGTGTAATTTGGATGACATTTTGATTTATTCACCGGATCTGGATCTCATGGAGGAGTGTGCGTGAAGTATTACAGTTACTGAGTGATAATTCACTTTTTGCCAAACTAGAAAAATGTGAGTTCGCTGTACAGAGACTTAGTTTTTTGGGCTACATTGTCACCAGGAAGGTTTTGAGATGGATCCGGTGAAAGTTCAAGCTGGCAGGATTGGCCTAGACCTATTGATGTGAATCAATACAGAGGTTTTTGGGGTTCGCCAATTATTATAGAAAAATTCATAAAAGATTTTTCTGTGATTGCCAAACCTCTGACCGATCTCACCCAGGAAAGGTGCTGATGCGGTCAGTGGACTACTGAGCCATTGAGGCTTTTGTGTTGCTAAAGGAGAGGTTCAGCTCTGCTCCCATCCTTACGCAGCCTGATGTGACTAAACCATTTTTGGTTGAGGTTGATGCTTCTTCTGTGGGGTCGGCGCAGTGTTGTCTCAGGCAAAGACGGAAGATACATCCGTGCTTTTTTTCAAAGAAATTTTCTGAGTCTGAACTAAATTATGATATCGTAATCTGGAATTGTTGGCAATTAAACTCGCATTGAACACGGCGTCATTTTTTGGAGGGACGGAATTTCCCATTCAAGTCTTCACCGATCATAAAAATCTGATCTACCTTGATGCCGCCAAACGCTTGAATGCCCGTCAGCTAGGGGGGCACTGTTTTTTCTCACGGTTTAATTTTACCGTTACTTACATCCCAGGTACTAAAAATGTTAAAGCTGATGCTTTTCTCGCAGCTTTTCTCCTATGTGGGTACTGAGGAGGAGGAGGAAAACATCTTGCAAGAGGGGTTGTTATTGCTGTTTTGGACTCCGTGTTGGAAGAGAGATTCTTAAAGCACAGGAGAATGCCCCATCTAACACGCCTCATGGGAGGTTGTTTGTGCCTGGTACCCTGAGGAGAGATTTGTTTTTGAATGTCATGACCTCGCTGGCAGTTCATCCTGGAATCTCTGAGACCAAGAGACTTTGGGTTCGCAGTTTTTGGTGGCCAGGATGGCAGAATGAATCATTAAGTGGGTACGTCAATGCACTGTGTGTGCTAGATCTAAGTCTTCTCATACTCCTGCTGCGGGGTTGCTTTGCCTCTGTGAGGTTCCTAGTGCACCTTGGACACATTTGGCTATGGACTTTTTACTGACCTTCCCCCCTCTGAGGGTTTCACTGTCATCTGGTGGTCGTGGACCGTTTTAGCAAGATGTGTCACTTGGTTCCTTTCATCAAACTGCCCTGCGCTAAGACTCTCGCTAAGGCCTTTGTCAAGGAAATAGTCAGACTACATGGTGTTCCTACTGACAATGTTTCTGATAGGGGACCTCAGTTTGTGGCTCGTTTTTGGCGCGCCTTTTGTGACAGGTTGGAGTTCATTTGTCGTTTTTCATCCGGATATCATCCTGAGTCTAATGGCCAGACAGAAAGGAAAAACCAGGATGTTGAGCATTTTGCATGTTTTGTGACTGATAATCAAGAGGGGTGGTCTGAGTTTCTGCCACTTGCTGAGTTTGCTCTTAACAAACCATAACATCCGCTTCTGCTGGTTGTTCGCCTTTTTTTGTTGTTCTGGGAGACATCCGTCATTTGGGTCATTTCCAAGTTGGGATCGGCTGTACCTGAAGAGAGAATTTTTCTGGTGTTTTGGAGAGAGTTTGGACTGATTGTGCGTGGTAATCTTCAGGAGGCTAACAAAAGATCCAAAGTGTTTTTTGATAGAAAACGACAAGAGGTTTTGTTTGCTATTGGTGACATGGTTTGGTTGTCCTCTAAAGAAATCTGCGCTTGAGGATTCCGTCTAAGAAATTGGTCCCAAGTTTGTAGGGCCCTTTAAGGTGCTTCAGTTATTAACCAATCTGCTTTAAGTTGGAGCTTCCTACCTCCTGGAAGATTAATCCGTGTTTCATGTTTCTCTCTTGAAAAAAGCTGAGGTCTCAGATGGAGACGTCTCGACCACTGTTCCCCTGGTGGTGGAGGACGGGCAATATAAGATTTCCCGCATCCTAAATTCTAGACGTATAGAGGGGGTTTGCGTACCTCGTCGCTTGGAAGGGTTATGACCCGAGGATTACTCATGGGTGAGGGCGATGATGTTTCTGCATCTAGACTTGTCAGAGCGTTTCACAAGAGATTTCCGGATAAGCCTAAGTCAAGGGACGGAGGACCTCTTTAAAGGGGAGGGTACTTTTATAACCCTCTTGTCAGATTTGTTTCAGTTTTGCATCACATGACCTTTTTTCCTTTTTAGTCGGCTCCGCCCTTCGGTTTTGCTGTTTCATGTATTACTACTCTTAAGCTACCCGGGGTTCTTAGGTGCCTTACCTGTCAGTTTTGCTTGACTTAGGATCTTAGTAATTGGTTTTCTTTTTATTTCCCTGCTACAATTTTTTTAGGAGGTGTCCACCTTTTCCCCCATCCCTAGATCTTGTAGGGTTCCTCCCTCGCAACTATTCTTCGTTCAGACAGCTGAGGACTTTAGCGGGTCGGGGTCGCAGGAACAGGTTCCCCGTTACACCAAGGGGATCCAGCTCCCTATTGTAGGACAGAATTCCCACTTTCTTAGTGCTTTACAATCATAACATAATACGGCACAAGGAGAGCTCGGTATAATGATTGGTGAGGAATATGATCCTGGCTGCGCATTCAAACAGTTTGGAGAGGGGAGAGTTTGGTAAAGGGAGAACCATTAGTAGAGAGTTACAATATTCCAGACAGAATGAAAAGAAAACAGTAAAAGTTTTTTGCAGAGTCGAAATAAGAAAAGGTCAAATTTCTAGAGATGTTTTTTTGAGGTGGAGATAATAAAGCGAGCCAGTGATCGATTAGGGGGGGAATGAAAGCTTGGAAAAAAGTATGACCCCAAACACGGGATTTGCGGGGAGTAATGGTGGAACCACACACAGAAGGCAATATCAGGCAAGGGAGGTTAGTAGAGGAGGAAACACAGGATTCCGTGTTTTGACGGGTTTCAGTTTCAGATAGGGGGAGGACTGATTTAGAGACAGCGGTAAACAATCACGGTGTTTTCTAAAAAGGCAGGTGTGATAACTGGTGTCAGAAAAATTGTTACAAACCAAAAATTTGAAATCTCTTGGTGGTTCCGGTCAACCCCATTATCACCGGGGTAGAAAACGGGGTTTATTCTCCGCCAAGGGGGAGAATCAATGCCCAGAAAAGGGAATAACTTCCGCAGGGGTATCATAGGAAAACCATAACATTGGCAAAATCAAAATCCATCGGGTTTATGCTGCCCCAGAACAACAAAACCGAGCTAAAATGTGGACATGGAGCAAATCAAGGAACAGTCAACAAAATTTATTCTGAACACTACCCAAAACAACTGACGCCAAAACGCTTCTCCTTGGGGCAGACGAAATACATGAGGCAACCCCAAACAATAGTATCACAACTTATTTCGTTACAAAACCTGACGCTGTGTCCCAAAGCACTCCACACACTGCATGGGCTCAGGGGCGGCCAGCAGGGCATCACAACTCACGCATACTTCACAAATCGCGCAGACTCTGTCAACTTGAATAGCTAATGAAATAATCATTGAGACCAGAGGGGACAGGGGAAACCCACCATAACTCCTTTAAGTCTTTGCCAACCCTTTTGAAAAAAGAGCTCCAGAGCATCATCATTCCTTTAGTAAGGACTGCCCACTTTCTAATTTCTGACAATACAGTTCGCGGGTTCATGACCCGATTCAATCCAACAAGGTTTTTTCAGCTTGACAGTAACATTGGTTCACGAACAATACCCCAAAGCCTGAAAAAACACATCATCATCATTCAAAACAGGATCCTGAGGGTCAGGGGAAAAGGCCCAATCCTGAGGGTCACTGCGCAACAGGAGATGAAATTTGAACCTGCTGCGTTGGTTCCCTGAGAATTTAGGCTTCAAAGCAAAAAAAACTTACAGTTTTTTTAAAATTCAAAAATTAGACCGATCCCCCAAAAAAAATCCGGCAGAGGGGATCTTATTTCCACAGCAGGAACCCGCAAGAAGATGCAATACTCCGAACTTCAGCACGCTGCTCCCACGATCAGACAAATGCTTGACCTCCTTGGGGAAAAAAAATTCCTCCTCACCCCCAGAGAAAAAAGGGAAAAAATCAAAAACAGGAAAAAAAAAATTTCTGACAACTCTGACAACTTTTTTCTTTTTTTTCCTTTACTATTTTTCTCTTCTATTGATACCATAAAATTTTCAGTGGCCGGAACTAATATGATGGTACTGAGGGGCCAGGAGGAAAAAAACGAAAAGGGCCAAACACCAGAGGGTTTGGGAACAAATATTTTGCAGACCCCTAAACTAACCTACAACAGAAGCAGCCGGGGAGCATACTACGGTGGTCCTAACGCCTCGGCCAGCTGGAAATAGCACCCGAAGATGGGAAAGAGGAAAGCTAACCCCCAGGTACCCCCAAAAAGAGTAGGGAAACCTCAAACATACAGTATAATGGCGGTTAACAAAGAAAATACGAACACAGACAGAAATAATTGAGAAACGCTGGGGCCCAAAAAGTCTGAAGGACAGCACAGGAGAGAATACTTTCTGCAACCCAGAAAAACCCCAGGATAAACTCCAACACTTCTGAATCCAAAAACACTGAGACCACACGGTCTCGACCACCATATCAGATCTCGGGGTGGACACGTAGCTACCCACAAAAAATATCACAAGAACTGAAAAATGAACAAATACAAAAAACGAACCGAGACCACCAAGCCCCCCAAGGGTGCCCGGGTAAACAAAAAGCAATGCAGCAAAAAGCAAGGGATTCAAACCACAGTAAAAAAACTGAAAGAACTTATCTGAACGCAACAGGAGACAGCAGGAAAGCAACTGAATCCAACTAAACCAGAAGCACCTTGATCACCGGGCGAGACATGGGGGATCACTCACTTAATCAGGCCAGTCCCGTACCACCTGACACCCACTCGTTATCTGCGGGGTAGGATTTTTTGGGAAATTTAAGATAGGTTCAATACCCCCAGCAACCACCAAGGGAGCTTCAGCTCCGAAGTCACTCCAAAATGTCACAACATAAAGGTCATGGGTTGTAATAAAACCAGATTGTTTCTAGTTTGGACAAGATGTGAGAACTTGGGGGTGTATTATTGTATAATCTCGAAGAATGAATACCTATTGTT
>JARQOD010000006.1:148731378-148844288 GCA_033576555.1 Oophaga sylvatica | reverse complement strand
CGACTCAATCCTAGACAGGCCAGGTGGGCCTTGTTTTTCACACGTTTTAATTTTGTGGTTTCCTTTCTTCCTGGCACTAAGAATGTTAAGGCGGATGCCCTCTCGAGGAGTTTCCTTGCGGACTCTCCTGAGCTATCTGATCCCTCTGTTATTTTGAAGGAGGGTGTAGTTCTTCCGCCATCTCGCCCAATTTGAGACTTGCTCTGGAGGGGTGTCAGGAGGATAGGCCCGAGCGCTGCCCTGTTGGAAAATTGTTTGTCCCTGACCAATGGAAAAAGAGTGTGATGTCTGAGATTCATTGTTCCGCATTGGCTGGGCATCCCGGAATTTTTGGTACCAGAGACTTGGTTAGTCGGTCCTTTTGGTGGCCTACCTTGTCTCGCGATGTCAGGGAATTTGTGCAGTCCTGCGGGACTTGCTCTCGCTCCAAGCCTTGCTCTCGCTCTAGTGGTTTGTTGATGCCATTGCCTGTGCCCAAGAGACCATGGACCCATATCTCTATGGATTTAATTTCCGATCTTCCTGTTTCTCAGAGAATGACCACCATCTGGGTAATTTGTGATAGGTTTTCCAAAATGATACATCTTGTGCCATTGCCTAAGTTGCCTTCCTCCTCTGAATTGGTGCCGTTGTTCCTTCAGCACGTGGTTCGTTTGCACGGCATTCCTGAGAACATTGTGTCTGACAGAGGAGTCCAGTTTGTTTCCAGATTTTGGAGGACTTTTTGTTCTAAACTGGGTGTTCAATTGTCTTTCTCCTCGGCATTTCATCCTCAGACCAATGGTCAAACTGAGAGAACAAACCAGACATTGGAGACTTATCTAAGATGCTTTGTGTCTGCTGATCAGGATGACTGGGTCTCTTTTTGCCTTTGGCTGAGTTTGCTCTTAATAATAGGGCTAGCTCTGCCACTTTGATGTCTCCGTTTTTCTGTAATTCTGGGTTTCACCCTCGATTTTCTTCAGGACAGACGGAGGCTTCTGTCTGTCCAGGTGTTGACTCTGTTGTTGAGCGTATGCAGCAGATTTGGGACCAGGTAGTGGAGAGGTTGTCCCTCTCTCAGGAGAAGGCCCAGCGGTTTGCTAACCGGCATAGGACTGATGGTCCTCGGTTTAAAGTGGGGGACTTGGTCTGGTTGTCCTCAAAGAATATTCCTATGAGAGTAGCATCTCCTAAATTTAAGCCTAGGTTCATTGGACCTTATAAGATCATGGAGATTATTAATCCTGTTTCTTTTCGTTTGCTTCTTCCAGGGACATTTAAGATCCATAACGTGTTCCACAAGTCCTTGTTGAAGAGGTTTGTTGAGCCAGTGGTTCCTGCTGCTGTGCCTCCTGACCCTGTTTTGGTTGAGGGCAATCTGGAGTATGTGGTTGAGAAAATATTGGATTCTCGTTTTTCTAGACGAAGACTCCAGTATTTGGTTAAATGGAGAGGTTATGGTCAGGAAGACAATTCTTGGGTGTTTGCTTCGGACATCCATGCTAGGAGACTTATCCGTGCGTATCATAGAACTCATCCTGACCGACCTGGTTGCTCAAATGAGGGTTCGGTGACCCCTCCTCAAGGGGGGGGTACTGTTGTGAATGGGTTTGAGATGAGTTCTGAGCAGAGGCTCCCTCTGGTGGTTACAAGCGGTACTAGTGAGGATTGTGAGGACTGGGAATCAGGTGTTACTGATTGGTCTTATATAAGGGAGTCATTTTCCCATCAGGGTTGCCGGTGATCAATTGTTCTGGTCTGAATCCTTCTTTCCAGTTTCCCTTGTAGCCTGCTGTGTCGTGTCTGCATCTCCTGCTATCAGATAAGACAATTTCTTATTTTGTGTTCTTGCTATATTTTTGCATTTTGTCCTGCACTTCTGTGGGGGCCTTCAGGGTCCCCTCCGGGGCTTTTGCCCTCTCAGTTTAGTCCAGCCACTGTGTTTTGTACTTTTGCTTTTTCCAGTTTTTTTTCAGTGGCTGCTGTTTTGTTTTTGTTACACCAGAGAACTAATTTAGGTGGTAGAGGTCGTGTGATCTCAGGTGATTTTGAAATTAGTAGAGTTGGTGTTTTTTCAGGGTTTTCTGAGATTGCAGTAAGTACCCTTCCTATCCTTTTCTATTTAGATAGTTTGGGCCCCAGCGTTTGCTCATACTATTTTCTTTCTGTGTCAGTATTTCCTCTTGTCTAACCGCCATTACATGTTTGGGGGCTTTCTATTATCTTTGGGGTTCTGCTCCGGGGCAGATAGCTTTCCTATTTCTATCTTTAGGTGTAGTTAGTTTCTCAGGCTGTGACGAGGCGTCTAGGACCAACGTAGGAATGCTCCACGGCTGCCTCTAGTTGCGGTGGTTAGTCAGGGTACTGCAATCTCATAGATTCCAACTGCTCTGGTGTATTTCCTTTTTTACCTGCACTCCTCAGCTACCGTAACATAACAGTTATGCCACTTTTACAGGCACACACTAAAACATACAAAACATACAAAAACGAAACCAAACTGGATTTTCCTGTAAAATGTTTTAAGGAACATCCTTTGCAGTGTAATGATTTGTATGTAAGGCAAAATAAATAACCCCAAATAAAAATGTACCTCCACCAATTGGGCTATGTACACACTGTGAGGACTTGAGGTCTTCCAAAAGTGAACCCACAGGATCGCGAAAACGACGCTCCCCAGGGCGAGCTGACCTGGGGAACCACCCCCTATACAGGGAGAGTCAGGGGCAGGCTCAAGGGAGACTATCGCCGTGACAGCTGGTATCCAGGGACAAACTAGAGGAGACCCAAGCCAGTGGTTGAACCCCTAATGACAAGATGGGGCTGGCTGAGACAATGGACAACAAGCAGAGGCTCGACTGGGATACAGAAGAACACAGACGGAGGACGCAGCTGGGATACAAGAGAACACAGACGGAGCACCCGGCTGGAATACAGAAGAACACCGATGGGAAGCAAGGCTAAGATACAGGAGAACACAGACGGAGGACACAGCTGGAATACTGGAGCACTGGCGGGGAGCTGGAAAAGACAAAAAATGGAGAGTAGGTGAGCACAGCAGATAGGAGAAGGTCCTGGAGAGCAGGGCAACAGGAGAACACAGGGCCAGCATCAATACAGAACACAAATGACAATCAGTCGCCGATTGAGATGCACGGCAGCCTGATATAGGAAGTGCCCCAAGTACTTCCGGTACAAAGTGCACCGGAGCCACAAGGAGCGAGCGGCCGGGTTCAGGACAAGGCCTGTGCGCGTGCGCCGCTGAGCCGAGCGCGCACACGCACTCGACGCACCGCAGAGGGAGCACGCCGGGACTGCAGGACAGGAGGAGAGACAGGAGCGTGCCGAGACGCTGGGAGGGGCGGTGAGCCAGGAGCGCACCGGGACGCCGGGTAAGTATCACAGGACGGACCGACGGACCCGACGGTGTGACAGTACCCCCCTTCACACCCTCTCCTCCTAAGGCCGGAAAGAAATCTCGCCAAGATTCGAGGAGCCTGGATGTTCTCCTGATGTTCTCAAGATCTCTCCTCAGGACCAAAGCCTTTCCAATCAATCAGAAAAAGGTCCTCCCGTACCTTTTTCATGACGAGGATGTCCCTAACTTCAAAGACATCCTCGGAAGAAACAGGCAAAGAAGAATGCCCAGTAGAGGCATGAAACTGGTTGAGGGTAACTGGTTTCAGGAGAGAAACATGAAATGAATTGGGATGCGAAGCGAGGCGGGTAACATCAACTTGTAAGCAACATCATTAATGCGAGCCAAAACCTCAAAAGGTCCAATATAACGGGGACCCAATTTACATGAGGGAATCTTAAGGCGAATAAATTTGGACGCTAATCAGACCTTGTCACCAGGATGGAATACTGGAGAATCCAAACGCCTTTTATCTGCATGTATTTTCATTCTGAGGCGAGCACGCACCAGCTTGGTCTTGGTCTCCTGCCAGATCCTGGAGAACTCCCCGGACAGAAGATCCGCCGCTGGCACACCGGAGACAGGAGAAACCGGCAAAGGTACACCAGGATGTTGCCCATAGATGATGAAAAAAGGCGACTTGTAGGAAGACTCGCTGGTATGATTGTTGTAAGCAAATTCTGCCCAAAAAAGCAAGCTGGACCAGTTTTTCTGATATACATTGGAGAAGTGGCGGAGATACGTCACCTAGACCTGATTAGTACGTTCCACCTGGCTGTTGGTCTGGGGTGATAGGCTGAAGAGAAATCCAGCGTGATCCTCATGAGTTTACAAAGAGCTCTCCAAAATCGAGAAGTGAACTGGACTCCTCTGTCCAAAACAATATGTTGAGGAAAGCCATGAAGCCGAAAGATATGTTTGATGAAGACCTCTGCCAACTCAGGAGCCGAAGGCAAACCAGGCAGAGGGATGAAATGGGCCATTTTGGAGAATTGATCTACCACCACGAGGATTACGGTACAACCAGAAGACTGGGGCAAATCGGTTATAAAGTCCATAGCAATGTGCTGCCAAGGAGTTGAGGGAATTGGAAGCGGGTACAGGAGACCAGAGGGTAACTGCTGAGGAACCTTGTTCTTGGCACACGAAGGACAGGAGGCTACGAAACTTTGGACACCTTGACATAGAGTAGGCCACCAGTAGTAGCGAGACACGAGGATGAGGGTTTTCTTCCCACCGACATGACCGGCTAGTTTGGAGGCATGACCCCAGTGTAAGACTCGCCTCCTATGGTTCACTGGAACAAACATCTTTCCCGGAGGTAGGAAGGTTAGACTGACGGGAGCTACCGTGATGACCTTGGAAGGGTCTAAGATGTATGTGGGCTCCTCTTCGGCGTTGACAGACAAAAAGGACCTGGACAACGCGTCAGCTTTGAGATTCTTATTGCCCGGACGGAAATGAAGCTCGAAATCAAAAAGGGCAAAAAACAGAGACCACCTGGCTTGTCTTGGATTAAGTCTTTGGGTCTTTTGGATGTATGCCAGGTTAAAAGGATGTACAGCTCCCTCCAATAAATACCAGCCACTCCTCTAGCGCCAACTTGATGGCTAACAGTTCCCTGTCACCAATGGAATAATTCCATTCTGAGGGGAGAATGTCTTGGAAAAGAAGCCGCAGGTCATAATCCAACCGGAAGGAGATCTTTGGGACAGCACTGCACCGGACCCTAAGGTAGATGCGTCTAACTCAAGAATAAAGGGTTTGTTAGCCTCAGGACGATGGAGCACAGGAGCTGAAGCAAAGGCTTGTTTCAAGGACAAGAAGGCCTCTTCAGCCTCGGATGACCAATTATGAGGGTTGGCTCCCTTTTGGATAGAGAGGAAATCGAATGGGTCAAGGAGGAGAAGTGTGGGGTAAACTGCCGGTAGTAATTTGCGAATCCCAGGAATCGCTGAATCGACTTCACTCCATTGGGGCGCGACTAGTTGAGCACGACGGATACCTTTCCTGGATCCATACGTAAGCCATAGTCTGAGATGATATAATCGAGGAACGGAAGAGACAACTGGTCAAAGGCGCACTTCTCAAGCTTAGCAAAAAGAAGGTTCTCCCTTAGATGCAGCAAAACTTGGTGGATGTCTCTCCTGTGGGTAGTCAGGTCCGGAGAAGATAAAAGAATATCATCCAAGTATACCACCACGCAGGAGTACAGTAGATCCCAGAAAATGTCGTTGACAAACTCCTGGAATACTGCAGGAGCATTGCATAAGCCGAAGGGCATCACTAAATACTCATAATGTCCATCACGGGTAGTAAACGCGGTCTTCCACTCATCTCCTGGATGGATACGAATTAGATTGTAGGTCCCACGAAGATCCAACTTTGTGAAAATTTGTGCTCCCCGCAGCCGGTCGAAAAGTTCCGGAATAAGTGGAAGGGGGTACTTGTTCTTTACGGTGATGTCATTGAGACCCCGGTAGTCAATGCAGGGACGGAGAGACCTATCCTTTTCTTAACAAAGAAGAAACCCGTGCCTGCGGGTGAGGAGGACTTCTGGATAAAGCCTCTAGCCAAATTCTCATGAACATACTCGGTCATTGCCTGCGTCTCAGTATGAGACAATGGGTAAATACGACCCCTAGGTGGTGTAGAACCTGGCACGAGGTCGATAGGGCATTTATACGGACGATGTGGAGGCAGACTGTCCGCCTCTCTCTTGTTGAACACGTCCACAAAAGACCAGTAGACCGAAGGCAAATCTGCAGGTCCGTGGGCAGGCTGAAGAGAGCCCGCAGGCTGAACGGGTAGCAAGCACCTTTTCTGGCAGGATAATCCCCAACGCAGAATGTCTCCAGACTGCCAATCTAGAATAGGTTCGTGAGTTCTTAACCACGGAAGTCCCAGAAGGAAAGTATGAGACAACGAGGGCAGAACATAGAAGACTATCATCTCCCAGTCACTTCCTCGGTGAGTAACGGTCTCCCGTAAAGGTCTGCCATCAACCGAAGCTAACTACCGCCGAGTCTCCAGGGATATGACAGGAATTTGAAATTTTCTAACTGCCTCAAGCTGAATGAAGTTACCCTCTGCGCCCGAGACAATGTAAGCCACCTCAGAGAAACGACTGGAACCCAAAATCAAAAGAGCAGAGAGTCAAAGGCAGAGTGGAATCGCAAGCACCTAGGAAGACCTCTCTTGCCTGTGCTAGGCGGAGGCATTTCCCGGCTTCACGGGACAGGAACGGTGTAGATGAGATGCACTGCCGCTTTAAAAACAAAGTCCCTGAGCAAGCCTCTCCTTACGGCGCTGGCCAATAGGCTTGAGCCGGTTCACCTGCATAGGCTCAGTTGCCGGAACTGCAGAAACTGACATAGACAGTGAACGGGAGGGACTAAGTGTCACTGAGGATAGACGAGGAGGTCTTCTCTCTCTGGCTGACTCGCGGGAGCGCTCCTGGAAGATAAGATCTATGCAAGTCACCAAGGAGATTAGCTCCTCCCAAGAAGTATGTGAGTCCCTTCCTGCCAGTTCATCCTTAATTCGAGCCGATAGACCTCGCCAAAAAGCTCCTACCAAGGCCTTATTGTTCCACCCCAGCTCGGAGGACAAAGTGCGGAACCGGATGGCATATTGTCCTACAGAAAGGGTACCTTGGTAGAGGTTGAAAAGCGACTCAGTAGTGGACGCCAAATGGCCAGGCTCATCAAACACCCTGCGAAAAGTATCCAAAGAAGTTTGGATACTAGAAACAACAGGGTCATCCCGTTCCCACAAGGAGTTTACCCACACTAAAGCCTCCCCCTCAAGATGAGACATAATAAATGCCACTTTGGCACGATCTGTAGCGCACTGCTGTGGCAACAGCTCAAAATGAAGACGACATTGATTCAAGAACCCTCTACACAATTTGGGATCACCGCTAAACCTGAGAGGCTTTCATAAACGTGGCGGGGGTGAGGAGTAGGGTCACGAGGCAGAGCGGCAGCAGCGGCGGATGACTGGAGGAAATCAGTCAGTTGTCCACAGACGCCATGTATCTAAGGATGTGGGCCTGGGTGTCCCGCTGCTGAGCGAGCTACTGTTGGAGACTGGCCAAAAGGGAGGCGTTTCCTGGGTCAGAAGTCTGCAGAGCGGACAGCCGGGTGTCCATGGATTTCATAAACGTCATAATATGGGTCTGGTTCTCCCGCAAAAAGAGCAACTCCTTTTGAGTTGCGGCCGAGGCACCAGCGGGGTCGAAGGCTTGATTGTACTGTGAGGACTTGTGGTCTTCCAAAAGTGAACCCGCAGGATCGCGACAATGACCCTTTCCAGGGCGAGCTTACCTGGGGAACCACCCCCTATACAGGGAGCGTTAGGGGCAGGCCCAAGGGAGACTATCGCTGCGACAGTTGGTATCCAGGGACGAACTAGAGGAGACACAAGCGAATGGTGGAACGACTAATGACAAGATGGGACTGGCTGAGACAATGGACAACAAGCAGAGGCTCAGCTGGGATACAGAAGAACACAGACTGAGGACACGGCTAGGAGACAAGAGAACACAAACGGATGACGCGGCTGGAATACAGAAGAACCCCAATGGGGAGCAAGGCTGGGATACAGGAGAACACAGACAGAGGACACGGCTGGAATACAGGAGAAAACCGATGGGGAGCAAGGCTGGGATACAGGAGAACACAGACGGAGGACACGGCTGGAATACTGGAGCACTGGCGGGGAGCTGGAAAAGACAAAAAATGGAGAGTAGGTGAACACAGCAGATAGGAGAAGTGTTATGTTTCGGTAGCTGAGGAGTGCAGGTAAAAAAGGCAATACACCAGAGCAGTTGGAATCTATGAGATTGCAGTACCCTGACTAACCACCACAACTAGAGGCAGCCGTGGAGCGTTCCTACGTTGGTCCTAGACGCCTCGTCACAGCCTGAGAAACTAACTACACCTAAAGATAGAAATAGGAAAGCTATCTGCCCCGGAGCAGAACCCCAAAGATAATAGAATGCCCCCAAACAAGTAATGGCGGTTAGACAAGAAGAAATACTGACACAGAAAGAAAATAGTATGAGCAAACGCTGGGCCCAAACTAACTAAATAGAAAAGGATAGGAAGGGTACTTACTGCAATCCCAGAAAACCCTGAAAAGCACCAACTCTACTAATTTCAAAAACACCTGAGATCACACGACCTCTACCACCTAAATTAGTTCTCTGGTGTAACAAAATCAAAACGGCAGCCACTGAAAAAACTGGAAAAAGCAAAAGTACAAACATCAGTGGCTGAACTAAACTGAGAGGGCAAAAGCCCCCGGAGGGGACCCTGAAGGCCCCCACAGAAGTGCAGGACAAAATGCAAAAATATAGCACAAAAACAAAAAGAAGAAAATGTCTTATCTGTTAGCAGGAGATGCAGACACGACACAGCAGGCTACAAAGGAAACAGAACTCAAGGATTGAGACCAGAACAATTGATCACCGGCAACCCTGATGGGAAGGTGACTCCCTTATATAAGACCAGTCAGTAACACCTGATTCCCAGTCCTCACAATCTTCACTGGACAGACCAGCACCGCTTGTAACCACCAGAGGAAGCCTCTGCTCAGAACTCATCTCAAACCCATTCACAACAGTACCCCCCCCTTGAGGAGGGGTCACCGAACCCTCATTTCAGCAACCAGGTCGGTCAGGATGAGTTCTATGATACGCACGGATAAGTCTCCTAGCATGGATGTCCGAAGCAAACACCCAAGAATTGTCTTCCTGACCATAACCTCTCCATTTAACCAAATACTGGAGTTTCCGTCTAGAAAAACGAGAATCTAATATTTTCTCAACCACATACTCCAGATTGCCCTCAACCAAAACAGGGTCAGGAGGCACAGCAGCAGGAACCACTGGCTCAACAAACCTCTTCAACAAGGACTTGTGGAACACGTTATGGATCTTAAATGTCCCTGGAAGAAGCAAACGAAAAGAAACAGGATTAATAATCTCCATGATCTTATAAGGTCCAATGAACCTAGGCTTAAATTTAGGAGATGCTACTCTCATAGGAATATTCTTTGAGGACAACCAGACCAAGTCCCCCACTTTAAACCGAGGACCATCAGTCCTATGCCGGTTAGCAAACCGCTGGGCCTTCTCCTGAGAGAGGGACAACCTCTCCACTACCTGGTCCCAAATCTGCTGCATACGCTCCACAACAGAGTCAACACCTGGACAGACAGAAGCCTCCGTCTGTCCTGAAGAAAATCGAGGGTGAAACCCAGAATTACAGAAAAACGGAGACATCAAAGTGGCAGAGCTAGCCCTATTATTAAGAGCAAACTCAGCCAAAGGCAAAAAAGAGACCCAGTCATCCTGATCAGCAGACACAAAGCATCTTAGATAAGTCTCCAATGTCTGGTTTGTTCTCTCAGTTTGACCATTGGTCTGAGGATGAAATGCCGAGGAGAAAGACAATTGAACACCCAGTTTAGAACAAAAAGTCCTCCAAAATCTGGAAACAAACTGGACTCCTCTGTCAGACACAATGTTCTCAGGAATGCCGTGTAAACGAACCACGTGCTGAAGGAACAACGGCACCAATTCAGAGGAGGAAGGCAACTTAGGTAATGGCACAAGATGTATCATTTTGGAAAACCTATCACAAATTACCCAGATGGTGGTCATTCTCTGAGAAACAGGAAGATCGGAAATTAAATCCATAGAGATATGGGTCCATGGTCTCTTGGGCACAGGCAATGGCATCAACAAACCACTAGAGCGAGAGCAAGGCTTGGAGCGAGAGCAAGTCCCGCAGGACTGCACAAATTCCCTGACATCACGAGACAAGGTAGGCCACCAAAAGGACCGACTAACCAAGTCTCTGGTACCAAAAATTCCGGGATGCCCAGCCAATGCGGAACAATGAATCTCAGACATCACACTCTTTTCCACTGGTCCGGGACAAACAATTTTCCAACAGGGCAGCACTCGGGCCTATCCTCCTGACACCCCTCCAGAGCAAGTCTCAAATTGGGCGAGATGGCGGAAAGAACTACACCCTCTTTCAAAATAACAGAAGGATCAGATAACTCAGGAGAGTCCAGAAGGAAACTCCTCGAGAGGGCATCCGCCTTAACATTCTTAGTGCCAGGAAGAAAGGAAACCACAAAATTAAAACGTGTGAAAAACAAGGCCCACCTGGCCTGTCTAGGATTGAGTCGCTTGGCAGATTCCAGATAGACCAGATTCTTATGGTCCGTAAGGACCACCACCTGATGTTTGGCTCCCTCCAGCCAATGTCTCCACTCTTCAAAAGCCCCCTTCATGGCCAATAACTCCCGATTACCCACGTCATAATTACGTTCAGTAGGAGAAAATTTTCGAGAGAAAAAGGCACAAGGGTTACTTTTAGAGGTCTCTGGATATTTTTGGGACAAAACGGCACCTGCCCCAATTTCAGAGGCATCAACCTCCACCTGAAATGGCAGAGAAACATCAGGCTGCCGTAGAACAGGAGCAGAAGTGAATCTCTGCTTAAGTTCCTGAAATGCAGAGACTGCCTCAGGAGGCCAATTCACCACATCAGAACCCTTTCTGGTCAAATCAGTTAATGGTTTAACAATAACCGAGAAATTACCAATAAATTTACGATAAAAATTGGCAAAACCCAAAAATCTCTGAAGAGCCTTTAATGAAGTAGGTTGGACCCAATCACAGATGGCCTGAACCTTGACCGGTCCATTTCAATAACAGATGGGGACAAAATGAATCCCAGAAATGAGATCCTCTGTACGCCAAAAAGACACTTTGATCCCTTCACATACAGAGCATTCTCTCTCAAAATCTGGAATACAGTTCGAACAAGTTTCACATGAGAGTCCTAGTCATTAGAAAAAATCAAGATATCATCCAAATAAACAATCAGAAATTTGTCCACAAAATCCCTGAAAATGTCATTCATGAAGGACTGGAAGACGGAAGGAGCATTAGTGAGCCCAAAGGGCATCACTAGGTACTCAAAATGCCCTTCAGGGGTATTGAATGCCGTCTTCCATTCATCCCCGTGCTTAATGCGAATAAGGTTATACGCCCCCCTGAGGTCAAGCTTGGTAAACCAAGTAGCGTTTTTCACCCTGGAAAACAGGTCAGAAATCAAGGGTAACGGGTATTGATATTTCACAGTAATATTGTTCAAGAGACGATAATCAATACACGGCCTTAATTAACCATCTTTTTTGGCCACAAAGAAAAAACCGGCACCTAAGGGTGAAGTGGATGGTCTGATATGACCCTTCTCCAATGATTCCTTGATATAAGACCGCATAGCGTCATGTTCAGGTACAGACAAGTTAAAAAGGCGACCTTTAGGGAATTTACTACCCGGCACTAATTCAATAGCGCAGTCATAGCTCCTATGGGGAGGCAAGGATGCAGATTTACTTTCGCTAAACACATCAGAAAAATCAATCAAAAAGTCAGGAACATCCTGAGCCTGGGGGAGGCAGAAAAAACAGGAGTGTTGGTATTAACACATTGGCAGCCCCAACTGGTTACAGACACAGATTTCCAATCCAAAACAGGATTATGAGACTGTAACCAAGGGAAACCCAGCATGATAATGTCATACAGAACCAAAAATTTGCAGCACTCCTGGTGATCAGGTTCAACCCTCATTATCACCTGAGTAGAAAACTGGGGTTTATTCTCAGCCAAAGGGGTAGAATCGATCCCCAGTAGGGGAATAGACTTCTGTAGGGGTATCAAGGGAAACCCACAACGTTTAGCAAAATCATAATCCATCAGGTTAATAGCTGCTCCAGAATCAACGAAAGCCTGAGCAGAAAATGAGGACAGAGAGCATATCAGAGTGACAGTTAATAAAAACTTAGTCTGAACACTACCCAAGACAACTGAGCGTGCAAAACGTCTTCCCCGCTTAGGGCAGACTGAAATAGCATGAGAGGCATCACCACAGTAGAAACATAACCCATTGCGCTTTCGAAACTCATGATGCTGTGCCCCAGACACCACTCTATCACATTGCATGGGTTCAGAAGCTGGTTCACAAGGCAACACCATTCCACGCATACTTCTCCGCTCACGCAAACGTCTGTCAATTTGAATCGCTAATGACATAGAATCATTGAGACCAGAGGGGACAGGGAATCCCACCATAACATCCTTTACATTATCTGACAGACCCTTCCGGAAAAGGGCTGCCAAAGCGTCGTCATTCCATTTGGTCAGGACTGCCCACCTACGGAATCTCTGACAGTATAACTCAGCGTCATAAGGCCCCTGATTTAATGCCAACAAGGCTTTTTCAGCTTGATCAGTGACATTAGGCTCATCGTACAATAACCCCAAAGCCTGAAAAAATGCATCAATATCACTCAAAACAGGATCCCCAGGTGTCAGGGAAAAAGCCCAATCCTGAGGTTCGCCGCGCAGGAGAGAGATGACAATTTGAACCTGCTGCGCTGCGTTCCCTGAGGACTTAGATTTTAAGGCAAAAAACAATTTACAATTATTTTTGAAATTCTGAAACTTAGCTCGATCCCCTAAAAACAAATCTGGTATGGGAATTCTAGGTTCCACAACAGGCAACCTAGCAAGATATGCAGCAATACTCTGAACCTCAGTGGCAAGCTGATCCACACGGCCAGACAACCGTGCAAACTCCATTGAGAGAAAAGATCCTCCCCAGCACCCAGAGATACAGAGGGAAAAAAATGCAACAAACAGAAAAATATCTCTGACAACTCTGACAACCTTTTTTCTTTCACAATATTTTTCCCTTCTGTGAGTACCATACAATTTTCAATTTTTTGGCCGGTGATACTGTTATGTTTCGGTAGCTGAGGAGTGCAGGTAAAAAAGGCAATACACCAGAGCAGTTGGAATCTATGAGATTGCAGTACCCTGACTAACCACCACAACTAGAGGCAGCCGTGGAGCGTTCCTACGTTGGTCCTAGACGCCTCGTCACAGCCTGAGAAACTAACTACACCTAAAGATAGAAATAGGAAAGCTATCTGCCCCGGAGCAGAACCCCAAAGATAATAGAAAGCCCCCAAACAAGTAATGGCGGTTAGACAAGAAGAAATACTGACACAGAAAGAAAATAGTATGAGCAAACGCTGGGGCCCAAACTAACTAAATAGAAAAGGATAGGAAGGGTACTTACTGCAATCCCAGAAAACCCTGAAAAGCACCAACTCTACTAATTTCAAAAACACCTGAGATCACACGACCTCTTCCACCTAAATTAGTTCTCTGGTGTAACAAAATCAAAACGGCAGCCACTGAAAAAACTGGAAAAAGCAAAAGTACAAACATCAGTGGCTGAACTAAACTGAGAGGGCAAAAGCCCCCGGAGGGGACCCTGAAGGCCCCCACAGAAGTGCAGGACAAAATGCAAAAATATAGCACAAAAACAAAAAGAAGAAAATGTCTTATCTGTTAGCAGGAGATGCAGACACGACACAGCAGGCTACAAAGGAAACAGAACTCAAGGATTGAGACCAGAACAATTGATCACCGGCAACCCTGATGGGAAGGTGACTCCCTTATATAAGACCAGTCAGTAACACCTGATTCCCAGTCCTCACAATCTTCACTGGACAGACCAGCACCGCTTGTAACCACCAGAGGAAGCCTCTGCTCAGAACTCATCTCAAACCCATTCACAACAGAGAAGGTCCTGGAGAGCAGGCCAACAGGAGAACACAGGGCCAGCGTCAATACAGAGCACAATTGAAAATCAGTCGCCGTTTGAGACGCACGGCAGCCTGAATAGGAAGTGCCCCAAGTATTACCGGTACAAAGTGCACCGGAGCCACAAGGAGCGAGCGGCGGGTTTAGGACAAGGTCTGTGCACGTGCACCACTGAGCCCAGCGTGCACGCACACTCAACGCACCGCAGAGGGAGCGCGCCGGGACTGCAGGAGAGGAGGAGAGACAGGAGCGCGCTGAGACGCCGGGAGGGGCGGTGATCCAGGAGCGTTCCGGGACGCCGGGTAAGAAAGACAGGACAGTACCGACGGACCCAACGGTGTGACACACACTTAGTGTTTTTTAAGTGGTTTTCAACTTTAGCATTGCTTTCAACCAATACAAATGCATTCACAGGGAAATGTCATTTTAACATTTAACAACCTTAGCTGGCCATGTAGTGTGTGACACATCATCAGACACATCCTGTTTCATTTATGAAGGAGAGACTCTGAAAGTCACAAAGCCTATTTTTATATGGGCACCAGGCTGCATTAATATTCTTAAAGGGCCATCAGGCAGCTATGCTTTGTTGTTCCGAACATTAAACAGTGGGCCTCCTATACTTATTGCCTATGCAGTGAGTGGCTGGGCTGCCAAAATTAGGACGCACCCCTCATACCCCTTTGACGAGACCTCATGAAAAATGTTCCCTGTTCTGAATGTGTTAGAAATGAATTCTGAGCAGAAGCTCCCTCTGGTGGTTACAAACAGTACTGAACCATTCAATGAAGATTGTGAAGATTGGCAATCAGGAGTTACAGACTGGTCTTATATAAGGGAGGTTCCCTCCCATCATGTTTGCCGGTGATCAATTGTTCTTGTCTCAACTGTGGTTCCTGGTTCTCTTTGAAGCTTGCTGACTCTTGCCTGCATCTTCTGCTATCAGATAAGATATTTTCTGCTTTTATTTTTGTGCTTGCTTTTTGCATTGTTCTCTGCACTTCTGTGGAGGTCAGCCAGGTCCCCTCCGGGGGCTTGTGCTCCTCTCAGTTTATCTGAGCCACTGTTATTTGTTCATTTGCCTTTTCCAGTTTTTTCAGTGGCTGCGGCTTAGTTTTAGGTGGTAGAGGTCGTGTGATCTCAGGTGTTTTTGCAATTAGTAGAGTTGGTATTTTTTAGGGTTTTTTGGATTGCAGTAAGTGTCCTTCCTATCCTTTTCTTTCTAGGAAGATTGGGCCCCAACGTTTGCTCATACTATTTTCTGTCTGTGTCTGTATTTCCTCTTGTCTAACCGCCATTACATGTTTGGGAGCTTCCTATGTTCTTTGGGATCTGCTCCGGGCAGATAGCTTTCCTCTTTCTATCTTTAGGTGTAGTTAACCTCTCAGGCTGTGACGAGGCGTCTAGGACCAACTTAGGAACGCTCCACGGCTGCCTTTAGTTGTGGTGGTTAGTCAGGGTACTGCAATCCAGTAGATTCCAACCTCTCTGGTGTATTGCCGTTTTTGCCTGCTCTCCTCAGCTACCAAATCATAACAGTTCCCATTAAAAGAAAGTGGGTCTCCCATAATGTTTGCCTATGCATTGAATGCAAGGCCTGCCTTGCCCTAAAGTTACACGCACCCCAATAACCCTTTGAATCGACGTAGTGGATGGCTATATGAAACCAAAGTTCCCATTATGCTTATTTCTTTTACTCCCATACAGTTTGCCCATGAAGTGAATGCAAGGCCTGCCCTGACCCAAAGTTACATGCAACCCAATAACCCTTTGAACCGACATTGTGGATGGCCACATGAAACAAAAGTTGCCATTTTTTTTATTTGGTACTGCCATACTGTTAAACTATACATTGAATGCAAAGCCTGCCCTGAAACAAAGTAACACTCACCCCAATAACCCTTTCGACAGACGTACTTGAGGTCCTCATGACAAAAACGTTCTCATTAGAAGGAAAGTGTGACTCCCATAGCCTTTACCTATGCATTGAATGCAAGGCCTGCCTTGCCCCAAAGTTACACGCATCACAATAACACTTGGAACAGACGTCCTGGATGGCCACATGATATCAAAGTTCCCATTATTCTAAATTTTGTACTCCCATACAGTTTGCCCATGAAGTGAATGCAAGGCCCACCTTGCCACAAAGTTACAAGCAACCCAATAACCTTTGAACCAACGTCCAGGATGGTCACATGAAACCAAAGTTCCCATTATTATTTATTTGGTACTGCCACACTGTTTGCCTATGCATTGAATGCAAGGCCCACCTTGCCCCAAAGTTACACGCACCTCAATAACCCTTTGAACTGACGTACTGGATGGCCACATGAAACCAAAGTTCCTATTATTATTAATTTGGTAGTCCCAAACTGTTTGCCAATGCATTTTATACAAGGCCTGCCCTGCCCCAAAGTTACACGCACCCCAATAACCCTTTGAACTGACGTAGTGGATGGCCAAATGAAACCAAACTTCCCATTATTAGGAAGTTGGTACTACCATACTGTTTGACTATGCAGTGAATTGCAGTGTTAACTTAAGCCATAAGAACCTGCATCAGAGAATTACAGTGTTTTTGGATGAAGAAAGTGCAGTGGAGAATTGCAGTGTTGAGGATGAAGAGCCAGCAGTGGAGAATTGCAGTGATGAGCCTGAAGAACCTGGAGTGGAGAATTGCAGTGTTGAGGCTGAAGAACCTGCATTGGTGAATTTGCAGTGGTGAGGCTTAAGAACACCTGGCAGTGCAGAATTGCAGTGTTGAGGCTGAAGAAACTGCATTGGAGAGTTGCATTGTTGAAGATGAAGAACCTGCACTAGATAATTTCAATGTTGAAGCTGAAGAACCTGCAGTGCAGAATTTCAGTGTTAAAGGGAATCTGTCACCCTAAATTGGCGGGATATTTAAATGATGGCAGTCAGGTCAGATGGGCGGTGTTTTGGGTACTTGCCTTAACATGTTGTTCGCCGCTGTCTCCATTATTTCTGGGCATTGTAGTCGTTGCCCTCCATATAACGCGCCTGTGCATTGCAATCTGCGGGCAAAGCATACTGCGCGTGCGCAATTCAAGATTGAAATACGCAGGTGCGTTATATGGAGGGCAACGACTACAATTCCCAGAAATAATGGAGACAGCGGCGAACAACATGTTAAGGCAAGTACCCAAAACACCGCCCATCTGACCTGACTGCCATCATTTAAATATCCCGCCAATTTAGGGTGACAGATTCCCTTTAAGGAGGAAGGCCTAAAAGTTGAGAATTGCATTGTTGAAGCAGCTGACCAACCTCTACAGTTCCCATTATTATGAACTGGGTCTCTCATACTGTTTGGCTATACAGTGAATGCGAGCCCTGCCCCAAATATGCACGCACCCCAATCCCCCTTGGAAGAAACATGCATTAGTACCTCATAAAAACTTTTCCCATTACAAAGGAGGGGGTCTCCTATACTTGTAATGCCCATACACTAAGTGTATGGGCTGACAAACATTTCCCCCTGAGGGGTACACAACAGCATACTGTGTCAACATTTTTGTTATGTACATCATAAACTCCCTTGAAAACACTAACGTGGCTGTTGCATCACGGAACACTGTCACCCTGGTGATCTAGTTGTGGTGTCGGAAGAAACATGGAGGATGGCCTCAAAAAAAGGTCTTCCCAGTTTAATGGAGCAGGTCTCCTATACTTGTAATACCCATACACTAATTGTATGGGCTGACAAACATTTCTCCCTGGGAGGTACACATCAACATACTGTGTCAACATTTTTGTTACCGGCATTATAAACACCCTTCAAAACAATAACGCGACAGTTGCATCACGGAACACATTCACCCTGGTGATCTAGTGGTGATGTCAGAAGAGACCAGGAGGATGGCCTCTGAAAAATGTCTTCCCAGTTTAAAGGAGCAAGTCTCCTATACTTTTAATGCCCATACACTAAGTGTATGGGCTGACAAACATTTACCCCTAGGAGAAACACATCAACAAACTGTGTAAACATTGTTACAGGCATCATAAACACCTTTCAAAACATTAACGTGGCTGTTGCATCACAGAACACGGTCACACTGGTGATCTAGTGGTGGTGTTGGAAGAGACTTGGAGGATGGCCTCAGAAAAAGGTTTTCCCAGTTTAATGGAGTGGGTCTCCTATACACTTGTAATCCCCATACACTAAGTGTATGGGCTGACAAACATTTCCCCCTGTGGGGTACACATCAACGTACTGTGTCAACATTTTTGTTACTGGCATCATTAAAACCCTTCAAAACAATAGCGTGGCTGTTGCAACACCGAACACGGTCACCCTGGTGATCTAGTGGTGGTGTCAGAAGAAACGTGGAGGATGGCCTCAGAAAAAGGTCTTCCCAGTTGAAGGAGCGGATCTCCTATACTTGTAATGCCCATACACTAAGTGTGTGGGCTGACAAACATTTCCCCTTGGGGAGTACATATCAACATACTGTGGAAACTTTTTTGTTACGGGCATCATAATCACCCTTCAAAACAATAACGTGGCTGTTGAATCACGTACCAGGTTCACCATGGTGATCTAGTGGTGGTGAATAAAGAGGATGAGGAGAAGGAGGAGGAGGATAACACCAACGCTGTTATCATTCGGTGGTGTAGAGAAGTCTGGCCCAATCCAGCCCTTGTTCATTTTTATAAGAGTCAGCCTGTCAGCATTTTCAGCTTGCAGGAGGATGTGCTTATTAGTTACAATTCCACCAGCGGCGCTAAAAACCCGCTCTGACAAAACGCTAGCGGCGTGCAAGGACCTTCAAGGCTAGAGAGTCAGTTCATGTCACGTATCTAGCTTGGATACCCAATAATTAAAAGGCACAGAGGAATCACGGAGGACGTTGGTATGGTCAGCAAGGTACTCCCTCAAAATCTTCCAAAACTTTGCACTCCTTGTGAAAGTACCCCTCGCCTCAGGGCCAGTGTGATGGGAGGGTCTGAGAAAACTCTCCCAGAACCTTGCCAGTGTTCACCTGCCTCTGCTGGATTGGAGTTGTGTCTCTCTCATCTGTATTCCTTGGTTGTGCAATGATCTGTGACCTCTGTGCCAGCGTTTTCAGATGGGAATTTTTTTAATAATTCCACAACAAGGATGCTCCAGTAGTGCTTTTAGTACACCTGTCTGTCTCTGGAAAAAGAGCTTGAAAGTTCTCCTTTTTGCATGGGTCTAGAAGTGACACCAACCAGTAATGTCACCCAAAATTTTGACAATGCGAGGGTCACGGGAAATGAAGAGCAAAACACAAAGTCAGCCATGCGTGCCAGACTGCTAACAGGCAAGACTTCCGTGTCCTCACCAAGAGGATGAATGACCATGCTGTCTTCCTCCTCCTCCCTGTCCTCAGGCCATCCACGCTGAACAGACGGTATAAGAGTTGTGCTTCTAGCACAGTCTATAGCGCATGAAAGTAGCTCCTGTTCCTCCTCTTCCTCACTGTCAACCAATCAAGGTTTGGATGACATGAAGCTGAGCTGTGTGTAATCACCCTGTATGGTTCCTTGCTCCATCTCATCATGCTTTGCCTGCAATGCATTCTCTTTTATTTTGAGCAGAGAGCTTTTCAGAATACAGATAAGTGGGATATTGACGCTAGTTATGGTGTCATCGCCGCTCACCATCTTGGTGGACTCCTCAAAGTTGTGTAGGATGGTACATATGTTTGACACTCCTGAGGTCTTATGTGTGGGGTCTGAACTGAAAACCGATGGCCTTGTTGATGCTGTTAGTCAACAACTGCCCTCTTCTGCTCACAAATCCTTTCCAACATATGCAGTGTAGAGTACAAAACATGGGGTTATCACACACCAGTCGGTGAGCCGGAAGCTGAAAACGCTGCTGAAGCATGGCAAGGGCGGTGGAAGCTGTAGCTGACTTTTTAAAATGGGCAAACAGGCAGCGTACTTTCACAAGCAGATCCGGCAGCTCCGGGTAGCTTTTGAGAAACCGTTGAACAACGAGGTTAAGCACATAGGCCAGGCATGGTACGTGTGTGAGCTTGCCTTTCCTCAGAGACACCACCAGGTTCCGGGTATTGTCACACACGACCATGCCTGGCTGTAGGTTCAGTGGTGTCAGCAACATTCCTGCCTGCTGTTTCAGAGCTGCCACAGCTCTTCAGCATTGTGCGGTATGTCACCTAAGCATATTAGCTTCAGCACAGCCTGTTGACGCTTGGCTAAGGCATTGCTGCAGTGCTTCCAGATTGTGACTGATGTGGTTATTTCAGACATGGAGGCTGAAGAGGAGGAGGAGAGGAGGAGAAGGAGGTGCAGGAGCTGTACACTGTGGGGGCTACCCTGACTGACCTAGGGCCTGCAATCCTCGGCATCGGGAGGAAGTGTTCCATCCCAAGGTCTGACTGTGTCCCAGCTTCCAATATATTAACCAAGTGTGCAGTCAACGAGATGTACCGTCCCTGCCCAAAAGCACTTGTCCACATGTCCGTGGTTAGGTGGACTTTCCCAGTAGCAGCATTGTTGAGGGCACGGGTAATGTTGTTGGACACGTGCTTATGTAATGCCAGGACGGCACACCGGGAGAAACAGAGGCGGCTTGGGACTGAGTGCCTGGGAACAGCCGCTGCCATCAGGTTGCACAAAGCTTCCGTCTCCATGAGCCTAAAAGGCAACATTTTGAGCGCAATCGGATGAGAAATGTGTGAATTTAATACTGTGGACAGTGGGGGTTGCCACACTTTTTAGCCCACAGATAGATGAGGAGTGTGACGGAGATACCACACTTTCAAATATCTGTCCTGTATTTTTTTTTTGGGCAGTAAAATTGTGTCAATAAGTAGGCTAAGACACAGCAAAAACAATTCTATGGAGGCCTGAAATGGCGGAGTTTTGAGCGCAATGATATGCAATCCTTGTGGCGGACAAAACCCAGTGTCAAATATCTGCCCTGCAGCTAGTTTTGGGCAGCAAAATAGTGTCAAGAAATTATATAAGAAAATATAGCGTGGCACTGCTGTATATTGGTGCACAAGTAGGAGCCCAACCACAAATAGATAAAGAAATAAACTTGGCACTCAACTTATAGGTAAATGAGAAGAAATTTATTGCAGTCACAAAACAACGTTTCGGTCATCAACGGACCTTTTTCAAAGCACTGCAATGAATATACAGAAATACATACATCATATAATCGATATAGGTGCAAATGCATAAATGAGTGAATTACATCGTATAAATATAACCAAATGAAAAAAGCCCATTCAATGAGGCTAGTAAAAAAGTTGCAAAAATAAAGAATGAAAATAAAGAATGTAATAAAGGAAAAGAAAAAAAGGGGGAAAGAAATCCTACCCGACTGCTTTGCAGAAACTCTCAAATGGATGACACTAGGGACATATGGAAGCTATAGAAATGTCCTGTAGAGACGTTTTACTGTGCCAAATAAAACCATAAAATAAATAAGAATGTGGTAGGTATATGAGGTATTATAACCTGTATTTGATAAAGGTAACATACCGTGTAATAATGGGATGACACCTGGAAGTATATATATCGTATCTAGTGAATATTTCCACCTATTGGGTGAATCACATGTATTAGACAAAATAAGGATAGATAATGTCTATTATGTAGCCAAATAACCACTCAGTGTTGATTGTTGAAAATAGATGGACATGCAAAAAAGTGCAGTGCTTGTATTGGTTACTAGTTCCCCGTGGTGCACTAGTTACAGAGTGCTATTAATGCAGATAACACCAAAGAAAAAAGGTATCATGGTGAATTTACACGGAAGATGTGGACAGTTATATACCATGGTAAAGGTGACCTTAATTTGTGTGACAATGTCCAGACAAAACAAGAAAAGTGCACTGGTGATTAATTGAAATAATATAATTCGAGTGCACTTACTGAAAAATTGCAGTAAATCCATTAAGGACGCTATTTGTACACACTGCGGTAGTAAATGGTGAGTAAATGAATAAAATTCCATCGCAGTAAAACGTTATCAAGTGGTGGTAACAGAAGGTAGTTAACTTACTCAGACTTCTATGGTATAGTCCTTAAGGTGAGTGAACGCTGTGGCAACAATGGAATATTCAAATAAGGTGAAGTCCCATATGCTTTGATACCGCTATGGTGTGCGGTGCCTAAGGTGCTTACCAGAAGTGGTGAGGAGTCAGGTGGCGTCCCAAGACAACGCGGTGTCCACCGCTTGTTGGTGAGTGAGAACGCCGTGTGAATCGCCATTTATGGCTGAGGGGCGGGACTAAGAGTCCAGGTCACAGAGGAAGTCAGAGACCGGAAGTGGGCGGCTGAGTTGCGTTCCACTGTTTAAATAATGCGTTCCAGCGGCCATTTAGGGGCCGGATTAAGGCGGTGACTATGGTGATACCGTGGGTAACATGAAAACGAGAGGAACGCTGCTATTTCTGAAGTCAGAGTCTGGTTATGTAATGGTATTACTATAATAGCAGTCGAGTAGGAAGCAGGGAGGATGAAGGAGAATCCAGAGTTGGACGAGGGACGTTTTCAACTATCGGTTCAATAGAGTCGACTCTAGAAAAAGAATACAGGTGTTATAATCTGTAATACTTTAGTACATAGTAAAGCAATGGACATAAAATGAAATAAAAATTAATATTAAAAATAAAAATGAAAATGAAATGTTCAGGACTAGTTCCTATGTTATTAATAGGCAATGTATCAATACCATCTAATGGAAATAGTGAATGTAGTGGGACACTAAATAAATGATTGAAGGTCATAATCTCTATTTAGACCTCTTGGAGCAAGAGTTTGTAACTCGTGTATCCAAAAGGATTCTCTCTTTTTGAGATGCTTAATGCGATCACCCCCGCGTCTTTGTAGTGTTATTAGTTCGATAATTTGAAATCTTAATTGTGCTATGGAATGTCCGGTAGTGATGAAGTGATACGGAACTGGTAGTAGCATATTTTTGCACCTTATTGTGGATTTGTGCTTGGAGATCCGATCCTTAATGGGTTGAGTGGTTTCTCCCACATATATAAGCCACATGGGCATTTAATGAGGTAAATGGCATATGAAGAATTACAGGTGGAGTAATCTTTGATGTTATATTTTTTACCTGAATGTGGGTGATAAAAACTATCCCCTTTGAGGACGTTGTTGCACTGATTACAGTGCAGACAGGGATATGTTCCCATTTTAGGTCTGGAAAGGAATCTCTGTGAAGAAGCTTGTGGCTGCATATTTAAGTCAGCTTTAATCAGTGAATCGCGAATATTGTGCGGACGTTTATAGCACGGCAGAAATGGATTGCGAAACTCTTCTACATTGGGATGTGCTGTTTGGAGTATGTTCCAATGTTTGCGTATTGAATGGTGCAGGATATGGACATATGGATGATATGCGTGTACCAAAGGTATACGGTTAGTTACCGATTTGCGAGTGTTAGGTGGGGGATTTTGGGCTTCAGTTAGTAAGGTGGGGGGATAACCCCTTTCTTGGATTTTTTTATACATTTCACTAATTCTGATTGTACTCTGAGTTGGATCAGAGACAATTCTACGGACCCTTTGGAACTGGGATCGTGGGATCGCTCTCTTGGTTGTGAGAGGATGGAGGCTATCGTAGTGTAAAATACTGTTGCGATCCGTTGGTTTTCTGTAAAGGTCGGTAGATAGTGTGCCACTGCTATTCTTAATGACCATGGTGTCTAGAAAACTGACTTGATCCCGACTATGAGTAATAGTAAATGTCAGTTCTGGCCAAGCTGAATTAAGTATATTAAAGAAGTCCATTAGTGTATCTTCAGTGCCAGTCCAAATGCAGAAGATGTCATCTATAAAACGTTTCCAAACCCTACAATATTGTTTAAATGTGGAGTTAGGGTAAACCACCTCATCCTCAAAGGCCGCCATGTAGCTATTTGCATAAGGCGGGGCTACATTAGAGCCCATTGCGGTCCCTTTCGTTTGTAGATAAAATGTGTCTCCAAACATAAAAAAGTTTTTAGTAAGAACTATAGTTAGTAATTGTGTACATAGATCTATAATCTCGGGAGACTTATCAGATGAGTGGAGGAGATGTCTTGTGCAGGATATGCCCTTCTGGTGAGGGATAGAAGTATATAGGTCTTTGACATCTAAGACACTAGAATGGCATTGGCTGGTACTGTGCCTAGATTAGTAATCGTCTGTAGGAAATGTCCCGTATCTAGAAGATAAGATGATGCCTTACGAGTCAACGTGTGTAAGTAATTTTCTCCAGGAAAATAGATAGTGGCGATAGTAGGGACTCAGTAGAGGCCACTATCGGTCTGCCTGGGGGGTTCTCCAGATTTTTATGGATCTTGGGTAGGATATAAAACACAGGAGTTATCGGATCTCTGGTGGTGACAAACTCCTGTGTTTTTGAATCGATGACACCCAAGTTCACATAATGTGTCAAAGTTTGGTCAATCAGTGATTTGTATTCACTAGTAGGATTCATAGGTAGTTTAACATATGTATTTTCATTACTCAACTGTCGAGTGACTTCAGTGACATAGGTAGTCTTGTCCATTACCACAATGGCACCACCTTTGTCAGCGGGTTTAATTATGATGTTATCATCTTGTCTAAGGGTTTGTAGTGCCTGAAAATCTGTTGGTGAGAGATTAGATGGGTAATGGAGTTTACCGGTATCCATATCCTGCCTTAGTTTCAAGAAGGCTGTATTAATGAAACTGATAAAGGTTTCAACGGCACGTGAGTTATGTGGGGGTCGGAATGTGCTCTTATTCCTTAGACCAAAATCTGACACTGAAATCATACATTCGGGTGTAATCTTAGTTGGTAATGATAATTCAGGAGCCGTTGCAAAATGGGCCGATAATCTTAATCGGCGGTAGAATCGATGAAGATCCATGTCCATAGTGAAGGTGTCCGTGCCCTCTGCGGGTCCTCTTCTTCCTTGTCGACGTCTTTGACCTAAAAAACGACAACCCATTAAGGATCGGATCTCCAAGCACAAATCCACAATAAGGTGCAAAAATATGCTACTACCAGTTCCGTATCACTTCATCACTACCGGACATTCTATAGCACAATTAAGATTTCAAATTATCGAACTAATAACACTACAAAGACGCGGGGGTGATCGCATTAAGCATCTCAAAAAGAGAGAATCCTTTTGGATACACGAGTTACAAACTCGCATTATTTAAACAGTGGAACGCAACTCAGCCGCCCACTTCCGGTCTCTGACTTCCTCTGTGACCTGGACTCTTAGTCCCGCCCCTCAGCCATAAATGGCGATTCACACGGCGTTCTCACTCACCAACAAGCGGTGGACACCGCGTTGGCTTGGGACGCCACCTGACTCCTCACCACTTCTGGTAAGCACCTTAGGCACCGCACACCATAGCGGTATCAAAGCATATGGGACTTCACCTTATTTGAATATTCCATTGTTGCCACAGCGTTCACTCACCTTAAGGACTATACCATAGAAGTCTGAGTAAGTTAACTACCTTCTGTTACCACCACTTGATAAGTTTTACTGCGATGGACTTTTATTATTTACTCACCATTTACTACCGCAGTGTGTACAAATAGCGTCCTTAATGGATTTACTGCAATTTTTCAGTAAGTGCACTCGAATTATATTATTTCAATTAATCACCAGTGCACTTTTCTTGTTTTGTCTGGACATTGTCACACAAATTAAGGTCACCTTTACCATGGTATATAACTGTCCACATCTTCCGTGTAAATTCACCATGATACCTTTTTTCTTGGTGTTATCTGCATTAATAGCACTCTGTAACTGTGCACCACGGGGAACTAGTAACCAATACAAGCACTGCACTTTTTTGCATGTCCATCTATTTTCAACAATCAACACTGAGTGGTTATTTGGCTACATAATAGACATTATCTATCCTTATTTTGTCTAATACATGTGATTCACCAATAGGTGGAAATATTCACTAGATACGATATATATACTTCCAGGTGTCATCCCATTATTACACGGTATGTTACCTTTATCAAATACAGGTTATAATACCTCATATACCTACCATATTCTTATTTATTTTATGGTTTTATTTGGCACAGTAAAACGTCTCTACAGGACATTTCTTTTAGCTTCCATATGTCCCTAGTGTCATCCATTTGAGAGTTTCTGCAAAGCAGTCGGGTAGGATTTCTTTCCCCCTTTTTTTTTTTCCTTTATTACATTCTTTATTTTCATTCTTTATTTTTGCAACTTTTTTACTAGCCTCATTGAATGGGCTTTTTCATTTGGTTATATTTATACGATGTAATTCACTCATTTATGCATTTGCACCTATATCGATTATATGATGTATGTATTTCTGTATATTCATTGCAGTGCTTTGAAAAAGGTCCGTTGATGACCGAAAGTTGTTTTGTGACTGCAATAAATTTCTTCTCATTTACCTATAAGTTGAGTGCCAAGTTTATTTCTTTATTTAAGAAATTATATAAGACACTGCAAAAAAAAATTTACATTACTACAAAAATGGCAGAAATTTCTGCGCACTCAGATGTGATGGCTGGGCCGGGCAAACCCACTTAAAATAGCTGGATTTTCACACTGTACAGTACTATGAAAAGGATCTGGCTGTATTCTGCAGTGTCAACAAACAATGGAGAAAAAAAGGGGGCTCTGGATTGCTTTGGAATAAAATAATCAGGATTAAGATGCAAAAAAATGTTTTACTGGCCACTGATGCCTGTGGCTATGTATATATGGTCAATATATGTAATAGGCAGCAGCATCAGACAGTAATGGAATGGACACTCTTGATGTATGCAATGAAGTATGCCACATACAATGCCTGCCTGCTACTGATATCTATATATACCCACATACAATGCCTACATGCCTTGCACTGATATGTATATACCCACATACAGTACACTCCCTGCCTACCTAGCACTGCAATTTATATACCCCGCAATTAGTCTTTAGAAGGACTGTTGATTAAGCTGAATTTGTGTATTCTATTATGGTATACCCACACTAACTTATAAACTCACAAATCTGACCCTATCTCTGCAGCAGCTCTCCCTACACTTTCTGATTCCGGAGCTGAATGTGACGAGCATGGCTGCACCAGGTCTCTTATAGACCTGATGATGCTGTGTGGTCAGCCAATCACTGTAATACCACAACCAAGATGGCTGCGGCATTACAGTGTGTGGCAGACAATACCTGCATGTTGACATGGACCAGAACTCCCGCCGAGCAATCCCGGAAATGCTCGACTCTCGCCGAGTACCGTGAGTACAGCGATGCTCGGGCGAGTACTGAGCATTACCGAGTATGCTCCCTCATCACTTTTGGAGAAAGGTTGAACTTGATGGAACAAGAGACAGCCGCTAGGGTGCCAGCCTCCGCTGGTAGGCAGGCAATAGTAGAGGGAATAGGCAAGGGGTGTGGTTAGTAACTCCCTGTTTGTATTAGTGCTTTTGTTATGTAAGTTTGCTATAGGATGGTAATCATCCTTTTAATGTATATTTAATAAATATTAAATTTAAAGTCTTTTTTCTATGTTAAATATTATTATTGGAGACCATACACTTTTTTCTTTTCATTATTCCTTGGACAACACTGTATCTGACTCAATGATATACCCATTTTTTTGAATGATGGATTTAATTTTTTTCTTCCATTGGACTGTACTCAAAGGAAAATACAAATCCTTTATCCCTGTCATCAGTTTGAAAATGTTTTTTTTTAATTATTTGTATTACTATTTGTAGGAGGGGGAATCTCTCTCTAGATCAAGCAAGTTCCAATGCTTCATTAACCATTTTCTGGAGATTAACCCTGCTCACACAATATAGTTCTAAGGTCCGTTCTTCAAAGCTTTTTAATGAGCTATTAATCCTACATAGTCTCAAGAATTGGAAAGGTATCTTTTTACATGACTTGGATGGCAGCTATCAAAATGTAGGATTGTATTGCTGTGAGGAAGGAACAGCCACCATCTTGGATATGGCCTGCTCCAGCAGCCATGTTGTCTGAATTCACAGATTCACAGCAGCTAAGTGCTGTAATTCCCTATGGCCTCTGGGCATATTCGATACAATAGGGTTTGGTCTCCACTCTGAATGAAAAGATCTATTAGAATGCTGAGTAGATTCAACTCAAGACAGGATTTTTTGCTCAATATGAATAGCCAGGCCTGTTAGCATGCTAAGTAGGCCAGGCCCAAACAGTACTTCAAAGCTGGGGGCTTCAATTAGATTATATCTGCCAGCTAGACACAGAAAACACATCTGTTGTGTCTCCCAGCCATGACAGCTCCGTTCTAGGATTATGAATTATGAGCACATCTTTCTAGGTACAAACTCATAAAAAATATCTGCGTGATCCTGTGTACCTCGGGCATCTTATGGTGCAACTCCCGAGTCGGTGATGACTTGGGGGTCTGAGATATAGAGATTGGCACTCCAAAGAGACCCAATCGGGCCAGGTTTGATCTCCATGCGACAGGCAAAACATACTGCAGCCGCTGGTACCTCTCGTGTCCTGATCCAATCATCCTGGAGAAAGTTAACCCTTTTATTAGGTATTGGGAATAAATTCTACAGGGGGCTAAGGGTGGAGATTATCATCCCACCCTCGGACACCGAGGTGAGGGACCTAGCAGGTTTAAGAACTGTGAGCTATGGGCAGACTGGATCCATTCTCACAGCAGCAAGACAATGAAAAACTAAGGACAAAGGGACAGATCTGCCAAGAGAGCAGCGGCACACGTTTTGGGGGACTGTTCAGCAACTAAGACTTTCACCTGTGGATCGCAGAGCTCCCTGCCTCCACATGCCCCTACAACCTGGTAATATTGACCTCTAGCTAATACCTCTAAGCCTTGTACCATTATTGTTGTATTTTACTCTGACTGCAAATCCATTGTAATTCCGTTGTATAGCTTAGTGTATATTTCTGTAATTATCTAGTGCGCCCTTAAGGCAATTAAACCATAAAATTAATCTTGGGCTGATGCTTTTACTCTGATCACAAATCTTAGAATACCCAGGGGGTAACCGGACCCCCCCCGGGCGGCCATTTGCTCTAGGTGCAGTTCCCTTACTGACCTGAGAGACAAAGGGGGAGCCGGAGAGCTGTGCCTGTGGAGTTACGTCACATTGGTGACGTGGAAGGACAGGGGCTGTCCTTCACAATTGCCACTATATATTTTTATATATACTGGTATGGAGTTGACCTTCGAATTCTTCTACAGTGACATCAAGGATATCAATCTTTTTCCCTCCCCATGTAGCAGTAATGTACATATTGTAGATATTCCATTGATGTACTTAACAAAATAAAAAAATTCAGACAGCTCTTCATTCCATACTATAACCACATCATCCATCATCTATATATCTCCGATACAACTTTAAATATGGTATAACAAGATTTTTTCCATGTATATGTAATCTACTTTGAAGGCTGCCAAGAACAGAATGGAAAATGTAAATTCCACCAGCTTCCCAATTGCAGTCCCTGACTGTTGTCTGGATCAATGGAGACTGTACTGAAAAGCAATACGCAATAAGAAAAATTTCAAGGGACTGACAACTGGTAACCTTTTTACATTTAATTTTTGGTGTTCTATCCAAAAACCTCTTAATGGTAACTATACCTAGATCTTGTGGGATCTGTGTATAGAAGCTTTCAACATCTACACTTGCTAAATGTTGGCCTTCGGCCCATTCAAAATCAAGCATTATCAGTAAAAATTCATTTGTGTCCAGCAGGCCATAAATTTCACTTCAGCCCCTTGTCGCCATGCTCCCATTCTGCCCAGCATCAACCATTTTGTTGGGGCTGGGAGAAACTGATGTAAGAATGCCAAAAGTTGCAAAATTTTGGTACCATTCGAGCTGCGCCTAAATTTTGCACATTTCAAAGCTTTTGTGAAAACTTTGATGCCTTGTGTCCTAAGTTTCCTTGGTCGACCACTTCATCTACGATCCTCAACATTGCCCATTTCTTGGCATCCTCAGTCCTGAAAAATATAGGCAGTTACTTATCCATCATCTAATACTATCAAGGAGGCAACTCTTTGGCGTCAAAGTTATTCTGCAGCAGATCAACACCTCTAGACATACAGTCAATGTCATTAAGAACTTTCTTTAGTGTATAATAAATAATAATAATAATCTTTATTTATATAGCGCCAACATGTTCCGCAGCGCTTTACAGTTTAACAGTTTCAAAACACAAGTCATAAGTAACAACGTTAAGAATACAATAACTAAAGCAAAATAAGACGACCCTGCTCGTGAGAGCTTACAATCTACAATGAGGTGGGGGAGATACAAAGTACAGGTGTATATATACAATGGTGCATTTACAATGATGGTCCAGCCATCTTGAGGGAGTGAGGGATGGATGGAGATAGTGAATGGGCTACACACACACACTTATACATAGAATGACTTTGATTAGTGAATGTGATAGGCCGCTCTGAACAAATGTGTTTTGAGGGAGCGCCTGAAACTATGCAAATTGTGGATAGTCCTAATTTCTTGGGGTAGAGCATTCCAGAGGATTGGCGCAGCGCGGGAGAAGTCTTGGAGTCGGGAGTGGGAGGTACGGATTAGTGCAGAGGTTAGTCGAACGTCGTTTGCAGAGTGCAGCAGTCGATTAGGCCAATAGATAGAAATGAGGGAGGAGATGTAGGGGGGTGCTGCACTGTGGAGAGCTTTGTGGGTGAGAACAAGTACTTTGAATTAGATCCTATAATGAATGGGCAGCCAGTGTAAGGACTGGCGAAGAGTGGACGCGTCCGAGTACCGATTAGCCAGATGGATGACCCTGGCTGCTGCATTAAGGATGGACTGGAGAGGGGATAGTCGAGTAATGGGGAGGCCAAGTAATAGAGCATTGCAGTAGTCCAGGCGGGAGTGGATCAGGGCGACAGTGAGGTTTTTTGTTGTTTCCATGGTGAGAAAAGGGCGGATTCTAGAGATGTTCTTTAGGTGTAAGCGGCAAGAGCGGGCAAGAGATTGTATATGGGAGGCGAAGGAGAGACTGGTGTAAAACATAACACCCAGACAGCGAGCCTGCTGCCGGGGTGTTATTATGGTGCCGCCCACGGAGAGGGAAATGTGAAATTTAGGGAGGTTAGTAGACAGCGGATGGCGGAAGCAGAAGAAGTTCAGTTTTGGAAAGGTTGAGTTTCAGATAGAGAGCGGACATGATGTTGGAGACTGCGGACAGTCGGTGGCGTTCTGTAGTACAGCGGGGGTAAGGTCGGGGGATGACTTGTATAGTTGTGTGTCATCAGCATAAAGATGGTACTGAAAGCCAAATGTGCTGATGGTCTGTCCAATTGGGGCCATGTAGAGAGAGAAGTGAAGGGGGCCAAGGACTGAGCCCTGGGGTAGTATAAAGAAGAACAAGAAGTCCTAACATTGATGATATGGACTGTGGGGCAGCAAAGGGTGTAGTGCTGGATGGAAGATATATTTCTCCCAGCAGGAAAACATTTGGCTGGGATTTTCCCTAAGATTAAGACCTGCAGTGATGTCACGATCACGTGACCAGTACTTGTGGTGTTACCTCAGCTAGGGGTGTGGTTAGAGGCTACCTAATGGAGACTGTGGGTTTGGCACATGGAACAGTGCTGGCTAGTCTGAGGCAGAGGAAAGAGGTCAGTGAGATACCTCTGGAGTGGATGGTCTGACAACTGTGAGTGATACTGACCGAGGTCAGTGAGAGACTATGTTTATTCTATAGAAAGTGTTTGTGGGATACCTCTGAGGATAAGAGACAGCCGGGAACCTGTGTGGCCGATACCAACTAGTAACAGACCCGAATCCGTGTTATGCTGACTGGGGTCAGTGAGAGACTGTGTTTAGGCTATAGAGCCTGCGTGCTGGACATTGGCATAGCGGGTGTGCCCACAGGCCTGAGAGAGCGAAGCTCTACTATAGACATTGAGGATTCGTCTGTCTGATGTAAGACTGTTTGCATTTGTTCATCTTTCGGCAGTTTATGATGCTTGAAAAAAACAAAATAGACTGTTTAATGTGATAAAACCGGTCCTGTGTGTTATAATCCTATGCCTAGTGTCCCCCAACACACACAGTAAGCGCTATCTTTCATATGGTGCTAGACTGCGGGCAACTGTCCAGGAAGCACATGTGGAGGTAATTGCTGTGGCTCGGTGGGGGTCACAAAGTTTTGCTTTCCAAGACAGCTTGCTGTGGCTCGGCGGGGCCACGAAGATTACAAGCATCTGGCTGCAACTTGGCGGGGTTACGAAGTTTGTTGTGGATTTGTGGGTCCACGAAGTTGGTGGTGTGGAGCTGTGCAGGGCCTTGCGGCAGCAGGAGCTGCAGTTGCAGTTGCAGCAAGAGGTTCTGCAGCAGCGGGAGCTGCAGTGACAGTAGCAGCAGCTTGTGATAGGAAAGCCAGAGGTGCCAGCAGTTTCTGGCTACAGCAGGAGCTGTGGCAGTGCCAGGAGCTGGTAAGGTGTTGCAAGAGGACATCAGAGGTCCAGAGCCTACAACCTCTTAAAGGGCCAGTACAAGCCTGAGAGACATATGTGTACTGTGTGAACTCGGATGTGAGAGTACTGTGGGGTGTCCACGGGTGTATCCCAGAGTGGGGTGGTGTTCCTAAAAGGGAGTGGTGACCTAAACAGGGATGGTTGCCCAAAAATGGATGGAGTCCCAAAAGTGGGTGGTGACAGAGATGGTTGCCCAGAAGGTTGTGTAAACACAAAGTGGGATGGTGTCCCTAAAAGGGGTGGAGTCCCACAAGGGGGCGGTGACCAAAATAGGGGTGGTGGCAAAAAAGGGTCATGCTAAGCAGGTCTATGCTATACTGTGGGTTGCTCAGCCAATGGACAGTGCCCCTTCTAGCTGGATGGTGAACGTGTGATGGGACTGATAGACCGGGAGGAGTGGAGTGTTCTTACTAAGAGCCCCTCCGGAACACTCTAGGTCTCCTGGGTCGAAAGTAAGTGGCGTGTGAGGACATTAAAGGACATCTGATAGCCTGCCTCTACATTGTCTTGGCTGAAGTTTCCATGTACCACGAGATGGGTGTAGCCCTGGACTTGTCGTATCCTATGGTAATAGGTCCGGACTTGGAAGCACTATGGGACTGGTGGATAAAGGGAGAAGTGTCTGTGGAATTAGTGTGCATGAGTTGTAATAATGAGGAGAATGCACCCCCTAGAGTTGACAGTCCTAAGTTAGGCGTGACCAAGTAAAATGGTGGATGGACCCAATTTAGAGACATGAAGGTAAAAACAATACAAGAAAGTATGACCGCTAGAAGTGGGGTAGCGCAAGAGAAGGGGTCTGACACTAGCTTGACTGACGGTGACTCCAATATGGGCTGTCTCTCTGAGAGTGGAGAGACAGTGCAGCAATGGGGATCTGAGTAAAGAGGGCAAGTCCTCCCGTCGCCGGAGACGTAAAGGGCGCAAAGAGGTTGAACAAGTTGCACCCTTTGAATTTATGAATGAAGAAAAGGCAGTGTCCTGTGCTTTTGTTCAAAATGTGGATTCTCTTCCAGATTGTACAAAGAAGGTAGATGTATTAATGTTGCCCATAGCAACCACTAGTTTGGAATCTGATGATCGGTCGGTAGAGGGCGCTATAGGAGAAGGAATCCTGGCGAGCGCTGATGGAGCAAAAATCCACGAAGTTCACGGAGAACAGACCTGTAATAGACCCACATCTGTGGTGAAGGTGAGATCGCTGAGGAGCTGAAGTATGTGGAATACTCTGAAGTTCCAGAGAATCGATAGGTAGCTAAGGATGACAGAGCCGGACCTCAAGAGAGGGTCAAAGTCACCACTATAGAATCCCAAGAGGAAGCCAAAGGCACAAAGGTGATAGAAGCTGCAGAAGAGGTGACCTTGGTACCAGATGACCCTTCAGAGGATGCAAGCTCAGCTGAACCTGCCGATGAAGGAACTGGTAGAACTCCGAAGGGGCAGAGTGTGGATGGGCAAGCTGCCCCAAATGAAAATATAATTAAAGATGTTATGGTGCGACATCTGCCCGTAAAAAAGGAACAGGATCACCAAATAGGGAGGCTTAAAGAGACAGTAAAAGAGCATGTCGAACAAGAAGAGACAAGCAGCGGAGCAAAGAGTGGATGAGCAGGAGAAGGAAGTCTCCGAGCTCAGAGATTGCCTGGCAGTAAGCCAGTCAATGAATAAGGCAGTCTCAGAGAAGATGGAGCAACAGGTGTCTATCCTGGCCAAACATATGGAAGCTGGTGATGTGCAGAGGAAGGTGGCTCTGAAACCTGTCTATGACAGCAGGAGAGAAAGAGACTTCTCTGTTTAAATGCTTGCTAGATGTTCCTGAAGATCTGAGTGAGTTGTGTGCTAGGGAATCCGTGCATGAAGAATTCAAGAAGGCTGTGGGGGCATGTAAGGTGTGCTGGACCCTGGCAACTAAGCAGTTAGTGGTACTGTCCACAAATTATGTCACAGAGAGGAGAGTAGCTATCCTGAGTAACATGCACTTGAGATGTGTGCGTACGAAGTGGATGATCCGATTGAGGAATGAAGCCATTGCTAGATGACTGGAGCAGATGAGGGAAGCTCAGAGTCTTGTGGAAGACATTGTTCAGGTGCCTATTCATATGGTGAGGAAAGTCATTGGAAGAAATGGTCGAGCCATGCAAGAGATGGTGAATAAGCCTGGAGTCGTGAGATTAAGAATTCCAGGTGACTATGAAGACCAGATACCCAGTGAAAAGGGTATGGTTCCATTCTCAGTTGTGGGTGCGTTGTAGAGTCTTAGAGATATACGGACTCTGCTGGAGTATCGTGTGGCGTACCTAAGGGAGATAGAGCAGCTAAGACATGACAGACTGCAGATTAATGAACAGCTGCAGGAAATGGAAAGGAGATGGCGACCACTTTCAACCCAAGATCTGGAGAAAGGAAAAGATTCCCTAAAGAATGGAGGAGTTAGAAGTAGTGACTCCTCTGTTAGGTCAGTGCTGAGTGACCTAGGTTGGAGACCCTGTAGCATACTAGATTCTGATTCAGATTCAGACCAGACAGTAAGCTTGACTGTAAGTGAGTCTCACGGCCGCACCAACCGTTGTAGGCGGTCATGGAGAGAGAGGTCTGGTAAAGAAGCAGACTTAACAGATGTGGTGATTAAAAAGGGTCTGTGTTGTGAATACGTTGGAGGCGACTTCGGAGCCGGGGCTCTGTCCGGTGGTTGCTGAGGGTAATGAACCAATTGCTGAATGGCTTTCAGCTGGGTCCAAATGGTCTCATATAAGTGACCTGAACTCCCATAAGCCTTGCCGGTAATCAATTGTTCTTCCAGGTCTTGGTTGGAGCTCAACTTGCATTCCTGCTTTCATTCAGATAAGTGACTTGCTGTTTTTTTTTCCTCTGGTTGGATTTTCCTTGCTGGTTTGCTGCATTGCAGTGGATTTCAGCATGGTCCCCTTTTGGGGCCTAGCGCTGCATTTGTACTCAGTTTGTGTTTGCACTTTTGCTCTGTTCCTGTGTCACTTTTTATTTGCTGAATTGCTGTTTGTTACACCAGAGATCTGATTTAGGTAGTAGAGATTGTGTGATCTCAGGTTTTTTTGTTAATCAGAAGTGTTGGTATTTTTGTCAGGGTTTTTTTTGAGTTGCAGTCAGAATTCTTTCCTATACTTATCTATCTAGACAGAATTGGGCCTCAGCGTTTGCTCATTCTATTTTCTGTCTGTGTTCGTATTTTCTTCTTGTCTAACCGCCATTACATGTTTGGGGGCTTCCTATTTCTTTGGGGGTTCTGCTATGGGGAAGATAGCTTTCATCTTTCTGCCTTTAGGTGTAGCTATCTCTCCGGCTGTGACGAGGCGTCTAGGATCACCGTAGGTACACTCCACGGCTACTTCTAGTGTTGCGGTTAGTTTGGGGTCCTGCAACCCAGTAGTTTCCAGCCTCTCTGGTGTATTGCTACTTTGGCTATTTTTGCTATTTCTCCTCAGCTACCGACACACAACAGTATTACCGGCCAAACTGAAAATTATATGGTACTCAACAGAAGGGAAAAATAGTAAAAAAAAAAAAAAAAGGAAGTTGTCTGAAATTTTTTTTTTCTGTCTGCTGCATTTTTTCCCTCTTTTTCTCTGGGTGCTGAGGAGGAATTTTTTCTTTGTCCTCAATGGAGTTTGCACAGTTGTCTGGCCTTGTGGAGCGGCTTGCCGCTGAGATTCAGAGTATTGCTACCTATCTTGCTAGGTTGCCTGTTGTGGAACCTAGGATCCCCATACCAGATTTATTTTTGGGGGATCGGTCTAAATTTCTGAATTTCAAAAATAACTGCAAGTTTTTTTTTGCCTTGAAGCCTAAGTCCTCAGGGAACGCAGCACAGCAGGTTCAAATTTTCATCTCTCTGCTGCACGGCGACTCTCAGGATTGGGCTTTTTCCCTGACACCTGGGGATCCTGTTTTGAATGATGTTCATGTATTTTTTCAGGCTCTGGGGTTATTGTACAATGAACCTAATGTCACTGATCAAGCTGAAAAGACCTTGTTGGCATTAAATCAGGGTCATGAAGACGCTGAGCTATACTGTCAGAAATTCCGAAAATGGGCAGTCCTGATCAAATGGAATGATGATGCTTTGGCAGCCCTTTTTCATTATGGTGGGATTCCCTGTTTCCTCTGGTCTCAATGATTCTATGTCTTTCGCTATTCAAATTGTCAGACGTATGCGTGAGCGCAGAGGTATGCGTGAGGTAGTGTTGCCTTGTGAGTCAGCTCCTGAGCCCATGCAGTGTGATAGAGTGACTTCTGGGGCTCAGCGTCATGAGTTTCGAAAGCGCAATGGGTTATGTTTCTACTGTGGTGACTAGAGTTGAGCGATACTTTCCGATATCCAAAAGTATCGGAATCGGAATGGTATCGCCGAGACCCAAAAAATATCGGCGATACCCGATACCGATACCGGAAATCCAATGTAAGTCTATGGGAACAAAATATCGGAATTAAAAAAAACCCATTCTTGCCTTGTTGGTTAATTGTACATGAAGGAAAACAACAAAGAGTAATGTAGAATGTATTGGGGGAGGTTGAGGAGATATTAAAGGCATAGATATTTAACCCAATCAAATGGAATAGCATTAATATTTTTTTTTTTAAAGATGTTCGGATTGACGAAGAAATTGACAATGTTGTTAACGTTTTTTCTATTTTGTCAAATATGTATATTTCACAACTTCCATGCTCTTCACCTTTTTAACTTTTGCCACACTTTCTCCTTCATAATCTTCAGCAGCATCATCTTTTTCATCAAATTATTCTTCATCTTCACCTTCTTTATCTTCTTCTTAAACATCTTGCTATTCATCTTTTTGTTAACATTACTCATATTGTTCTTATTAAACTATTATTCTTCTTCATATTCTACTTCATCTTCATCTTCTTCATCATATTCTTATTTGTGACAGAGATTCCTGTACTTGTAATCTGTAAAAGTATGAATTTTTCATCCTTCCGTTCTTGCTGTCACAAAAGATTTAAATTACAACAGTATTTGTCCGTGTTCAGTTTAGCCTGCAGCAGCAGGCATTTTCCAGGGGCACCACGAGGAGGAACGGACTCACCCCATACACTGCTTAGTCTTCTTCTGCTTATAATTTAGAGCATATATTTTGCTCTTCATTTTGGTCTTATACTTCATGTTCTTCTGCTTTTTGATCTTCTGCTTATTGTTCTTCTGTCTCTTGTTCTGTATCTTGTAGATTGTCTTAACCTTCTTTGTCCTGTTGGGTAATCTTTTATTTCTTCTTTGTGATGGTGTTCAGGCTGGTTGGCTTGATGCTCGTCGTCCTTGTGGTCGTCATATTCTTCGGGTGGTCATCAGGGTCGTCGTCTTCATTGTTGGAGATCCAGAGTGATTACCCAAAAAAACATTTAAAAAATCTTCAGTTTGTAAATATAGCTGAAGGCACAAGAAGGCTGACTAACTTCCGAGAACCAGCTGACGTTACTGGAACCTGGACGGGTAGCAGAAGGTACAAGAGCCAATGCAAGTAACGAGGACCAGCTGACTGTGCTGGAACCCGGAGGGGCAGCAGAAGGAAAAGAGCCTATGGCACACGGTGTCACGCTGTCTAATGATATGTATACAATGTCAGTAAACTATTAATACAGGAACAACACTCTATACAACAACTAGTATAGCAACATCAGCATATAAGTATAGAATAGATTTACCTGACACGATATCTGCTGAACTCAGGGTTAATCTTGAGGACTTGATGAGCTGAAACAGGAAAGAGGTGGACCGGGATCTAACCTGACCCCAAACTGGGGTCCTAACTAATCCCTCACCTTGGAGGTACTGATAATGGTTCAGAGGGCCAAGTCTCCAGCCTAACCCTGTCTCCTATCAGACCCTGAACCCTGTAATCAGTCCTAAGAAGGATCCTGACTACCAACAAAGGGATATGGGCTGATCTTAGCTAAATACACAGATTAGACATATAAGACAGACAGGATAACACTCGCTTGCATACACACTCAAACACCAAAGGAAAATAAATGGTCTGGGAAATAAACTCTAACCAAGTTGAGCTTAGAACAACTAAGGAGCTCACAACTAAAGTCTATACAGATTCATTCCTATCTGTGGTCTGCATGAAGGTTTCATTGGCAACTCCCCAAGCAGACAACCAGGAATTTAAAGGAAACCAATCAACAAATAATCAATTGCAGCCGGGAGAAACTGCACCCAGTCCCAGCACCGAGCACAGACAGAATTAACTCCCTAGCTGCCAAACACAAAGAAACAGCAGCTCAGCTGTGAGAAGTCAAAATGTGCAACCGCGACGATCTTCGTGGCAATGCACACATGACAGTACCCCCCCTTCTACGAGGGGCCTCCGGACCCTCAGGGCCAGGCCTGCCCGGGTGAGTTCTGTGGAAGGTCGAACCAAACGATCTGCGTTAACATCAGACGCAGGGACCCACGTCCTCTCCTCTGGACCATACCCCTTCCAATGCACCAAGTACTGAAGGGACCGGCGATTCAGACGTGAGTCAATGATCTTTGATACTTGAAATTCCAAGTTACCATTGACCAACACAGGAGGAGGAGGTAGAGGTGACGGTATGACTGGTGCCACATACCTTTTAAGTAATGACTTGTGGAACACATTATGAATTTTAAACGTAGAAGGAAGTTCCAGACGAAATGCCACAGGATTAATTATGGAACTGATCCTGTACGGCCCGATGAATCTGGGACCCAGTTTCCAGGAGGGCACTTTAAGTTTTATATTCCTGGTAGACAACCTTTACCAGATCGTTCACATTCAGATCTGGACCAGAAACTCTCCTCCTATCAGCCATACGTTTGTAACGGTTCCCCATCGCACTCAGATTATTCAATACACCTCTCCACACAGAAGCAAGTGACGACGAGAAACGCTCCTCCTCAGGAACCCCAGAATGGCCCCCCCCATTGAAAGTACAAAACTGGGGATGAAAACCATATGCCCCAAAAAAACGGGGACTTACCAGTGGACTCGCTCCGCCTGTTGTTAAGAGCGAACTCTGCCAGAGGCAAGAAAGAAGACCAGTCCTCTTGGTTCTCTGAGACAAAACACCGGAGATATGTCTCTAAGCTCTGATTCAGACGCTCTGTCTGACCATTGGTCTGCGGATGAAAAGCCGAGGAAAATGACAATTGCATCCCCCGACGTAAAAAAAATGCCCTCCAAAATTTGGAACAAACTGAGACCCCCTATCTGACACCACATCAGAAGGCAACCCATGAAGTCTAACGATCTCCCTAATGAACACCTGCGCCAGAGTTTTAGCATTAGGGAGTGCAGGAAGAGCAACGAAAGTGCATCTTACTGAACCTGTCAACAACCACCAGTTGACAGTATTCCCTGATGACGGAGGAAGGTCCGTAATGAAGTCCATAGATAAATGAGTCCATGGACGCTCCGGAAGTTTTCAAGGGTAAAAGGGTCCCAGATGGACGGGTATGAGGGTTTTAGAGCGAGCACACACCCCACATGACGCGACAAAAGTTTATAACATCTTTATTAGCATTAGGCCACCAAAACCGGCGAGAAAGGAGATCTAAAAGTAGCCTTACTCCTGGATGTCCTGCTAGAGCAGAATTATGATGTGCCTCAATAACCTTTTGTCTCAACAGATTTGGACAAACAGTCTCCCTGGAGGTCCTGCAGGGGCATCCCCCTGAGCCTCTAACACCTCCTCCTCAAGCTCAGAAAATACAGCCGACACTACCACCCCCTCCTGAAGGATAGGACTCGGGTCATCCGTTTTCCCGGCCCCTGGGAAAATGCGAGACAAGGCATCAGCCTTTACATTCTTAGACCCCGGGCGATAAGTGACGACAAAATTAAACCTGGTAAAAAACAACGACATCGAGCTTGTCTGGAATTCAGACGCTTAGCGGATTCCAAAAATACAACAGGTTCTTGTGATCAGTAATAACGGTAACCGGGTGGATGCCCCCTCCAAAAAGTGACGCCATTCTTCAAAGCTAATTAATGGCCAAAATTCCCTATTGCCGATATCATAATTCTTTCGGCGGACGACAATTTCTTAGAAAAGAAAGCGCACGGATGCCATTTACCAGGGGACGGACCCTGGGACAATATAGCACCCACCCCTACGTCAGACGCATCCACCTCCACAATGAACGGCTGAGATGCATCTGGTTGGATGAAACGGGTGCCGAAGCAAAACTTTCTTCAAAGAGGAAAAGGCTTGGCAAGCTTTGTCCGACCATTTAGAAAAATCGTCCCTTTTCTTGTCATGTCAGTGAGAGGTTTGACGAAGATGAGAAATTACAAATAAATTTCCGGTAGTAGTTAGCAAACCCCAAAAAACGCTGCAGAGCCTTAAGATCCCCTGGCTGATCCCATTCAAGCACTGCTCTCACCTTTTCAGGGTCCATACGGAAACCGGAGGCTGACACCAAAAAACCCAAAACTGAAGTTCCTGTACGGCAAATACACACTTCTCCAGTTTGGCGTATAATTTATTGTCTCGCAAGATCTGCAACACCTGTCTCACATGCTCCTGATGAGACACAAGATCTGGCGAGTAAATTAAAATGTCGTCCAAATATACAACCACAAACAGCCCCACAAGGTGACGAAAAATGTCATTAACAAAATGTTGGAATACTGCTGGTGCAGTAGTCAGACCAAAAGGCATGACTAGGTTCTCATAATGTCCCTCCGGCGTGTTAAACGCGTTTTCCACTCATCCCCCTCTTTTATCCTAATCAGATTATACGCCCCCCTGAGATCCAATTTAGAAAACCATTTGGCGCCAACAATTTGATTGAAGAGATCAGGAATAAGAGGGAGTGGATACGGATCTCGAACAGTAATCCGATTAAGTTCGCGGAAATCCAAGCAAGGGCGTAGGCCTCCATCTTTCTTCTTCACAAAGAAGAACCCCGCGGCTACTGGGGAAGATGAAGGTCTAATATGCCCTTTGGCCAGACTTCAGAAATATAATCTTTCTTAGCCTGCCTCTCAGGACCAGAAAGATTATACAACCTAGCTTTAGGCAACTTAGCATCAGGAAGGAGATTAATAGAGCAGTCATACACGCGATGAGGAGGCAACTCCTGACACCCCTCCTCAGAGAAAACATCCCCAAAATCCTCCAAAAAAGGAGGCAATGTACTAGGCATAGCTCATGATGACTGTGTTCATGCAGTTGCTTTTGCAAAACTCACCCCATTGGCTTATTTCTCTGGACTGCCAATTAATCACAGGGTTATGTTTAACCAACCAAGGAAGTCCCAACACAATGGGAGTAGGTAAACCCTCCAACACATAGCAAGATAATTGTTCCCTATGTATTGCCCCTAACCGAAGGTCAATGTTATGAACCTCATGAACAAAGCTACCTTGGCCGAGAGGCCTGGCGTCAATGGAGAATATAGGGATCGGTTTGACCAATACACTCAGATGCATACCTTGAGCCTGAGCAAACTGAGCATCAACCAGATTAGCCCCGGAACCACTATCAAGAAGAACAGACAATCTCTCCACTCTCGTACCAACTACCACCTCCACTGGTACAAGGAACTGAGAAGAAATGGCGGATGAAATACATACTCCCAGGTTGTCGTCCACCACACAACCTGGGATTAACATTTTCCGGTGACTTTTGGCTCAACAAGGCACGGGATGGACATTCTCCAACAAAATGTCCCTCTTTCCCGCAGAAAAAACATCTTCTAGTCCTGCGGCGTACCGCAATCCCCTCCTACGAAATGATGTCCCTCCCAACTGCATAGGCTCATCCGAACAACAAGGGGAACCTCAACATAAGGACTTTAGTGGTAGGTGGAGAAACAACAGGGAGTGGGGTTACCTCACCCCTCTCCCGAAGCCGTCTATCATACGGATAGCTAAAGGCCATAGCAGCCTCCAGAGAAGGAGGAGATCATACTGAGCCAAAACGTCATTTAATTTATCAGAAAGCCCATGACAAAATGGCTCCTAGAGCTGGGGTCATTCCACTGAGTATCTGTGGCCCATCTACGAAACTCAGAAGCAAATTCCTCTGCCGGACGATCTCCCTGTTGTATCTTAACGTAATTTTGTCTCAGCAAGAGAGACCGATTGGGTCATCATATACCAATCCCAGGGCAGTAAAAAATTGATCTACAGACAGTAGAGCGGGGATCCCGGAGAAGGGAAAATGCCCAGGATTGAGGATCCCCTGCAGAAGTGAGATTAACAATTCCCCACTCTCTGCTCCTCACTCCCTTGATGATCGAGGCCGAAGCCGAAAATAAAATTTACATGCCTCCGGAGGTGAAAAAATTTGTCTCGCCCACCAGTGAACCTGTCCGGGAGAGCAACCTTAGGTTCAACTCTGGTTTGCTCCAGGGGAGACAAAACTTTGGACTTAATGTCCGTCAGCTCCATGGATAATCCTGCAACTGCAGAGCCAGCTGGGCTACTGGATCCATGGTAACTGGAGTAAATTTTTATGGCCAGTGAAAATGTCCGCTGTCTAATGATATGTATACAATGTCAGTAAACTATTAATACAGGAACAAACTCTATACAACAACTAGTATAGCAACATCAGCATGTAAGTATAGAATAGATTTACCTGACACGATATCTGCTGAACTCAGGGTTAATCTTGAGGACTTGATGAGCTGAAACAGGAAAGAGGTGGACCGGATCTAACCTGACACTAAATGGGGTCCTAACTAATCCCTGACCTTGGAGGTACTGATAATGGTTCAGAGGTCCAAGGTCTCCAGCCTAACCCTGTCTCCTATCAGACCCTGAACCCTGTAATCAGTCCTAATGAAGGATCCTGACTACCCCAAGGGATATGGGCTGATCTTAGTAAATACACAGATTTAGACATATAAGACAGACAGGATAACACTCGCTTGCATACAACTCAAACACCAAAGGAAAATAAATGGTCTGGGAAATAAACTCTAACCAAGTTGAGCTTAGAACAACTAAGGAGCTCACAACTAAGTCTATACAGATTCATTCCTATCTGTGGTCGGCATGAAGGTTTCACTGGCAACTCCCCAAGCAGACAACCAGGAATTTAAAGGAAACCAATCACAAATAATCAATTGCAGCCGGGAGAAACTGCACCCAGTCCCAGCACAGACAGAATTAACTCCCTAGCTGCCAAACACAAGAAACAGCAGCTCAGCTGTGAGAAGTCAAAATGTGCAAACCGCGACGATCTTCGTGGCATGCACACATGACCCACGGTTACTAAGCAGAGGTACCTGTGCTCCAAAGCACTACCAAGGACCAGCAGACGTTGCTGGAACTCAGATACCGAGATGGAGGCACCTAGGTCAAAGGCAACTGCGTAGAACCAGCTGATGGTACTGGAACCCGGACGGGTAGCATAAGGCACCCATGAAAATGTAAGTTGACAGGGCCGCAAGCCGTCCGCAGTTACCGAATCACACAGTCCTACAGTGGGTGCTTGTCCTATTGTCACAACGGAAACAGCCTTTATTTACTTATCCACAGCACACATAGGAATCACCTAAACTGCAGGCACCATACAGTCGGCTAACCCGAATGCAACACGACAGGACAAACTTATTGGAGGCAAATTGACGTTGACACTGCCAGGAAACAGCTGTCTTGCCGTAACCAGGCTAAGGCAGGAGTCAGTACCCCTGCCAATTACTTCCGAGCAACAACTGGCGGTGTTGGAGCCAGGGATGAGAATAGAACAGGGTGGAGGCAGCAGGGACCTTTTTGCGGTACACAAGCAGGGGAACAGCTGACATTACTGAACCCCAGTAACACAGGAGCAAGTGTTGACTGTGCTAACAGCACTTCCGAGCAACAACTGGCGGTGTTGGGCCCAGGGTCAGGAGGGTGTAGGCAGAGGCCTAGTATGAGATGTTTGAAGTTAAATTTGTAGTTAGAAAGCATAAATTTTGCCAGACACCACAGCAGGGACAGCAGGCGTTACTGAACCCCACAAACACATCAGCGATTGTTTTGTTGTGCATCCAACATTGTGAGCAGCAACTGGCGGTGTTGAAGCCCAGGGTCAAGAAGGGTTTTTTTAAATAAAATATTGAGTTATTGCCTTGTTACGTGGCCATTGCAAAATGTATGTACTTCAAACAAGAAAAATGAATGTTTACTAGGAGAATAAAATGATGAATTTCAATTCCAAGAATAAAATAAACACCCTTAAAATATAAACGCTGTAAGCTTTTCAGGGGATATAGCTCTAGGATCGCTGACTGGGTAGACAGGAATGGCACGAAAACAGTTCATTCAGGACAGCAGTTCTGGTTGTAAAACTGGCCGCAACCAGTTTTATTAAAGTCCACAGCAAACAGATAAAAAAACAAATCATAAACAGGAAGACCTGGGGCTTGTCTGCCACTAATTACACTTAGATAGATTGCCCTGTCTATCCGGGTCCGGCTCTACCAGCCTGGCCCAAAACAACACATATGATATATGTTACCAGTATGGAGTTTCACAATACTCCTCCTTGTGTCTGAAGGCACCTTCAATGTCCAGACTTGGAGAGATCCACTCCTATTCAGCCGCATTCGCACGGATTCTCACTGAACTACTCCTGTGTCCGGGGTACTTTCCTGCACCCAGACTGAGATAGCTCACACTCCTGGAGACACTTCTGTGCCTGGACCCCTTGTCCAGATTAAGCGTGCTCCACTCCTGGAGACTGCTTCTTGTGCCTGGACCCCTTCCTGTGTCCAGACTAAGCCGCTCTCTGACTGTGTTCCAACACACCTACTCTAGTCTCCAATTAACACCTGAGTGATTTCAGGCCTGAGCTGCAGCGTGCACTGAATGTAGGTGTAGTGACCTTTCTCTACCACTAGGTCTACAAAGCCACACACCTCCCTTATACCAGTCAGCAAAGTAGCAGGTGGAAATATACACCCCATTCAATATTATGCTCTCACTGTCTCACTATCCCCTCCCTCTTCTCCAGACCGGAGGGTGGTCATCCAGACCGGAGGGCTGGTCAACAATCCTAAAGAGACAGTGAAACTCCGGACCAGTATAGTCATCATTAGCTTCATCTTCAGCCTTGTCATCTATATCTTCACCTGAGCCATCCGCACTACCTGTACCCTCCCGGGCCTATGCTCTCTGCGGACCTCAGGTGACCTGCACGGTTTCAGCTTGACCTTAGTGCCAGCCCAGTCTCGGTATAGTGCCTCACCAGAGAAGTCGACCAGGCACGTCAGAAACCTCTGCTGATTCTTCCTCAGAACCTCTCGTACCCCTGTCCTTGGTGCACTGACCCTGTGTCACCAGCTGTCCAGAAGGTTAAGGGGGTTTTTCACTTTCTCTAATTCCCCCTGAACCTTTTTTGCACATCTACTTTCTTAAATATCAGTTGGTTCATAAATTCTATTTCACAGAATTTAAGCTCCTTTCTTGTACAGGCTCACTTTGCTAAGACGCAGAGCTCTTACTTTCTTTCTCCAGGAGATCCACATCTTCTAACAAGTCAAGGTCATCATCTTTTCTGCTTTCACCTCCTCGTATATTGCGCCTTTGCTCTCGCAACGAAGAGACTCCCTGTATCCTTCCTTTTACTTCATGTCCTTTTCAAGAAGGTGCTCATGGTTCTCATCACGCTCCTTCATCACAGTTTGAAATTTTTTCTGAGAGTACTTAATTCCTCTGGTACCTGTGCAACCATTTTTCCTTGATCTTGCAAGGTACTGTATACACTTTCCCTGTCACTTCGTACTCCTGTAGCAACTGTGGCACCGCTCACGTTCCCGGCGAAGAGATAACACATCCAGTTTACACTGTTGCAGCTGCTCGCGCAATGCAAACAATATCAGTCTTCATGTCTTTGGTGGAGACCTCATGGAGACGCTCTTCTCTGTAGGTTGGACGTCTTTTACGACTTCGGCCGCTTCTTCAGTCTTGTTCCTCACAGCCTCACTTGAGACCTCAGCTTCTGATGAGGCACCTGGCTGGGTGACCACCATTTCCATGGCCTTCTCCACATCTGCAGCATCTCCCTCAAAGTCCCGGACACGATGCAGCTCCATACCACACATTTGACAACTTCTCATCTTCAACAGCATCCACTTGTGCTGTGTTCAGTTTCAGAGTCCTGCCTCTAAAGCTCAGCTCTCCTCCTTCACCTTATCTTCGCCAGGGAAACGGCCAACTGTAAGACATCTTCGATGCCATCTTCTGTCTGGCTGTAAGGTCAGCATCAGCTTTCTTCTCAGGACTCTCAACCTCTCTGCTACCATGCCTTCCTCATTTGCACTGGTTGCTTTATTGTCATCGATGATTCACATCACTCCCACTATCCCTGTCTGACCCTTTCTTCAGCCACATCTGGGTCACTTTCAGGGTTATATAATTCATTCTCATTCTCATCCTGCTCACTTTTCAGGAATATCAATCATTCTCATTCACATCCTGATCTGGAACCTTAGTTAACATGTCATCCACAACATTAACTTCACCATCTGGTCCCTCAAGTATGTGACTATGTGACAACCCCAGCACTATGCTTCCATATAGCTCAGGTACTAGGAGCTGACTCACGACCTCTCCCTGGACTTCAGTGTCCCTATACGTACGATACGATCGATACACTTATTGATCCCGGGGGAAATTACAGTATTTACAGCAGCAATACAAACAAGCAGTACATAAAATATTACATAAAATAGGACACAAATACAATAAATAGGACACAAATCTTGCACAGGTGTACCACATTACATAATAAATAAAAGTGTGTAGTTCAGGTATATATAAGATAATGTTAATTGACATTAGTACACCAGCCATCATTCATTATTTTCTACCACCCTTAGGAAATTATTATACATCCCCATAGCAGTAGGTACAAACGATTTCCTGAATTTCTCCTTCTTGCACCTTAGTAGGATTAGACGGCTGCTGAATGTGCTCTATCTGATTCAAGAACAGCTCGTATAGTGGGTGTGTGTTTGTTCATTATTGCCCTACACTTCTCTGAATTTCTATCCTCCAATACCTCCTCAAAAAGAGTCAAGATGGAGGCCAACAGCTGCGCTTGCCTTCTTGTAAGTTTGTTGAGTTTATTAGCGTCGCTACTACGCACAACTTACTGCCCCAGCAAATGTAGCAAAAAGATGGCGCTTGCTACAACGGACTGGTAGAACATCTCCAGCATTTTACTGCACACATTGAACGACCTGAGCTTCCGCAGAAAGTAACAGTCTGCTCATTCCCTTCTTGTAAACTTTTCCTGTATGACACCTCCAATCGAGTTTACTGTCAAGGTGAACCCCCAAATATTTGTAGCTCTCAACAATGTCAACCTCCTGGCCAGCAATCGTGATGGTATGTAATCCTCCTTTTCCTTCTATAACTCACCACCATCTCCTTGGTTTCTTTACATTTAGTTCTAGACAGTTAGTCTGACACCAATCCACAAAGTCAGAAACCACCTTCTATATTCCTCCTCCCCCGGCCCCCCACAATGCCCCTACAAAACACGGAGTCATCTGAGAATTTTTGGAGGTGACAAAAATCAGATTTATACTGAAGTCAGCTGTATACAATGAGAAGAGGAAGGGTGACAGCACTGTACCTGAGGGGCTCCAACACTGCTCCGTACACTGCCAGATACCACCTCCCCCATCTTACAACTGCGGCCTGTCTGTCAGGTAGTCACTTATCCAGTTCACCCATCCCCCATCTACCGCCATAGCAGTCAACTTATTATGTAGTAAAGAGCGGCTGTAGGGTATTGAAAGCACTAGAGAAGTCAAAGAACATAGCGCGCACTGCAGTTCCATCATTGTCCAAGAACGAATGCATTGTATGTAGCAGAGACGCTACAGCATCATCCACCCCCAATCTCTGCTGGTACGCAAACTGTAGGGGGTCAGTGTAGGGCCCTCACCTCGGCACAAGTAGGCGAGTATTATTCTCTCCAAGGACTTCATAGCATGCGATGTTAAGGCCACTCGACGATAGTCTTGTAGGGAAGTTGGAAAAGTAGTTTAGGAACCGGCCACCAGGCAGGTGGTCTTCCACAGTTTGGTAACCCCTGTGATAGAAGGCTCCAGTTAAACAGGTGCTGGAAGACAGTACACAGTTGGTTGGCACATGCTCTGAGGACACGTGGGCTGAGGCCATCAGGCCCAGCTGCTTTGCCAATAAAACAAGACTGCTAAAACTGTCTTCTCACGTCGCTTTGGGAGACAGTTAAGGCAGGCAGCTTATCCCCCAATGTCAATGCTGCAGACTTTTTCCCAGATCCATCCCCCATTCTGATGACGCTGTGCTTGTGCTGGTGAATCTGTTGAAAACTCATTCATTCATTAGCCCAGGGCAGATCCACTTCCCCATGCTCCGACTTTGCCTTAAACCCAGTTAGCTGTTTCATGCCCGACCACACCTCCATGGAATTGTTGTGTGACAGTGTATACAATAGGCTATTGTCCATGGCAGCATGGGAAACCTCTCCTCAGAGCCAGGCTCCTGGGAAACCTCATTTAGAACAATCATATTTTCCTGTGTCGTCCTAAGAGTGGGGTCTCGCCACTGCTTACTCTCAAAACTGTCACAGGACACGGCAAGTCAGGGACACTCGGTTCCGAGAACCACCATCCTCGTCTCCCAACATCACCTGCAAAGGAATTTCATCACTATCACAAGTCATCATTATTATCATTATATGATTATGATCAGTATCATCATCATTATCATGATCATCATCATCTCATCATTATCATTATCATCATCATCATTATCATGGTCATCATCATTATCACATAAGTTTAAGTCCCACTAGCATTGTGTTCCCCCCTCGGGACTGCACACCCTCACAAGGACTCATCACACTGTTCATCAGAAACATTTTTCCCCCCAGAGATCCTTAGACCGGGGAAATCATTACCCAATATAACGGGGTGCACCAGGTTCTTCACTACCCCCACTTCATATGAAACCTCCCGAGTTTGGGGACCAAGTCCACGGCAGTCTCTGGGTAGACTTTGGTGTCTCCATGGATGCACACCATACTCAGGTGTTATCAGGGATGAAGTCCCTATCATCAGGCTGTCACATACGGAAGTCATGGGACTCTCTGAGTCCAAGAGGGCCTGTGCTGGGCAGTCATTTACAACCACCGGGCACACCTGTGGGTCCGTCTCTTCGGTGAGGTGGACACACACACAGGCTCTGCGCAGGGGAGAGGGGATCTGCCAACATCACAATACATAGGCTCCCCCTCTATTGGACAGTTGGCTGCAATTTCACGACATCTCCAACACTGTCCATCACACCTCTCCACCCACATGTCCCCTCGGGCCTGAACCCGCTTATCAGCATACCCCATGTCCCCAACAGCTGGAACGCTCTTACCGCGGAGTTCAGTGTCCGGGAACTCGAAGTGACGACCTCTCAGACGGCTGGTCACGGAGACAGTCTTTGCTGGCGAAGGCCTTCTCCATCAGGCCTGACCAGCGATTGGCGTCCTGGTGGTTCTCCTTGTCCGACCTCTGGCTGTACCTTAGGAGGACATGCTTGGGTGTAGCGGTCCACTATTCACCCTTTCAACTCCACAATCAAGCCTGCTGCTGCAGACTCCCAACTGTATCTCCAGTCATGAACTCCCTGGCACGGGCCGTCACCGCAAAACCCGGCCGGGTAGAATCTCCACTTTCAGCTTAGCATAGTCTTGGCTGTCCTGCTCGCTCAGGTCAGATAGGCCCTTTGGGGCTCTCCAATCAGATAGGGTGCGACCATCATGGCCCATTCAGATAGGGGCAGATTCTCCTCTCTGCCAGTCTCCAAACCTAGTGAGTATACCTCCACATATCAGGGTTGTCTCTTTTTCAGGGACCGTCTTACCGCCTTCTTTACAGGGACACGCAGGTACCTTCACAACATTACTCTGGGAACGAGGTGCTGAGAGCTGCAATTGCTCCAACAACCGGTTAGTCTCCTGCTGCTGTAGCTGGCACCGCAGCTGCATGCTCTGCTGGGCCTGTACCGGTACTCAACGAGCTCCTCTACTGCCGGACTCATCTTGTCTCAATCACAGCAGTCTTATGTTGCATATTAACTTGCGCCATTGTTCAAACAGCGCCTCCCATGCTGTCATCCTTGCTGTCAGACTTCTCTGTCTTAAACAACGGCAGTCTTCACTAAGACATACCAATTCTACAGTCTTTTCCATAGAAAAATTCAGCTCTGCTGTGCAGACACTTTTTTTTTTTTTTTTTCTTTGCAAGTCTATTAGGGCTACGTCTCTTTAAGACTGCTCCAAACAGACGTTTCTGCTGCACACTTTTTTTTTTTTTCCTCTGCTGCTATTTCAAACAGACTTCCCTTTATTGCTGTCTCTAAGCCACTGTGCTGCATGCACACTCCAGCACCAACTGTATCAGCCACTGGCTGCCCAGATTCTCCGCCAATTGTAAACTTTCGGGGATATAGCTCTAGGGATCGCTGTCTGGGTAGACAGAAGGGCACGAAAAGTTCATTCAGACAGCATTTGGTGTAAAATGGCCGCAACGTTTTATTAAAGTCCACAGCAAACAGTAAAAACAAACATAAACAGAAGACCTGGGCTTGTCTAGCCACTAATTCCTTAGATAGATTGCCCTGTCTATCCGGGGTCCGGCTTACCAGCCTGGCCCAAAACAACACTATGATATTATGTCCGTATGGAGTTTACAGATATCCTCCTTGTGTCTGAAGGCACCTTCAATGTCCAGGGTTGAGAGAGATCCACTCCTATTCAGCCGCTATTCGCACGGATTCTCACTGAGACTACTCCTGTGTCCGGGGTACTTCTGCACCCAGACTGAGATAGCTCACACTCCTGGAGACACCTTCTGTGCCTGGACCCCTTGTCCAGATTAAGCGTGCTCCCACTCCTGGAGACTGCTTCTTGTGCCTGGACCCTTCCTGTGTCCAGACTAAGCAGCTCTCTGACTGTGTTCCAACACACCTACTTCTGGTCTCCTAATTAACACCTGAGTGATTTCAGGCCTGAGCTGCAAGCGTGCACTGAATGTAAGGTGTAGTGACTTTCTCTACCACTAGGTCTACAAAGCCACACACCTCCCTATACCAGTCAGCAAAGTAGCTAGGTGAAATATACACCCCATTCAATATATATGCTCTCACTGTCTCACAACGCATATAAGCACATGGCAACAAGAAATGGAACAACACACCACCCAAATTTATTTTACAAAATATAGTGTTGTAAATTTATTAATAAAAGTCCATTTTTGTATTTAGGAATGATGCGTAAGGAACGCTATGTTAAACCATAACATAGTGAAGACAATGGATTTTGTAACAGTCACTCATCATCATCATTACAATTTATATGTGACAGTCACACAGATTAAAATTATTTCAGTTACAAAAATTGTTAGTTCGGACAGCATTTATTACTTGTCCAGCATGGACTCATCAAAGTGATGAGATGACGCAATAATGTACGATAAAAAATAAACATTTTAAAAAAACATTATGCATTGTCACAATTTAAGTGGGTGCCTGCAAGTGGAGGTGAAACAAAGGCTACAGATAGCAAAGGTATATTACTATGTCTGTATCAGACAGTGGCCAGCCTCTGATGGGTAATGCAATGTTATACTGTACGTCAATAAAGGCTGCGTCTGCAATCATGCATTTTTTGCTTGTAGAGTGTTGAAGAGGGTAAAATCATGTCTGGTTGCGCAAGGCTTTATCCGGCAACACTACCTTCCTTGTGTCACGAGTAGGGTAGCGTGTGTCTATTATATGACTCTCTCTAAAATGTGACGTTACGCAGCCTTATTCTGCCCTAGGGACGGCAAAAATACGACAGCAGTAATCATTTACTGTATAAAACTCCACCTATGAGCAACAAAACAAGCACGTTCCCTCTTCCGGTTCCTGCGCTGACATGTGAGGAGGGAGTTTTGGAGACGCTCATGAATTCCTCCCAGGTATCCAAGCATATCGGGCCGATAGGAGAGCATTAAAACCACCCACGGAACACTGACACCTTTTACATTCGTGGGGACATAATTTATGGAGCGCTACTTGCTACGGATTCACAACAGACCCCGAACGGTTTACCTATCCAACTGAAGCAGAAGGACAAGATGGCGCATGGAGGAGAGAAAGAGGAAAGAGGCGCGATGCTGAGCGCTGCCATAGACATGCATCAAGAGCTATTATCAGAAGCACCATGTGACCTGAGAGTTCCTCAGGAATTTGATTCCCAGAAAATGGCTTGAGAGGTCACAGTCCTTCTCTTACCAGACATTCAGAAGCTGCTGGAGTCGGCATTGCAATCGTCATTGTCTTCCATACAAAAGTCTGTAGATCTGAATACCATTGCAATTACCAAGCTGCAACAGGATGTGGCGCTGCTACAACAGGAGAAGCAACTTGCCCAAGACAGAGAACAGAACCTTCAGCAGAACTTACAAAATTTGATAGACAAACAGAGGACTTGGAAAATCGCTTGAGACGAAGCAATTTACGTCTCGTAGGACTGCCTGAATCGTTTCAATCAGCAGACTTACAATCCATCTGTGAGAATGATCTACCGAAAATATTGTGACTTAAGTACTACTGTCGTGTGGACCGTGCACATCGTGTGGGACCGCTGCAAAACAACAACAGGCGAGGGGAGGCATCGAAACCACGATGTACAGACCACGGCAAGTAATAATGAAGCTGTTAGATTATAACGACAAGTTTCATTGTTACGGGCATTCAGAGAAGCGAGGCGCCCAGTGCTACTCCATGGCTATGAGATTCTGCTCTTTGAGGACTTCTCAGTATCGGTCTCCAAGAAGAGGAGGGCGTTCAGTTCCATTTGCACAACGTTGTTTGAGCGAGATGTTCGCTTTCAACTACTGTTCTCAGCGCGTTTGCGGTTACAAAGATCTGACGGGACATATGTCATTTATGACACACCAAAAAAAGCCGAAGCAGCCTTGGAACGAAATCCACAAAGTGATAGGGAGGTACAGCGAGGCAGTTCCAGGTTCTCCCCCACGCAGACGACGACAAGATGGCAGTTCATGAAGGAGATCAGGAAAGATGAAAGAGATTCTCTCCACGTTAAATTACATATGAGATAATTTGCTGTTTGAGCCGTTTCTATTGGAGTTCCTTCATACCTATGCTAAAGCATGATAGCTTTGCTGCAATTTTAGATGGTTAAATTAGTTAATTGATATTAGATGTTGAAGATCTCTCATGAGAGAGGGGATCTTGATACACGTGGGACAACTGACTTAAACATTACATATGGAGGGACAATAAGTGAAGCAGGCTATTGGGGTTTCATGCTTTGGACACATGGGGGGGTACACTGAATAGCCTGGGAGGATGGGGGTAATTTCCTCACAGGTTAGAAAAAAGGAAGTCACATAAACAGAGGTAGTGGTGGAGAGACTACGACCGCTTACAGCGGTTTATTGTTAAACAAGAGTTACTAGAAAAGGGTAGCAAGGGACCTCTCTCCAATAATTAATCCTGGAATTGTCAATATATCTTGATTTGGTATTTGATATTGTGGTGCTACTTCCTCCTTTCCTCGCAGGTTGGTGCCAACGACGGCCATAAGAGGGTACACCGTCTCCTCCAGCACACTCATAACTTTTCTGCCGCCCATTCAATATTAAGATCATCTCCTGGAATGTCAAAGGCTTGCGGGCGCCGGAAAAGCGCACAATGATTCTGAGGTACCTCCGCCGGTGGAAGCCGGACATAGCACTTCTCCAAGAGACACATCTGAAGGTGACTGATTTTCCTCCCATGCACAAATTTTGGGTGGGAGACAGTTATGGGTCACAGGGCATGGAGCGCAAGACAGGGGTATTGACATTAATCAGCAAGCACTTCAAGGGCAAGGTGATTGACTCCGAAAATGACACAGATGGTCGTTGGGTGAGAATATCAGTATCACTTGACAACAAAACCTATAGTATTTATAACATATACGGACCCACAGAAGACAATGGACCATTTTTCCGAGAATTGGAGGCACGTATACTTCAAGACACAATTTCACTGAAAATAGTAGGTGGTGACTTAAATACGGTGAATCGAACCAGTGAAGACCGTCGGTCGATGCGAACGACTGTGCGATCACATGACACACGTTTGAAACCCTTGCTAGACACGACTAACTTTGTAGACATTTGGAGACACCTGAACCCAGATGGCAGTGAATATTCCTTCTATTCATCGGCACATGACTCTTGGTCAAGAATAGATTATATATTGCTATCACAGGAGCTAGTAAGGGGAGTGGAAGAGGCACATGTGCACAACGTAGCTATATCTGACCACGCACCCGTATCAGTGACCCTGCCAGATATGGTTCAGATGGGGCCTGACCAAACTTTGCGCTTCCCTTCCTATTTGTTAACGGATGAGAATTTTCGAGATCAGGTGAAGCAATGGTGGTTGGAATATGTAAGGTATAATGGAGATAGTAGGGATAGGCAGGAACTTTTATGGGCAGCAGGGAAGGCAGTAATGGGCGGGAAACTAATAGCTTATCAGACAACCCTAAAAAAGAAGATAGCGACAAACTACTCGCAGGCTAGCAGGATATTACGCGATAGCTACACGGCATACCTGAGAACTTCATCGACACAGGATAAAAATAGATGGAAGCAGGCTAAGGCTGACTTTGACCTATGGGTAGATCGACGCGAGAGAACCAGTAATATGAATTATAGAGCCGATCTATATCGTTATGGTAGCAAATCAGGGAGACTATTATCACGACTAGCGAAAGGAAATCACATTCATCAACATATTACAGCGTTAACGAATAAACATGGGATCATGATCGATCATGCTGATATTGAGGAAAGCCTTATATTTTAACATGATCGGATAAATGAATGTAAAGGTGGCGAGAATTTGAAAAAATACACGCCAGAGAAGGGTGACGAGTGAAATAGTTTAATCAGGATCACAGCAAAGTTAGAGAAGGAAGATGACGGGAGGAATCCTAGAAGTTAGGGGTTTCCTTACAATTATTAACGAGTTTCGGTTTTCTGTTCTTGTTACTTTGACTTTTACAATGTTTATTTTATGACCATATCGGCTGCGACCAGATGTGTAACGCCTTATGTGGCATTTTTGTTTTGAAAATACAAATAAAAAGGAATTTAAAAAAACAAAACAAAAAAAAAACCTTCCCTCTTCAACAATCTACAAGACAAACAAGCATGATGGGTGACGCTGCCTTTATTGAGGTACAGTATTAGATCGACATTGTCCATGAGTAACTATGCACTGTGATAGCTATATAGCATTATTAATTTATATCTGTTGTGGTTGTTTCACCAGCACTTGCAGGTCTAACTACCTATTGTTAGTATGCATGATGCACTTTTTAGGTGTAATTATTTATTATTGTGCATTATTACCAGGTTTAGATGCTGGCCATTTCATATATGGTGTGTGAAGTTACAGTTGTCCTCAGTCTTTGTATTTTATTATGTCTGTCATAAATAAAACTCGTGAGGATGATGATGATGTTTATGATTCGTACATCCATTGACTGCATTATCTTACAGGTACAGATAACGTTCCTTAAGAACCATTAATTGATAATTATGAAATGTAGTTTTATGCAGTAATTTCAAAAAGTGAAGACTATGTTTTAGTTTTTGTTACCATTTCTACTAGCCATGTGCAGATATGCGCTGTGATGACAAATTAATATTTGTCCATATTTCTTAGGCCTTGAAAACTTCAATCTTTCCTGTTTTAAGCATAACAATCAGGGTGACGGCTCTTCCCTATTTGGAGCATGTTCGACATGGGTTTTTCTGTGCATGTGTAGGGAACAGGAACTTCTTGCCGGTGTGGTACACCAAAGGGGATCTTGCTGGATGGGAGATATATTTCTTCTAGCAGACTGAAGTTTGCTCATGATTTTACATGATCACAAGGACCTGTGATAAGGTCATAGTAATGTGATCTGGTCAGCTCATGTGTACCTCACCTGAGGGTGTGGAGTAGGCCTATAAAATAAGGAGCTGTTGTAGTTGGTGTGTGGAAGGAAGGAGTTTGGCTGGAGTCAGCCTGGAAGATGTTTGTTACTGTGTGCCAGTGTGCACCAGGAAGCGAGTACCAGACCACCCGTAATGGGACCTGGCGGTCTCTGCTGACCTGCAGCCGCTTAGTTAAGCCCGTCCCAAGCAAGGGTGAGTCTGGGACCAGTGGTTCTCCAAACTGTAGTGATTTATGTTCTGTTTTTATTTTGTTATCTGGACTTTTTGTTGAACTCATGATTAAAACCACTGAAATTTGAACTAAAAGGCTGTGTGTTTGCCTCATTACTGCGGCCCAGCCCTGCCTACCAGAGCGGATCCCTACAATTGGTGGCTTCAATGCGGGCAACGCAGTGAGGTCAGGTTGTCTTTTCCTGCATGACAGTAAATGTCCTGGGTAAAGAAAGTGACGCAAAACCCGGTGGATAACTGTCCGAAGATGGAGAACACCGTAAAAATGCTGGTGGAGGCCATGCGACAGCAACAGCAGGCTACACAGCAGCAACAGCAGGCTATGCAGCAGCAGCAGGCTATACAGCAGCAGGCTATGGAGCGACAGCAGGCTATACAGCAGCAGGCTATGGAGCAGCAGCAGATATTTAATCGACAGCAACAGGAAAACAATAGTCTACTGATGCAGCACATCACAGCGCCGCAGACAGCAGGAGCTGCCCGGGGATGCCAGGATGTCCGGAAAGCGGTGCGTACACCATCCGAAATATGGAGCAATCAGATGACGTCGAGGTGTACCTGGAGATGTTTGAAGGCGTGGCTAAAAGGGAGAGAGTGCCCGGGACCAGTGGGCCGAGATCGTGGCTCCGTTTTTTACTTCAGGACCCGCAAAAGCCTATAGGGACCTACCCCCCGAGCAACAGGAGGACTATGAGAGCGTCAAGGGTGAGATACTTGCACGTCTTGGGGTAAATGTTTTGGTCCGGGCCCAGTGGGTACACCAGTGGAAGTTTTCCCCTTCCGAGCCAGCTCGGTACCAGTATTATGACTTGATACACCTGCTAGAAAAGTGGTTGCAGCCGGAGGTGTTGTCACCCCGCGCTATGCTGGATCGTATAGTGACTGATAAATTCTGGAGAACTTTGCCCCACACCCTTCAAACATGGGTTGGACAGGCAGCCCCTACTGATGGTCTCCAAATGGTAGACCTCATTGAAAGATATGGGGCTACCAAGGAGATACAGGGAGAGACTACCCGGAAGGTACCAAGTAAATTCCCCAAACCTTCACCCACAGCTCGGCGAGCAGAGACTCGGAGGGCCGCCAAGGACGGTCGGGGAACGAAAGGGGCCCCATAATCTGTTGGCGGTGCCAAGAACCAGGACATGTGAGAGCTGATTGCCCCCACCTGACTGAGCCCATGGACAACAACTTTGGCTACTATCAGTCTCACTATGCAGAACACATGTGTGCAGTGGGCAAACCAGAGGGACCCAGTATGAACCATTTGTGTAAAGTGGAGGTGGAGGGTAACCCTGCTGTGGCTGTACTGGACTCAGGTAGTCTCGTGACCCTAATACGAGCCAGCCACGTCTAAATCAGCGAGTATACTGCTCGGAAAATGGGTGTGTTGTGTATACATGGGGACTTAAAACATTATCCTACCGCCCTGGTGATGATAAACAACGCCAGGAGGTGACACGAGGTGGGGGTGGTGGTTAATTTGCATTATGAGGTAATAATGGGGAGAGATTTTCCGTTATTTTCTGTGCTTTGGCCTGTAATTACCCCTCCCACAGAACAGTCGTCGGCACCAGTGGCAACCAGGTTGCATTCTCCTGAAATCGGGCATGAACCTGGTGGCCCAGAGGAAGATGTACTGGCGGTAGGAGTACCTTTGCCTTCGGTGGAGGAGGAAAACCCCTCTCCTATAGAAGTGTTAGCTGGGGAGGTGGAAGATTTGCCACCGGGACCAGAATTCTCATACCTAAATGTGGCAGGTGACAATTTTGTTACGGCGCAACTACGTGACCCTACGTTGACTCCAGCCCGTGAAAATGTACTGGTTGTCAATGGGAACCCCAACACCCCGAGGCAGCTACAGTATTTCCCCAATTCGAGATGAACCAAGATTTGCTGTATCGGGTTGAAAAAATACATGGGGAAATTGTCGAGCAATTGCTGGTACCGCAGTCATATCGGAGGTTGGTAATGGACTTAGCGCATGTGCATGTACTAGGGGGACATTTGGGACAAAAGAAAACCCTAGACAGAATTCTATAACGGTTTTACTGGCTAGGGGTCTATGAAGAAGTTAAACGGTATTGTAACTCTTGTCCCGTGTGCCAGGTAACCAGTCCGCAGCCTCATTTTCGGAGTCCCTTGGTGCCATTACCAATTATAGAGGTACCGTTTGAGACAATAGCCATGGATCTGGTGGGTCCGGTTAATAAATCACCAAGGGGTCATCAACACATCCTCGTAGTTCTAGATTACGCTAGCAGGTATCCTGAGGCTATTCCCCTGCGACACACCTCGGCCAAACTGATCGCAAAAGAACTCATGGGTATGTTCTCTCGGGTGGGAATCCCTCAAGAAATCTTAGCAGATCAGGGGACCCGCTTTATGTCAAAAATCATGAAGGAACTGTGCCACTTGTTAAGTGTTAAACAGTTGCGCACATCGGTCTATCATCCCCAAACAGACAGTTTAGTAGAAAGGTTCAATTAAAAACCCTGAAGAATATGTTTAAAAAACCAGTCTCGAAAGATGCTAAGGACTGGGATCTCTTGTTGCCATACCTGATGTTTGCAGTGCGGGAGGTGCCCCAGGCATCTACGGGGTTCTCGCCCTTTGAACTATTATATGGCAGACATCCCCATGGCTTACTCGATATAGCAAAAGAGGCCTGGGAAAACCGTCCAACTCCCCACAAAAGTGTGATAGAACATGTGGCCAAAATGCAAGAGAGAATGGAGACAGTCCTACCATTAGTCCGAGAACATATGGAAGCAGCACAAAGGTCACAGAGGCAGGTCTATAACCGGGAGGCACGGGTAAGGTCCTTTAACCCTGGGGATCGGGTGTTAGTACTTGTGCCTACAGTGGATAGTAAGTTCCTTGCAAGGTGGCAGGGACCCTACGACATTATAGAGAAGGTGGGACCAGTAAACTATAAAGTACAGCAACCAGGGCGGAGAAAGCCAGAACAGGTATACCATGTGAATCAGCTCAAACCATGGAAAGACAGAGACACGCTTGGTGAGGATTGTCCACGGCCTGCATTTCCAGTACAGATGGCTTCCTTGCCTCAGGAGAAGGCAAGAGAAGTCCTCTCCGCCGTCAAAATACCAGACACTTTGTCGCCCAGACAAGTTCAGGAAGTCCGAGAGTTTGTTAGCCGAAATACAGATGTTTTTTCGGAACTTCATGGTCGTACCTCCCTAATCCAACATGACATTGTCACTGAGGCGCAGGGCAAAGTACAATTAAAGCCATATCGGCTGCCTGAGGCCCGGCGACAAGCCAGCAAGGAAGAGGTCAAGAAGATGCTGCAGTTAGGGGTCACTGAAGAGTCCCAGAGTGAGTGGGCCAGCCCAATAGTCCTAATACCAAAGCCAGATGGGACACTAAGGTTCTGTAATGACTTCAGAAAACTGAATGAAATTTCTAAGTTTGACGCCTACCCCATGCCCCGGGTCGATAAGTTAATAGAGCGGTTTGGGCAGGACCGTTATTTTTCAGTCATTGACCTCACAAAAGGGTATTGGTAGGTGCCCCTAACAAAAGCAGCGAGAGAGAAAACGGCTTTTGTAACACCCGAGGGTCTGTTCCAGTAAAGTCCTACCCTTCGGGTTGCATGGCGCTCCAGCGACATTCCAGAGGTTAATGGACGTTGTTCTTCGTCCTCATCGCCGATATGCCGCGGACAATCTGGACGATATTGTGGTGTACAGTACAGACTGGGAAAGTCACTTAGCCAAGGTACAGGCGGTGATACATTCGCTGAGACAAGCAGGGCTAACTGCCAACCCAAACAAGTGTTCCATAGGGTTGGAGGAAGCTCGGTACCTGGGGTATGTGATTGTGAGAGGAGTTATCAAACCCCAAATAAACAAAGTGGAGGTAATCCAAAACTGGCCCCGTCCCCTCACCACAAAACAAGTGAAAGGGTTTTTGGGGTTAGTGGGATACTACCGGCGGTTTATTCCCAATTTTTCAACCCTGTCGGCGCCGTTAACTGACTGCCTAAAAGGCAGGAAGTCAGTAATGGTGCGATGGAATGATCAGCTTGAAGAAGCGTTTGTAAAACTAAAAGGGGCACTGTCTGTGTCACCATTTTTGATCACACCCGACTTCAAAAGAGAATTCATTGTCCAGACAGATGCGTCAGAGGTAGGTGTGGGTGCCGTGTTGTCTCAGAAGGTTAACGGGGAGGAGCATCCCATTAGTTTCCTGAGTCGAAAGCTTACTCCAGCTGAAACCAGATACAGCATTGTAGAGAGAGAGTGCCTGGCGATCAAGTGGGCACTGGAGTCGTTGCGCTACTATCTGTTGGGGAGAACATTTTGGTTGGTAACTGATCATTCCCCTCTGACTGGCAGTGTTGTAGCCCAGGGAGTAGAGTTCAGGTGGTAGATAGATGAACATAACAGGAAACATGGATAACGTTGCCAACCAGTTATTTAATCGGAAAACGGACAGGCAAATTCAGGTGAGATCCATGCCTTGTTCATTTTCAGAAAAGTAAGCCGGTCTACATTATCAGAGGATAGTCGCATGCGACTGTCTGTTAGTACACCACCTGCAGCACTAAAGACGCGCTCCGATAATACACTGGCAGCAGGGCAAGCCAGCACCTCCAATGCATACTGGCTAAGCTTTGGCCATGTATCCAGCTTAGAGACCCAAAACTTGAAAGGGGAAGAGCCATCTGGGAGTACACTGAGAGGGCAAGACATGTAGTCTGTCACCATCTTACGGAAACGTTGCCTCCTGGTGACTGGAGGCGTCTCGGATGGTGTAGACATTGGTGGCGCTGCCACAAAACTTCACCACATTTGGAACATACTGGTCTTGCCTTGTGCAGAGGCGCTGCTTGTGCTTCCTCGTGTTGCAGAGCTGTCTGTACTGCCTCGACGCACAGAGCTGCTTTGTAAAGCAGTAGCAGCAGCGCTCTCGGCTGGAATGGAGAACATTATGGATTGCACCAGTGTGTCTTGGTACTCCCGCATTTTACGATCCTGGTTCAATGGTGTGATGAGGCTTTGTAAGTTGTCCCCGGTAGCGAGGGTCTAGGAGTGTGTACACCCAATAATCAGACATGGTGAGAATGTGGGCGATGCGGCGGTTGTTTCTCAGGCACTGCAGCATGAAATCAACCATGTGCTGCAGACTCACAACTGGCCAACAAACGCTGTCCTCTCTAAGAAGCGTCATCTCTGCCTGCTCTGCATCACCCCACCCTTGCTCTACATACTGACTAGAGCGTTGTGTACCTCCCTCTGTAGCGATTTCTTCCTCCTCCATTGACTCCTCCTCATCCTCCTCACAAAGTGACCCTGCCCAGCCCTTTGTGAGGAACCACGTTGCGCTGACTTCCAGAAGGTGATGGAATTTGTGACTCCTCATCCTCCACCTCTTCCAAAACCTCATCTCTTAGTGCTTGCAGTGTTTTTTGAAGCAGGCAGATAAGGGGGACAGTCAGGCTGACTAGTGCATCATCTGCACTCGCCATCCGCGTTGACTCATCAAACGCACGCAAAACGTGGCAGATGTCCTTCATAGAGGCCCACTCAGTAGTGGTGAAGTGTGGACGGTGCAAATTGCGACTTGATTGCGCCTGATGCAGCTGATACTCCATTACTGCTGGCTGCTGCTCACACAACCGCTCCAACATATGTAACGTGGAATTCCACCTGGTGGGTACGTCACATATGATGCGATGTTCAGGAAGGCGAAATCTGCGTTGCAGAGCTGCAATGCGCGATCTGGCCATGCTGGAACGTCGCAAGTGAGCGCACTCTAGGCGGGCCTTGTGCGGCAGTTCATCAAGATGCGGATATTCCCTCAAAAAACTCTGCACGACCAAGTTGAGCACATGTGCCATACATGGTATGTGAGTGAGGTTGCCAAGGCCCAGAGCTGCCACCAGATTTCGGCCATTGTCACACACTACCAAGCCTGGCTGTAGATTCGCTGGCAAAAACCACACGTCGCTCTCCTGCTTGATGGCATTCCAGACCTCCTGCGCTGTGTGGCTTCGATTCCCCATTGAAATTAATTTGAGGACGGCCTGTTGACATTTGGCCACGGCTGTGCTCATATCGGTCGCAACAGGTAAGCGTTCACGGGTCCATCTGGACGTAGACCGTGATGGCTCCTGCAGCGATGATTCTGAGGAACTGGAGTAGGAGGAGGAGTCAATGTTTACAGACTGGATTCCTGCAATCCTTGGAGTTGGCAGAACACGTACAGCGCCACTCGCAAGATCTGTACCCGGCTCCACAACATTGACCCAATGGGCAGTGAGGGAAAGGTATCGTCCCTGGCCATGGGTACTGGTCCACGCATCGGTGGTCAGGTGGACCTTGCTACTGACGGCGTTTAATAGTGCAGGTTTAATTTTTCCCTCAACATGCTTTTGCAGACTAAGGACGGCTTGCCTGCTGAAATAAAATGGGCTTGGCACATTGTATTGTGGGACTGCCAATGCCATTAAGTTCCGGAAACTCTCAGTCTCCACCAGCCTGAATGACAGCATTTCAAGGGACAGGAGTTTTGCAATGCCACCATTCAGAGCCTGTGCTCGTGGATGGTTTGCCGAGTATGGCCATCTTTTATCCCATGCCTGTGCTACCGATGGCTGTTTTGTGGCCTGAGAGTGTGAGGATGACAGGGAACTTGCTGCTGTGGGTGGAATAACACTTTTGCTCTGGACAACAGTGACCGAGGTTCTTCCATGGCGATCCAGTGAGGAAGCCGAACCAGCTGTGTGTGAACTGGAGGAAGAGGCTCCAACACGAACTGAAGATGTAGGTGCTGCTGTAGGTTGGCCTACATCTCCAGTGTGTCTTTGTAACTGAACTACGTGCTTTGTCCGCACATGTTTCCACATATTAGTGGTATTGAGGTTACTGACACTTTTACCTCTTTTTACTTTTTGCTTACATAGCTTGCATTTGACATAGCAAATATCATCTGCAAGTGTGTCAAAAAAGGACCACGCAGTGCAAGTCCTGGGAGCGCCCGTTTTGACTTTTGGAAGAGAACTGCTCCGAACAGGTGCCAAACTGGAGGCTACAGGCAACCGAGTCTGCAGCCTACCTCTCCCTCCTGTTTGTACCGTTGTGGCAATCTGTTCCTCAGAGCTGCTCCCACCACCTTCCTGTTCCTCACGCCATGTTGGGTCTTGGACCTCATCATCTCCACTACCCTATTCCAACACCTGCTGCTGTTGGGTGGTCTGGACAGCACCATGCTCAACAGAAACTGGAACCTGAGTCTCATCATCATCAGATGCGTTCTGCGGTGTGCTGACCATCGGCACTGGCTCACCCGCCTCTTCAGATTCAGAGAGACACAGCTGTTGCGCATCACTGCATACTCCCTCTTCTTCAAATTCCAGAATGCTGCTTGGCTGGGCCCCTGTTTGCAAGCCAACAGATTCTGAGAACAAAAGCAGAGACTCAGCTGGCTCCAGTTCAGAACTCTCTGACTGCCTGGGCAATTTGACAGGCGGTGAAGAGACAGATGGTTGCTCAACAGTGTTGTGGTCCTGAGAGGAGGTGGAAGCAATTGAAGTCGATGCATTGGCTGCCATCCAACAAACAACGACTTCAATTTGTTCTTCCCGCAGCAGGGGGGTTCGCTGAGCTCCTACAAAAGTGCGCATAAAGGAACGCTCACGGGGAAAACTGGTGGATGCTGTGTCACTGGGGGCGGCAGCAGCCACAGAATCACCACGTCCTCTCCCTGCTGAAACTCCACGGCCACGACCACGTGCCTTACTCCCTGCCTTCTTCATCTTGGTAGATTGATAAAGAAAGTCAGAAAAGTTATAAGGCCTAAGTGTGGTTATTACGCAGAGACTGCAGTGAACACTGCAGACAACTGTTCACTAGGTGTGAAAGGCTCCTTTGTGTACTTCTATAGTGTTTGCAACCAATGTATTGTATACGGAAGGAAGCACGTCACACTAATAGATTATAGTTATTTTAAATAGAATGGAGCAGCACCAATTAGAGAAAAATGTGAAGGATGAGGCAGTGACACACGTTCAGCAGACTACAACCAGCAGTGGTTAAAGAACTAACTGGAGCATGATCTGCACTCCAAAAATGAAAACCTCAGACTAGAGTGAACACTGCACACAACTGTTCACTATCTCTGAAAGGCTCCTTTGTGTACTTCTATAGTGTTTGCAACCAATGTATTGTATACGGATGGAAGCGCGTCACACTAATAGATTAGAGTTATTTTAAATAGAATGGAGCAGCACCAATTAGAGAAAAATGTCAAGGATGAGGTAGTGACACACGTTCAGCAGACTACAACCAGCAGTGGTTGAAGAACTAACTGGAGCGTGATCTGCACTCCAAAAAAGAAAACCTCAGACTAGAGTGAACACTGCACACAACTGTTCACTATCTCTGAAAGGCTCCTTTGTGTACTTCTATAGTGTTTGCAACCAATGTATTGGATACGGATGGAAGCGCGTCACACTAATAGATTATAGTTATTTTAAATAGAATGGAGCAGCACCAATTAGAGAAAAATCTCAAGGATGAGGCAGTGACACACGTTCAGCAGACTACAACCAGCAGTGGTTGAAGAACTAACTGGAGCGTGATCTGCACTACCAAAAATGAAAACCTCAGACTACAGTGAACACTGCACACAACTGTTCACTATCTCTGAAAGGCTCCTTTGTGTACTTCTATAGTGTTTGCAACCAATGTATTGGATACGGATGGAAGCGCGTCACACTAATAGATTATAGTTATTTTAAATAGAATGGAGCAGCACCGATTAGAGAAAAATGTCAAGGATGAGGCAGTGACACACGTTCAGCAGACTACAACCAGCAGTGGTTGAAGAACTAACTGGAGCTGATCTGCACTCCAAAAATGAAAACCTCAGACTACAGTGAACACTGCATACAACTGTTCACTATCTCTGAAAGGCTCCTTTGTGTACTTCTATATTGTTTGCAACAATGTATTGGATACGGATGGAAGCGCGTCACACTAATAGATTAGAGTTATTTTAAATAGAATGGAGCAGCACCAATTAGAGAAAAATGTCAAGGATGAGGCAGTGACACACGTTCAGCAGACTACAACCAGCAGTGGTTGAAGAACTAACTGGAGCGTGATCTGCACTCCAAAAATGAAAACCTCAACTAGAGTGAACACTGCACACAACTGTTCACTATCTCTGAAAGGCTTCTTTGTGTACTTCTATAGTGTTTGCAACCAATGTATTGGATACGGATGGAAGCGCGTCACACTAATAGATTAGAGTTATTTTAAATAGAATGGAGCAGCACCAATTAGAGAAAAATGTCAAGGATGAGGCAGTGACACACGTTCAGCAGACTACAACCAGCAGTGGTTGAATAACTAACTGGAGCATGATCTGCACTCCAAAAATGAAAACCTCAGACTACAGTGAACACTGCACACAACTGTTCACTATCTCTGAAAGGCTCCTTTATGTACTTCGATAGTGTTTGCAACCAATGTATTGTATATGGATGGAAGCGCGTCACACTATAATTTCAATTGAATTGAGCAGCAAGAATTACACTAAAGAAAAAAAATGAGTCTGTGAGTGACACGTGCAGATGCCTACAAACAGCGTTGGATGCAGAGCAAACTGCAGCGTCACCTGCACTCTCACACACACACCTTGCACAGAGCTGTTAAAACAACACTGCAAGGCAAAAGGAAGCTTTACACAGTGGTTGGTAAACTAGCCTGCCTAAAGCACAGTACACAAAATCGCAATCTCTAACTGTCCCCTAGAGTCAGCAGAGCAGCGTTCTGTCCCTAACTGAATTCACAGCACAGTGACGCTAAAATGGCGGCGGCGCCTTTTATGTGCATTCTGACATCATTTCAGCATCCAATCACAGCCATGCCATTAGTTAACATGACGCAGCATTACAGGATGTGCCCACACTTCTTAGGATTCCTCATTGGCTGACTAAAATCACATTGCCTCTCAAAGAATTATGGAAAATTCCGATTCCGGTATACGATATATGGAAAATATCGGAACTAAGTATCGGAATTCCGATACAGCGAATATTGGCCGATACCCGATACTTGCGGTATCGGAATGCTCAACTCTAGTGGTGACGCTTCTCATGCTATTTCCATCTGCCCTAAGCGGGGAAGATGTTTTGCGCGCTCAGTTGTCTTGGGTAGTGTTCAGACTAAATTTCTGCTGACTGTTACCCTGATTTGCTCCCTGTCCACATTTTCGGCTCAGGCTTTTGTTGATTCAGGAGCAGCTGATGGGTTTTGACTTGGCCAAACGTTGTGGGTTTCCCATGATACCCCTGCGGAAGTCTATTCCTTTGCTGGGCATTGATTCTACCCCTTTGGTGGAGAATAAACCCCAGTTTTCTACTCAGGTGATAATGAGGGTTGAACCAGATCATCAGGAGAGTTGCAAATTTCTGGTGTTGCATAATCTGCATGACATTATTGTACTGGGTTCCCTTGGTTACAGTCTCATAATCCTGTTTTGGATTGGAAATCAGTGTCTGTGACCAGTTGGGGCTGCCAATGTGTTACTACTGACACTCCTGTTTATTCTGCCTCTCCCCAGTCTCAGGATGTCTCTGACTTTTTGACTGATTTTTCTGATGTGTTTAGTGGGAGTAAGTCTGCATCCTTACCTGCTTTCAGGAGCTATGCTTGCTCTATTGAGTTAGTGCCTGGTGGTAAATTTCCTAAAGGTCGCCTTTTTAATTTATCTGTACCAGAACACGATGCTATGCAATCTTATATCAAGGAGTCTTTGGAGAAGGGTTTTATCAGACCATCCTCTTCACCCTTGGGCGCCGTTTTTTTTCTTTGTGGCCAAAAAGGATGGTTCATTGAGGCCGTGTATTGACTATCGCCTCCTGAATAAAATCGCTGTTAAATATCAATATCCGTTACCCTTGATTTCTGACCTATTTTCCAGAGTGAAAAGTGCTAGTTGGTTTACCAAGCGTAACCTCAGGGGGGCGTATAACCTTATTCGCATTAAGCACGGGGATGAATGGAAGACGGCGTTTAATACCCCAGAGGGGCATTTTGAGTACCTAGTGATGCACTTTGGGCTTACTAATGCCCCTTCCATCTTCCAATCCTTTATGAATGATATTTTCAGGGATTTTGTGGATACATTTCTGATTGTTTATTTGGATGATATCTTGATTTTTTTCCAACGACTGGGACTCTCTGTCATGTGTGCATCGCCACGAAGATCGTCGCGGTTGCACATTCTGACTTCTCACAGCTGAGTTGCTGTTTCTTTGTGTTTGGCAGTTAGGGAGTTAATTCTGTCTGTGCTCAGTTCTGGGACTGGTTGCAGTTTCTTCCGGCTGCAATTAATTATTTGTTGATTGGTTTCCTTTAAATCTCTGGTTGTCTGTGTTGGGAGTTGCCAGTGAAATTCTTCATGCAGACCACAGATAGGATTGTATCTGTATAGACTTAAGTTAAAGAGCTCCTTAGTTGTTTTAAGCTCACCTTGCTTAGAGTTTAATATCCAGATCATTTATGTTCCTTCTTGTGTTGAGTGTGTATGCAAGTCTGTGTTTTCTCTAGTCTGTCTTATATGTCTAATCTGTGTATTTAGCAGAGATCAGCCCATATCCCTTTGGTGGTAATCAGAATCCTTCTTAGGACTGATTACAGGGTTCAGGGACTGATAGGAGACAGGGTTAGGCTGGAGACTTGGACCTCTGAACCATTATCAGTACCTCCAAGGTGAGGGATTAGTTAGGACCCCAGTTTAGGGTCAGGTTAGACCCCCGGTCCTCCTCTTTCCTGTGACAGTGTATCAAGTCCTCAAGATTAACCCTGAGTTCAACGGATATCGTGTCAGGTAAATCTATTCTATATTTACATGCTGATGTTGCTAATCTATATGTTGTATAGAGTGTTGTTCTTTTAAGAATAGTTTACTGACATCGTACACATATCATAAGACCGCGTGACATTTTCACTGGCCCATAAAATTATTCCCAGTTGCCATGGATCCAGTAGCCCAGCTGGCTCTGCAGTTGCAGGGATTATCCATGGAGCTGACGGACATTAAGTCCAAAGTTTTGTCTCCCTCGGAGCAAACCAGATTTGAACCTAAAGTAGCTCTCCCGGACAGGTTCACTGGTGGGCGAGACAAATTTTTTACCTTCAGGGAAGCATGTAAATTGTATTTTCGGCTTCGGCCTCGATCATCAGGGAGTGAAGAGCAGAGAGTGGGAATTGTTATCTCGCTCCTACAAGGGGACCCTCAATCCTGGGCCTTCTCCCTTCCTCCGGGATCCCCGGCTCTACAGTCAGTAGATCGATTTTTTACTGCCCTGGGTTTGGTATATGATGACCCAGATCGGGTCTCTCTTGCTGAGACAAAATTACGTAAGATACAGCAGGGAGATCGTCCGGCGGAGGAATTTGCTTCTGAGTTCCGTAGATGGGCCACAGATACTCAGTGGAATGACCCAGCTCTTAGAAGCCAGTTTTGTCATGGGCTTTCTGACAAATTAAAGGACGTTTTGGCTCAGTATGATTCTCCTCCATCACTGGAGGCTGCTATGGCCCTAGCTATCCGTACTGATAGACGGCTCCGGGAGAGGTGCGAGGTAACTCCGCCCCCTGTTGTTACTCCACCTACTACTAAAGTCCCTTATGTTGAGGTTCCCCTTGTCTGTTCGGAGGAGCCTATGCAGTTGGGAGGGACATCATTTCGTAGGAGGGGATTGGCGGTACGCCGCAGGACTAGAAGGTGTTTCTTCTGCGGGAAAGAGGGACATTTTGTTGGGGGATGTCCATCCCGTGCCTTGTTGAGCAAAAAGTCGCCGGAAAACTGTTAATCCCAGGTTGTGTGGTGGACGACAACCTGGGAGTATGTATTTCGTCCGCTAGTTCTTCTCAGTTCCTTGTACCAGTGGAGGTGGTGGTTGGTACGAGAGTGGAGAGATTTTCTGTTCTTCTTGATAGTGGGTCCGGGGCTAATCTGGTTGACGCTCAGTTTGCTCAGGCTCAAGGTATGCATCTGAGTGTATTGGTCAAACCGATCCCTATATTCTCCATTGACGCCAGGCCTCTCGGCCAAGGTAGCTTTGTTCATGAGGTTCATAACATTGACCTTCGGGTAGGGGCAATACATAGGGAACTATTATCTTGTTATGTGTTGGAGGGTCTACCTACTCCTATTGTGTTGGGACTTCCTTGGTTGGTTAAACATAACCCTGTGATTAATTGGCAGTCCAGAGATATAAGCCAATGGGGTGAGTTTTGCAAAAGTAACTGCATGAACACAGTCATCAGTGCGGTCGTGCCTAGTACTTTGCCTCCTTTTTTGGAGGACTTTGGGGATGTGTTCTCTGAGGAGGGGTGTCAGGAGTTGCCTCCTCATCGCGTGTATGACTGCTCTATTAATTTACTTCCTGATGCTAAGTTACCTAAAGCTAGGTTATATAACCTTTCTGGTCCTGAGAGGCAGGCTATGAACGATTATATTTCGGAAAGTCTGGCCAAAGGGCATATTAGACCTTTATCTTCCCCAGTGGCCGCGGGGTTCTTCTTTGTGAAGAAAAAAGATGGAGGCCTACGCCCTTGCTTGGATTTCCGCGAACTTAATCGGATTACTGTTCGAGATCCGTATCCACTCCCTCTGATTCTGATCTCTTCAATCAAATTGTTGGCGCCAAATGGTTCTCTAAATTGGATCTCAGGGGGGCGTATAATCTGATTAGATAAAAGAGGGGGATGAGTGGAAAACGGCGTTTAACACGCCGGAGGGACATTATGAGAACCTTGTCATGCCTTTTGGTCTGACTACTGCACCAGCAGTATTCCAACATTTTGTTAATGACATTTTTCGTCATCTGGTGGGGCTGTTTGTGGTCGTATATTTGGATGACATTTTAATTTACTCACCAGATCTTGTGTCTCACCAGGAGCATGTGAGACAGGTGTTGCAGATCTTGCGAGACAATAAACTATACGCCAAACTGGAAAAGTGTGTATTCGCCGTACAGGAACTTCAGTTTTTGGGTTTCTTGGTGTCAGCCTCCGGTTTCCGTATGGACCCTGAAAAGGTGAGAGCAGTGCTTGAATGGGATCAGCCAGAGGATCTTAAGGCTCTGCAGCGTTTTCTGGGGTTTGCTAACTACTACCGGAAATTTATTTGTAATTTCTCATCTGTTGTCAAACCTCTCACTGACATGACAAGAAAAGGGACGGATTTTTCTAAATGGTCGGACAAAGCTTGCCAAGCTTTTTCCTCTTTGAAAAAATGTTTTGCTTCGGCACCCGTTCTCATCCAACCAGATGCATCACAGCCGTTCGTTGTGGAGGTGGACGCGTCTGACGTAGGGGTGGGTGCAATATTGTCCCAGGGTCCGTCCCCTGGTAAATGGCATCGTGCGCTTTCTTTTCTAAAAAATTGTCGTCCGCCGAAAGGAATTATGATATCGGCAATAGGGAACTTTTGGCCATTAAGTTGGCTTTTGAAGAATGGCGTCACTTTTTGGAGGGGGCAGTCCACCCGGTCACCGTCATTACTGATCACAAGAACCTGCTGTATTTGGAATCTGCTAAGCGTCTGAATTCCAGACAAGCTCGATGGTCGTTGTTTTTTACCAGGTTTAATTTTGTTGTCACTTATCGCCCTGGATCTAAGAATGTTAAGGCGGATGCCTTGTCTCGCAGTTTCCCAGGGGCCGGGAAAATGGATGACCCGATTCCTATCCTTCAGGAGGGGGTGGTAGTGTCGGCTGTATGTTCTGAGCTTGAGGAGGAGGTGTTAGAGGCTCAGGGGGACGCCCCTGCAGGACCTCCAGGGAGACTGTTTGTCCCAAATCAGTTGAGACAAAAGGTTATTGAGGCACATCATAATTCTGCTTTAGCAGGACATCCAGGGAGTAAGGCTACTTTAGATCTCCTTTCTCGCCAGTTTTGGTGGCCTAACGTTAATAAAGATGTTTTAACTTTTGTCGCGTCCTGTGGGGTTTGTGCTCGCTCTAAGACCCCTCATACCCGTCCGTCTGGGACCCTCTTACCCTTGAAACTTCCGGAGCGTCCATGGACTCATTTGTCTATGGACTTCATCACGGACCTTCCTCAGTCATCAGGGAAGACTGTCATACTGGTGGTTGTTGACAGGTTCAGTAAGATGGCACATTTCATTGCTCTTCCTGCCCTCCCTAATGCTAAAACTCTGGCGCAGGTGTTCATTGGGGAGATTGTGAGACTTCATGGGTTGCCTTCTGATGTGGTGTCAGATAGGGGGTCTCAGTTTGTGTCCAAGTTTTGGAGGGCATTTTGTTTACGTCGGGGGATGCAATTGTCATTTTCCTCGGCTTTTCATCCGCAGACCAATGGTCAGACAGAGCGTCTGAATCAAAGCCTAGAGACTTATCTTCGGTGTTTTGTCTCAGAGAACCAGGAGGACTGGTCTTCTTTCTTGCCTCTGGCAGAGTTCGCTCTTAACAACAGGCGGAGCGAGTCCACTGGTAAGTCCCCGTTTTTTGGGGCATATGGTTTTCATCCCCAGTTTTGTACATTCAATGGGGGGGGCCCTTCTGGGGTTCCTGAGGAGGAGCGTTTCTCGTCGTCACTTGCTTCAGTGTGGAGAGGTGTATTGAATAATCTGAGTGCTATGGGGAACCGTTATAAACGTATGGCTGATAGGAGGAGAGTTTCTGGTCCAGATCTTAATGTGAACGATCTGGTATGGTTGTCTACCAGGAATATAAAACTTAAAGTTCCCTCCTGGAAGCTGGGCCCCAGATTCATCGGGCCGTACAGGATCAGTTCCATAATTAATCCTGTGGCATTTCGTCTGGACCTCCCTCCTACGTTTAAAATTCATAATGTGTTCCACAAGTCATTACTTAAGAGGTATGTGGCACCAGTCATACCATCACCTCTACCTCCTCCTCCAGTGGTGGTCAGTGGTAACTTGGAGTTTCAAGTGTCAAAGATCATTGACTCACGTCTGAATCGCCGGTCCCTTCAGTACTTGGTGCATTGGAAGGGGTATGGTCCAGAGGAGAGGACGTGGGTTCCTGCGTCTGACATTAACGCAGATCGTTTGGTGCGGACCTTCCACAGAACTCACCGGGCAAACCTGGCCCTGAGGGTCCGGAGGCCCCTCGTAGAAGGGGGGGTACTGTCATGTGTGCATCGCCACGAAGATCTCGCGGTTGCACATTCTGACTTCTCACAGCTGAGTTGCTGTTTCTTTGTGTTTGGCAGTTAGGGAGTTAATTCTGTCTGTGCTCAGTTCTGGGACTGGGTGCAGTTTCTTCCGGCTGCAATTAATTATTTGTTGATTGGTTTCCTTTAAATCTCTGGTTGTCTGTGTTGGGAGTTGCCAGTGAAATTCTTCATGCAGACCACAGATAGGATTGTATCTGTATAGACTTAAGTTAAAGAGCTCCTTAGTTGTTTTAAGCTCACCTTGCTTAGAGTTTAATATCCCAGATCATTTATGTTCCTTCTGTGTTTGAGTGTGTATGCAAGTCTGTGTTTTCTCCAGTCTGTCTTATATGTCTAATCTGTGTATTTAGCAGAGATCAGCCCATATCCCTTTGGTGGTAATCAGAATCCTTCTTAGGACTGATTACAGGGTTCAGGGACTGATAGGAGACAGGGTTAGGCTGGAGACTTGGACCTCTGAACCATTATCAGTACCTCCAAGGTGAGGGATTAGTTAGGACCCCAGTTTAGGGTCAGGTTAGACCCCCGGTCCTCCTCTTTCCTATGACAGTGTATCAAGTCCTCAAGATTAACCCTGAGTTCAACGGATATCGTGTCAGGTAAATCTATTCTATATTTACATGCTGATGTTGCTAATCTATATGTTGTATAGAGTGTTGTTCTTTTAAGAATAGTTTACTGACATCGTACACATATCATAAGACCGCGTGACACTCTCATGTGAAACATGTTCGGACTGTGTTCCAGATTTTGAGAGAGAATGAACTGTATGTGAAGGGATCAAAGTGTCTTTTTGGCGTACAGAAGGTTTCATTTCTGGGATTTATTTTGTCTCCGTCTGTTATTGAAATGGGTCCGGTCAAGGTGCAGGCCATCTGTGATTGAGTTCAACCTACTACATTGAAGGCTCTACAGAGATTTTTGGGTTTTGCCAATTTTTATCGTAAATTTATTGGTAATTTCTCCGGTATTGTGAAACCATTGACTGATTTGACCAAAAAGGGTTCCGATGTGGTGAATTGGCCTCCTGAGGCAGTTTCTGCGTTTCAGGAACTTAAGCAGATATTCATTCTGCTCCTGTTCTACGGAAGTCTGATGTTTCTCTACCGTTTCAGGTGGAGGTTGATGCTTCTGAGATTGGGGCAGGTGCCGTTTTGTCCCAAAGGGATCCGGAGACCTCTAAGAGTAACCCTTGTGCCTTCTTCTCTCGAAAATTTTCTCCAACTGAACGTAATTATGACGTGGGTAATCGGGAGTTATTGGCCATGAAGTGGGCCTTTGAAGAGTGGAGACATTGGCTGGAAGGAGCCAAACATCAGGTGGTGGTCCTCATGGACCATAAGAACCGGGTTTATCTCGAATCAGCCAAGCGACTTAATCCTAGACAGGCCAGGTGGGCCTTGTTTTTCACACGTTTTAATTTTGTGGTTTCTTTTCTTCCTGGCACTAAGAATGTTAAGGCAGATGCTCTCTCGAGGAGTTTCTTTGCAGATTCTCCTGAGTTAACTGATCCTGCTGTTATTTTGAAAAAGGGTGTAGTTCTTTCCGCCATCTCGCCCAATTTGAGTCTGGATCTGGAGGGGTGTCAGAAGGATAAACCTGAACGCTGCCCTGTTGGGAAATTGTTTGTCCCAGACCAGTGGAAGAAGAGTGTGATGTCTGAGATTCATTGTTCCGCGTTGGCTGGTTATCCCGGTATTTTTGGTACCAGAGACTTGGTGAGTCGGTCCTTTTGGTGGCCTACTTTGTCTGTAACGTCAGGGACTTTGTGCAGTCCTGTGGGCTTGCTCTCATTCTAAGCCTTGCTCTCGCTCTAGTGGTTTGTTAATGCCATTACCTGTGCCCAAGAGGCAATGGACCCATATCTCTATGGATTTTATTTCCGACCTCCCTGCCTCTCAGAGAATGAACGTTATCTGGGTAATCTGTGATAGGTTTTCCAAAATGATACATCTTGTGCCATTACCTAAGTTGCCTTCCTCCTCCGAATTGGTGCCTTTGTTCTTTCAGCACGTCGTTCGGTTACATGGCATTCCGGAGGAACATTGTGTCTGACAGAGGAGTCCATTTGTTTCCAGATTTTGGAGAACATTTTGTTCTAAACTTGGTGTTCAGTTATCTTTCTCCTCTGCATTTCACCCTCAAACCAATGGACAAACCAAGAGAACAAACCAGTCCTTGGAGACTTATTTGAGATGTTTTGTGTCTGCTGATCAAGATGACTGGGTCTCTTTTTTGCCTTTGGCGGAGTTTGCTCTTAATAATAGTGCTAGCTCTGCCACCTTGATGTCTCCATTTTTCTGCAATTCTGGGTTTCACCCTTGATTTTCTTCAGGACAGGCGGAGGCTTCCGTCTATCCGGGGGTTGACTCTATTGTGGAGCGAATGCAGCAGATTTGGGACCAGGTAGTGGAGAGGTTGTCGCTCTCTCAAGAGAAGGCACAGCGGTTTGCCAACCGGCATAGGACTGATGGTCCTCGTTTTAAGTGGGGGACTTGGTTTGGTTGTCCTCAAGAAATATCCCTATGAAGGTTGCGTCTCCAAAATTTAAGCCAAGGTTCATAGGACCTTATAAGATCATGGAAATTCTTAATCCGGTTTCCTTCCGTTTGCTTCTTCCAGGGACATTTAAGATCCATAACGTGTTCCACAAGTCCTTATTGAAGAGGTTTGTCAAGCCAGTGGTTCCTATGGCTGCACCTCCTGACCCTGTTTTGGTTGAGGGCAATTTGGAGTATGTGGTTGAGAAAATATTGCATTCTCGTTTTGCTAGACGGAAACTCCGGTATTTGGTTAAGTGGAGAGGTTATGGTTAAGAGGACAATTCTTTGGTGTTTGCTTTGGACATCCATGCTAGGAGACTGATCGGTGCCTATCATCGAGCTCATCCTGATCTGCCTGGTTGCGCAAGTGAGGGTTCGGTGACCCCTCCTCAAGGGGGGGGTACTGTTGTGAATACGTTGGAGGCGACTTCTGAGCTGGGGCTCCCTCCAGTGGTTACTGAGGGTAATGAACCAATTGCTTAATGGCTTTCAGCTGGGTTCGAATGGTCTGATATAAGTGACTTGAACTCCCATCAGCCTTGCCGGTAATCAATTGTTCTTCCAGGTCTTGGTTGGAGCTCAGCTTGCATTCCTGCTTTCATTCAGATAAGTGACTTGCTGTTTTTTTTTCCTCTGGTTGGATTTTCCTTGCTGGTTTGCTGCATTGCAGTGGACTTCAGCCTGGTCCCCTTTTGGGGCCTGGCGCTGCATTTGTACTCAGTTTGTGTTTGCACTTTTGCTCTGTTCCTGTGTCACTTTTTATTTGCTGAATTGCTGTTTGTTACACCAGAGATCTGATTTAGGTGGCAGAGATTGTGTGATCTCAGGTTTTTTGTTTATCAGAAGTGTTGGTATTTTTCTCAGGGTTTTTTGAGGGTTGCAGTCAGAATTCTTTCCCATACTTTTCTATCTAGACAGAATTGGGCCCCAGCGTTTTCTCATTCTATTTTCTGTCTGAGTTCGTATTTTCTTCTTGTCTAACCGCCATTAAATGTTTGGGGGCTTCCTATTTCTTTGGGGGTTCTGCTACGGGGCAGTTAGCTTTCATCTTTCTGTCTTTAGGTGTAGCTATCCCTCCGGCTGTGACAAGGCATCTAGGATCACCGTAGGTACGCTCCACGGCTACTTCTGGTGTTGCGGTTAGTCTGGGTTTCTGCAACCCAGTAGTTTCCAGCCTCTCTGGTGTATTGTTACTTTGGCTATTTTTGCTATTTCTCCTCAGCTACCGAAACACAACAGGTCTGGTGACACAGACAGACTATGACTTAAGGGCTGAAGCCCAAGGCCAGACAGTAGTTAGGGGTGCAAGGGAATTGTAACTGCATAGTGACCGCTGGGGAATGGGAAGGCCTAACAAAGTTATAACTCCGAAACGTGCGGTGTCAGAGTCCGACAGTGCCTTGTTCACAGACTGGAATTTAGTGACAGGGTTGGACTATGTTTTGGGGACTGACGCTCAAACCCGACTGAGAAGGCCCTCTCAACTGGTAGGACAAGGTGACATTTGTTCCCGGTCTCGGGTCCCTTGGTTTATGACATGTGTCCACTCCCATAGGGTTGAACAAAGTTGGAGGTATGTGGTGCAGCAAAGGGTATAGTTCTGCATGGAAGATATATTTGGCTGGGATTTTCCCTAAGATCAGAACCTGAAGTGATGTCACGATCACGTGACCAGTACATGTAATGCTACCTCACCTGGGGCTGTGGTTAGTGGCTACCTAATAGAGACTGTGGGTTTGGCACATGGAACAGTGCTGGCTAGTCTGAGGCAGAGGAAGGAGGTCTGTGAGATACCTCCGGGTGGACGGTCTGACAACCGTGAGTAATACTGACTGGCATCAGAGAGAGACTATGTTTATTCTATAGAAAGTGTTTGTGGGATACCTCTGAGGATAGGAGGCAGCCGGGAACCTTTGTGGCCGACACCAACAGGTAATGGACCCGAATGCTGACCGGGGTCAGTGAGAGACTGTGTTTAGGCTATAGATCCTGCGTGCTGGACATTGGCACATCTGGTATGCCCACAGGCCTGAGAGAGCGAACTCTACTTTGGACATTGAGGATTCGTAAGTCCGATGTAAGACTGTTTGCCTTTGTTCATGTTTCAGTCGGTTTATGATGCTTGAATAAACCGAAAAAGACTGTTTTATGTGAGAGAACTGGTCCTGTGTGTTTTAATCCCATGCCAAGCAAGTGTCCCCCAACACACACAGTAAGCGCTATCTTACAGGACTCAGAGCCCTGATCTTAACATCACTGAATCGGTATGAGATTACTTGAAGACACAAGGATTTGCACAATCCTACATCCACAGAAAATCTAAGGTTAGTTCTCCAAGATGTTTAGAACATCCTCTTTTCCAAGTTCCTTCAAAAACCATGTGTACCTCCAACTATTGATCCTTTGATAATGTTTAGAAGGTCAGGTCAGGGTCGGTTTTAGACAAAGTTGGGCCCTGGGCAAAAGTTTAAAGTGGGGCCCCAAAAGCTCACATATTGCACTATAACACAAAAACATTTCTGTTGTACTTACAAGCGCTAAGTTTTGGCCAGTAAACGAGCATTATGGACAATATTGAAGTTGTTTGACGCTTGTTTCCTGGCCCCTTTAGGGTATGTGCACACGTTCAGTAATTGGCAGGGCTTTGGACGCAGCAAAGGTCCGCTGTGTCCAAAGTGCTGCCGGCTATTGAACACGGGTGAATCCGCATGTGTTCATTGAACCGTGTAGAATCACCACGTCCAATACATTTTATGGGTGAGATTTTCTTGCAGAGACTCGAAGAAGATAAAAAGACTTGTGCGATTTGGAGATGCGCCGCATGTCCTCCTCCACGGGTGAGCCGCAGGCATCTCTACATGCATAGTGGCATGGCATTTCTTGAAATCTCATCCACTATGCTGTAACATCTGAACGCTGCACAAGTACGTAGAGTCCAATCCACATCGTTTACTGACCATGTGCACACACCCTTACAGCGGCTGAGGAAGAATGATTGGTACAGATAGTCCTCGATACAGTATAATGCAGGTCCCATATAATACATATAGTAAAATGCACTCCCCATAGTCCTTGATAGAGTATAATGCAGCCCCCCTTAGAGTATAATGCAGCCTCCCTAAGAGTATACTGCAGCCCCCTCAGAGTTTAATGTAGCACCCCTCATAGAGTATAAAATAATCTTCTCATACAACATAATGCAGCCCCTCTCAGAGCATAATGCAGCCCCCTCAGAATATAATGCAGCCCCCTCAGAGTATAATGCAGCCCTCCACACACAGTATAATGCGGCCACTTTAGAGTATAATGCAGCCCACTCAGAGTATAATGCAGCCACCCACACACAGTATAATTCAGCACCCTCATAGTATAAAGCAGCCCCTTCACAACATAATGCAGCCACCTCAGAGTATAATGCAGAACCCTCAGAGTATAATGCAGCCTCACACACAGTATAATACAGCCCCCCACACAGTATAATTCAGCCCACACAAACACACACAGTATAGTGCAGCCCCCTCACACACACAGTATAATGCAGCCCTCCACACACAGTATAATGCAGCCCCCCACAAACACAATACAATGCAGCCCCCTAAGAGTATAATTCAGCCCTCCCCCCCACACACAGTATAATGCAGACCCCCAGAAAATAAAGCAGCCTTCTCAGAGTATAATGCAGCCCCACCACAATACAATGCAGCCCCACACACAGTATAATTCAACCCCCCCACAAACACACACAGTATAGTGCAGCACCCCATACACAGTATAATGCAGTTCTCCCACAGTATAATTCAGCCCCCCCACAAACACACACAGTATAGTGCAGCACCCCATACACAGTATAATGCAGCCCCCACACACAGTATAATGCAGCTCTCCCACACAGTATAATACAGCCCCACCACACAGTATAATGCATTCCTCACATACACAGTATAGTGCAGCCCCCACACACACAGTCTAATGCTACCCCCCAAACACAGTATAGTGCAGTCCCCCCACACACAGTATCATGCAGCAGACACACACACTATAATGCATACACACACTCACACATACACTATAATGTATACACACAATGCTTACCTCACCTCCCCAGTCCCTCGCTGATCTGGCTTCTGCAGAGAGTCTCATCTGCTTTACTGCTGCTGCTGGCACATGCTGCTGACTCAGAGACTGAGTGGGAGTGATGAGAAAGGGAGCATCACATGATGCTCTCTCCTCCATCACTGCTTTCAACTGTCGGCATCTATGATTGAATGTGCCATTCAGGGGAAGGTGGCGAGTCCCTCTTACTCAGGGGTCCCATTGTGGCTGTGTGGTGTGCTGCTATTAGTGGCACACCACTGGCTGGGGACCCCTGGAGGAGCAGGGGCCCTAGGCGGCTGCCTGGTCTGCCTGACCCTAACACCGGATATTGATTTGATTTAGATTTTTCTTGTGTTCAGTATCTTTACATCTTAATAATGATAAAAATAAACTATTAAACTATTAAAAATTCTGTTTTCAAAAGCATTTTTCTCCACCTGCTATGTGGGGCATGCACTTTATATAGGAGGCTATTACTGTGTATAAGGGGTTATTTGGGGTCTCAAACTCCATATAGGAAGGCTATGTAGGTGCTCACACTGTATATAGGGGCTCATACTGTATGTACAGGCTGTGTGGGGCTCTTTCTATATCTAGGTGCTGTGTGTGGCTCATACTGAATATAGAGACTGTGTGTGGGCTCATACGTTATATAGGGGGATGTATACGTGGTTATATAGTATACAGAGGATGTCAACAATATTAAGTGGTACAATTAATGTTAATATAAAATCCAGAACAGTCACTGTCTCTCATGTCACATTCAGATGAGATTTCAGCACTCTTCAATGTAAAGCATAAAACCTAATCATATCATGTACTAAAGAATTCTAAAACAAAAAATCATATCATGTACTAAAGAATTAAAAAACAAAAATCAATGGATATTCATAATTAAGAAATATAGTTATATAACCAAATTGTTTGCTTTACAAACGTAATATGAATAAAATTAGCCAGTAGCTAGGTATTATTCGCCATCTTTCCCACAAAAAGAATTACAAAAATGTTTACAGTCTTGATATGCAGTTTATAATTCACTGAAAAATACATATTTTAGACAAATGGCATAGTAACTAGATAACACATAAAGCATTCTTTATTTTCCATGCTGATTTTTTGGACATACAATACAAGTTGGGGTACAAATGCTCAGAATGCTGTGTTTTACTTACGTTTAAGTTATTAAGTGCTTAAGGGTTAAAACTTGAATAATGAACTCCAAAGGTTCAGCTATTAAGAAGCCTGAAAAAAAAGCGTAAGATTTGAAATAAGGAATACAAATGTAAAATGATTTTTTTTCTCCTTTTTAATTTAAGTCCATGCCAGTGAATCAGGAAGGTATTCATTTGATTTTGCGTATCGAGACAGTGATGTTAATGTTATGCTAATGTAGCAGGCAATTCCTAATCTATCCTGAAATGCATGTGTCAGAACTCTTGTGTAGCACAGGTTACTGATGGTAAAAAAACAAGCTGTGTTTTCTTCATATTAAAGGAGAGGAGGAAGATGACTTGCTGTGAGATTTTTCTTTTTAATATATTTTCTATCATGAATTTTAAATAGGGCAAACCAGAGCAATAAGAGACTGATGAGCTTTGCCGTAAAGTGGGAGGCTTTACATTAGATAGAATTGTGACACGCATTATATAAGCACCAAATTCCTTTTATAAGGCTTTTGGAAACTGATGGAATAGAAAATATATATTATACTTTGTGATTTGTGGCTTCTTGCTATGAAAATAGATCAATAATATAAAAATAATAGTTTTACTTAAAATAAATATTTTCTCTTAAATAGTTTATTTTTAATAATGTAAGTAAAACAATGTATGAATACTTAAAAAATAATTAAAGTCTAATTTACCAAATTACAAGATTTAATTAATGTAAACATATTAAATAGCAGCAAATTTTTATACCAATGATTAAAATGGATTGTGAACAGCTAAGCAAGTTGAAGATAAAATGATTTCTAAAAGGCCAAAAGTTAAAAGATGACTACCGTATATACTCATGTATAAGTCGACCCGTGTATAAGCCGACCGCCTAATTTTACCACAAAAACTGGGAAAAATAATGGTTTTCACTATACATAGCTGATGCACTGCTATATATAGCAGAAGTGATCCGACTGATTGTAGCTTCAGGTCCGCTAAGGGGACTATAAATTACAGTAAAAAGTAAAAAAAATGTTTTTATGAATATGAAAATTTTTTGTAAAAAAAATGCAATAGTTTAAATCACCCCCCTTTTTCCCTATTAAAAATAAAACAAATAAGAAACTACACATATGTGCTATCTCTGCATTCTTTGTAGTAGGATGGCCCAAGTCCCCCCATATATATAGTAGGATGGCCCCAGTTCCCCTCATCTGTATAGTATGATAGCCCCAATTCCCCCATATATATATAATATGATGGCCTCTGTTCCCCCCATATATAGTATGATGGCCCCAATTCCCCCAATATAGATAGTATCATGGCCCCAATTTCCCCCCATGTATAATATGAAGGCCCCAGTTTCCTCCATATATATAGCAGGATGGCCCCATTTCCCCTCATATATATAGTATGATGGCACCAGTTCCCCCATATATACAGTACAGACCAAAAGTTTGGACACACCTTTTCATTCAAAGATTTTTCTGTATTTTCATGACTATGAAAATTGTAGAATCACACTGAAGGCATCAAAACTATGAATTAACACATGTGGAATTATACATTACACTTTACAAAACAGTGTGAAACCACTGAAAATATGTCTTATATTCTAGGTTCTTCAAAGTAGCCACCTTTTGCTTTGATTACTGCTTTGCATGCAGAAAAGGTGAACGGATGGATTCTACATGCCTGGTTCCCATCGTGAAGCATGGAGGAGGTGGTGTGATGATGTGGGGGTGCTTTGCTGGTGACACTGTTGGGGATTTATTCAAAATTGAAGACATAATGAACCAGAATGGCCACTACAGCATCTTGCAGCAGCATGCTATTCCATCCAGTTTGTGTTTAGTTGGACCATCATATATTTTTCAACAGGACAATGACCCCATACACACCTCCAGACTGTGTAAGGGCTATTTGACCAAGAGGAAGAGTGATGGGGTGCTACGCCAGATGACCTGACCTCCACAGTCACCAGACCTGAACCCAATCGAGATGGTTTGGGGTGAGCTGGACCACTCACCACTTCAATTTTGAATAAATCCCCAACAGTGTCACCAGCAAAGCACCCCACACCATCACACCACCTCCTCCATGCTTCACGGTGGGAACCAGGCATGTAGAGTCCAGCCATTCACCTTTTCTGCGTGCAAAGCAGTAATCAAAGCAAAAGGTGGCTACTTTGAAGAACCTAGAATATAAGACATATTTTCAGTTGTTTCACACTTTTTTGTAAAGTGTAATGTATAATTCCACATGCGATAATTCATAGTTTTGATGCCTTCAGTGTGATTCTACAATTTTCATAGTCATGAAAATACAGAAAAATCTTTGAATGAGAATGTGTGTCCAAACTTTTGGTCTGTACTGTATATAGAAGGTTGGCCCCAGTTCCCCATATATATAGTTGATCGCCCCAGTTCCCCATATACATAATATGATGGCCCAAGTTCCCCTAATATATATATTATGATTGCCGCAGTTCCCCCCATATATATATATATAGTATGGTCCCATTTCCCCCATATATATAGTACGATGGCCCCAGTTCCCCCCATATATAGTATGATGACCCAATTTCCCCCCACATAGATAGTATGATGGCCCCAGTCCCCCATATAGATAGTGTTATGGCCCCAGTTCCTCCCATATATACTGTATATAGTATGATGGTCCCAGCTACCCCAAATATATAGTATGATGACCCAAGTTCTCAAGTTCTCTCTCTCCCTCTCTCTCTTTATATACAGTGGGAAAAAAAAAGTATTTAGTCAGCAACCAATTGTGCAAGTTCTCCCACTTAAAAGATGAGAGAGGCCTGTAACTGACATCATATGTAGACCAGAACTGTGAGAGTCAAAATGAGAAAACAAATCCAGAAAATCACCTTGTCTGATTTGGCAAGATTTATTTTGCAAATTATGGTTGAAAATAAGTATTTGGTCAAATAAAAACATGCAATATTTCTGGCTCTCACAGACCTGTAACTTCTTCTTTAAGAGGCTCCTCTGTCCTCCTCTCATTACCTGTGGTAATGACACCTTGTTATTAGTTTAAAAGACACCTGTCCATAACCTCACAGTCACACTTCAAACTCCAGTATGGCAAATACCAAAGAGCTGTCGAAGGACACCAAAAACAAAATTGTAGCCCGGCACCATATAGTATGTTTGCCTTTGCCCCAGTTCCCCCTATACATAGCATGATGGCCCCACAGCCCCATATGTATAATATGATGGCCCCAGTTCCCCCATATACTGTATATAGTATGATGGGTCCAGTTCCCCCTATATGTAGTATGATAGCCCCAGTTTCCACCATATGTAGTAAGATGGCCACAGTTCCCCTTATATATAGTGTGATGGCCCAAGCTTTTCCCATGTCGATAGTATGATGGCCCCAGTTCCTCCCATATATATATATATTATATATATATATAATATATTATATATATATATGCATATATATATATATACACTGCTCAAAAAAATAAAGGGAATACTAAAATAACACATCCTAGATCTGAATGAATGAAATATTGTCATTGAATACTTTGTTCTGTACAAATTTGAATGTGCTGACAACAAAATAACACAAAAATCATCAATGGAAATGAAATTTATTAACCAATGGAGGCCTGCACTTGGAGTCACACCCAAAATTAAAGTGGAATGTAATGTCCTTAAAACAAGTCAAAATGATGCTCAGTAGTGTGGTGTGACTTCCACATGCCTGTATGACCTCCCTACTGTACACAGCCTGGGCATGTTCCTGATGAGGCGGCCAATCCTGGTGTTCTGTGGCAAATGCCAAGTGTCCTGCACGGTGTTGGGTTGTGAGCACAACCCCCATCTGTGGACGTCGGGCATGCAGACCATCCTCATGGAATCGGTTTCTAACCGTTTGTGCAGACACATGCACATTTGTGGCCTGCTGGAGGTCATTTTGCAGGGCTCTGGCAGTGCTCCTCCTGTTCCTCCATTCACAAAGGCGGAGGTAGCAGTCCTGCTGCTGGGTTGTTGCCCTCTTACGGCCCCCTCCACGTCTCCTGGTGTACTGGCCTGTCTACTGATAGCACCTCCAGCCTCTGGACACTACACTGACAGACACAGCAAACCTTCTTGCCACAGCTCACAGTGATGTGCCATCCTAGATGAGCTGCACTACCTGAGCCACTTGTGTGGATTGTAGAGTCCGTCTCATGCTCCACGAGTGTGAAAGCGCAACCAACATACAAAAGTGACCAAAACATCAGCCAGAAAGCATTGGTACTGAGATGTGGTCTGTGTTCTCCACTTGCAGAACCACTCCTTTATTGAGTGTGTCTTGATATTTGCCAATAATTTCCAACAGTTGTCTATTCCATTTGCACAACAGCATGTGAAATTGATTGTCAACCAGTGTTGCTTCCTAAGTGGACAGTTTGATTTCACAGAAGTTTGATTTACTTGGAGTTATATTCTGTTGTCTAAGTGTTCCCTTTATTTTTTTGAGCAGTGTATATAGCATGATCACTCTAGTTACCCCTCATATGGCAAGTAGCCCCAATTCACCCCACATATATAGTATGATGGCCCCAGTTTCCCCCATATGTAGTATGATGGCCCCAGTTCCCTATATAGATAGCATGATGGCCCCAGTACCCCCATATAGATAATATGGTGGCCCCAGTTCCCAACATAAATATATATAGTTTGATGGCCCTAATTCCCTATATATTTATATAGTATGTACCGTATGATGGTCCCAGTTACCCCTATTTATTGTAGGATGTTCTCGGTTCCTCCCATTTGTACAGTATGATGGCCCAAGTTACCGACATACAGTTAGGTCCATAAATATTTGGACAGAGACAACATTTATCTAATTTTGGTTCTAGACATTACCACAATGAATTTGAAACAAAACAAATCAGATGCAGTTGAAGTTCAGACTTTCAGCTTTCATTTGAGGGTATCCACATTAAAATTGGATGAAGGGTTTAGGAGTTTCAGCTCCTTAACATGTGCCACCCTGTTTTTAAAGGGACCAAAAGTAATTGGTCAAATGACTCCAAGGCTATATCATGGACAGGTGTGGGCAATCCCTTTGTTATGTCATTCTCAATTAAGCAGATGAAAGGGCCGGAGTTGATTTGAGGTGTGGTGTTTGCATTTGGAAGGTTTTGCTGTGAAGGAAACATGTGGTCACAGGAGCTCTCCATGCAGGTGAAACAAGCCATCCTTAAGCTGCAAGAACAGAAAAAAACCCATCCAAGAAATTGCTACAACATTAGAAGTGGCAAAATCTACAATTTGGTACATCCTGAGAAAGAAAGAAAGCACTGGTGAACTCATCAATCAAAAAGACCTGGGAGCCCACGGAAGACAACAGTGGTGGATGATCGCCGCATACTTTCTTTGGTGAAGAAGAACCCGTTCACAACATCAACTCAAGTCCAGAACACTCTCAGTGAAGTAGGTGTATCTGTCTCTAAGTCAACAGTAAAGAGAAGACTCCATGAAAGTAAATACAAAGGGTTCACATCTAGATGCAAACCATTCATCAATTCCAAAAATAGACAGGCCAGAGTTAAATTTGCTGAAAAACACCTCCAGAAGCCAGCTCAGTTCTGGAAAAGTATTCTATGGACAGATGAGACAAAGATCAACCTGTACCAGAATGATGGGAAGCCAAAAGTTTGGAGAAGAAAGGGAACGGCACATGATCCAAGGCACACCACATCCTCTGTAAAACATGGTGGAGGCAACGTGATGGCATGGCCATGCATGGCTTTCAATGGCACTGGGTCACTTGTGTTTATTGATGACATAACAGCAGACAAGAGTAGCCGGATGAATTCTGAAGTGTACCGGGATATACTTTCAGCCCAGATTCAGCCAAATGCTGCAAACTTGATTGGACGGTGCTTCATAGTACAGATGGATAATGACCCCAAGCATACAGCCAAAGCTACACAGGAGTTCATGAGTGCAAAAAAGTGGAACATTCTTCAATGGCCAAGTCAATCACCAGATCTTAACCCAATTGAGCATGCATTTCACTTGCTCAAATCCAGACTTAAGAGGGAAAGACCCACAAACAAGCAAGACCTGAAGGCTGCGGCTGTAAAGGCCTGGCAAAGCATTAAGAAGGAGGAAACCCAGCGTTTGGTGATGTCCATGGGTTCCAGACTTAAGGCAGTGATTGCCTCCAAAGGATTCGCCACAAAATTTTGAAAATAAAAATATTTTGTTTGGGTTATGTTTATTTGTCCAATTACTTTTGACCTCCTAAAATGTGGAGTGTTTGTAAAGAAATGTGTACAATTCCTACATTTTCTAACACATATTTTTGTTCAACCCTTCAAATTAAACGTTACAATCTGCACTTGAATTCTGTTGTAGAGGTTTCATTTCAAATCCAATGTGGTGGCATGCAAAGCCCAACTCTCGAAAATTGTGTCACTGTCCAAATATTTCTGGCCCTGACTGTATATATATAATATGATGACCCCAGTTCCTCCTGTGACAGGGTCACTGACGCCATATCTGAAGGGAGATACGTGTTGCAAAGGTTGTTATCCTGCGTGATGTGAAAGCCATAAGTTTTTCCTCCAGCATGATAGGTGCTCAGAGTATGTCAGTCATTCCTAGCGCCTAGCTTTCATGTGAGTAGGTAAGAGACAGGTGGGATGCCTACTCACCATATTTCCACCTCAAGGGTGTGGCTGGGATGTTTAAATGTGGGAGTTAGTGTATTGGGATATTTAATAAAACTAATATACTTTATTATAATTCAGTTAAAATTCAAAGGATAATTAAGGTTCATGTGCAAAGACAAACAAAACACACCAAACTGAACATAGCCACTATAGAACCTAAAGGACCCTCAGTCCTTACTAGTGTAATTGGGTAACTGTGCAATTTACCAGACAACACATAGAATGTCTAGGTATTTCAATATACTCCCATCAAGAAGATATCGGGATGGATGTAAATAGGTTGAACAAAATTGTGTGTATAATCCACTCAGGCACGAAAAATAGGAACCGGTATCACTGGATACCTAATAATCGGATATGACTGCCATTCACATCACACCTTCCGCAGTGCATTCATGCTTTCGTGCCTCTAGAAGCTTTGTGCAATAATTGCATAAAAAAGTGATTACACCATCACAATCAGTATTGCATGCTCTTAATAGACCATAGGATCAGGCTGCATGAACTCACTGCGAAAGTTGTGATGTGAATGGCAGTGATACCGGTTCCTATTTTTCATGCCTCCCAAGTGGTGGAGAATGCAGGCAACTTTCCAGAAACACAGGTAGTAGCGATGGATAAACCGTATGTCCTGGGTGAAGGCGGCTACAGGGATCGAACATCAGTCGGATAAAATGGAGGAGCTAATCAAGCATCTGATCTTGAGCCAACAGCAGCAGCAGGTACAACTGGAGACTAATAAACTCCTACTACAACTTCAACAGCAACAAAGGCAGATGGAACCGCCTTTTCCCCACATCAAGGTGATGACTCGTGTTTCCAGAAAGCGGTAAGACAATCCATGCAAAAGATGACCCCAGGGGATGATGTGGAGGCATTTTTGACTGTGCTTGAGCTGGTGGCATAGTGTGAGAAGCTACCACCAGAGCAGTGGGCAGATGTACTGGCTCTCTATTTGACTTTGTGAACCCCAGAAGGCCTATTATGATTTGACATTACAGAATGCCCAGTAATATGCAAAGCTGAAAATGGAAATATTGGCACATAGGGGTTACTATGTCTGTCAGAGCCCAAAGGGTTCATCACTGGGCTTATTATGGTGTTAAACCTCCCTGCTCACAAATGTTTGACTTATTAATAGCATTTGGTCCAGAAAAGGTTGCAGCCGGAGTCCTCCACTCCAGCCCAGATGGTCGAACGAGTGGCCATGGACAGGTTTATGCACTTCCTCCCCAGGACGATGAAGACCTGGGTTGCCCAGGGAGACAACCAGAATGTGCATGACCTGATGGGCCTCGTAGAAAGGTACCAGTTATTTGTGAGGGGTACCCAACTGGAGCCCGAGTCCCAAAAGAGGGGTAATAGAGCCACCACTGAGGGTAGTCCGAGGTATCCAGGAGCCACTGAGGGGCTACTAAACATTGTTGGTAAAGATCTGATCTGCTGGCAGTGTCATGGTCAGGGTCACATAGTGGCCCATTGTCCTATGTCTTCCGAAGAGATGGATTGTAGCATAGGCAGGCGCTACTTGTGCTATGCCCACCCAGCCAGCAGAAAGGACTATCAGCCCAGAGAGGGGCTGCAGTCATGTCCCTGTGACCATAAATGGAGTACTGGTGTCAGGCCTCTTAGACTCAGGGAGTTTGGTGACCCTGATAAGGGCCGCGCTTCCCCACCAGTTGATCCCAGGGAAACATGTGGGTGTCCGCTGTATCCATGGGATGCTAAGACTACCCTGTTGCCAGAGTGTTGATTAAAATGAGCTGTGGAATGGAGTTTCATGAGGTTGGGGTAGTCAGAGACTTGCTACACCCCATGATAATCGGGCAGGACTTCAGCCTGTTCTGGGACTTGTAGGGAAAGGTAGGGGTGCCCGTTGACTCAGGCAGTAGCTGGAGCAACCTTGAATAATCCCCTTCTCAGTCGGAGGTGGAGGAGTTCCCCTTGTGTGTCCTAGCTGGTGATGAGGTCGAAACTGTGACCAGTGAGGCCGAGGTTCCTGAGCTGGTGATTTCTGGGGAAAATTTTGGGACTGCTCAAATGCGGGATCTTACTCTAAAAGGGGCCTTTGAAAATGTGTCTGTGATTTATGTGGTTGCTCAACAGTCGGCGGCTGACACCAAGTACCCACACTTTGCAGTCAATAGAGAATTGTATCGAGTGACTACACTGAGTAGAGGTGAAATAGTGGAGCAGCTGTTGGTTCCAGGGCCATACCGGTAGAGGGTTCTAGACATGGCCCAGTCGTATGTTTTGGGGGGACATCTGTGGGTGGATAAAATGTTATCGGGAGATCCTGAATTATTGTAAGTTCAGCCCCACCTGCCAGGTAATCGCTCCCTCTTCACACTTCCGAAGTCCCCTTGTCCCGTTACCGGTAATAGAGATCCTGTTCGAGCGAATTGCCATGGACCTAGTAGGTCCTTTATTTAAGTCTGCATGAAGGCACCAATATATGCTAGTGGTCATGGAATGGACTATGCGACCCAGTACCAAAAGCAGTACCCTTAAGGAACTCGTCGGCTAAAAGTATTGCCTGGAAACTTGTCCATATTTTTGCTGAGAAGGGCCTGCAGAAGGAGATCTTGTCAGACCAGGAAATCCTCTTCATGAGCAAGGTAATGAAAGAACTATGTAGGGTCCTCTAGATTGCCCAGCTGTGAACCTCAGTGTACCATCCACAGACCGACAGCCTAGAAGAGCGCTTCAATAAAACCCTGAAAGCCAACATGCAGTCATTGAGAAGGACGGTCGAGACTGGGACTACCTGGTTACGTTTCTGTTCTTCTCCATCAGGGAAGATCCCCAGGCCTCTACTGGTTTCTTGCCATTCGAGCTTCTGTATGGTCGACATCCGTGAGGGCTCCTGGACATCGCCAAGGAAACATGGGAAGCCAAGGTCACGCCACACCAGAGCATCATAGAGCATGTCGCCCAGCTGCAGGAGAGAATGGTGAAAGTGATGCCTATTGTGAAAGAGCATCTTCTCCAGGCACAGGAGGCACAGGCAAGGGTATATAACTGATAATCAGTGAGGCTTAGGCAGTTCCAGCTCAGGGACTGCATGTTACTGCTTATCCCCACTGTAGAGAGCAAGTTTCTAGCCAAGTGGCAAGGCCCATACGAGGTGGTGGAAAAAAAGGGAGAAATTAATGACAAGGTACACCGATTAACGGAAACAGTCGAGTCAGCGTAGGAAACCCGACCCCAATGCAAGTCAACGGGGAATAAAAGTTGCCAGTGAGTGGAGGACACTAAACACACCTGCAGTGCCCATTTCAATGCCAACAACATCAATTCTTATTACTTAAGCTTGTCAACCATAATTTACTTAATAGTAACACATTAAAAATAGGGGTTATTTGGCTAAAGTTGTGGGGGGGGTACAGCCCAGTTAGGGAGGTGGAAAAACTGGCATATGTTGAGGCAGGCCGGCGTCAGCACCGGCGCACCCGGGCAAGTGCCAGAGCCCTGAGCAGGGGGGCCCACTCACAGTCGGGACACCGGTATGCTATGGGGCCCAGTGCCTGTGCCAGTACTGAGGGCTGGTGCCTCAGCAGAGCAGTTGCCAGCAAGGAGAAGTAAGCAGTAGTGTTGAGCATTCAATACGCAAGTATCGGGTATCGGCCGATATCGCGGTATCGGAATTCCGATACTGAGTTCGATACTTTTGCTAATCGTATACCGGAATCGGAAGTTCCCATAATTCTTGAGAGGCAGTGTGATTTTATTCAGCAATAGGAATCTAAGAAGTGTGGGCACATCTGTATGCTGCGTCATGTACATGCATGGCTGTATGCTGCTGAAATGATGTCAGATGCATATAAAAGCGCCGCGCTTTGGCTTACTGTGCTGTGAATCAGTTAGGGACAGAACGCTGCTTCTGATCTGAGGACAGTTGCAATTTTTGGAATGTTCTGTAGCAGCTATTGGAAACCACTGTGTAAATCTCTTGCTGAGTGCTGTTTACAGTTGTGCAGTCTGTGTGGAGTGCAGTAGTGCAGTTTGGTCTCATCCACGCGTTGTATCATCATGTCATCATGCTCATTTTTTTCTTTGTGGAATTGGTCTGCTCCATCAATTTAAATTAACAGCACTATTCGTGGACGCGCTTCCATCGTATCCAATACATTGTTGCAAACACTATAGAAGTACAGAGCGGAAGCCTTTCAGAGCTATGAACAGTTGTGTGCATGTTCACGGCTGTCTGGGAGGTCACTTTGTGAGTGCAGATCACGCTCAAGTTAGTTCTTCAACCACTGCTGGTTGGAGTCTGCTAACGTGTGTCAATGCCTATCCTTTCATTTTTTGGCAATGGTGCTGCTCCATTCTATTTAAAAAACTCAATCTATTAGTGTGAGCGCTTCCATCCGTATCCAATACATTTGGTTGCAAACACTATGATAGTACATAAGGAGCCTTTCAGACTATGTGAACATGTTGTCTGCAGTGTTCACGGCTGTCTGGGAGGTCTCTTTTGTGAGTGCAGATCACGTCAAGTTAGTTCTTCAACCACTGCTGGTTGGAGTCTGCTGAGCATGTGTCACGCCTCATCCTTTTAATTTTTGGCTAATTGGTGCTGCTCCATTCTATTTAAAAAAACTCAATCTATTAGTGTGACGCGCTTCCATCCGTATCCAATACATTGGTTGCAAACACTATAGAAGTACATAAAGGAGCCTTTCAGAGCTAGTGAACAGTTGTCTGCAGTGTTCACGGCTGTCTGGGAGGTCCTTTTTTTGAGTGCAGATCACGCTCAAGTTAGTTCTTCAACCACTGCTGGTTGGAGTCTGCTGAGCGTGTGTCACTGCCTCATCCCTTACATTTTTGGCTAATTGGTGCTGCTCCATTCTATTTAAAAAAACTCAAATCTATTATGTGACGCGCTTCCATCCGTATCCAATACCTTGGTTGCAAACACTATAGAAGTACATAAAGGAGACTTTTGGCTGGTTTGCGGCCTGCAGGAACATACAGATAAGTATTACCCATTTTTTTTTTGGCCTTAGCTATTGCATTCTAGTTTCGTGCATTGTAATAGCTAAAAAAATTTGTGAGTGATACTATCCATTGTACATTGTTTTTTGTCTGAATCACAACCTTTGGTTTTAGGTTGAAAAACAGGGAAAAGTTAATAAAGTTCAGCAAACACTACACTTCACACTTGATAGGCCACATTAGTGTTTCTTACACCTGTTAGCAGCTGTTCAGGAATAAGCACACTTAGGCCTTAGTACTTTTCTGCCTATCTTTATCAATCTACCAAGATGAAGAAGGCAGGGAGTAAGGCACGTGGTCGTGGGCGTGAAGTTTCAGCAGGGAGAGGACGTGGGGATTCTGTGGCTGCTGCCGCCCCCAGTGACACAGCATCCACCAGTTTTCCCCGTGAGCGTTCCTTTATGCGCAGTTTTGTAGGAGCTTGGCTTACCCCCCTGCTGCGGGAAGAACAAATTGAGGCCGTTGTCGGTTGGATGGCAGCCAACACATCGACTTCAATTGCTTCCACCTCCTCTCAGGACCAGAGCACTGTTGAGCAACCATCTGTCTCTTCACCACCTGCCAAATTGCCCAGGCAGTCAGAGAGCTCTGTACAGGAGCCAGCTCAGTCTCTACTTCTGTTCTCTGAATCTGTTGGCTTGGAAAGAGGGGGCCAGCCAAGCAGCATTCTAGAATGTGAAGAAGTGGCAGTATGCAGTGATGCGCAACTGCTTTGTCTCTCTGAATCTGAAGAGGCGGGTGAGCCAGTGCCGATGGTCAGCACACTGCAGAACGCATCTGATGATGATGAGACTCAGGTGCCAGTTTCTGTTGCGCATGGTGCTGGCCAGACCACCCAACAGCAGCAGGTGTTGGAAGAGGGTAGTGGAGATGATGAGGTCCTTGACCCAACATGGCGTGAGGAACAGGAAGGTGGTGGGAGCAGCTCTGAGGAAGAGATTCCCCCAACGGTCCAAACAGGAGGAAGAGGTAGGCTGCAGACTCGTTTGCCTGTAGCCTCCACTTTGGCACCCGTTCGGAGCAGTTCTCTTCCAAAAGCAAAACTGGGCGCTCCCAGGACTTGCAGTGCGTGGTCCTTTTTTGACACACTTGCAGATGACATTTGCTATGTCAAATGCAAGCTGTGTAGTCAAAAAATCAAAAGAGGTAAAAGTGCCAGTAACCTCAATACCACTAATATGTGGAAACATGTGCGGACCAAGCACATGGTGGAGTTACAAAGACACACTGGAGACGTAGGCCAACCTACAGCAGCACCTACATCTTCAGCTCGTGTTGGAGCCTCTTCCTCCAGCTCACACACAGCTGTTTCGGCTTCCTCACAGGATCGCCATGGAAGAACCTCTGTCACTGTTGTACAGAGACCCAGTGTAATTCCACCCACAGCACCAAGTTCCCTGTCATCCTCACACTCCCAGGCCGCTGTACAGCCATCGGTAGCACAGGCATGGGAGAAAGGACGGCCCTACTCGGCAAACCATCCCCGAGCACAGGCTCTGAATGCTGGCATTGCAAAACTCCTGTCCCTTGAAATGCTGTCATTTAGGCTGGTGGAGACTGACAGTTTCCGTAACTTAATGGCATTGGCAGTCCCACAATACAATGTGCCCAGCCACTTTTATTTCAGCAGGCAATCCGTCCCTGGCCTGCAAAAGCATTTTGAGGGAAAAATTAAACATGCGCTACTAAAGGCCGTCAGTAGCAAGGTCCACCTGACCACCGATGCATGGACCAGTACCCAGGGCCAGGGACGATACCTTTCCCTCACTGCCCATTGGGTCAATGTTGTGGAGCCGGGTACAGATCTTGCGAGTGGCGCTGTACGTGTTCTGCCAACTCCAAGGATTGCAGGAATCCAGTCTGTACACATTGACTCCTCCTCCTACTCCAGTTCCTCAGAATCATCGCTGCAGGAGCCGTCACGGTCTACCTCCACATGGACCCGTGAACGCTTACCTGTTACGGCCGATATGAGCACAGCCGTGGCAAAACGTCAACAGGCCGTCCTGAAATTAATTTCAATGGGGAATCGAAGTCACACAGCGCAGGAGCTCTGGAATGCCATAAAGCAGGAGAGCGACGTGTGGTTTGTGCCAGCGAATCTCCAGCCAGGCTTGGTAGTGTGTGACAATGGCCAAAATCTTGTGGCAGCTCTGGACCTAGGCAAGCTCACTCACATACCATGTCTGGCACATGTGCTCAACTTGGTCGTGCAGAGTTTTTTGAGGGACTATCCGGATCTTGATGCACTGCTGCACAAGGTCCGCCTAGAGTGCGCTCACTTGCGTTGTTCCAGCATGGCCAGATCGCGCATTGCAGCTCTGCAACGCCGATTTCGCCTTCCGGAACATCGCATCATATGTGACGTACCCACCAGGTGGAATTCCACGTTACATATGTTGGAGTGGTTGTGTGAGCAGCAGCCAGCAGTAATGGAGTATCAGCTGCATCAAGCGCAATCAACTCGCAATTTGCGCCGTTCACACTTCACCACTACTGAGTTGGCTACTATGAAGGACATCTGCCACGTTTCGCGTGCGTTTGATGACTCAACGCGGATGGCGAGTGCAGATGATGCACTAGTCAGCCTGACTGTCCCCTTATCTGCCTGCTTCAAAAAACACTGCAAGCACTAAGAGATGAGGTTTTGGAAGAGGTGGAGGATGAGGAGTCACAAATTCCATCACCTTCTGGACAGTCAGCAAAACGTGGTTCCTCACAAAGGCCTAGGCAGGGGTCACTTTGTGAGGAGGATGAGGAGGAGTCAATGGAGGAGGAAGACATCGTTCCAGAGGGAGGTACACAATGCTCTAGTCAGTATGTAGAGAGAGGGTGGGGTGATGCAGAGCAGGCAGAGATGACGCCTCTTGCAGGGGACAGCGTTTCTTGGCCAGTTGGGAGTCTGCAGCACATGGTTGATTTCATGCTGCAGTGCCTGAGAAACGACCGCTGCATCGCCCACATTCTCACCGCGTCTGATTATTGGGTGTACACCCTCCTAGACCCTCGGTACCGGGACAACTTACAAAGCCTCATCACACCGTTGAACCTGGAGCGAAAAATGCGGGAGTACCAAGACACACTGGTGCAATCCATCATGTTCTCCATTCCAGCCGAGAGCACTGTTGCTGCTACTGCTTTACAAAGCAGCTCTGTGCGTCGAAGCAGTGGAGACAGCTCTGCACCAAGAGGGAGCAGAAGCAGCGCCTCTGCACAGGGCAAGACCAGTATGGCCCAAATGTGGCGAAGTTTTGTGTCAGCGCCACAAATGTCTACACCATCCCAGACGGCTCCAGTCAGCAGGAGGCAACATTTCCGTCAGATGGTGACAGACTACATGTCTTGGCCTCTCAGTGTACTCCCAGATGGCTCTTCCCCATTCAAGTTTTGGGTCTCTAAGCTGGATACATGGCCAGAGCTTAGCCAGTATGCATTGGAGGTGCTGGCTTGCCCTGCTGTCAGTGTATTATCGGAGCACGTCTTTAGTGCCGCAGGTGGTGTACTAACAGACCGTCGCATGCGACTATCCTCCGATAATGTAGACCGACTTACTTTTCTGAAAATGAACAAGGCATGGATCTCGCCTGAATTTGCCTGTCCGGTTTCCGATTAAATAACTGGTTGGCAACGGTATCCATGTCTCCTGTTCTGTTCATCTTTCTACCACCTGAACTCTACTCCCTGGGTTACAACACTGCCAGTTGCTGCTCAGAAGTGCCGTGTCCACAGAATAAAACACAAGCTCCTGTGTTAGTGGGGTTCAGTAACGCCAGCTGTTCCCCTGCTGTGTGTCCGGCAAGAAGTCTCCTGCTCCCTCCACATGCACACAACATCAGATGTCTAACTTGCTCCACATAGGGAAGAGCCGACACCCTGATTGTTATGCTCAAAACATAAAATGATTAATTGTATTAACAAATATGGACAAATATTAATTTGTCATCGAAGCGCATATATGCACATGGCGAGAACAAATGCTAACAAAAACCCAACATAGGGTATAGGGTTTGAAATTAATGCATAAAAGTACATTTCATCATAATCCATTAATGCTGCTTAAGGAACGGTATCTCCACCTGTAAGATACTGCAGACAATGGATGTACGACTCATAATCATCATCATCATGAGTTCTATTTGTGACACACATATTAAAATACACAGATTGAGGCCAACTGTAAGTTCACACACCATATATGAAATGGTCATCATCTAAACCTGATAATAAGGCGCAATAATGATGCATTACATCTAAAAAGTGCATCGTGCATACTGACAATAGCTAGTTATACCTGCAAATGCAGGTGAAACAACGACAACTGATATAAAATGTTAATGGTATCTAGGTATCACAGACAGTGCATAGCTACTGATGGACATGGCGATCTAATACTGTACCTCAATAAAGGCAGCGGCACCCCTCATGCTTGTTTGTCTTGTAGCTTGTTCAAGAGGGAACGTGCTTGTTTGGTTGCTCATTAGTGGATGTTTAGACAGCAAATCATTACTGATGTCGTCTTTGTAGCGGCCCTAGCGCTGAAGAACGCTGAGTAACGTCACTGGAAGTGAGTGTCATATAATAGCCAGACGCTCCCCTACCCGACGCGTGACAGCAGGAAGGTAGTGTGGGCGGAAAAAACCGTTGCGCAACCAGACATGCACTTCCCCTCTTCAACTGTGTACAAGCAAAAAGCACACTGAGTGCTGGCGCAGCCTTTATTGACATACAGTATGACATCGCCATTCGCCATCACAGGCTATGCACTGTCTGATACATACATAGTAGATACCTTTGCTATCCAGTGCCTTTGTTTCACCTGCACTTGCAGGTACCCACAGCAATTTGGACTATGCATGATGCTTTTTGTTAGCAGTTATGCTTCATCTTTGATAATTGCGCCATTACATTGATGAGTCCATGCTGGACATGTAATATATGGTGTGTCAAGTAACAATTTTCATCAATGAAAGTATTTTTAACTGTGTGACTGTCACATATAAATTGTAATGATGATGATGACTATTACTAAATCCATTGTCTGCACTATATTACGGTTGTACATAGCGTTCCTTAGGCAGCATTCATTTATTCTGAAATGTACTATGTAAGCATTCATTTCAACCCCTATACGTTTTTTTTAAAATTTTTGGGTGGTGTGGTGTTACATTTGTTGTTGCCATGTGCTTATATGCGTTTATATTTTAACTGTCTTTATTTCAATATTTTTGATTTCCATGCATCATTTTATGGTCCTAGTAAAGCTTATGTTTATCTTGTTTGGAGTATATACATTTCCAAGTGCCACGTAACAAGGCAACAACTCTATATTGTATTTCAAGACCCTCCTTGACCAGGGCTTCAACACTGCCAGTTGCTGCTCAGAAGTGCTGGATGCACAGATCAAAACACTCGCTGATGTGTTTGTGGGGTTCAGTAACGCCAGCTGTTCCCCTGCTGTGTGTCCGGCAATAATTTTATGCTACCTCTAAATAAAAGTTACACCAGCTCATACTAGGCCTCAGCCTACACCCTCCTTGACCCTGGGCTTCAACACCACCAGTTGCTGCTCAGAAGTGCTGGATGCACAGATCAAAACACTCGCTGATGTGTTTGTGGGGTTCAGTAACGCCAGCTGTTCCCCTGCTGTGTGTCCGGCAATAATTCATGCTACCTACACATGCTGAAAACAACACGACATGTGTAACTGGCTCCACATAGGTATGAGGCTACACCCTGATTTCTATGCTCTAAACGAGTGAAACGGCAGCTTTAAAACCAGAAAATGATTAATCATTGGCCCAAATATGTTACAAAATATTTTGTAAATATAACTGCATATATGCACATGTCGAATACAAATGCAAACCCAAAAGCCTACATATGGTATAGGGTAGTGATGGCGAACCTTGGCACTTCACTACTTGGAGAACTACAACTCACAGCAGGCCTCAAATGCTGCAAGGTTGGAAGTGCATAATGGGAGTTGTACTTTGACAACAGCTGGAGTGCGAAGGTTAGAGGGGATGTGCGTGTATGTTTCATCATAGGTGCATGTTTACTGAGTAAAACAGTCATGACAACGGCTTTGTGTTGTCGGTACACTAGCGATGATGAATGATGCGCAACATGAATGAAAGTCAGCGTCATATGACGCACAGACGCTCCACTACCCAACGCGTCAAGGGAGGAAGCCAGTCTGTGCGTCAAAACAAAGGCACAAGCATACATGCACGTCCCCTCTTTATCAAGCTATATGAAAAATAGCTTGAGTAGTGACGCACACTTTATTGAGGTACAGTATTATATCGCCATTCAGCATCAGTGGCTATGCAGTCTGATCGATATATACCTTATCTATCCATTGTCATGGTTGCAAGTGCACTGTAAGGCATAAATAGCTATTTTCACAATGCACTATGCACTTTTTCGAGGTTATGCTTGATCAGAAAATTGATTATTGGCCCATATTATCAGGATTACATGATGTAGATTTTATATATTTGCAGAACCGGCTACGTTACATTTTTCCGCAATTTTTTTTTTTTTTAGGTCACATATAACTTTTAATGATGATGATGTTTACAAGTCCTACATTCATTGTCAACACTATATTACAGGTGTACATACTGTTATTTAGCCAGCATTAATGGATTCTTTCTGAAATGTACGTGTATGCATTTATTTAAACCCCTATATCCGATTCCTTAATAATTTTGTTTTTGCTTGCATTGCTTTTCGCCATGTGAATATATGCGTTTATATTTCTAAATTCTTTATTTCTATATTTTTTTAAAAAAAATTCATCATTTTATGGTAGTAAAGCTTATGTTTATCTTGTTTGGAGTATATACATTTTGAAGTGCCACGTAACAAGGCAAATACTCTATATAGTATTATTTACACACCCTCCTTGACCCTGGGTTTCAACACCGCCAGTTGCTGCTCGGAATTGCTGTCTGCACAGTCAACACTTAGTCCTGTGTTACTGGGGTTCAGTAATGTCAGCTGTTCCCCTGCTGTGTGTACGGCAAAAAGTCCTGCTGCCTCCACCCTGTTCTCCTCTCATCCCTGGGCTCCAACACCGCCAGTTGCTGCTCGGAAGTGCTGTCTGCACAGTCAACACTTGCTCCTGTGTTACTGGGGTTCAGTAATGTCAGCTGTTCCCCTGCTGTGTGTACGGCAAAAAGTCCTGCTGCCTCCACCCTGTTCTCCTCTCATCCCTGGGCTCCAACACCGCCAGTTGCTGCTCGGAAGTGCTGTCTGCACAGTCAACACTTGCTCCTGTGTTACTGGGGTTCAGTAATGTCAGCTGTTCCCCTGCTGTGTGTACGGCAAGAAGTCCTGCTGCCTCCAATTTAAAGTTACAAAGTTGCTCATACTAGGCCTCAGCCTACACCCTGACTGACCCTGGGCTTCAACACCGCCAGTTGCTGCTCGGAAGTGCTGTCTGCACAGTCAACACTTGCTCCTGTGTTACTGGGGTTCAGTAATGTCAGCTGTTCCCTGCTGTGTGTACGGCAAAAAGTCCTGCTGCCTCCACCCTGTTCTCCTCTCATCCCTGGGCTCCAACACCGCCAGTTGCTGCTCGGATGTGCTGTCTGCACAGTCAACACTTGCTCCTGTGTTACTGGGGTTCAGTAATGTCAGCTGTTCCCTGCTGTGTGTACGGCAAAAAGTCCTGCTGCCTCCACCTGTTCTCCTCTCATTCCTGGGCTCCAACACCGCCAGTTGCTGCTCGGAAGTGCTGTTTGCACAGTCAACACTTGCTCCTGTGTTACTGGGGTTCAGTAATGTCAGCTGTTACCCTGCTGTGTGTACGGCAAAAGTCCTGCTGCCTCCATTTAAAGTTCAAGTTGCTCATACTGGCTCAGCCACCGCAGTTAGAACCTGCTTGCTGTGTTAGGTTTTGTTTCACTTTGCTGGTCACATGACCTTTTTACCCTATTTAGTCTGGTTCCGCCCTTCTGGCCTTGCTGGACTTCATTGTATTATCTACTCTTAAGCTAGCCGGGTGCTTAGGTGCCTTACTCTGTCAGTTTTGCTAGATCTTAGTATCTCTTAGTAATTGTTTTCTGTTTTATTTTCCCTGCTACACTTTCTGCTAGGAGGTGTCCACCTTTTCACCCAGTCCCTAGATCTTGTAGGGATCCTCCCTCGCAACTATAGGTCTTCGTTCAGACTAGCTGAGGACTTTAGTGGGTCTGGTCGCAGGATCAGGTTCCCCGTTACATCGTAGGGATCCAGCTCAGTCCTATTGTAGGGACAGAATTCCCACCTTTCCTTAGTGCTTGTAGCAGATCATAACAACACCCTGACTGACCCTGGGCTTCAACACTGCCAGTTGCTGCTCGGAAGTGTCTTTGGCACGGGTACTCACTCCTTCCCAGCCTGGTTACAGCACACCAGCTGTTTCCTGGCAGTGTCAACGTCACTTTGCCTCCAATAAGTTGTCCAGTCGTGTTGCGGTCGGGTTAGCCGACTCTATGGTGCCTGCAGTTTAGGTGCTTCCTATGTGGGCTGCGGGATATGTAAGTAAAGGCTGTTTCCGTTGTGCCAATAGGACAAGCACCCCCTGTAGGACTGTGGGATTCGGTAACTGCGGCTGGCTCGCGGTCTTTCAACTTTAATTTTCATGGGTACCTTGTGCTACCCGTCCGGGTTCCAGTACCGTCAGCTGGTTCTCAACAGTGTCTTTGGCACGGGTACTCACTCCTGCCCAGCCTGGTTACAGCACGCCAGCTGTTTCCTGGCAGTGTCAACGTCACTTTGCCTCCAATAAGTTGTCCAGTCGTGTTGCGGTCGGGTTAGCCGACTCTATGGTGCCTGCAGTTTAGGTGCTTCCTATGTGGGCTGCGGATATGTAAGTAAAGGCTGTTTCCGTTGTGCCAATAGGACAAGCACCCCCTGTAGGACTGTGGGATTCGGTAACTGCGGCCGGCTCGCGGCCTTTCAACTTGAATTTTCATGGGTACCTTATGCTACCCGTCCGGGTTCCAGTACCATTAGCTGGTTCTCGGCAGTGCCTTTGGCCTAGGTGCCTCCATCTCGGTATCCGAGTTCCAGCAACGTCTGCTGGTCCTTGGTAGTGCTTTGTAGCACAGGTGCCTCCTGCTTAGTAACCGTGTCCAAGTACCGTCAACTGGTCCTCGGTTGTGCCATTGGCTCTGTTCCTTCTGCTGCCCCTCCGGGTTCCAGCACAATCAGCTGGTCCTCGTTACTTCCATTGGCTCTTGTACTTCTGCTACCCGTCTGGGTTCCAGTATAGTCAGCTGGTTCTCGGCAGTGCCTTTGGCCTAGGTGCCTCCATTTCGGTATCCGAGTTCCAGCAACGTCTGCTGGTCCTTGGTAGTGCTTTGTAGCACAGGTACCTCCTGCTTAGTAACCGTGTCCCAGTACCGTCAGCTGGTCCTCGGTTGTGCATTGGCTCTGTTCTCTCTGCTGCCCCTCCGGCTTCCAGCACAGTCAGCTGGTCCTCGTTACTTCCATTGTCTCTTGTATCATCTGCTACCCATCCAGGTTCCAGTACCATCAGCTGGTTCTCGGCAGTGCCTTTGGCCTAGGTGCCTCCATCTCGGTATCCGAGTTCTAGCAACGTCTGCGGGTCCTTGGTAGTGCTTTGTAGCACAGGTACCTCCTGCTTAGTAACCGTGTCCCAGTACCGTCAGCTGGTCCTCGGTTGTGCCATGGGCTCTTGTTCCTTCTACTACCCATCCGGGTTCCAGGACAGTCAGCTGGTTCTCGGAATTTACTCAGCCTTCTTGTACCTTCAGCTACATTTCCAAGTTGAAGATTTTTTAAATGATTTTTTGGGTAATCACTCTGGATCTCCCTGACTCCGACACTGAAGACGACGACCCTGAAGACCACCCCGAAGAAGACGACGACCCCGAAGACGAGGACCCTGAAGACGTCGACCCTGAAGACCACCCCGAAGAGGACGACGACCCCAAGGATGACGACCATGAAGACGACGAGCCTGAACACCACCACAAAGAAGAAATAAATGATTACCCAGAAGAAGATCACCAACAGGACAAAGAAGATTAAGACAAACGACAAGATACAGAACAAGAGACAGAAGAACAAGAAGCAGAAGAACAAAAAGCAGAAGAACATTAAGTATAAGACCAAAATTCAGAGCAAAATATATGCTCTAAATTATAAGCAGAAGAAGACTAAGCAGTGTATGGGGGTGTGTCCGTTCCTCCTCGTGGTGCCCCTGGAAAATAACTGCTGCTGCAGGCAAAACTGAACGCGGACAAATACTGTTGTAAATCTTTTGTGACAGCAAGAACGGAAGGATGAAATCTTCAAACTTTTACAGATTACAACTACAGGAATGTCTGTCACAAATAAGAATATGATGAAGAAGATGAATAGGAAGAAGATGAAGAAGTAGAATATGAAGAAGAGTAATAGTTGAATAAGAAGAATATGAAGAATGTTACAAAAAAGATGAATAGGAAGAAGTTTAAGAAGAAGATAAATAAGGTGAAGAATAAGATGATGAAAAAGATGCTGCTGCTGAGGATCATGAAGGAGAAAGTGTGGCAGAAGTAAAAAAGAAGGTGAAGAGCATGGAAGTAGTGAAACATACATATGTGCCAAAATAGAAAAAAGGTTAACAACATAGTCAATTTCTTCGTAACTCCGAACGTCTTAAAAAAAAAAATTATTCCTGCTATTACATTTGATTGGGTTAAACCTCTATGTCTTTAATGTCTCCTCCACCTTCCCCAATACATTCTACATTATTCTTTGTTGTTTTCCTTCATGTACAATTAACCTACAAGGAAAGAAAGGTTTTTTTTTAATTCCGATATTTTTGGCACATTGACTTGCATTGATTTCCGGTATCGGAATCGGCGATATCCGATACTTTTTCAGTATCGGGCCGATCCAATCCGATCCGATATTTTGCAATATCGGAAAGTATCGCTCAACCCTAGTAAGCAGTAGTTCATTTTTTATTTTTTTTTATGTTTGGCGCAATATATGGAGACCATCATATGGGGCCCATCATACACTAGAGTATCATATATGGGACCCATCATACACTGGAGTATCATATATGGGACCCATCATACACTGGAGCATCATATATGGGGCCCATTATATAAAGAGCATTATATGGGGCTCATTATTCTGTATGGAGCTCTATGTGGTGCCCATAATTGTGTATGAAGCAATATATGGAGCTCATTATACTGTATGGAGCAATGTATGGGGCTCATTATTCGGCATGGAGCACTATGGGGTGCCCATAATACTGTATGGAGCAATATATGGAGCTCATTATTCTGTATGGAGCACTATGTGGTGCCCATAAAACTGTATGGATGACTATACTGCTTGTCTTTTGAGCTATTGTAGAATTTACAATAGATATCACTCATATAATGTATGAAGTAAGTAAAATCTTAGGCATAGTAGTATACCTATTTTTCTCTGCCGTATCTGTGCATCATGAATTGTGGTATGTGTTAAAGGTGCCCACTGAGACTCTTTCGCCCGGGGCCCACGAAAACCTGGATCCGACCCTGTGTTGAGGTGTAGGCTGGATGTTCAGCAGCTGCAAATGGAGGAATTGGAGAAGTCGGAGGAAGAGGAGAACAAAGTGAGCCATTTTGCTGGCAACCTATGTGTCATCAGGGGAAGGTGGTACAAAATCCTTTGAAACCCAGTCATGGTTCATTTTATTGAAGGTGAGATCACCAACATTTTGCGTCGACAGCCAGGTCCTTCTTTCTGTCAGGATTTATCCAGCAGCACTGAAGACTCTTTCTGATAGCACACTACCAGCAGGGCAAGCGAGCTCCTGTAAGGCATATTGTGCCAATTCAGGCCAGGTGTCCAGTTTACAGGCCCAGTAGTCAAAGGGGAATGAACTGTGAGGGAGAACATCGATTGGGGAGGAGAGGTAATTTTGAACCATAGTTGACAACTGCTGTCTCCTGTCTGTTGCAATCGATTTAGTATTAACAGTCGTGTGAGCGGTACTCGAGAAATCAGTCCACAACATGGTCATGAAACCCCTGTCTCCAACGTCACTTTGGCTGTGTGCACCACGAACACCTCTTCCATGTTGCCCAGTACGGCTCGTGGTAGAACTTGCACCGCTGCTGTGTGCTGGGAATGCCTCTAACAAATGGTTTACCAGAGTTGCTTGTTTGTTCGCCAATATTAGCTCTAGGAACTCCTGTGGCATGATGTTCTGTAATTTGCCTTTATAGCGTGGATCGAGGATGCTGGCCAACCAGCAGTCATCATCCTTCATAATTTTGGCAATGCAGGGGTCCCTTTTTAGGATCCGCAAGACATAATCACACATGTGGGCCAATGTTCCAGGTGTCAAAGATGCACTGCCAGTGGTGGGTGGAGGAGCATTTTCTGCCAAATCCCTCCAGTCACTCACAAACCCTGTACCTGACCCTGGCAAGCCAACATTTTCTCTTGCCCCCTGAGAAGCATTTTCCTCCCCAAAATAATCATCCCCTCATCCTCCTCCTCCTCCTCTTCTTCCTCCACCTCGTCCAGGACAGTTCCCTGAGCAGACAATGGCTGACTGTTATCAAGGCTTCCCACCTCCTCCTCCTCCGCTGCAAATGACTGATCCTTAATGTGCATCAAACTTTGCATGAGCAGACACATAAGTGGGATGCTCATGCTCATGATGGCGCTGTCTGCGCTTACCAGCCATGTGCATTCCTCAAAACACTGAAGGACTTTACAGAGGTCTTTCAGCTTTGACCACTGCACATCCGACAACTGCATGTCTGCCCTCTGGGGAGGTAGAGCGATCGCTGCAGCCTCTGCATACGACTGGAGTCTATGGGCAAGCGACGTATGTGCGAGCACAGTCTTCGCACCTTATGGAGCAAGACTGGTAACTCCGGATAATTATTTATGAAGCACTGCACCACCAAGTTCAAGGTGTGAGCCATGCAAGGTATGTGTCTGAGTTTTGCCAGGGCTATGGCCGGCACAAAATTATGTCCGTTATCACTGACTACCTTGCCTGGCTCAAGATTAGACTGCCTAGCCATAACTCAGTTTCTCGCTGCAAGTAGTCGGCCAGTACCTCCACGGTGTGTCTGTTGTCGCCCAAAGACATCATCTTTAAAACAGCCTGCTGACGCTTACAACTAGCTGTTCGATAGTGGGACACCTCGTGTGCAACACTGGCAGCTGCGGATGGAGTGCTCATTCGACTGCGCTCTGTCGACGAGCTTTCGCTTCTGGAGGAGGAGGAGGAGGGTCGAACGCCTACAGCCAATTGTTGCCTTTACCATGGGCTAGGCAGCACTGTCCCACCGCCACTGTCCCCGTGGACCCTGCATCCACCACATTAACCCAGTGCGCAGTGATGGACACGTAGTGGCCCTGGCCATGCCTACTGGCCCATGCATCTGTTGTGAAGTGCACCTTTCCACTCACTGATTGTTTGAGTGCATGGACAATGCAGTCTTTCACATGCAGGTGGAGGGCAGGGCTGGCTTTTCTAGCAAAGAAGTGCCGACTGAGTAGGTCATAGCGTGGGACAGCTAGGCCATGAGCTCTCGGAACGCTGCGCTTTCAACCAAACGGAAGGGCATCATCTCTAATAAGATAAGTTTGGCAATGTAGGCGTTCAAAGCCAGTGTATGAGTACTTTCTTGTCCTACTCAAGTGTCTGCTAGGGTGACCTGGACTTGAGAACTGCATATGGTGGAACTACTGGTGGACATGGCGGACTGAGAGGGTGTTGGTGATGGTGGTGGTGGTGATGGCCTAGATTCAGTCTTTCGTTGCAAAAACATTGTGATTCCCTGACTGCTTTGGCCTTGCGATGACACTTCAACATTTCTTGCTGGTGGTGTGCTAACCGGTGGGCTTACAGTAGGGGAAGCGATGTAGCGTTGCTGGCTACCTTCAGTCGGAGCAAGTGCACGTGTGCTACCTGAGGCTTGGTAGTCCGTCCACGCTTGGAAGTGCATGGCATTTAAATGTCTAAGCATGTAACTGGTATTCAAATTTCGGAGATTTTTCCCTCGGCTAAAGGTCCTTCTTCACTTCTTACAGATAACCTTTGCCTCATCAATAGGATTTTGGTCAAAAAAGTGCCACACTGCACTCTTCCTACTACGGGATAAATTTTCAGGGCTTGCATGCTGTGCTAATTTGAACGTCTGGCCAAGCTGTCCTGCAACACTTTTTGTTTTTTTAACACATTTTTGGACTTCTACGGGCCTGCCAGATAACCGCAGCTGCGATATCGATGCCTGCTGTGGATCCTCCTCCTCTTCTGAGCTATTGCCAGTGGCACCCTCTTCCCCCAATGAATGCCAATCCAAGTCAACAACTGGGTCATCCATCACCTCCTCTTCAATTTCATCTGCACCTTCCTCTGTCTCACCGTGTAAGGTGGTATAGTATGCGGGAATTGGCACCTGAGTTTCATCAGGGTCAGAATCTGGCTCAGTAGACTGTGAATGTACCAGCAAAACATAAAGCAGTGACTGCATCAGTGCACTCCATGTCATATTCATCTTGAACTGGGGAATTCAGGATTTGACTTGATAACCCAGGCATGGTATGTGAAAAGAGCTCCAGGGAGTAATCTGAAGTGTAGCCTGCCGCATCCTTCACTTTTGGTGAGGGACTCAAGGAAAGGTGTTGTTCCTGACCAGGAGCCTGCACTGACGACTCAGTGCTTGCATTTTATGAAACTTCAGAAGAGGAGGCGATAGAGCTGGAGGGTGTTTCGACAATGTAAGCCAAAATCTGTTCCTGATGCTCCGGCTTTAAAAGCGGTTTACCTACTCCCAGAAAAGGGAGCCTTCAGGCCTTCTGGAGCCTGACGATGAAGTAGGCTCAACACCTCCTGCCTTAGTTGCTATTGTGCTTTCGGCACTACCAGCAGATGCACCACCACCACCATCAGTACCAGCTGGCCCCCTCCGCCCACGTCCGCGGCCTCTTCCACCATACTTCCTCATGTTTGGGAAAATGTACCAAAAATACCAGCAGATATATGGTACTGTATGAGGAGCGTACAGCTGTATATGGTGTAGGGGAAAATTTAAATCTCCGTATAGATTTCCGGAGTCAGACACAGACGCTCACTCAGTATGGATTTGACCGTAATACAAAGAGCAGATATACTGTACTGTATCAGAAGCAGACAGCTGTATACGTTTTTGGGGAAAAATTTAAATCTTCATATATATTTCCGCAGTCACACACAGACGCTCACTCAGTATGGATTTGACCGTAATACAAACAGCAGATATATGGTACTGCATGAGAAGCGTACAGCTGTTTACGGTGTAGGGGAAAATTTAAATTTCCCTTTTTATTTCCGGAGTCACACACAGATAATCAGCATGTATTTGTCCGTGATACCAGCCGGTACACGGTAGTGTGTGAGGAGCGTACAACTCTATATGGTGTGGGAAAAAATTAATGCTCGGTAACTGTGCAGAAAAAAGAACAAAGTATTAGTGCTGTGTAAAAAGCAGTCTGCACAGCAGTGTACACACAGCAATACAGCTATCAGGCAGCCTAAGAACCATCGCTGCTACACACAAGAAGATCCTCCCCTGTCACTGGCAGGCAGCCTAATAACCAGCGCCTGTCACTGCACACTAACTGTACAGCACAATTGCTATCAGCACAAGCATATAAGAACTTCTCTTTCCAGCCCTAACTCTCTCCCTGCTGATAAACAGCATCAGCAACCTCTCCCTACTGTTAAGATTGGCAGAAGTAAAATGGCGGTCGGCAGTCAGGGCTTTTATAGACACTATGACGCCCCCCAAAGCAAGCCAATCACTGCAATGCCCTTCTCTAAGATAGTGGTGAACGCTGACCATATCATCTCGCTGCCCACAGTGTATGCCTTGCTCATTGGCTGAAAAAAGGCACCTGCAAGCATTCTGGGAAATTCGATTTTGTCGACCGAATGGCCGACCTACGCTATGGTCATGTTTCGGTTGACAAAACTCTACTTTGGTGAAAGTCGGCGACTTTTGAATCTGACCGACCAGTTTCGCTCAACTCTACTGGACACCCCTTGCCTGGGAGCCAGTCCCAAAGTCTCAGTTGACAATGTCACCATTGCAATGACTCTGGCGCCGGCCCAGAGGCAACAGTGTCGAGAGCTGCTGCAGCAGAACTGTGACCTGTTCTCAGAGTTGCCAGGGCATACGGAGGTGGTGGAGCATGACGTTTTGACAGTACCGCATGTAAGGGTGAATCTCAAGTCCTTTAGAATTCTGGAAGCACGGAGAGAGGTGATATCAAATGAGGTGAAGATCCTCGGTCCAGGTCCTGTTGAAGCGATTACATGCGAAACGGCCGTCGTCCATCCCTTCTCTCCCCGCATGCTTCCCTAGTCTGCATATCCTGTTCAATGTCTTTGCCGCAAAGGAAAATTAAAAGGACTTTGAGATTTATTTCAACGTGGTGAGTGCTGCGATTCGTTTTCCTTTTTTGCTATTCAAGTAATTTTTTTTTCATTGTTGAGCACCGAATACTTGTTGAATACGTTGTTGTACCTCAGTTATTATAAGGATCATTCATCGATAAGTGTGAGATAAATACCCCACTGGTGCAGTTCACTGTGTCTTGGCTACGTATGTCCTTCAGTCTGTAGGGGCCCCCAGCCACCTTCCAGAGGGCGATAGATCGAATCCTGGCCTTTCATCTGCCAAAGGAACAGTTGGTTTGGACGCTTTAAGGCCTCTTTCACACATCCGGCGGCGCCTGGCGCGCCCCCGGCATTTTGCCGCAGCGCCGCATGTGAAAAGCTTTCACACTTCCGGCGCCCAAAATGCGTTTTTTTGCCGGATGATTTCTGATGCTTGGAGAGATAAGAAATCATCCGGCAAAAAAAAAAAACGTTACATGCAGCGTTTTGTCCGGCCGCGCAATGTACATTTGCGCCGCATCCGGACAAAACCGCATGCAACGCATTGACATGCGGCGCCATCCGGCGCTAATGCATGTCAATGCGAAAAAAGCCGCATGCGGCGCATCAGATTTTCAGATGCGGCGCTGCGGGAAAATGCCGGGGGCGCCGCAAGGCGCCCGCCGGATGTGTGAAAGAGGCCTAAGAAATACTGGGTTCACCATCAATCCAAAAAAGTGTGTCATAGGGAAGGAAGAGGCCAAGTACCTAGGCTATGACATCGGAAGGGGCGAAATTAAGCCACAGACAAATAAGATCGAGGCGATTCAGAAGTGGCATGACGCTGCTTTCCAAGGAAGTGCGGGCATTTCTTGGAATTGTGGGCTATTACTGGCAGTTCATCTCAAGTTTTGCTATAATCGGCGCACAATTGACAAAACTCTTTAGAGGCACCAAGTCAACCATAGTTAAATGGACAGCTGATACAGAGATGGCGTTCCAGAAGCTAAAGCAGGCTCTGGTCGCGTCAGAATTCAGCAAAGAGATTGTGGTCCAGACGGATGCCTCAGAAGTTGGGTTGGGAACCATGATGTCTCAGTAAGTAAATGGGGAATAGCATCCCATCCTGTATCTGAGCCGGAAGCTTTCATCATGCGAGAAGAATTATGCCATTGTGTATAAAGAGTGTCTAGCCATAAAAAGGGCAGTGGATACATTGAGGTATTATCTACTAGACTGGAGGTTCAAACTTGTGTCCGACCATGCCCCTCTGAGATGGTTAAGGGAGAAAAAGGATAAGAATGCCCAGGTGACTAGGTCCTTCTTAGGCCTCCAGGATTTCATGTTCCACGTGGAACATAGGCTTGGGAAGTTACATGGGAATGCAGATGCCCACTCCCGAATAACGTGCTTGATGAACGAAGGTGCCAAAGCCCCCTTCTTTTGGAGGAGGGGGGAATATGTGACAGGGTCACTGGCGCCGTATGTGAGGGGAGATACGTGTCACAAAAGTTATTATCCTGCGCGATGTGAAATTCATGAGGTTTTCCTCCAGCATGATAGATGCTGATAATATGTAAGTTGTTCCTAGGGCCTGGCTACTCACCATATCTCCACCTCAGGGTGTGGCTAGGATGTTTAAATGTCCAGCCAGTGTTTTTTTTTTGTCTGTGTTGTGTGGAGGAGAGGAAGCCTCCAGACTTGCAGCTCCTGCGAGAGCTACCATATGGGTTGTCCTAGAGGAACAGGGCAGGACTGTATGTGAACTTTTTATTTTCATTTGAGCCAGAAAGGCTGTTTTTCTTTTACCAGTGTGGGTTATTGGTTTATGATGCAATACACCACCCAGAGACTTTAACCACACATGTGCTTGGGTCTACCTCGAGTAGCAGCTGAGTGAACCGACCCCATATATATAGTAGGATTGCCATATATATATATATATATATATATATATATATATATATATATATACAGTACAGACAAAAAGTTTGGACACACCTTCTCATTCAAAGATTCTTCTGTATTTTCATGACTATGAAAATTGTAGAATCACACTGAAGGCATCAAAACTATGAATTAACACATGTGGAATTATACATTACACTTTACAAAAAAGTGTATGTATATGTAAGTCTTTCACATCGGTACAAACTGGAAATTTCTATCCTATTAATAGTTTTATAAACTGTAATACTCCTGATGTCATATACTTAATCCAGTGCAATGGAATGTGAGGGACAGTATGTAGGTTGCACTAGAGTTGAGCGAAACAGGTCGGTCAGATACATAAGTCACCGACTTTCGCCAAAGTCGGGTTTCGCCGATCAAAGCTCGACCATAGCATGAAGTTGGCCATACGTTCGGCAAAACGAGCGCCAAAGTCGGTTTTCCCATAATGCTTGAGGCGCCTTTTTTCAGCCAATGAGCAAGGACGTACACTGTGGGCAACGAGATGACATGGGCAGCGTCCACCACCATCTTAGAGAAGGGCATTGCAGTGATTGGCTTGCTTTGGGTTGCGTCATAGTGTCTATAAAAGCCCTGACCGCCGACCGCCATTTTACTTCTGCCGATCTTAACAGTAGGGAAGATTGCTGACGCTGTTTATCAGTAGGGAGAGAGTTAGGGCTGGAAAGAGAAGTTCTTATGTGCTTGTGCTGTAAGCAATTGTGCTGTACAGTTAGTGTGCAATGACAGGGGAGGATTTTCTTGTGTGCAGCAGCGCTGGTTCTTAGGCTGCCTGATAGCTGTATTGCTGTGTGTAGACTGCTGTGCAGACTGCTTTTTACACAGCACTAATACTTTTATTCTTTTTTTCTGCAGAGTTACCGATCGTTCATTTTTCCCCACACCGTATACAGCTGTACGCTCCTCAAACACTACCATGTACCGGCTGGTATCACGGACAAATACATGCTGACTATCTGTGTGTGACTCTGGAAATATATACGGAGATTTATATTTTCCCCTACATTATATACACCTGGTATCTTTTGCTACAGTACCTTTTTTCTGCCTTTTGTATTACGGTCAAATCCATACTGAGAGAGCGTCTGTGTGTGACTCCGGAAATATATACTGAGATTTAAATTTTCCCCTATACTATACACACCTGGTATCTTCTGATACAGTACCTTTTTTTCTTCCTTTTGTATTACGATTAAATCCATACTGAGAGAGCGTCTGTGTGTGACTCCAGAAATACATACAGAGATTTAAATTTTCCCCTATGCTATATACACCTGGTATCTTCTGATACAGTACCTTTTTTCTGCCTTTTGTATTACGGTAAAATCCATACTGAGAGAGCGTCTGTGTGTGACTCCGGAATTATATATAGAGATTTAAATTTTTCCCTATACTATATACACCTGGTATCCTCTGATACAGTAACTTTTTTCTGCCATTTATATTACGGTCAAATCCATACTGAGAGAGCGTCTGTGTGTGACTCCGGAAATATATACGGAGATTTAAATTTTCCCCTATATTACACACACCTGGTATCTTCAGATACAGTACCTTTTTTCTGCCTTTTGTATTACTTTTAAATCCATACTGAGAGAGCTTCTGTGTGTGACTCCGGAAATATATACAGAGATTTAAATTTTCCCCTATACTATATACACCTGGTATCCTCTGATACAGTACCTTTTTTCTGCCATTTATATTACGGTCAAATCCATACTGAGAGAGCGTTGTGTGTAACTCCGGAAATATATACAGAGATTTAAATTTTCCCCTACATTTACACACTCCTGGTATCTTCTGATACAGTACCTTTTTTCTGCCTTTTGTATTACGGTTAAATCCATACGAGAGAGCTTCTGTGTGTGACTCCGGAAATATATACAGAGATTTAAATTTTCCCCTATACTATATACACCTGGTATCTTCTGATACAGTACCTTTTTTCTGCCTTTTGTATTACGGTTAAATCC
>JARQOD010000006.1:148606619-148731278 GCA_033576555.1 Oophaga sylvatica | reverse complement strand
CCCATCCGTTGGTGCTGGAGCAGTCCTCTTCCCAAAGGATGCTCAAGGTCGGAAGCATCCTTGCTTCTTCTTCTCTAAGACCTTCACATCAGCGGAGAGGAATTATTCCATCGGGGATAGGGAGTTGCTAGCCATGAAGTTGGCCTTCTCTGAGTGGAGACATCTGTTGGAGGGGGCTCGCTTTCCCGTCCAAGTCTTCACCGACCACAAAAATTTGGTGTATCTGCAGACAGCCCAGCGGCTTAACTCTCGCCAGGCCAGATGGTCCTTGTTCTTCTCCCGGTTTAATTTCACACTCCATTTCCTTCGGAGAGAAGAACATTCGTGCTGACGCTCTCTCTCGCTCTGTGGTGTCCTCTGAGGAGGATGTGTGTTATGATTTGGTAGCTGAGGAGAGCAGGCAAAAAAGGAAATACACCAGAGAGGTTGGAATCTATGGGATTGCAGTACCCTGACTAACCACCACAACTAAAGGCAGCCGTGGAGCGTACCTACGTTGGTCCTAGACACCTCGTCACAGCCTGAGAAGCTAACTACACCTAAAGACAGAAAGAGGAAAACTATCTGCCCCGGAGCAGATCCCCAAAGAACAAAGAAAGCCCCAAACATGTAATGGCGGTTAGACAAGAGGAAAATACAGACACAGACAGAAAATAGTATGAGCAAACGTTGGGGCCCAAACTTCCTAAATTGAAAAGGATATGAAGGACACTTACTGCAATCCCAAAAAACCCTGAAAAGTACCAACTCTACTAATTACAAAAACACCTGAGATCACACGACCTCTACCACCTAAATTAGTTCTCTGGTGTAACAAAACTAAACAGCAGCCACTGAAAAAACTGGAAAAGGTAAATGAACAAACAACAGTGGCTGAACTAAACTGAGAGGAGCACAAGCCCCCGAGGGGACCCGGCAGACCCCCACAGAAGTGCAGGACAAAATGCAAAAAGCAAGCAAAAAACTAAAAGAAGAAAATGTCTTATCTGTTAGCAGAAGATGCAGGCACGAAACAGCAAGCTACAAAGTGAACAGGAATCAAAGATGAGACCAGAACAATTGATCACCGGCAACCCTGATGGGAGGGAACCTCCCTTATATAAGACCAGTCAGTAACACCTGATCGCCAATCTTCACAATCTTCATTGGATAGTTCAGTACTGTTTGTAACCACCAGAGGGAGCTTCTGCTCAGAATTCATTTCTAGCACATTCACAACAGTACCCCCCCCTTGAGGAGGGGTCACCGAACCCTCATTTGAGCAACCAGGTCGGTCAGGATGAGCTCTGTGATACGCACGGATGAGTCTCCTAGCATGGATGTCCGAAGCAAACACCCAAGAATTGTCCTCCTGACCATAACCTCTCCACTTTACCAAATACTGGAGTTTCCGTCTAGAAAAACGAGAATTCAATATTTTCTCAACCACATACTCCAGATTGCCCTCAACCAAAACAGGGTCAGGAGGCACAGCCATAGGAACCACTGGCTCGACAAACCTCTTCAATAAGGACTTGTGGAACACGTTATGGATCTTAAATGTCCCTGGAAGAAGTAAACGAAAGGAAACAGGATTAAGAATCTCCATGATCTTATAAGGTCCAATGAACCTAGGCTTAAACTTAGGAGATGCAACTCTCATAGGGATATTTCTTGAGGACAACCAGACCAAGTCCCCCACTTCAAACCGAGGACCATCAGTCCTATGCCGGTTGGCAAACTGCTGGGCCCTCTCCTGAGAGAGGGACAACCTCTCCACTACCTGGTCCCAAATCTGCTGCATACGCTCCACAACAGAGTCAACACCTGGACAGACAGAAGCCTCCGTCTGTCCTGAAGAAAATCGAGGGTGAAACCCAAAATTGCAGAAAAATGGAGACATCAAAGTGGCAGAGCTAGCCCTATTATTAAGAGCAAACTCAGCCAAAGGCAAAAAAGAGACCCAGTCATCCTGATCAGCAGACATAAAGCATCTCAGATAAGTCTCCAATGTCTGGTTTGTTCTCTCAGTTTGTCCATTGGTCTGAGGATGAAAAGCCGAGGAGAAAGACAATTGAACACCAAGTTTAGAACAAAAAGTCCTCCAAAATCTGGAAACAAACTGGACTCCTCTGTCAGACACAATGTTCTCAGGGATGCCGTGTAACCGAACCACGTGCTGAAGGAACAAAGGCACCAATTCAGAGGAGGAAGGCAACTTAGGTAATGGCACAAGATGTATCATTTTGGAAAACCTATCACAAATCACCCAGATAACGGTCATTCTCTGAGAAACAGGGAGGTCGGAAATGAAATCCATAGAAATATGGGTCCATGGTCTCTTGGGCACAGACAATGGCATCAACAAACCACTAGAGCGAGAGCAAGGCTTGGAGCGAGAGCAAGTCCCACAGGACTGCACAAATTCCCTGACGTCACGAGACAAAGTAGGCCACCAAAAGGACCGACTAACCAAGTCTCTGGTACCAAAAATTCCGGGATGACCGGCCAACGCGGAACAATGAATCTCAGACATCACACTCTTTTTCCACCGGTCTGGGACAAACAATTTCCCAATAGGGCAGCGCTCGGGTTTATCCTACTGACACCCTTCCAGAGCCAGTCTCAAATAGGGCGAGATGGCGGAAAGAACTACACCCTCTTTCAAAATAACAGCAGGATCATATAACTCAGGAGAGTCCGCAAGGAAACTCCTCGAGAAGGCATCCGCCTTAACATTCTTAGTGCCAGGAAGAAAGGAAACCACAAAATTAAAACGTGTGAAAAACAAGGCCCACCTGGCCTGTCTAGGATTAAGTCGCTTGGCTGATTCCAGATAAACCAGATTCTTATGGTCCGTGAGGACCACCACCTGATGTTTGGCTCCCTCCAGCCAATGTCTCCACTCTTCAAAAGCCCACTTCATGGCCAATAACTCCCGATTACCCACGTCATAATTACGTTCAGTTGGAGAAAATTTTCGAGAGAAAAAGGCACAAGGTTACTTTTAGAGGTCTCTGGATCTCTTTGGGACAAAACAGCACCTGCCCCAATTTCAGAGGCATCAACCTCCACCTGAAATGTCAGAGAAACATCAGGCTGCCGTAGAACAGGAGCAGAAGTGAATCTCTGCTTAAGTTCCTGAAACGCAGAGACTGCCTCAGGAGGCCAATTCACCACATCAGAACCCTTTTTGGTCAAATCAGTCAATGGTTTAACAATAACAGAGAAATTACCAATAAATTTAAGATAAAAATTGGCAAAACCCAAGAATCTTTGAAGAGCCTTTAATGTAGTAGGTTGGACCCAATCACAGATGGCCTGAACCTTGACCGGGTCCATTTCAATAACAGATGGGGACAAAATGAATCCAGAAATGAGATCCTCTGTACGCCAAAAAGACACTTTGATCCCTTCACATACAGAGCATTCTCTCTCAAAATCTGGAACACAGTCCGAACATGTTTCACATGAGAGTCCCAGTCATTGGAAAAAATCAAGATATCATCCAAATAAACAATCAGAAATTTATCCACAAAATCCCTGAAAACGTCATTCATGAAGGACTGGAAGACAAAAGGAGCATTAGTGAGCCCAAAGGGCATCACTAGGTACTCAAAATGCCCCTCTGGGGTATTAAATGCCGTCTTCCATTCATCCCCGTGCTTAATGCGAATAAGGTTATATGCCCCCTGAGGTCAAGCTTGGTAAACCAAGTAGCACTTTTCACCCTGGAAAACAGGTCAGAAATCAAGGGTAACGGATATTGATATTTCACAGTGATATTGTTCAAGAGACGATAATCAATACACGGCCTTAATGAACCATCCTTTTTGGCCACAAAGAAAAAACCGGCACCCAAGGGTGAAGAGGATGGTCTGATATGACCCTTCTCCAATGACTCCTTGATATAAGACCGCATAGTGTCATGTTCAGGTACAGACAAGTTAAAAAGGCGACCTTTAGGGAATTTACTACCAGGCACTAATTCAATAGCGCAGTCATAGCTCCTATGGGGGGGCAAGGATGCAGATTTACTTTCGCTAAACACATCAGAAAAATCAGTCAAAAAGTGAGGAACATCCTGAGCCTGGGGGGAGGCAGAAAAAACAGGAGTGTTGGTATTAACACATTGGCAGCCCCAACTGGTTACAGACACAGATTTCCAATCCAAAACAGGATTATGAGACTGTAACCAAGGGAAACCCAGTACGATAATGTCATGCAGATTATACAGCACCAAAAATTTGCAACTCTCCTGATGATCAGGTTCAACCCTCATTATCACCTGAGTAGAGATCTGAGGTTTATTCTCAGCCAAAGGGGTAGAATCGATCCCCAGTAGGGGAATAGACTTCCGTAGGGGTATCAAGGGAAACCCACAACGTTTAGCAAAATCAAAATCCATCAGGTTAATAGCTGCTCCCGAATCAACAAAAGCCCGAGCAGAAAATGTGGACAGGGAGCAAATCAGGGTAACAGTCAACAAAAATTTAGTCTGAACACTACCCAAGACAACTGAACGTGCAAAACGTCTTCCCCGCTTAGGGAGACTGAAATAGCATGAGAAGCATCACCACAGTAGAAACATAACCCATTGCGTTTACGAAACTCATGACGCTGTGCCCCAGAAGCCACTCTATCACACTGCATGGGTTCAGAAGCTGGTTCACAAGGGAACACTGTTCCACGCATACCTCTACGCTCACGCAAACGTCTGTCAATTTGAATCGCTATTGACTAGTGTTGAGCGATACTGCTCGATTATCTAAAAATTCGGATCGGAATGGTATCGCCGATATCACTAAATATCGCCGATATCCGATTCCGATACCGGAAGTCTCATGTAAGTCTATGGGAACAAAATATCGCAACTAAAAAAAACCTTTATTTCCTTGTAAACACTAAATATACACACATAGAATACATATATATATATATACATGTCATTGTGACTAGTGTTGAGCGATACGATACTGCAAATATCGGGTATCTGCCGATAGCTGTATCGGGCTTTCGATTCCGAGTACCGATATTTTCGTTATATCGGATACCGGAATCGGATTTGTCACTGTCACTGTCAGTGTCCGTCGGTCGGGTCTGTCAGGAGTCAGCGGCACTTACCTGGCAGAAGATCTCCGGCGGTCACGTCCTGGACTGCTTGATGGCCGCCATCATCTTTCCCCGGCAGAAGATCTCCGGCGGTCACATCCCGGACTGCTTGATGGCCGCCATCCTCTTCTCCCTGGCGGTCACATGCAGTTTCTCGCGATAACTGCAGTGACTGCTGGGTAATCCCGGCCGTAAAGCAGTCAGTCCGATGACGTCACCGCTGGGGAAGCAGGTAATCAGCTGTGCTGCGTCGCGATGACAGGCTCTGCCTGTCATTGCGATGTAGCAGAGCTGGATCGTCGTGGGACTGTGTTACTATGGACTGCGTCGGACAGGTGGTATACCGTTGGTTTGTTTTTTTTCTTTTTTTACAGGAGATCGATGGCGTCGCAGGAATGAGTGTATAATAAAATTAGTGAAAACTGTGTTGTCTCTTTTATTTCATTAAAAGACTTTTTTCTTGCTTTGTCTTTTTTTTATACATTTAATAACTTTGGGATTAATAATGGATCGGTGTCTTATTGACACCTCTCCATTATTAACCGGCTTATTGTCACCGTGCAATCAACGGTGACATTAACCCCTTATTACCCCACTTGCCACCGCTACAGGGCAGTGGGAAGAGCCGGGTAAAGTGCCACAATTGGCACATCTTTTGATGCGCCAAATGTGGGGCTGCTGTAGCCTGGTATTATCAGGCTGTTGAGGGCCAAAATCCATGGGCCTTGACAGTCTTTTAATACCAGGCCTCAGCAGTCTGCATTTTACTTGGCTGGTTAACAAAAATAGGGGACCCCTACGCCGTTTTTTTTTTCGAGGGGATCCCCTATTTTTGTTAACCAGCCAAGCTAAGCAGACTGCTGTGGCCTGGTATTATCAGGCTTGCAAGGTCCATGGATATTGGATCCTTACCAGCCTGAAAATCCAGGCCTCAGCGGTCTGCTTCATCTGGCTGGTTAACAAAAATAGGGGGGACCCCACGCCAATTTTTTCGAGGGGATCCCCTATTTTTGTTAACCAGTTCCCTCTGACGTCACTGATTGTGTCCCTGGCTGACCTGAAGTGAAAGTGGAAAGCAATCAATTAAGCTTTCCACTTCCTCTCCTGTCAGCCAAGAGAGGAACTCATTCATTTGGGGGTTTACTGTGAGGCTGCAGCATTAGCTGCGGTCCCTGCAGTAAACATTAACCCTTTCTGAAGGATTACACCGTGGGACCTGACTGTACATCGGATTGGTAAGAATAATTTTGCTTTATTATTTTATTTTTATTACAGGAAATGGTTTTAGCAGGAAAATAAAATATGGTCAAAAACTGTGTGATTATTTCATTAAACTTCTTTTTTATTAAAGTGTGTGTGTTTGATTTTTCTTTCATACAATAGGATTAATAATTGATAGTTGTCTAATTGACAGCTCTCAATTATTAACCTGGCTTAAAGTGACCTTTCAATTGCAAGGTCATTTTAACCCCTTATTAACCCATTCGCCACCGCTACAGGGCAATGGGAATAGACGGGCAAAGTGCCAGAAAGGGCAAATCTAATTAGAGATTTGCCCTTTCTGGGGTGTCTGGGGGCAGATGTTAGTAGCCGGGGGGGGCCAAAATAATGGTCCCTCTCTGGGCTATTATTATCTGCCCCCACTCACTGGCTTTGTCTGTCTGGTTGCGAAAATAGGGCGGGAGCCCACGCATTTTTTTCAGCAATTTTACACCTCATATATATATATACATGTCATTAAATTTGTGACACATATATATATATATATTTATATTTATAGTTCATACACTTCTACATAGTATAATAGCCGCTAATTCAATTGCCGGCTTTTGTGAAAATGCAGAACCCGACATGAAATGACACTTGGTTTACATAGAGTTAACCATGTCTTTTCATGTAGTTTGATATCTGATTTGCACAAACAATTACATGAGTGTAAGTGTGCAAAATTTCACACCTGTAGGGGTTAATTAAAGGTGTAAATTCGTAGCAAAAAAGTCCGTTTTTTTTACAACTAATTTACACCTTTAATTAACCCCTACAGGTGTGAAATTTTGCACACATAGACTGATGTAATTGTTTGTGCAAATCAGATTGCAAACGACATGAAAAGACATGGTTAACCCTATGTACACCAAGTGTCATTTCATGTCGGGTGCTTCTGTCTTTTCACAGAAGCCGGCTTTACCCGGCAATTGAATCAGAGGATATTTTACTATGTAGAAGTGTATAAACTATACATATATGTATATATATATGTCGCAATGACATGTATATATATATATATGTATTCTATGTGTGTATATTTAGTGTTTACAAGGAAATAAAGGTTTTTTTTAGTTGCGATATTTTGTTCCCATAGACTTACATGGGACTTCCGGTATCGGAATCGGATATCGGCGATATTTAGTGATATCGGCGATACCATTCCGATCCGATATTTTTAGATAATCGAGCAGTATCGCTCAACACTAGTCAATAGCGATTCAAATTGACAGACGTTTGCGTGAGCGTAGAGGTATGCGTGGAACAGTGTTCCCTTGTGAACCAGCTTCTGAACCCATGCAGTGTGATAGAGTGGCTTCTGGGGCACAGCGTCATGAGTTTCGTAAACGCAATGGGTTATGTTTCTACTGTGGTGATGCTTCTCATGCTATTTCAGTCTCCCTAAGCGGGGAAGACGTTTTGCACGTTCAGTTGTCTTGGGTAGTGTTCAGACTAAATTTTTGTTGACTGTTACCCTGATTTGCTCCCTGTCCACATTTTCTGCTCGGGCTTTTGTTGATTCGGGAGCAGCTATTAACCTGATGGATTTTGATTTTGCTAAACGTTGTGGGTTTCCCTTGATACCCCTACGGAAAGTCTATTCCCCTACTGGGGATCGATTCTACCCCTTTGGCTGAGAATAAACCTCAGATCTCTACTCAGGTGATAATGAGGGTTGAACCTGATCATCAGGAGAGTTGCAAATTTTTGGTGCTGTATAATCTGCATGACATTATCGTACTGGGTTTCCCTTGGTTACAGTCTCATAATCCTGTTTTGGATTGGAAATCTGTGTCTGTAACCAGTTGGGGCTGCCAATGTGTTAATACCAACACTCCTGTTTTTTCTGCCTCCCCCCAGGCTCAGGATGTTCCTCACTTTTTGACTGATTTTTCTGATGTGTTTAGCGAAAGTAAATCTGCATCCTTGCCCCCCCATAGGAGCTATGACTGCGCTATTGAATTAGTGCCTGGTAGTAAATTCCCTAAAGGTCGCCTTTTTAACTTGTCTGTACCTGAACATGACGCTATGCGGTCTTATATCAAGGAGTCATTGGAGAAGGGTCATATCAGACCATCCTCTTCACCCTTGGGTGCCGGTTTTTTCTTTGTGGCCAAAAAGGATGGTTCATTAAGGCCGTGTATTGATTATCGTCTCTTGAACAATATCACTGTGAAATATCAATATCCGTTACCCTTGATTTCTGACCTGTTTTCCAGGGTGAAAAGTGCTACTTGGTTTACCAAGCTTGACCTCAGGGGGGCATATAACCTTATTCGCATTAAGCACGGGATGAATGGAAGACGGCATTTAATACCCCAGAGGGGTATTACATTCTCTGACAGACCCTACCGAAAAAGTGCTGCCAAAACATCGTCATTCCATTTGGTCAGGACTGCCCACCTTCGGAATCTCTGACAGTATAACTCAGCGTCCTCAAGCCCTGATTTAATGCCAACAAGGTTTTTTCAGCTTGATCAGTGACATTAGGCTCATCGTACAATAACCCCAGAGCCTGAAAAAATGCATCAACATTACTCAAAACAGAATCCCAGGTGTCAGGGAAAAGCCCAATCCTGAGGATCGCCACGCAGGAGAGAGATGACAATTTGAACCTGCTGTGCTGCGTTCCCTGAGGACTTAGATTTCAAGGCAAAAAACAACTTACAGTTATTTTTGAAATTCAGAAATTTAGCTCGATCCCCTAAAAACAAATCTGGCATGGGAATCCTAGGTTCCATAACAGGCAACCCTGCAAGATAGGTAGCAATACTCCGAACTTCAGTGGCAAGCTGATCCACACGGCCAGACAACTGTGCAAACTCCATTGAGAGAAAAAAAAATCCTCCTCAGCATTCAGAGAAACAGAGGGAAAAAAAAAATAAAAAATCTCTGCCAACTCTGACAATCTTCTTTCTGTAACACAATTTTTCCCTTCTGTGAGTACCATACAAATATCAGTTTTTGGGCCGGTGATACTGTTATGGTAGCTGAGGAGAGCAGGCAAAAAAGGAAATACACCAGAGAGGTTGAAATCTATGGGATTGCAGTACCCTGACTAACCACCACAACTAAAGGCAGCCGTGGAGCGTACCTACGTTGGTCCTAGACGCCTCGTCACAGCCTGAGAAGCTAACTACACCTAAAGACAGAAAGAGGAAAACTATCTGCCCCGGAGCAGATCCCAAAAGAACATAGAAAGCCCCCAAACATGTAATGGCGGTTAGACAAGAGGAAAATACGAACAGACAGAAAATAGTATGAGCAAACGTTGGGGCCCAAACTTCCTAAATAGAAAAGGATAGGAAGGACACTTACTGCAATCCCAAAAACCCTGAAAAGTACCAACTCTACTAATTACAAAAACACGATATCACACGACCTCTACCACCTAAATTAGTTCTCTGGTGTAACAAAACTAAACAGCAGCCACTGAAAAAACTGGAAAAGGCAAATGAACAAACAACAGTGGCTGAACTAAACTGAGAGGAGCACAAGCCCCCGGAGGGGACCCGGCAGACCCCACAGAAGTGCAGGACAAAATGCAAAAAGCAAGCACAAAAAACTAAAAGAAGAAAATGTCTTATCTGTTAGCAGAAGATGCAGGCACGAAACAGCAAGCTACAAAGTGAACAGGAAATAAAGATGAGACCAGAACAATTGAATACCGGCAACCCTGATGGGAGGGAACCTCCCTTATATAAGACCAGTCAGTAACACCTGATCGCCAATCTTCACAATCTTCATTGGATAGTTCAGTACTGTTTGTAACCACCAGAGGGAGCTTCTGCTCAGAATTCATTTCTAGCACATTCACAACAGATGTGGAGGAGCCTCGGCTTATTGTTCCCACAGAGAGCCTGAGAACAGTGGCCCCGGTTTCGCTAGAGTCTGTGCCCCGGGCAAGACTTTTGTGCCTACCAATATGCGACCGGAGGTACTCTCTTGGGCACATTCGTCCAGGGTGGGTTGACACTTTGGGGCAAAGAGGAAATCTGAATTGCAGGCGAGGACATACTGGTGGCCGCATATGGTCCGTGATGTTGGGGACTATGTTCGGGCGTGTGTCTCCTGCGCCAGGAATAAGTCTCCACGACAACGGCCAGCTGGGTTACTTTACCCTTTGCCGGTGGCAGACAGGCCCTGGGAGATGGTTGGAATGGACTTTGTGGTGGGCTTGCCCAAGTCTCGGGGTTGCACCATCATTTGGGTAATCACTGACCATTTCTCCAAAATGGTGCATCTGGTGCCGCTAGCACGGTTACCTTCTGCACGGGCTCTGGCAGCGTTGTTCGTTAGGCACATCTTCCGTTTACACGGCATGCCGGACAAAATTGTCAGTGACCGAGGTCCCCAGTTTGCGTCTCGGTTCTGGAGAGAGCTTTGTCGTCTACTCAGTATTGAGTTAAATCTCTGTTCAGCAAACCATCCTGAGACGAATGGGTTGGTAGAGAGCGCCAACCAGACCTTGGTCACCTATCTACGACATTTTGTCTCAGCCAGGCAGGATGACTGGACATCCTTGCTACCATGGGCTGAGTTTGCACTAAACAATGCTGTGGCTGACTCCACCGGACAGACTCCATTCCTCCTGAACTACGGTCAGCATCCGGGGTTCCGGTGCCCATGCCCGTGTCTTCCGCCGACTCCAGGGTGGCAGACTGGGCTGTGGAGGCACGGGACATTTGGGACCGTACCCAGGATGCCATTCAGGTGTCCAAGGAGAGGATGAGGTCCTCCGCCGACGCACATTGGCGCCCCGCTCCAACATTTGCTCCTGGGGACTTGGTGTGGCTCTCCGCCCGTAACATTAGGCTGCGAGTTGAGTCCACTAAGTTGGCACCCCACTACCTGGGTCCTTTCAAGGTCCTCGAGCAGGTTAACCCTGTGGTATACCGTTTGGCTCTTCCACCACGCCTGGGTATCTCTGACACCTTTCACTTATCCCTCTTGAAACCCATGCTCATGTCCCGGTTTTCCGAGTCATCTGCCGGGACATCGGGTTCGTCTACGGATGACCATGAGGTGAACGCCATTGTAGGGTGTAAGGTGGTAAGGGGCAAAAGATTTTATTTGGTGGATTGGAGGGGTTATGGGCCTGAGGATAGGTCCTGGGAGCTTGCCGAGCACGTTCACGCTCCACATCTCATCGCTGCTTTTGAACGCAGCGAGGCCCAGAAAAGGGGGGCCCTAGGAGGGGGGTAATGTTAGGGGTCGAATTCCCGCTTCTGCACAAGGGGAATTTCGAGCCATTCCGGCTGCGGTCTCCTATTCGTCTCCAGCCGCAGTGGACTCTGCTCAGCTTAGACATCGGTCCCAGCGTCTTCGCCCAGTCTGGCAGTGTGCAGAGGATTACTGCTGCTCCTCCAGACTCTGCTATTGTGGCCAGTACTGGTTAGCGGCGAGCAGACGTCTTTAGGACAAAGTCCTCGTTTTTCCCTTCTGAGCATGCCCAGGGTGAGATCTCTCATTGGAGATCAGGGGTCACATTCTCAGGTACTTCAGCAGCTCCTATTGGTCTGCCAGGAAGGTCCTGTGACTACTGGTGTTCTGGAACAAGTTTCATTGGTCCTTGTTTCTGGCAGGTCCTGTAGCTGTTATTATAAAAGGGTGGCAATGCTGAGCCGCCATGCGCTAGTATCAACCATTATATGCTTTGCGCCAGTGTGGTCATGCGTGTGTGTGCTTAGGGCCCGGCTGAAATAAGCCCCTAGAATACCGACTTAATTGGTGAGGAGTTTGGTATGCTAGCTGGTCAGGGTCGGTGTCCTAGATTACCGGCATAACCGGTGAGGTGTTTGATTGCCGTATTTAGGGTCTGGCGTTCAGACGCCATAGATTGCGGGTGACTCCCGCGAGGACATTAGCGAATGATCACGTTCTATGTTCGCTAAACACTTAACTGTGTACCTGGGTGCCTGACAGGACACAGAACTTTTTCTCAGTGGCCCTGTGACGTAACAGGGTTCGCTTTCAACGCTAGACAGCGCTCTAGCGTGTTTATTTTGCGACTCAGTTGTGTTTAGTGAGTTCGCACACATCGCCATATAGCGCTGCGGCACTCCTTCTAGCGGCTCTGTGAAATAACAGAGTTCGCACATATTGCCACAGCGCATTGCGGTGTTTATTTTGGCGACTGCGGGATAACAGAGTTCGCGTCTTGCGCAATTTTACTAGCAGCAGGTTCCGCCTGCACGGTGGACCCCGGGCTGCGAACGCACCTCTCTACCTCATATATTCGGTGCGTTCCGCAGACCCTAACAGTGTTTTAGTATTTTACTTCAGTATTTGGTCAGCATTTTAACTCAGTGTTTGGTCAGTATTTTACCTCAGTGTTTGGTCAGTATTTTATCTCAGTGTTTGATCAGTGTTTTAACACAGTATTTGATCAGTATTTTACCTCAGTATTTGGTCAGTAGTTTACCTCAGTATTTGGTCAGGCTTTTACCTCAGTGTTTGATCATTATTTTACTTCAGTATTTGATCAGTAGTTTACCTCAGTATTTAATCAGTATTTTACCTCAGTGTTTGATCTTTTTTTTCGACGCAGGTAACAATAGAGCGCGGCAGTAATGGAGGAGGGGGTGATTCATTTCTGTCATGTGCTCTCTGCTCCTTTCTTTGGGGCAGACAATGGCTGGGAGCTTATGTTCCCAGGGATGCTAGATTTCTCCCACCCAGTCAGTGTCTGCTGAGGTGTTATGGAGTGGGAAAACTGTTGCTCATAGCAACCAATCACAGCTCAGCGTCTTTTAAACAGCTGTGAAATGAAAGATGCTTAGTGATTGGGTGCTGATAAACACACACATACACACACACATACACTCATTTTTATATATAGATCAAGAGTAGATAAACACATGGGTCACACAGTGAAAAGAGGCGACAGACCTTGGCAGTGGATGAAGATGCATTATAAATATGTATCCATAATCACATACTTAGGGATTCAGAATGTATATCAGTAGTTGTATGGAAATAAATACACTAACAAACTGTACCAAATATGTTAACATACTGACCAAAATTATAATGACCTACTTACAGCCATAGCTAACGAACAATACTCTATACTCCTGCTTCTAGACCTGTCCTCTGCTTTCGACACAGTTGACCACTGCCTCCTACTACAGATCCTCTCCTCCTTTGGCATCAATGACCTCGCCCTATCCTGGATCTCCTCATACCTTTCCAAACGCACATTCAGCATCTTCCACTCCCACACTACCTCCTTATCCCACCCTCTATGTGTTGGAGTCCCCCAAGCCTCTGCACTAGGACTCCTACTCTTCTCAATCTATACACTTGGCCTGGGGAAACTCATAAAGTCCCACGGATTCCAGTACCACCTTTATGCTGATGACACTCAGATCTACCTCTCTGGCCCAGACGTCACCTCTCTGCAGTCCAGAATCCCAGCGTGTCTATCAGCCATATCCTCCTTCTTCTCCTCTCGCTTCATCAAACTCATTGTGGACAAATCTGAACTCATCATCTTTCCCCCATCTCACAGATCTTTCTTACCTGACCTGTCTATCACAATTAACATCATGCTTTCCCCATACCGGAAGTCCGCTGCCTCGGAGTAATCCTTGACTCTGCCCTGTCCGTCAAACCGCACATCCAATCTCTTTCTTCCTCCTGTCACCTCCAGCTCAAAAATATTTCCAGAATCCTTCCTTTTCTCAACACTCAATCTACTAAAATGCTTGTGCATGCCCTCTTCATTTCCCGCCTCGACTACTGCATCATGCTTTTCTGTGGCCTCCCTGCTAATATCCTCAAACCTCTCCAGTCCATCCTTAACTCTACTGCCTGACTAATTCATCTCTCTGCTCACTACTCCTCCGCTTCTCCCCTCTGCAAATCTCTTCACTGGCTCCCTGTTGTGAATGTGTTGGAGACGACTTCAGAGCTGAGGGTATTGAACCAATTAAGGAATGGGTGTCAGGTGGGGCTGACTGGCCTGATATAAGTGAGCTAAACTCCCATGATCCTCGCCGTAATCAATTGTTGCTTCAAGGTCTTTGTTGGAATTTCAGCTTGCTTTCCTGCTATCATTCAGATAAGTGACTTTTAGTTTTTTTTTCTGTGGTTGGATTTTCCTTGCTTTTTGCAGTCTTGTCTTGGACTTCAGCCGAGTCCCCTTTTGGGGCTTGCGCTGCCCTCTGTTCTCATTTTGTATTTGCACTTGTTCTCTGTTCCATTGATATTTTTTATTGCTGGGTAACTGTGTGTCACACCAGAGATCTGATAAAGGTGGTTGAGATCGTGTGGTCTCAGGTTTTTTGTAATCAGAAGTGCTGGTATTTTTATTAGGGTTTTTCCGGGTTGCAGACAGAATTTCTCTCCTTTACTTTACTTTCTAGACAGATTTGGGCCCCAACATTTGCTCATTCTATTTTCTGTCTGTGTTCGTGTTTTCCTCTTGTCTAACCGCCATTACATGTTTGGGGGCTTCCTATTTCTTTGGAGGCTTTACTCCGGGGCAGTTAGCTTTCCTCTTTCTATTTTCAGGTGTAGCTAACTCTCCGGCTGTGCCGAGGCGTCTAGGATCACCGTAGGTACGCTCCACGGCTACTTCTAGCTGTGCGGTTAGTTTAGGGATCTGCAACCCATTAGGTTCCAGCCTCTCTGGTGTCTTGCTGGTTTGACGGTATTTTGCGCCTGTCCTCCTCAGCTACCAAATCATAACAGCTCCCATTCACTCAGCATATCCAGTTCAAATTACTAATACTGACCTACAAGGCCATCTATAAACTGTCTCCTCCATATGTCTCTGAACTAATCTCCCGATACCTTCCCTCACATAATCTCCGGTCCTCCCAAGATCTCCTCTCCTCCACACTTATTCGCTCCTCACCCAACCGCCTCAAAGACTTCTCCCGAATATCCCCCATCCTCTGGAATTCTTTGCCCCAACATGTCCGACCATCAACCACATTCGGATCCTTCAGACAGAACCTGAAAACCCACCTCTTCAGGAAAGCTTACAGCCTGCAATGACCCCGCTACCTCCTCACCACTACCAGAGCTACCGCCTAAACCAACATCGGAACTGCCGCAACCCTCCAACCTACTGTCTCTTTCCCCACCATCCTGTAGAATGTAAGCCTGAAAGGGTAGGGTCCTCTCCCTTCTGTATCAGTCTGTCATTGTTAGTTTGTTTACTGTAAGTGATATCTGTAATTTGTATGTAACCCCTTCTCATGTACAGCACCATGGAATCAATGGTGCTATATAAATAAATAATAATAATATAAGGACATTGAGAGAATAATACAATTAGATATGTGTATAAGTATGTTGATCAGGTAAGAGAGCATCTTAGAGATGATGAGTCCAAAGTAGTATACCAATAAATAGAACATATACTATGTAATAGAATAAAAGTCATGATGTGAGTAGCATATGTCCAAAGAAATTCTCACTAGGAAAGAGAATACAAACAAAATAGTAGCAGATACATAGTGGTAGATTAGTTTTCCCTGCCGAGATGGCGCCCACGTCGACGTGCATTTCGGAAAACTGCCCTTGTCTGGGGATGGCTTATTGTACCGCTATTTAACCTTGTAAATACATTTCAACAATACTACTCACAGTGGATTGTGGAATATTTAGGAGGTTAGAAATTTCATGAACAGACCCTGACAGACCTCAACATCTCCATTTTATTAACCCCTTAACGACAGCCAATACGCCTTTTAACGGCGGTCATTAAGGGTACTTAAACCAAGTAGCTGAGACCCCAGAGAACATGAATCGACCCGATGTTGCAATCCGCCTTATTAACCGTATAACGGCGATCGCAACAACAAAAAAAAAATCTGATGTGCCGTTTCATTTCTCTGTCCTCTGATGTCATCGGACATCAGAGGACAGAGAAAAAGGGTCCCCGGGACCCCCCTTGTGTCCCCCAATGTGCCCCTTGTGGCCCGCGGGCCCACCTGCTTCCTCCGGTGGGCGCCGCCATCTTGAATGGCGGGCGCATGCTCAGTGCGCCCGCCGCGTTCTGCCGGGGGGGGTGGGCAATTTTCTCTGGGGTCTCGGCTGCCGAGGGTAGCCGAGACCCCAGAGAACATGATCCGGGTCGGTAGCTACCGACCCCGGTGTCGCGATCGCCGTTATACTAAATATAACGGCGACCGCAAAAAAAAAAAAAAAGATTTCTCTCCCCTCTGATGTGATCGCACATCAGAGGGGAGAGAATGAGGGTCCCCAGGTCCCCCGATCGGACCCCCTATACCTCCCGGTGTCCTCTGTCCTCCTCAAGGCCCCGGGATCCCGGCGTCTTCTTCCTGTACAAAAAAAATGGCAGGCGCATGCGCAGTGCGCCCGCCGATCTGCTTGGCGGCAGATTCAAAAAAAGTTTCATTCATTCTCACAAAAGTACATTTTGATCACTGTGATAAACTATCACAGTGATCAAAATAAAAAAAACAGTACATAACCCACCCCTTTATCACCCCCTTAGTTAGGGAAATATAATAAAATATAGAAATTTTTTTTTTTTCATTTTTCTGTTAGGGTTAGGGTTATAATTAGGGTTAGGGTTATAATTAGGGTTAGGGTTAGGCTGGGTTCATACTGCATTATGGCAGTCCGTTAGACGGACTGCGTTACACCGCGGTATAACGCGGTGTAACGCAGTCCGTTAACGCTGCCATTCACCCCCATTTGAGGGCGCATCGCGATGAATGCCGTAAAGCGGCAAGCGTTCGCGACGTGCCATCATTCAGTGACGGAGCCTCGAACGCGGGCTGCAGTGTCTGGGCTCCGTCACCGCTAGCGCAGATGAATCATCTGCTGATTCCTCTGCGCTAGCGGGTATAGCATAACAAGATCGCGTTATGCTATATCGTTACCAGCCCGTCAATGCTATGTGTTGAACGGGCTGGTAAAACGCAAAATGAACCCAGCCTTAGGGTTAGGGTTATAATTAGGGTTAGGGTTACAATTAGGTTTAGGGTTACAATTAGGGTTAGGGCTACAATTAGGGTTAGGGTTACAATTAGGGTTAGGGTTACAATTAGGGTTGGAATTAGGGTTGGGATTAGGGTTAGGATTAGGGTTAGGGTTGGAATTAGGGGTGTGTTGGGGTTAGGGTTGGAGCTAGAATTGAGGGGTTTCCACTATTTAGGCACATCAGGGGGTCTCCAAACATGACGTGGCGTTCAAAAAGTCAGATGGCGCTCCCTCCCTTCCGAGCCCTGCCGTGCGCCCAAACAGTGGTTTACCCCAACATATGGGGTATCAGCGCACTCGGGACAAATTGCCCACCAATTTTGGGGTTCTAATTTCTTTTGTTACCCTTGGGAAAATAAAAAATAGCTGGCTAAAAAAATAATTTTTGAGGAAAAATTTTTTTTTTATTTTCACGGCTCTGCGTTTATAAATTTCTGTGAAGCACTTTGGGGTTCAAAGTGCTCACCACACATCTAGATAAGTTCCTTAGGGGGTCTAGTTTCCAAAATGGGGTCACTTGTGGGGGTTTTCCACTGTTTAGGCACATCTGGGGCACTGCAAACGGAACATGACACCCATCAACGTCTGCATTCCAAAACGTTATTACTTCCTTTCCAAGCCCTGCTGTGCGCCCAAACAGTTCCCCCCCACATAATTGGTATCAGCGTACTCAGGACAAATTGGACAACAACTTTTGGGGTCCAATTTCCTTGTGAAAAATCAAAAATTTGGGACTAAAAAATCATTTTTGTGGAAAATTGTTTTTTGTTTTTTTTTCACACCCAGGCATTATAAACCTTTGTGAAACACTTGGGGGTTCAAAGTGCCCACCACAGATCTAGATAAGTTCCTTAGGGGTCTAGTTTCCAAAATGGGGTCACTTGTGGGGGTTTTCCACTGTTTAGGCACATCTGGGGCACTGCAAACGGAACATGACCCCCATCAACGTCTGCATTCCAAAACGTTATTACTTCCTTTCCAAGCCCTGCTGTGCGCCAAAACAGTTTCCCCCCCCACATATTTGGTATCAGCGTACTCAGGACAAATTGGACAACAACTTTTGGGGTCCAATTTCCTTGTGAAAAATCAAAAATTTGGGACTAAAAAATCATTTTTGTGGAAAATTGATTTTTTTTTTTCACACCCAGGCATTATAAACTTTTGTGAAACACTTGGGAGTTCAAAGTGCTCACCACAGATCTAGATAAGTTACTTAGGGGTCTAGTTTCCAAAATGGGGTCACTTGTGGGGGTTTTCCACTGTTTAGGCTCATCTGGGCACTGCAAACGGAACATGACCCCATCAACGTCTGTATTCCAAAACTTTATTACTTCCTTTCCAAGCCCTGCCGTGCGCCCAAACAGTTTCCCCCCCCACATATTTTGTATCAGCGTACTCAGGACAAATTGGACAACAAGTTTTGGGTCCAATTTCCTTGTGAAAAATAAAAAATTTGGGTCTAAAAAATCATTTTTGTGGAAAATTGTTTTTTTTTTTTTTTTTAACACCCAGGCATTATAAACTTTTGTGAAACACTTGGGGGTTCAAAGTGCTCACAACAGATCTAGATAAGTTCCATAGGGGGTCTAGTTTCCAAAATGGTGTTACTTGTGGGGGGTTTCCACTGTTTAAGGGGCATCAGGGGCTCTCCAAACGCGACATGGTGTCCAATCTCAATTCCAGCCAATTTTGGTTTGAAAAAGTCAAACAGCGCTGCTTCCATTCCAAGCCCTGCCGTGCGCCCAAAGAGTGGTCCCCCCCATATATGGGGTATCAGCATACTCAGGACAAATTGGACAACAACTTTTGTGGTCTAATTTCTCCTGTTACCCTTGGGAAAATAAAAAATTGGGGACTAAACGATCAGGTTTGTGGAAAAAATATGATTTTTTATTTTCACGCCCGGGCGTTATAAACTTCTGTGAAGCACTTGGGGTTCAAAGTGCTCACCACACATCTAGATAAGTTCCTTAGGGGTCTAGTTTCCAAAATGGGGTCACTTGTGGGGGGTTTCCACTGTTTAGACACATCAGGGCCTCTACAAATGCGACATGGCGTCCAGCCAATTCCGCGTTGAAAAAGTCAAACGGAGCTCCTTCCCTTGCGACCTCTGCCGTGCGCCCAAAAAGTGGTTTACCCCAACATATGGGGTATCGGCATGCTCAGGACAAATTGCACAAAAACTTTTGGGGTCTTGTTACCCTTGGGAAAATAAAAATTGGGGTGAAAAGATCATTTTTGTGGAAAAAATATGATTTTTTATTTTCACGGCTCTACATTATAAACTTGTGTGAAGCACTTGGAGGTTCAAAGTGCTCACCACAGATCTAGATAAGTTCCTTAAGGGGTCTTGTTTCCAAAATGGGGTCACTTGTGGGGTGTTTCCACTGTTTAGGCACATCAGGGGCTATCTAAACGCGACATGGCATTCAGCCAATTCTGCGTTGAAAAAGTCAAACGGCGCTCCTTCCCTTGCGACCTCTGTCATGCGCCCAAAAAGTGGTTTACCCCCACATATGGGGCATCGGCGTATTCAGAAGAAATTGCACAACAAATTTTGTGGTTCATTTTCTCTTTTAACACTTGTGAAATAAAAAAAATTGGTTCCGAAGTAAAGCTTTTGCAAAAAAAGTTAAATGTCAATTTTTTCCTTCCACATTGCTTCAGCTCCTGTGAAGCACCTGAAGGGTTAATAAACTTCTTGAATGTGGTTTGGAGCACCTTCAAGGGTGCAGTTTTTAGAATGGTGCCACTTTTGGGTATTTTCTATCATATAGACCCCTCAAAGTGACTTCAAATGTGATGTGGTCCCTAAAAAAAAATGGTGTTGTAAAAATGAGAAATCGCTGGTCAACTTTTAACCCTTATAACTTCGTAACAAAAGAAAATTTTGTTCCCAAAATTGTGCTGGTGTAAATTAGACATGTGGGAAATGTCATTTATTAAGAAATTTGTGTGACATATCTCTGATTTAAGGGCATAAAAATGTAAAATTTGAAAATTGCTAAATTTTCAAAATTTTCGCCATATTTCCGTTTTTCTCATAAATAAACACAAGTCATATCAAAGAAATTTTACCACTAACGTGAAGTAAAATATGTCACGAAAAAACAATCTCAGAATCAGCGGGATGCGTTAAAGCGTTCCAGAGTTATAACCATATAAATTGACTGTGGTCAGAATTGTAAAAATTTGCCCGGTCATTAAGCTGCAAAATGGCTCTGTCACTAAGGGGTTAAAGCACCATGCCAGCATTTTTTTTTTCTTTTCATCACTGGGGTGTTGCTTTAAACGTAAGTCCCCTGTCCCCGATCATATACTCACCCTTAGCATCTTCACTGTTTTCAGTGAGTCTATGAAAGTCAGGACAAGGCTTTCAAAGACTTATATTAATTAATGACTTCCAGCTCACTCAATGAAACACTGCAGTCAGCAGGTCACAAAGTGCTTGAGACGGACAAGAGCGGTGTCGAAAACAGATGAAAACGCCGGAAGGTATATATCAAAGTTTTCAGACAGGGGTGGGTGACTTGTATTTTCAGCAGTAAAATAAAAAAAAACACTGGTGTGTTGCTTTAAGGATTTGTACACTATGGTGTGCCTTGATTTTATCTTCTCTTGAGGGTGAGTTTCCACGTCAGTAAACGCTGCGTGTTTGGCGCTGTGCGCTGGCGCAGCGCCAAACACGCAGCGTCCAGATGTTACAGCATAGTGGAGGGGATTTCAAGAAATCCCGTCTCCACTATGCTTAACAATACGCAGGTGGAAGACCTGCGTAAACGGACATGCGGCGCGTCTTTTTAGACCGCAGCATGTCCTCGCGTATTGCGGCGACGGTGCGTCGCCGCAACAGAATTTAACACAGGGCTATGTAGCCCTGCGTTCTTTCCGGAGGTGTTCCGGAGGTGTCCTGAACACCTCCGGAAAGATCGCGCGTCATAAAGGGGGCGGGGCTTAGACGGAGCGGAATTTCCGCTCCGTCCAAAGCGCTGTGGTTCCGGACCGTGGAACCACAGCCTTATAGGTTCAGTCTTAAACTAGTCAGTTTTAAAATGTGCCAGAATTTTGAAAGTAGTGGATTGTGTTAGATACATTTGGCATAACTTTAGATGTCTAGTCAAAAGGGCAGATTCATTAAACAATTTGCATCAATAATCTGGTGAATAACTGCTTGAAATGTTACATGATTTTCATTAAAAAATGTTTTTTTTTTTTATGTTTTAACGTCAACTTTGCCAACTTTTAGAAAAGCGAGGTAGCATGTATAACGGTTCGGGATTCAGGGGAACTGTCCCGCTTTGATGGGTCATTCTTGCTAAGTCAGGACTTTTTTTCTGACTTGCACTCACGCTCTCCTAGTGGCTCCTCCTCCTGAGAGGTGAGAGACTCATGCAGGTTTCTTGCAAGTGTGACCCCGGCCTAAGAATTGAACACACAACATGTACCATTGCAGTCAGTTGTTAAAGCAATGAGCCATTTGTCAGAGTGTTTTGCGCACAGACACAAGGTCCGTGGAAACACACTGACATGTGCACAGAATTCATTTAATGGGTCTACGTGTGTAAGTTTCTCCGCTACGTGTGAAAACTGTCACCACATGTACTGGACACACTGACGCCTGAAAGAGCCCTAAGGCCTGGGTCACACTTGTGATTGTGATGCGAGAAACTCGCGCAAGTCACTCGCATCAATACCTGGCACTGCCGCCGGCACTCGGACCAGAGTGTGTGGCTGCATAGAAATACATGCAGTCGCACACTTTGGTATCGAATGCCGGCGGCAGTACCGGATATTGATGCGAGAGAATAGCCCGAGTTTCTCGCATCACACTCGCAAGTGTGATCCCAGCCTAAAACAGTGAGTGGAGTTTTCATAAAATCACATCCACTTTGCCGTGTTCACATGTAGCGTACATGCTGAATTTTTTTTTGTACAGAAATTCTTCTGTTTAATTGTTCAAGTAAAGTTGATGTGATTGCATGAAAACTCTACCCACTGTGCATCTAAAGATGCTGCTGAACTGTGAGGTTTTGGTGCTTTTTTTGTTTCCAGAGGCTTCAATGAGGAGACTAAAGCAAAGCATGTAAAAAACTGCTGTTGCTTTTTTAAGTGCAGAATCAAAGCTTTCCTGTACTATAAAAACACACTAACAAGGACACTTCACATTTGCACCAAAAGAGCATCAAATAAGAGGGAAAAGGCATATTAAATGCTTCAAAAATGCAATAATCAACTCCCCTCTTGACATCTCCTCCTGCCAGGATAGAAAGAAATCGAAATGGTTGCGGCTTGGGGTGTGGCTAGGGAAATTTGTTTCCCATTGTTTAGCCCTCTTTCTGTTTTGGGAAAATTGGGAGGTATGAGCATGGCCAAACAAATAAATAATTATTTACAGTATGCCACAAAAGGGATATAAGTTAAGGTACAAATATACTCAAGACAATGGATGGACTACATTTCTGAAACTGGTGCACAGCAGCTGTAGAAATGCTCCAAAATCATTAACAGGCACAAAACTCTTAATATTTTTGGTGTATTGTACTCAAGGATTGATGAATTGGTTTCTAAATTTACACGATCTATTAGGTAGCTTAACTTGTGCCAGAATTTGTGTGAAAGTTTGTACACATATTTTGATAAAAAAGTGTTGCAGATTAGGCGAACGAACATTAAGAACAAGGAATAGAAAGTGTCTGTAACAAATAATAAACATGATGCAAGTTATGAAAGACAATTTCTGGGTTCAAATTGCACCAGAATTCTGTCACATTTAAGGATTGCTCACACTTGCGTACAACTAATTGGTCCCACTCTCATTCAGAAAAGTGGGACGATTTTTTTCTCCATGTCATCCATGTGCTGTCTGTAGACAAACCGTTTTTTTACTCAGCAGCTATTAATGATTTACAGGCATGCAATTTTTTCCTCGAACTGTCCAATTTTCGAGTCAAATCGCAACATGCTGCAATATTTCTCATGCCAAATACAGCTGAGAAAAAAATACAGATTTGCACTGCCTCATTGAATAACATTGGTCCGAGAGTAATCTGATTTTTTATCAGATTGCACTTGTCAGATTTATACGCAAGTGTGAGCGAGTCCTTAGATAGATTAATCTCCCACAAAGTGTAACGAATGGAAGCGGAGGCAGAGATGGTGAAGTTCACATTCGTCTTTATTTTTTAATGTGGAACCTCGAGACCGCGGTCGGGGGGCTCCGAAGGGGGCGTGACTAATGAGCCTCGGGTACCCGTAGTAAGGTCCCTCGAACAGGACCAGAATGGAATACCCGAAGGACACAGGTGCCACCTCCAGTTAGACCCCGGACACGTGGCAGCTGGCCCAGAGGGACCAAAAGGGTAACAGGTATATAACAGAAACTGTGGAGGGTTTGACGGAGATGAGGAAGGTCCTGGTCCAGAGTGGATGGTAGCAGGCTGGCTCCAGTGACCTTGTCACAGTCCACGAATACGGATGGCTGATAGCGGAACGGGATGACACTTGCGCCAGTAATAACCGAGATTGACCAAGTAGCCAGATACGGGTTAGCAATGATCTGTGGAGACAAATAGTATAAGCGAAGCACAGAGACTGCATACGCAGCGCAGACAGATCAAGGACAGAACCGGATGTAGCAATGATAGAACACGTTGCTCTGGCACTCCCCTTATGGTGGAGTGACCAGATATAGTACTGAGTGCGCTGCCATTGGTTAATTGACTATTTCAAAAAATGCGCGCTGCCCCTTTAAGAGAGACGGTGGGCGTGGCCTCACTTCCTAAGCAATCCTAATGGAGGCCTGCTGGCAGCGTGCCAGGAACTGGAGGAGGACGCAGGACGCTGATGAGCAGATGGAGCAGGAGACTTCAGCCTGCGCACAGACTGCTGCAGAGGGACAGCTAGAGGAGCAGGAGGTGAGTGACCAGGACGGAGTGCAGAGCCAGCACGGGGACCGAGTGTAACAGTATCCCCCTCTTTACCCCCCCTCTTTTTCAAGCCTGCATGAAATCTTTTAAGAAGAAGAGGGGCCTGGATGTTCTCTTTAGGCTCCCAAGACCTCTCCTCAGGACCAAAACCCTTCCAGTCTACCAGGTAATAGATCCTACCTCTTACTTTCTTAGAGGCCAAGATATGTTTTACCTCAAAAACATCATCCTCAGAAACCGGATCTGGAGTGGTACCCGGGTCCTTAAAGAAGGAGCTCAACACTACTGGTTTGAGAGGGAAACATGAAAGGAGTTAGGCACACGTAGAGAATTAGGCAATTTCAGTTTGTAAGAGACCGGGTTGATTTGTCTCAAGACTTCAAAGGGACCAATGAAACGGGGACCCAATTTGTACGATGGTAACTTCAAACGGATGTACTTGGAAGAGAGCCATACCTTGTCTCCGGGACGAAAGATGGGAGCCTCCAAACGTCTTTTGTCCGCATGCCTTTTCATACGTTGAGAGGCTTTCTCCAAAGCAGACCTGGTATCTCTCCAAATGTTCGAGAAATCTTTAGACAAGGTATCGAGTGCCGGAACATCAGATGATCCAGAGATAGGAAGAGGAATTCCGGGTTGGAGTCCAAACACAATCTGAAAGGGAGATTTTCCAGAAGATTCACTTACTTGGTTGTTGTAGGAGAATTCCGCCCAGGGCAGTAATTCTACCCAGTCGTTATGATGAGCGTTGATGAAGTGACGCAGGTATCCAGCCAGGATTTGATTGATCCTCTCCACCTGCCCATTGGACTGGGGATGGTATGCAGAAGAAAAATCTAGTTCAATTTTTACCATTTTACAGTGCTCTCCAGTAGAGTTGAGCGATACTTTCCGATATCCAAAAGTATCGGAATCGGAATGGTATCGCCGATACCCCAAAAATATCGGCGATACCCGATACCGAAAATCCAATGTAAGTCTATGGGAACAAAATATCGGAATTAAAAAAAAACCATTCTTGCCTTGTTGGCTAATTGTACATGAAGGAAAACAACAAAGAGTAATGTAGAATGTATTGGGGGAGGTTGAGGAGACATTAAAGGCATAGATGTTTAACCCAATCAAATGGAATAGCATTAATATTTTTTTTTTTAAAGATGTTCGGATTGACGAAGAAATTGACAATGTTGTTAACATTTTTTCTATTTTGGCAAATATGTATGTTTCACAACTTCCATGCTCTTCACCTTTTTAACTTTTGACACACTTTCTCCTTCATAATCTTCAGCAGCATCATCTTTTTCATCAAATTATTCTTCATCTTCACCTTCTTTATCTTCTTCTTAAACTTCTTGCTATTCATCTTTTTGTTAACATTACTCATATTGTTTTTATTAAACTATTATTCTTCTTCATATTCTACTTCTTCATCTTCTTCCTCTTCATCTTCTTCATCATATTCTTATTTGTGACAGAGATTCCTGTACTTGTAATCTGTAAAAGTATGAATTTTTCATCCTTCCGTTCTTGCTGTCCCAAAAGATTTAAATTACAACAGTATTTGTCCGTGTTCAGTTTAGCCTGCAGCAGCAGGCATTTACCAGGGGCACCACGAGGAGGAACGGACTCACCCCCATACACTGCTTAGTCTTCTTCTGCTTATAATTTAGAGCATATATTTTGCTCTTCATTTTGGTCTTATACTTCATGTTCTTCTTCTTTTTGATCTTCTGCTTATTGTTCTTCTGTCTCTTTTTCTGTATCTTGTAGTTTGTCTTAACTTTCTTTGTCCTGTTGGTGATCTTCTTCTGGGTAATCTTTTATTTGTAAATGTAGCTGAAGGTACAAGAAGGCTGACAAACTTCCGAGAATCAGCTGACGTTACTTGGAACCCGGAGGGGCAGCAGAAGGAAAAGAGCCAATGGCACAACCGAGGACGAGCTGACGTTACTGGGACACGGTTACTAAGCAGGAGGTACCTGTGCTCCAAAGCACTACCAAGGACCAGCAGACATTGCTGGAACTCGGATACCGAGATGGAGGCACCTAGGCCAAAGGCACTGCGGAGAACCAGTTGATGGTACTGGAACCCGGACGGGTAGCTGAAGGTACAAGAGCCAATGCAAGTAACGAGGACTAGCTGACTGTGCTGGAACCCGGAGGGGCAGCAGAAGGAAAAGAGCCAATGGCACAACCGAGGACCAGCTCACGTTACTGGGACACAGTTACTAAGCAGGAGGTACCTGTGCTCCAAAGCACTACCAAGGACCAGCAGACGTTGCTGGAACTCGGATACTGAGATGGAGGCACCTAGGCCAAAGGCACTGCGGAGAACCAGTTGACGGTACTGGAACCCGGACGGGTACCATAAGGCACCCATGAAAATGTAAGTTGACAGGCCGCAAGCCGTCCTCAGTTACCGAATCACACAGTCCTACAGTGGGTGCTTGTCCTATTGTCACAACGGAAACAGCCTTTATTTACATATCCCACAGCACACATAGGAATGACCAAAACTGCAGGCACCATATAGTCGGCTAACCAGAATGCAACACGACAGGACAACTTATTGGAGGCTAATTGACGTTGACACTGCCAGGAAACAGCTGTCGTGCTGTAACCAGGCTGGGCAGGAGTCAGTACCCGTGCCAAGTACTTCCGAGCAACAACTGGCGGTATTGGAGCCCAGGGATGAGAAGAGAACAGGGTGGAGGCAGCAGGACTTTTTGCCGTCCACACAGCAGGGGAACAGCTGACATTACTGAACCCCAGTAACACAGGAGCAAGTGTTGACTGTGGTAACAGCACTTCCAGGCAACAACTGGCGGTGTTGGAGCCCAGGGATGAGAGGAGGACAGAGTGGAGGCAGCAGGACTTTTTGACGTACACACAGCAGGGGAACAGCTGGTGTTACTGAACCCCAGTAACACAGGAGCAAGTGTTCACTGTGCTAACAGCACTTCTAGGCAACAACTGGCGTTGTTGGAGCCCAGGGTCAAGGAGGATGTTTAAATAGTAGATCAAGTATTTTCCTTGTTACGTGTCAATTTTAAATGTCTATACTCCAAACAAGAGAAAGATAACCTTTACTACCATAAGATGATGATTTCATTTAAAAAAATATTGAGATAAATAAAGAATTGACAAACATAAACGCATACATTAACATGTTTAACAGCAATGCAAACCACAAAAAAAATTAGTTAAGGAATCTGCTATATGGTTGTACATAAAAGCATACAAGTACATATCTGAATCCATTAATGATGGATAAGTAACAGTATGTACACCATTTTTATTGTATAGACAATGAATGTCTGACTTCAAAACATCATCAGCATTACAAGTTATCTGTCACATTAATAAAATGTTACATTTGCTGAATAATGTCACTAAACAGTTTATAAAAATTATACAATTTCCATCATGTAATACTCATAATATGTGCCAATAATCATTTTTATTAACAAACATAACCTTTAAAAAGTGCATAGTGCAAATTGCTATTTATGCCTGACTGTGGACTTGCAAGCATGACAACGGATAGATAAGGTATATATAGATGAGACTGCATAGCCACAGATGGTGAATGGCCATGTAATACTGTACCTCAATAAAGTGTGCGTCACTACTACATAATTTATTTTATATAGCTTTATAAACTGGGTACGTGCATGTATGCTTGCGCCTTTGTTTGGACGCACAGACTGCCTTCCTGCTGTGACGCGTTGGGTAGTCAACAGTTGTGTGCAGTGTTCACTGCAGTCTCTGCGGAATAACCACACTTTGGCCTTATAACTTTTCAGACTTTCTTTATCAATCTACCAAGATGAAGAAGGCAGGGATTAAGGCACGTGGTCGTGGAGTTTCAGCAGGGAGAGGACGTTGGGATTCTGTGGCTGCTGCCGCCCCCAGTGACACAGCATCCACCAGTTTTCCCCGTGAGCGTTACTTTATGCGCACTTTTGTAGGAGGTCGGCGTACCCCCCTCTGCTCTGGAAAGAACAAATTGAAGCCGTTGTTGGTTGAATGTCAGCCAATGCATCGACTTCAATTGCTTCCACCTCCTCTCAGGACCCACAGCACTGTTGAGCAACCATCTGTCTCTTCACCGCCTGCCAAATTGCCCAGGCAGTCACAGAGTTCTGTACAGGAGCCAGCTGAGTGTCTGCTTCTGTTCTCAGAATCTGTTGGCTTGCAAACAGGGGCCCAGCCAAGCAGCATTCTGGAATGTGAAGAAGAGGGAGTATGCAGTAATGCACAACAGCTGTGTCTCTCTGAATCTGAAGAGGCGGGTGAGACAGTGCCGATGGTCAGCACACCGCAGAACGCATCTGATGATGATGAGACTCAGGTGCCAGTTTTTGTTGAGCATGGTGCTGGCCAGACCACCCAACATCAGCAGGTGTTGGAAGAGGGTAGTGGAGATGATGAGGTCCAAGACCCAACATGGCGTGAGGAACAGGAAGGTGGTGGGAGCAGCTCAGAGGAATACTAATAATAATAATATTAGTTTATATAGCGCCATCATATTCCGCAGCGCTTTACAGTTTAGCAGTTTCATAACACAAGTCATAAGTAACAACGTTAACAATACAATAATTTAAGCAAAATAAGTCGCCCCTGCTCGTGACAGCTTACAATCTACAATGAGGTGTGGGAGATACAAACTATAGGTGTTTATATACAATGGTGCATTTACAATGATGGTCCAGCCATCTTAAGGGAGTGAGGGATGGAGATAGTGAATGGGCTAGACACACACACACACACTTACACAGAATACATAGAATGACTTTGATTAGTGAATGTGATAGGCCGCTGTGAACAAATGTGTTTTGAGCGCCTGAAACCATGCTAATTGCGGATAGTCCTAATTTCTTGGGGTAGAGCATTCCAGAGGATTGTCGCAGCACGGGAGAAGTCTTGTAGTCGGGAGTGGGAGGTACGGATTAGTGCAGAGGTTAGTCGAAGGTCGTTTGCACAGCGCACCAGTCGGTTAGGCCGATAGATAGAAATGAGGGAGATGTAGGGGGGTGCTGCACTGTGGAGAGCTTTGTGGGTGACAACCATTACTTTGAATTGGATACTATAATGAATGGGCAGCCAGTGTAAGGACTGGCGAAGGACTCTATGAAGGACATCTGCCACGTTTTGCGTGCGTTTGATGAGTCAACGCGGATGGCGAGTGCAGATGATGCACTAGTCAGCCTGACTGTCCACCTTATCTGCCTGCTTCAAAAAACAATGCAAGCACTAAGGGATGAGGTTTTGGAAGAGGTGGAGGATGAGGAGTCACAAATTCCGTCACCTTCTGGACAGTCAGCGCAACGTGGTTCCTCACAAAGGGCTGGGCATGGCTCACTTTGTGAAGAGGATGAGGAGGAGTCAATGGAGGAGGAAGACATCGCTCCAGAGGGAGGTACACAACGCTCTAGTCAGTATGTATAGCGAGGGTGGGGTGATGCAGAGCAGGCAGAGATGACCCCTCTTGCAGGGGACAGCGTTTCTTGGCCAGTTGGGAGTCTGCAGCACATGGTTGATTTCATGCTGCAGTGCCTGAGAAACGACCGCCGCATCGCCCACATTCTCACCACGTCTGATTATTGTGTGTCCACCCTCCTAGACCCTCGCTACCGGGACAACTTACAAAGCCTCATCACACCGTTGAACCGGAAGCGTAAAATGCGGGAGTACCAAGACACACTGGTGCAATCCATAATGTTCTCCATTCCAGCCGAGAGCACTGCTGCTACTACTGCTTTACAAAGCAGCTCTGTGCGTCGAGGCAGTGGAGACAGCTCTGCAACAAGAGGGAGCACAAGCAGCGCCTCTGCACAGGGCAAGATGTTATGATTTGGTAGCTGAGGAGAGCAGGCAAATAAGCCAATACATCAGAGAGTTTGGAATCTATGGGATTGCAGTACCCTGACTAACCACCACAAACAAAGGCAGCCGTGGAGCGTACCTACGTTGGTCCTAGACGCCTCGTCACAGCCTGAGAAGCTAACTACACCTAAAGATAGAAAGAGGAAAGCTATCTGCCCCGGAGCAGATTCACAAAGAACATAGAAAGCCCCCAAACATGTAATGGCGGTTAGACAAGAAGAAATACTGACACAGACAGAAAATAGTATGAGCAATCGTTGGGGCTCAAACTTCATAAATAGAAAAGGATAGGAAGGGCACTTTATGCAATCACAAAAAACCCTGAAAAGTACCAACTCTACTAATTACAAAAACACCTGAGATGACACGACCTCTAGCACCTAAATTAGTTCTCTGGTGTAACAAAAAATAAACAACAGCCACAGAAAAAAGTGGAAAAGGAAAGTGAACAAACAACAGTGGCTGAACTAAACTGAGAGGAGCACAAGCCCCCCAAGGGGACCCGGCAGACCCCCACAGAAGTGCAGGACAAAATGCCAAAAAAACAAAATAAAAGAAGAAAATGTCTTATCTGTTTGAAAACGATGCAGGCACGAAACAGCAAGCTACAAAGTGTACAGGAATCAAAAATGAGACCAGAACAATTGATCACCATCAACCCTGATGGGAGGGAACCTCCCTTATATAACACTAGTCAGTAACACCTGATCTCCAATCTTCACAATCTTCATTGGATAGTTCAGTACTGTTTGTAACCACCAGAGTGAGCTTCTGCTCAGAATTCATTTCTAGCACATTCACAACAGCAAGACCAGTATGTTCCAAATGTGGCGAAGTCTTGTGGCAGCGCCACCAATGTCTACACCATCCGAGACGGCTCCAGTCAGCAGGAGGCAAAGTTTCCGTAAGATGGTGACAGACTACACGTCTTGGCCTCTCAGTGTACTCCCAGATGGCTCTTCCCCATTCAAGTTTTGGGTCTCTAAGCTGGATACATGGCCAGAGCTTAGCCAGTATTCATTGGAGGTGCTGGCTTGCCCTGCTGCCAGTGTATTATCGGAGCGCTTCTTTAGTGCTGCAGGTGGTGTACTAACAGACCGTAGCATGCGACTATCCTCCGATAATGTAGACCGGCTTACTTTTCAGAAAATGAACAAGGCATGGATCTCGCATGAATTTGCCTGTCCGGTTTCAGATTAAATAACTGGTTGGCAACGTTATCCATGTCTCCTGTTATGTTCATCTTTCTACCACCTGAACTCTACTGCCTGGGCTACAACACTGCCAGTTGCTGCTCAGAAGTGTTGGATGCACAGATCAAAACAATCGCTGATGTGTTTGTGGGGTTCAGTAATGCCTGCTGTTCCCCTGCTGTGTGTCCGTCAAAAATTACTGCTAGGTAGCTACACATGTTGAAAAAAACATGACATGTTAAAGTGGCTACTGCTACACATAGATAAGAGGCTACACCCTTATTTCTAAGCTGTAAACAAGTGAAATGTCACCTTTAAAACCATAAATTTCTTAGTCTTTGTCACAAATCTGTATCAAAATAATTGGGACATATTACTGCAGATATCCACATGTAGAACACAAATGCTAACACAAAAGCCTACTTATGCTATAGGGTACTGATGGTGAACCTTGTCACTCCATAACTTAGACAAATCCAACTCACATCATGCCTCAAATGCTGCAATGTTGGAAGTGCATAATGTGGGTTGAACTTTGTCAACAGCTGCAGTGCGAAGGTTAGCCTTCAGTGTTCTTGGCTTTTAAATAAAAGCATACAAGTAAATTTAATAATCCATTGTTGATTAAGGGACGTGATGTACACCTGTAATATTGTGCAAACAATGGATGTAGGACTAGTCCTCTTCAACATTACTTATATTTGTGTCATTTCAAAAAATACATATTTAATTACAAATTTAACAACCCATACCATAAAGGTCCATCATGTAAAAATGAGAATCGGTAACAAAACTCATGCATTACCTTGTTAAAGTCAATAGTGCATAGTCACAATAGCTAAATATATACCTGCAAGTTTTGCTGAAACAACGACAACTGATAGAAAAGGTGAATGATATCTAGTTATCAGACTGAATAGCGACACCTGTACAATGTCGATATAATACTGTACCTTAACAAAAAGGCTGTTTGCAACCAATGTATTATATACGGATGGAAGCGCATCACACTAATAGATTTGAGTTATTTGAAATAGAATGGAGCAGCACCAATTAGAGAAAAATGTAAAGGATGAGGCAGTGAGACACGCTCAGCAGAGTACAAGCAGCAGTGGTTGAAGAACTAACTGGAGCGGGATCTGCACTCCAAAAATGAAAAACTCTGACTACAGTAAACACTGCACACAATGTTCAGTAGCTGTGAAAGGCCCGTTTGTGAACTTCTATATTGTTTGCAACCAATGTATTGGATACGGATGGAAGCACATCACACTAATAGATTTAATTTTTTTTAAATAGAATGTAGCAGCAACAATTAGAGAAAAATGTAAAGGATGAGGCAGTGAGACACGCTCAGCAGAGTACAAGCAGCGGATGGTTGAAGAACTAACTGGAGCGGGATCTGCACTCCAAAAATGAAAACCTCTGACTACAGTAAACACTGCACACAACTGTTCAGTAGCTGTGAAAGGCCCGTTTGTGAACTTCTATATTGTTTGCAACCAATGTATTGGATACGGATGGAAGCACATCACACTAATAGATTTAATTTTTTTTAAATAGAATGTAGCAGCAACAATTAGAGAAAAATGTAAAGGATGAGGCAGTGAGACACGCTCAGCAGAGTACAAGCAGCAGTGGTTGAAGAACTAACTGGAGCGGGATCTGCACTCCAAAAATGAAAACCTCTGACTACAGTAAACACTGCACACAACTGTTCAGTAGCTGTGAAAGGCCCGTTTGTGAACTTCTATATGTTTGCAACCAATGTATTGGATACGGATGGAAGCACGTCACACTAATAGATTTGAATTTTTGAAATAGAATGCAGCAGCACCAATTAGAGAAAAATGTCAAGGATGAGGCAGTGAGACACGCTCAGCAGAGTACAAGCAGCAGTGGTTGAAGAACTAACTGGAGCGGATCTGCACTGACAAAAAAGAAAAAACTCACGGACTAAGTAAACACTGCACACAACTGTTCACTGCTGTGAAAGGCCCTTTGTAACTTCTATAGTTGTTTGCAACCAATGTATTGGATACGGATGGAAGCACGTCACACTAATAGATTTAATTTTTTGAAATAGAATGTAGCAGCAACAATTAGAGAAAAATGTAAGGATGAGGCAGTGAGACACGCTCAGCAGAGTACAAGCAGCAGTGGTTGAAGAACTAACTGGAGCGGGATCTGCACTCCAAAAATGAAAAACCCCTGACTACAGTAAACACTGCACACAACTGTTCAGTAGCTGTGAAAGGCCCGTTTGTGAACTTCTATATGTTTGCAACCAATGTATTGGATACGGATGGAAGCACTCACACTAATAGATTTATTTTTTTTAAATAGAATGTAGCAGCAACAATTAGAGAAAAATGTAAAGGATGAGGCAGTGAGACACGCTCAGCAGAGTACAAGCAGCGTGGTTGAAGAACTAACTGGAGCGGGATCTGCACTCCAAAAATGAAAACCCCTGACAACAGTAAACACTGCACACAACTGTTCAGTAGCTGTGAAAGGCCCGTTTGTGAACTTCTATATTGTTTGCAACCAATGTATTGGATACGGATGGAAGCACATCACACTAATAGATTTAATTTTTTTTAAATAGAATGTAGCAGCAACAATTAGAGAAAAATGTAAGGATGAGGCAGTGAGACACGCTCAGCAGAGTACAAGCAGCAGTGGTTGAAGAACTAACTGGAGCGGGATCTGCACTCCAAAAATGAAAACCTCTGACTACAGTAAACACTGCACACAACTGTTCAGTAGTGTGAAAGGCCCGTTTGTGAACTTCTATATTGTTTGCAACCAATGTATTGGATACGGATGGAAGCACGTCACACTAATAGATTTAATTTTTGAAATAGAATGTAGCAGCAACAATTAGAGAAAAATGTAAGGATGAGGCAGTGAGACACGCTCAGCAGAGTACAAGCAGCAGTGGTTGAAGAACTAACTGGAGCGGGATCTGCACTCCAAAAATGAAAACCTCTGACTACAGTAAACACTGCACACAACTGTTCAGTAGCTGTGAAAGGCCCGTTTGTGAACTTCTATATTGTTTGCAACCAATGTATTGGATACGGATGGAAGCACATCACACTAATAGATTTAATTTTTTTTAAATAGAATGTAGCAGCAACAATTAGAGAAAATGTAAAGGATGAGGCAGTGAGACACGCTCAGCAGAGTACAAGCAGCAGTGGTTGAAGAACTAACTGGAGCGGATCTGCACTAAAAAAAAAAAAACTCACGACTACAGTGAACACTGCACACAACTGTTCATATCTCTGAAAGGCTCCTTTGTGTACTTCTATAGTGTTTGCAACCAATGTATTGGATACGGATGGAAGCACATCACACTAATAGATTTAATTTTTTTTAAATAGAATGTAGCAGCAACAATTAGAGAAAAATGTAAAGGATGAGGCAGTGAGACACGCTCAGCAGAGTACAAGCAGCAGTGGTTGAAGAACTAACTGGAGCGTGATCTGCACTCCAAAAAATAAAAACTCTGACTACAGTAACACTGCACACAACTGTTCAGTAGCTGTGAAAGGCCCGTTTAGTGTACTTCTATATTTTTTGCAACCAATGTATTGGATACGGATGGAAGCACGTCACACTAATAGATTTGATTTTTTTTAAATAGAATGAGCAGCACCAATTAGAGAAAAATGTAAGGATGAGGCAGTGAGACACGCTCAGCAGAGTACAAGCAGCAGTGGTTGAAGAACTAACTGGAGCGTGATCTGCACTAAAAAAAAAAAACCTCACAGACTAGAGTGAACACTGCACACAACTGTTCACTATCTCTGAAAGGCTCCTTTTGTACTTCTATAGTGTTTGCAACCAATGTATTGGATACGGATGGAAGCACGTCACACTATATATTTCAATTTTTTAATGAGAGCAAGCAATACACTAAGAAAAATGTAAAGGATGTGCAGTGAGACACGCTCAGCAGTATAACAGCGTGGTTGAAGATAACTGGAGCGGATCATGCACTCACAAAATGCAAACTGACTTACAGTAAACACTGCACACAACTGTTCAGTAGAGTTGAAAGGCCGGTTGTGAACTTCTAAATGTTTCAACAATGTATTGGATACGGATGGAAGCACATCACACTAATAGATTTAATTTTTTTTAAATAGAATGTAGCAGCAACAATTAGAGAAAAATGTAAAGGATGAGGCAGTGAGACACGCTCAGCAGAGTACAAGCAGCGGTGGTTGAAGAACTAACTGGAGCGGGATCTGCACTCCAAAAATGAAAACCTCTGACTACAGTAAACACTGCACACAACTGTTCAGTAGCTGTGAAAGGCCCGTTTGTGAACTTCTATATTGTTTGCAACCAATGTATTGGATACGGATGGAAGCACATCACACTAATAGATTTAATTTTTTTTAAATAGAATGTAGCAGCAACAATTAGAGAAAATGTAAAGGATGAGGCAGTGAGACACGCTCAGCATAGTACAAGCAGCAGTGGTTGAAGAACTAACTGGAGCGGATCTGCACTCCAAAAAATGGAAAAACCTCGACTACAGTAAACACTGCACACAACTGTTCAGTAGTGTGAAAGGCCCGTTTGTGACTTCTATATTGTTTGCAACCAATGTATTGGATACGGATGGAAGCACGTCACACTAATAGATTTAATTATTTGAAATAGAATGTAGCAGCAACAATTAGAGAAAAATGTAAGGATGAGGCAGTGAGACACGCTCAGCAGAGTACAAGCAGCAGTGGTTGAAGAACTAACTGGAGCGGATCTGCACTCCAAAAATGAAAAAACTCTGACTACAGTAAACACTGCACACAACTGTTCAGTAGCTGTGAAAGGCCCGTTTGTGAACTTCTTATATTTTTGCAACCAATGTATTGGATACGGATGGAAGCACATCACACTAATAGATTTCATTTTTTTTAAATAGAATGTAGCTAGCAACAATTAGAGAAAATGTAAAGGATGAGGCAGTGAGACACGCTCAGCATAGTACAAGCAGCAGTGGTTGAAGAACTAACTGGAGCGCGATCTGCACTAAAAAAAAAAAAAACTCACAGACTACAGTGAAACACTGCACACAACTGTTCACTATCTCTGAAAGGCTCCTTTATGTACTTCTATAGTGTTTGCAACCAATGTATTGGATACGGATGGAAGCACATCACACTAATAGATTTAATTTTTTTTAAATAGAATGTAGTAGCAACAATTAGAGAAAATGTAAAGGATGAGGCAGTGAGACACGCTCAGCATAGTACAAGCAGCAGTGGTTGAAGAACTAACTGGAGCGTTATCTGCACTCAAAAAAAAAAAAACTCACAGACTACAGTGAACACTGCACACAACTGTTCACTATCTCTGAAAGGCTCCTTTATGTACTTCTATAGTGTTTGCAACCAATGTATTGGATACGGATGGAAGCACGTCACACTAATAGATTTGATTTTTTTTAAATAGAATGGAGCAGCACCAATTAGAGAAAAATGTAAAGGATGAGGCAATGAGACACGCTCAGCAGAGTACAAGCAGCAGTGGTTGAAGAACTAACTGGAGCATGATCTGCACTAAAAAAAAAAAAAACCTCACAGACTAGAGTGAACACTGCACACAACTGTTCACTATCTCTGAAAGGCTCCTTTCTGTACTTCTATAGTGTTTGCAACCAATGTATTGTATACGGATGGAAGCGCGTCACACTATAATTTCAATTGAATGGAGCAGCAAGAATTACACTAAAGAAAAAAAGAAGAGTCTGTGAGTGACACGTGCAGATGCCTACTAACAGCGTTGGATGCAGAGCAAACTGCAGCGTCACCTGCAATCTACACACACACCTTGCACAGAGCTGTTAAAACAACACTGCAAGGCAAAAGGAGGATTTACACAGCGGTTGGTAAACTAGCCTGCCTAAAGCACAGTACACAAAATCGCAATCTCTAAAGGTACTGCCACACTAAGCTATCCCGCTAGCGATCTCGTTAGCGTTGCATACTAATGAGATCGCTAGCGGATTGTTTCTATATCGCTAAATGCGGCCACATTTAGCGATATAGTTAACGACGCTATCGCCGTTAGCGATCTTCTTAACGACTTTAGCGGTACAAAAGTACCGCTAAATCGCTAAGAAAAGGTGCCACACAGCGATAAGATACTTACCAGCGGGAGCGCCAGCGATGAAATAGGGTTCGGAACGATTCCAGCGACGAGCGAGATCACAGCAGGAAGCTCGTCGCTGGAAGCTGCGACTGAACATATCGCTAACGGATCGCAAATAGTGACGTTTTTTAGCGATCCGTTAGCGATATGTTTAGTGTGCATACCTTAACTGTCCCTCAGAGTCAGCAGAGCAGCGTTCTGTCCCTAACTGAATTCACAGCACAGTGACGCTAAAATGGCGGCGGCGCCTTTTATAGTGCATTCTGACATCATTTCAGCATCCAATCACAGCCATGCCATTAGTTAACATGACCGCAGCAGTACAGGATGTGCCCACACTTCTTAGGATTCCTCATTGGCTGACTAAAATCACATTGCCTCTCAAAGAATTATGGGAACTTCCGATTCCGGTATACGATATATGAAAAATATCGGAACTGAGTATCGGAATTCCGATACAGCGAATATCGGCCGATACCCGATACTTGCGGTATAGGAATGCTCAACTCTACTCTCCAGAACTTAGAGGTGAACTGGACGCCCCTGTCGGACATGATGTGGAGAGGAAATCCATGTAGACGGAAGATGTGCTGAATGAAGTGAGCGGCCAGTTCTGGAGCAGACGGGAGACCAGATAGCGGAACGAAGTGGGCCATTTTAGAGAAGCGGTCCACCACAACCCATACCACTGAGCAGCCAGAAGAAATGGGAAGATCCGTGATGAAATCCATCGCGATGTGCTGCCAGGGAGTGGACGGGATCGGAAGAGGCAGAAGCCTGCCGGCTGGTAGATGTTTGTCAGTCTTGTTACGGGCACATGAAGGACAGGCTGCGACGAACTCCTGGATATCCTTGCCCATGGTAGGCCACCAGTAGTAATGGGAGATGAGTTGCTGAGTCTTTTTCTGACCAGCATGGCCAGCCAACTTAGAAGAATGACCCCACCGCAGAACACGATTACGATCAGAAGCGGACACGAGAGTCTTCCCTGGAGGAAGCCGGACAAGATCAGTGGAGGCAACAGAGACTAACCTAGAAGGTTCAATAATGTGCTGAAGTTCTTTATCCAGTTCAGGAGGCAAAAAGGCTCTGGAGAGTGCTTCTGCCTTGATGTTCTTGTCAGCTGGACGGAAATGAAGTACAAAATTGAAACGGGCAAAAAACAATGCCCAACGGGCCTGACGGGGATTCAGCCTTAGAGCAGATTGGAGATAGGCAAGGTTTTTATGATCGGTGAATATGACTACCTGGTGATGAACTCCCTCAAGAAGATGTCTCCATTCTTGCAGAGCCAATTTGATAGCCAACAGTTCGCGATCACCGACAGAGTAGTTCCTTTCTGCAGGAGAAAAAAACCTTGGAAAAAAAAAACCCAAGAGATCATCCGCCCGGTAGATGACTTCTGGGTGAGAACTGCTCCTGCACCTATGGAAGAAGCGTCTACCTCAAGAAAAAATTGCTCATTAGAATTTGGACAATGGAGAACGGGTGCGGAAGCGAAGGCTTTTTTGAGAGAAACAAAGGCCTCTTCTGCCTCGGAGGACCATTCCTTAGAGTTTACACCTTTCCGGGTTAAGGCTGTGAGAGGAGCCACTCGGGTGGAAAAGTGTGGAATGAATTGCCGGTAGTAGTTGGCGAACCCCAGGAACCGTTGTATGGCTTTTAGCCCAGACGGACGAGGCCACTTGAGAACAGCAGACAACTTCTCCGGGTCCATCTTTAATCCTGTGGAAGATACAATGTACCAAGGAAAGGCAAGGAAGACTGCTCAAAGAGGCATTTCTCATATTTGGCATATAGCCTGTTCTCTCTCAGTCTTTGTAAGACCAGACGTACTTGCCTCCGGTGTGACGCCAAGTCTGCAGAAAAAATCAAAATATCGTCCAGGTAGACCACGACACAAGTATAGAGCAGGTCCCTGAAAATGTCATTAACAAATTCCTGAAAGACCGCAGGTGCATTGCTTAGGCCAAATGGCATTACCAGGTATTCATAGTGGTGTTGAAGGCTGTTTTCCATTCGTCTCCCTCTCTGACTTGGATCAGGTTGTAGGCCCCTCTGAGATCCAATTTGGTGAAGATCTTGGCCCCTCGGAGACGATCAAACAGCTCTGAAATAAGAGGTAATGGATACCTGTTTTTTACCGTGATCTGATTTAGACCCCGGTAGTCGATATAGGGCTGCAAGGATCCATCCTTCTTCTTCACAAAGAAAAATCCAGCTCCTGCCGGTGATGATGACTTTCGGATAAACCCTCTTGCCAGATTCTCTTGGATGTAGTCCGACATAGCCTGAGTCTCTGCCTGTGAAAGAGGATAAACTCTCCCGCGAGGAGGAGATGCTCCAGGAAGAAGCTCTATCTGACAGTCATACGACCTGTGTGGAGGTAGTCTCTCAGCCTCCTTTTTCCCGAAGATGTCAGAGCAGGACCAATAGGAGGAAGGCAACCCTGGCAGGGTATCAGGCTGGACTGGAGGCGAAACAGGTTGAATCCGGGTTAAGCAACGATTCATGCAGGTATCTCCCCAATGCAGAACTTCTCCAGTTTTCCAATTTAGGACTGGTTCATGCATCTGGAGCCAAGGTAAACCTAAAAGCATGGGATGGGACAAACCGGGATATACATAAAATCGCATTCGTTCAGCATGCATTAGACCTACCCGGAGTTCCACCAACTCGGTTTGAAACTGGACGGGCTCGGTCAGTGGTTTGCCATCTACGGCGGTCACCCGCAACGGATCAGGAAGACGCTGGACTGGTAAGCGGTAATGATCCACAACCGCCTGCTGGATGAAGTTCCCTGCAGCTCCAGAATCCAGTAGACAATGTTCGGAGAATTTTATTGCTCCATAGGACACAGAGACTGAGATTTGTAATGAGGGAAAGGACTGCTCTCTACCTAGGTTGGCCCCTCCTACCGAACCTAGGCACTGGAGTTTCCCGACTTTTTTGGACAGAAATGGATCTGATGCTCAGAACTACCGCAGTAGTAACAACTTCCCTCCTTGCGACGTGCCTCCCGGCGGCGGGTGGCCAAACTTACACGGTCAACCTCTATGGCCTCAGAGGAGGAAGGCGAGGTACCTGTTTTGAACAAACTAGAGTCCAGGTGATAAGACCTTTTGTCCCGCTTGATCTCCATGGAACGCTCCTGAAAACGCAGGTCAATTCGGGTTGCCAAGGATATTAGCTCTTCCAAGATGGTAGGTCTGTCCCGTCCCGCCAGCTCATCCTTGATTCTTCCGGATAGGCCTTCCCAGAAGTTAGCTACCAAGGCCTCATTGTTCCATGACAATTCAGACGAGAGGGTGCGGAATTTAACAGCATACTGGGCCACCGTGAGAGTGCCTTGGTGCAGGCGAAGCAAGGCAGAAGGGATCGAAGTGGTGCGACCAGGTTCATCGAAGGTCCTGCAAAAAGCCTCTAGGAAAGATTGAAGATCATTAACCAGCGGGTCCCCTCTCTCCCATAGTGGGTTTAGCCAGGCGAGGGCCTCTCCTCCCAGGTGTGACATTATGAAGCCCAACTTGGCTCGGTCAGAAGCAAACATGTGCCCCAAGATTTCGAAGTGTAGAGTGCACTGATTGAGAAAACCCCGACACTGAGTAGGATCACCCAGGAAACGGGTAGGAACCGCCAGGCGGGGACCTTTACTTGCCATGGGAACGGGTACCTGAGTATTGATAGAAGAGTCAGGTGCAGACGAGAACCCCAAGGAATCCATGCGGGTAGACAAGCTGCGTAGATAAGTCGTGATCTTGTCCTGTTGAACTCCTAAACGGGCCACCTCCTGGCACAGATCCGTGGTCGGAGGTCTCTGGGATCCAGCGGGTTCCATGGCCGGAGCAATCTGTAACGAATGGAAGCGGAGGCAGAGATGGTGAAGTTCACAATCGTCTTTATTTTTTAATGTGGAACCTCGAGACCGCGGTCCGGGGGGCTCCGAAGGGGGCGTGACTAATGAGCCTCGGGTACCCGTAGTAAGGTCCCTCGAACAGGACCAGAATGGAATACCCGAAGGACACAGGTGCCACCTCCAGTTAGACCCCAGACACGTGGCAGCTGTCCCAGAGGGACCAAAAGGGTAACAGGTATATAACAGAAACCGTGGAGGGTTTGACGGAGATGAGGAAGGTCCTGGTCCAGAGTGGATGGTAGCAGGCTGGCTCCAGTGACCTTGTCACAGTCCACGGATACAGATGGCTGATGACGGAACGGGATGACACTTGCGCCAGTAATAACCGAGATTGACCAAGTAGCCAGATACGGGTTAGCAATGATCTGTGGAGACAAATAGTATAAGCGAAGCACAGAGACTGCATACGCAGCGCAGACAGATCAAGGACAGAACCGGATGTAGCAATGATAGAACACGTTGCTCTGGCACTCCCCTTATGGTGGAGTGACCAGATATAGTACTGAGTGCGCTGCCATTGGTTAATTGACTATTTCAAAAAATGTGCGCTGCCCCTTTAAGAGAGGCGGTGGGCGCGGCCTCGCATCCTAAGCAATCCTCCTGGAGGCCTGCTGGCAGCGCGCCAGGAACTGGAGGAGGACGCACTTACATACACTAGGACACATCTTAGAGACATAGTAAACATTAAAATAAGTTTAATAGCTATTATGTCAGGTCTCTGTCTTTGAAGCATGTTTAGAAGTTATGTCTGCATTACTGCCAGCAGATGATGGTTGTGTTAATCAGCCATCATCTGCCTCTAACTGCAGCAAGTTGAGATGAGCTCTGCTGGCTGCTGTTAATTCTTTACATGCCACTGTCAATCTTCAACAGCAGCAATTACAGTGCTTGGCCCAGGGAGCACAGCATTCTGCACTCCTATCAGCCCCTGTGATGCAATCGCAGGGTTCCGAAGGGTTACCATGAAAGCCAAGGGTCTGCTGAAGACATTGTGCCTCTGATGACCCTAAATCTATAAAGACCAGCCTGTGGCTGGTGTTCATAGAAGGCCATAATTTTTACTATACTGTAGTATTGCTGTAAATAGTACAAGAAATCAATCATAAGTTCAGGTTCCCTAAAGGGACTACAAAATAAAGTAAAAAATAAAAAAAGTTGTAATAAATATATATATGAAAGAAAAAATTAAATTACTTCCTTTCCTGCCATTAAAAATAAATTAAAAAAAAAACATATGTGGAATCTCCGCATTCGTAAAAGTCTGATTTATCAAAATATAAAATATGGGCATAATGAGAAAAATAGTTGAAATGTCAGATTTGCGTTTTTTTTTTCAGTGGCTGCATCACTGTAAAAAAATGCAATAAGAAGCGATCAAAGCAAACCCTCACAGAGCTCCATCGACAAAAATTTGAAAATGTTACGGGTCTCATAATTGGCGACACCAGCGAAATTTGAAAAATTTCTGAAATGTTTTTATCAGATAGATAGAAAAAGACGTACCACAAAATAATACTAATAGGCTCAGTGCACAAAATACAAGCCCTCATATGGCTATGTGAATGGAAAGTAGAGGAGGAAAAAAGGAACAAGAAAAAACATAAAGTAGCCCACTATGGAAGGAGTTAAAGTTTGCCATTGTTTGAAAATAATTATTAGTCCAGCTTTCTGTGATACTGACACAGTGTTTCGGGATGAATATTGCTTTGATTGCAAAGAAAATTTTTCATGGCATCCATTAAGAAAGACCTTCTTTGTTCCTCGCTGCTCTATCATCCTGCTTGAATCTGCAATATCATGAACCTGCAATAAGACAAGATGCCTACTAGAAAAACATAAATATGATACAGAAATCATTTTATTAACTTGATATTCTTTGTTATTGCTTCTTATATAGAAAGGTCAAAGCCTATCTAGAATTACCTCTAGCTTTCGAGGTGACAGAGTACAGAAAAGGAAATAGCAGTCATCTGCTCACTCATCGTTTTATGTCTGTCTTCCGATAAGTACAAAAGCTTGTCTAAAAGTTAGGCCGGTATCACACTTGCGTATGTGATGTGAGAAACTCGAGCAAGTCTCTCGCATCCACATTCGGCACTGCCGCCGGCACTCGGACCAGAGCGTGAGGCTGCATTTATTTCTATGCAGCCTCACACTGCGGTCTGAGTGCCGGCTGCAGTGCCCGGAGTTGATGCGAGAGACTCACGTGAGTTTCTCGCATCACCAGGGCCGGATTAACGTAGGGGCTGATGGAGCTGCAGCCCATCCGCCGGCCCAGCCAGCCGCTTGTTATCTAGTGGCTCTCTGCTCTCCTCCCTTCCCTGTGCTGCTGACGTCAGCCTGGTGGTGGAGGGGGAGGGGAGGAGCCAGGAGAGACTGTGTGCTGGAGGGGGAGAGAGGAAAGCTGCCGCTGAAAGTACTGTAGGAGAGGAGTCGGCAGCAGCACAGTGTTATCTCATTCACCCAATACAGAAGCAGGATGTAAATGAAGGCAGAACATGTGACCACAGAGCAGCCAGTCACAGCTCAAGTTTCACTTGTCCTCATCCATGCACTGTCTTCTTACAGCTTTGCCTATTGGCATCCTGCCCTGTGTTCAGTGTGTTGTAGTGACGGTCCCTGTCTGGAGGAGAGAGTTAAGGGTATGCCACACTAAACAATATCGCTAACGGGATCGCTAAAAAACGTCACTATTTAGCGATCCCGTTAGCGATGTTGTTCAGTGCGGCAGCTTCCAGCGACGAGCTTCCTGCTGTGATCTCGCTCGTCGCTGGAATCGTTCCGGACCCTATTTCATCGCTGGCGCTCCCGCTGGGTAAGTATCTTATCGCTGTGTGGCACCTTTTCTTAGCGATTTAGCGGTACTTTTGTACCGCTAAAGTCGTTAAGAAGATCGCTAACCGCGATAGCGTCGTTAACTATATCGCTAAATGCGGCAGCATTTAGCGATATAGAAACAATCCCGCTAGCGATCTCATTAGTATGCAACGCTAACGAGATCGCTAGCGGGATAGCTAAGTGTGGCAGTACCTTTAGAGACAGGCAGGCAGAGGTGTGTGTGCTGTTACAAGAATCCCAGCCATATTACAGTGAAAGCAGATGGAGAATCCTGAAGTCTCTGCACAGGTTTGTGTTGTAAAGTGTGTGGTTTCTGACAAATTCCATCAGTAGCATTGAATGGCCCATAATAATATAGGGCAGCATTGAGAGGCCCTCTCAATGCTGCGCTATATATACTATGGGCCATTCGATGCTGCGCTATATGGGCCTCTCAATGCTGCATTATATATACTATGGGCCATTCAATGCTGCGCAACTATGGGCCATTCAATGCTGCATTATATATACTATGGGCCATTCGATGCTGCGCTATATGGGCCTCTCAATGCTGCATTATATATACTATGGGCCATTCGATGCTGCGCTATATGGGCCTCTCAATGCTGCATTATATATACTATGGGCCATTCAATGCTGCGCAACTATGGGCCATTCAATGCTGCGCTATATATACTATGGGCCATGCAATGCTGTGCAACTATGGGCCATTCAATGCTGCGCTATATATACTATGGGCCATGCAATGCTGCGCTATATGGGCCTCAATGCTGCATTATATATACTATGGGCCATTCAATGCTGCGCTATATATACTATGGGCCATGCAATGCTGCGCTATATGGGCCTCTCAATGCTGCATTATATATACTATGGGCCATTCTATGCTGCGCAACTATGGGCCATTCAATGCTGTGCTATATACAGTCATGGCCAAAAGTTTTGAGAATGGCACAAATATTAATTTTTACAAAGTCTACTGCTTCACTTTTTCTAATGGCAATTTGCATATACTCCAGAATGTTATAAAGAGTGATCAGCTTAACAGCAATTACTTGCAAAGTCAATATTTGGCTAGAAAATGAACTTTATCACCCAAAACAAATTTCAACATCATTGCAGCCCTGCCTTAAAAGGACCAGCTAACCTCTTTTCAGTGATTGCTCCATTAACACAGGTGTGGGTGTTGATGAGGACATGGCTGGAGATCAATCTGTCATGATTAAGTAAGAATGACACCACTGGACACTTTAAAAGGAGGCTGGTGCTTGGCATCATTGTTTCTCTTCTGTTAACCATGGTTATCTCTAAAGAAACATGTGCAGTCATCATTGCAATGCACAAAAATGGCCTAACAGGGAAGAGTATCGCAGCTAGAAAGATTGCACCTCAGTCAACAATCTATCGCATCATCAAGAACTTCAAGGAGAGAGGTTCCATTGTTGCCAAAAAGGCTTCAGGGCGCCCAAGAAAGACCAGCAAGCACCAGGACCGTCTCTTAAAAGTGTTTCAGCTGCGGGATCGGGCTACCAGCAGTGCAGAGCTTGCTCAGGAATGGCAGCAGGCAGGTGTGAGTGCATCTGCACGCACTGTGAGGTGGAGACTCTTGGAGCAAGGCCTGGTCTTAAGGAGGGCAGCAAAGAAGCCACTTCTCTCCAGAAAAAACATCATGGACAGACTGATATTCTGCAAAAGGTACAGGCAGTGGACTGCTGAGGACTGGGGTAAAGTTATTTTCTCTGATGAATCCCCTTTTCGATTGTTTGGGACATCAGGAAAACGCCTCATTCAGAGAAGACAAGGTGAGCGCTACCACCAGTCTTGTCTCATGCCAACTGTTAAGCATCCTGAAACCATTCATGTGTGGGGTTGCTTCTCAGCCAAGGGAATCGGCTCTCTCACAGTCTTGCCTAAAAACACAGCCATGAATAAAGAATGGTACCAGAATGTCCTCCAAGAGCAACTTCTCCCAACCCTCCAAGAGCAGTTTGGCGATCAACAATGCCTTTTCCAGCATGATGGAGCACCTTGCCATAAAGCAAAGGTGATAACTAAATGGCTCAGGGAACAAAACATAGAGATTTTGGGTCCATGGCCTGGAAACTCCCCAGATCTTAATCCCATTGAGAACTTGTGGTCAATCATCAAGAGACGGGTGGACAAACAAAAACCTAAAAATTCTGACAAAATGAAAGCATTGATTGTGCAAGAATGGACTGCTATCAGTCAGGATTTGGTCCAGAAGTTGATTGAGAGCATGCCAGGGAGAATTGCAGAGGTCCTGAAGAAGAAGGGTCAACACTGCAAATATTGACTTGCTGCATTAACTCATTCTAACTGTCAATATAAGCTTTTGTTACTCATGTTTGCAATTATTATATTTCTGTCTGTGATAAAAACATCTGTCAAACACACACATAAAAACCAGAGGGCAGCAGCTCATGTGAAAATATAATATTTGTGTCATTCTCAAAACTTTTGGCCATGACTGTATACTATGGGCCATGCAATGCTGCGCTATATGGGCCTCTCAATGCTGCATTATATATACTTATGGGCCATTCAATGCTGCGCTATATATACTATGGGCCATGCAATGCTGCGATATATACTAGAATGGGCCTCTCAATGTTGCCCTATATTACTATGGGACATTCAATGCTGCACCATATACTAGAATGGGCCAGGAGCGTTTAAATGCCCTCTCTCTGTTATGTATTGAAAATAGATTGCTCAATGAGCTTAATCTTGATTCTACAATTGAGGAATTTGCAAGCAAAAAAGCACGAAAAGTGAATGTGTAGTTTAATTTTCTTCTACCAGTTTGATTTATTTACGATAAAACACAGTTTTGTGTTCAATAAATAACCCTGTTTATTTGCCTCATAAGTTACTATCAGCGTGATAACCATAACAGACTTTCTATATCCACTGTATTTATATTAGGCATGTATCATATATTTACTTTGTTTATATCTTTTACGTTACATTTTGGCCTTTGTGAATTGCCGTGTTTGGCCCCACCCCTTGCCCCGCCCCTTCAGCTCCAGGCCCATCATGTTCTTAATCCAACCCTGCGCATCACACACGCAAGTGTAACACCAGCCTTATTGTGATTCTCATTTTGGTGTGTGAAGAATGTCAGATATCAGACTCAAACATCATTGGAGTTTGCATAGTAGTCAGCATAATTCTAAAAAGCAAGCAAAGTTAAATTTTTCTTCTCCTAAGATTCCAACTCAGAAGCTCCAGTCCATGAGCAGGAGTTTTACCATGGTGCCATAAGCTCAAGTAATGCTGGCTGGTAGATTTTCTTGGCTTATAATTTTAATTATGCAAATACTCATGGTTTGAATGTCCTTGTGATTTTCATTCTGATGTGTGAAAAATGTCAGATATCATTTGAATTTGGCTTGGAGGAGGTCTGTGTGAAAGTCCCAATGACTTTCAGACACATGTTTGTATTGGAAATCACATAAATCAATAGAATGCCCATGTTTTTTTTAACTGAGTGTGATAAGTGTACTGGCTTCTAAACATAGAATTTTGGATTCCAGTCTGAGTAGCCGACAGTGGACATTTTTTTTATTAGTCAGATATCAATCTAAGATGTCAGAGTCAAAGTCAGTTCTCAGACAGGTTATTTAGCCTCAAACTGACATTATTCTGTTTGACTTTGATATCTGATCATGTCCTAAAATGTACACTGTACTTATAAAATGTTATAACCACTAATTCATGACGAATTGCTATATTTATCCCAATGTGAACAAATAACTGTATCAATGTTCACAATGTAATGCCCTAAAAATATAGTGACATTTCAGTCAATGTTAGATAACAATCCATGGTAGTTTGCATATATTTATATATAGTTTCAAGCTTGATTGTACCTGGTGTTAAACAGGATGTGAGTGAGAACAATACTGACATCTGCAATATAGTTAACAGACTTTGTATATCTATAAAATATTTCACTTTCCTGTTGTCATTTTGTCGGTAAAACTAAACCTGAGCAGGGATTTTTGCTGCATGCAAGAAAACTGCATTCATCTCACAGAGAGGCCCGCCAAACTTAGCATTAATAGGCAGATTCAGTGGTACACAGGCCTAATTGTACACTTGGTAAGAAACTTGCACCAGAACAGCAGAACTGCAACATATTAAGGGGCAGGTTGGACTGGGGGCAGGGAGGAAAATGCACCCTGGGCTGTTCACCCAGCAGCTGTACAGGACCGACTGCCTCATGGCTGCGCACAGCAAACTGCATGCGGCCGTGTCTCTGCTATATTGTACTGTGATGCCGCCGACAGCGCACATCACAGTCTGTCTCATAAGCTGCAGACCGCAGCTTATTAAACATCAGCTTACTCACACAGGCGGCGAGATTACATCATTGTCTCGTGCTGCTCTGCAGGCCAGAGGAGAAGACGGAGGCTGCGGTGTTGGGACTCAGAATGATGTGAATAGAAACTTCATTGACTTTATATGAATGGGCTGTGGGCGGGCCAGTCGTCAGAGTTCAAACACACAGTAATCTCCAGCAATCTCAAGCAGGAAGGTAGTTATAAAAATTATTCCTTTATTTCTTTTCGTTAAATGAGCATGTTACAGGTACTGGATACGCCAGTGAATAATAAAAAATACGACGCGTTTCAACTCAAAGAGTCTTAGGCTGTGTGCCCACGCATGTGGCCATTCCCACCATGCGTAAAGTGAGCGTTTCATGTGCGGATGGTACCCAGAGTCTGGAGGAGAGGAGATATATTTACCCTCTGTCGGCCCCCGGAGTCCTCCCGGTCCTCAGCGGTGCATGTGGTGGCTTTGTTCCCAGGCGTGCTTCACGACAAAATGACCTTTGTGATGTCGCGGTTGCGTGACCGCTGCATCATCACAGGTCATTCTCGCAATAAATCACTGGTAACAGAACTTGCCAGCAGCACTGCTGAGGACCGGGAGCCCCGCTGAGGAGATTGGGGGCCAACAGGAGGTGAGTTGACCAACCTGTCAATCACCTTTCCAAGTGATGCTTCAAATTGCTTGGAAAAGCGCTTGAATTCCGCAAGCTAAAAGCGCTTGTATAACTCTAGAGTTTTGTGGGAAAATGCATGCGTTTTACCCGTGGCGTCAAGTTGGGGAAATGCTGCGGACAATTCAGCAGCATTTTTGCAACGTAGGCACATAGCCTATATCATGGATTACAAATTCTGATAAAATGTGACATTTTAAAAGTCTCCAGGCAGGAGTGAGGGGGTAGTAGGCAATGCCCTCATTAGCATGATTAATTGATGTATCTAAGGCTACTTTCACACTTGCGCCTTTTTGCGCTGAGTTTTGAGCGCACATCAAAGCATTGAAAAACAAACGCTGTGATATTTTGTTTCATCAGCGTGCGGATTACGGCCAAAAAACGCAGCATTTGTATGCGATTTCAAGCGTTTTTGCATGCGTTTGCGTTTTTTTCGGCGCATGGGTTGTCTACGTGTCAGATTTCACAGGAGGAAAATCCTTGAAAAATTCTTGCAACAGACTCCACCAATGGGACACCAGTGGGGTGTGTTTATGGGAAATCTTTATATAGAGCCTGTTACAGCCGAATTCTTCACATTTGCTTGCATTTTCCTTTGTGAACATGGATCTGCGCTGGAAGAGTTTTCACTTTAACTTGAATCTGGACATCGCGATGGCTCAGGCTTATGCAGTTGCTTGCCATGAAGAAAGGGAGAGAGAGAGACAGCGAAGACGGCAGCTGCGGTGTTTGTGGGTACATCCGATTGTTGAACTCCGGGAGAGCCATGGAACGTACACACCCTCTATAGTGAGCTCCAGGCAAATCCCGAGAAATTTAGTGACTATACCCGGATGTCCCAAGAAACCTTCAGGGATTTGCTTGCTTGTGTCCAAGAATTCATCCGGAGACAGGACACACTGCTCCGTCGGGCGATTCCTCCGGAGGAAAGGCTCCTGGTGACATTAAGGTACGTAATATTGCTAAACCAATGCCTACATAATTTTATTTGTTCTGCCATGTACTATTCCACATCTGCCTGAATTATTGTTCTGCCATGTAGTAAACAAAGACCTGCAGAATTCTTTTTATGCCATGTACTAAATTATTTCTTTTTGGTCTTTTAATGTTTTAAAAAACCATATACAATAATATATATTTTTGTTCTTTCTCAGATTTCTGGCTACTGGAGAGAGCCTCTCTTCACTCGTCAGGAATTGTTGTGGACACCTGCTGGGCATTGTGGAATGTTTTTTGTCCAAATTTTATTGCCCCTGCCCACCGGAAAGTGGATTGAAATAGCTGAAAAATTCTGGACAACCTGCAATTTCCTCAACTGTTTGGGAGCAGTTGATGGGAAACACATCCGGGTAATCAAACCCAAAAGAACAGGCTCGGAGTACTACAACTACAAAAAGTACTTCTCTACAGTTCTCATGGCCATTGCGGATGCAGACTGTATGTTTGTTGCAGTGGACATTGGGGCATTTGGCCGTGGAAATGACTCACAGTCTTTTAAGAACTCGGACATGGGCCGGAGGTTGTATGGCAACCATTTCAATTTCCCCATGCCACGGCCTCTTCCCAACACTGAAGGTCCGCCACAGCCATTTGTCATGGTTGGGGATGAGGCATTCCAGATGTGCCAACACCTGCTTAAACCCTTCTCCAGCCGGGACTTGGACCACACCAAAAAATTTTTTAATTACAGGCTGACCAGGGCCAGAAGAACAGTAGAGGGTGCCTTCAGTATACTTGTTTCCAGATGGCGAATTCTCGGCACAGCCATTCATCTGAAACTGGAAACAGTGGATGAAGTCGTGAAGGCCTGTGTGGTTCTACATAATTTTGTGATGGCTAAAGAGCACCCAAACTTTGAACTCGATGATGCAGCTCCTAACCCATTGCCTGAATTCACTCAGCACCCTCTCAGGTCATCTGTTGAAGTAGCCAAATGAGGGACCAATTTGTGGCCTACTTCATGTCAGATGTAGGATGGGTGGAATGGCAAGAACAAATGGTGTAAAAAAGTTTTCTGGTGTGTATGTTAATAAAATAACTGTTTTGATACCTCTACCGAGTGCACTCTGTGTTTTAACACTCAAATACAATAATCAACTGGCCAGGTTTACCAGTGAATTCATGATGCTTTGTTTTTTGTGCCTGTGGTGACTAGACATACACACACACAAGTTGTTTGAACTTTATCATATCTCCAGTTTGGGTTCAATTTGCAGCAACGGTGGAGATAAAACAACTAATATTTGTGTCACCTGGCCTGATGTTACAAATAGTGATTTGTGGATGCTCTAGCATCTGTCACTCTTTATTATACCTGACCATGTGACTATAAATATTATTTGTAGTATCATCACTGTGACTTGATTTTGAACGCAGACTGGAAGATAATAAAGTTTATACATCTTCTACAATCCCCAGGCCTGGTGTCATGTTGAAGTGAGCACGCCCAAAATAAAGCATCCTCACTTCAGAATGTATCACACATGGTCAGGAGAACACACATATGAGTTATAAACTGCAGCATTGCTACAGTGTGCTTCAAATATATGCAGACTGACGTGACGCTGCAGGTTAAAACTCATGTGTATTCACCTGCCCAGGTGTGATAGTAATGATACAAGGCCAGGGGATTGTACATATAACGTGTATTTTCACCATCATCTCCTCAGTTTATTCAACACACACGGAATAGAGGATGTGGTTAATTACAAGGTATATCTAGAATCCCTGGCCTTGTATCACAAATAGTTAAATGATGGTAAAAACACACCATACTCATTTAACTTTTTATGATACCTGGCAAGGTAAAATAGATATGCAAGTCATATATTTGTGTTTTTGACTGCACATATCTCCAGGAATGACACAAGAAACATGTGTCATTCCTGGAGTTATGTGCAGTCAAAAACGCAAAGTGTAAGGCGCAGTGTGTGTAGGCGGCGAAAGACACATTAATCAAACAGTATTTAGTAAAAGCAGAATTGCACATTTATTTTAAAACAAAAAAAATAATTCATTTTTATTGTGAAGGACATTTGGGTGGGATACTTTGGGGTGTGGAGAGACGAGGAACGGCTGGAAAGCAAGGAAGGGGCGACGAAAGTAGTGGGGGAAGGAAGATCAGGGATGGAAGTAGAGGCAGGTTGAGACACATTAGAAGGAGAGGGGGGATGGACAAACAAAGTCTTTTTTTTTGCTCTTCTTTGGGGCAGGTGTCCCCTGCATGGACCGACTTCCGAGTGACCGCCTTGAGCTGGTGGACCGTGGCCTTGAAACGTAAAAGAGGGAATGTCGGTCACCGCTCTCATGCTCTGTGGTGGCTGTGCTCCTAAAGAAACATGGCAGTGGCGGAGTGGTGGTGGTGTCCTAGAGGAGAGAGTGGTGGCTGTGCTCTTAAAATGGTGCGGAGTGGTGGCGGTGCTCCTAGATGGAGATGTGGTGTGCGAGGGTACTCCTAGAAGGAGATGTGGCAATGGTCCTTACAGGAGAATAGGTGGCGGTTGCCCAAGCAGGTACTGCGGTGGCGGTAGTCCAAGAGCGTGTACCGGTGTCTGTGGTGGTGGTGCTCCAGACAGGAGCAGTGCTTGCCATGGTGGTGGCGACGGTGGAGTGTCCAGCAGTACTCGGACCTGTGGTGGTGTAGTGGTGTCCGGCTTGACTCGGAATGCAGGTGGCTGTGCAGTGGTATGCAGCCACCTGTAGGTGTGGCGAGTCAGTGGTGGCACAGTTGGAAATTCTACCACTGCTTGCTGCACGTACCGATTCTGCTGCATAGCCTGCAGATAAGCAGTGTTGCAGGCCTGTAACACACTCAGCTGTTGCTCGGGACTAAGGTGTTCCGCCATGCCATATTCAATTTTACTAAAAAATGGTGCGCTGGTCTGTTGAGGTCGGCCTACAGCCGATCAAGGCGCTGGTCGACAGAGTGGAAGCGGTGTTCCATGTGGGTAAAACCTCATTCCATGAGTGAAAAACCGCATTCCACTCTGTCGGACATCGACTTCATACTGGCATGAAAGGCCTCGCTCAAGTGCATGAACTTGGGCAAGACATTCCTGTCCAAGGCCCTCTGCCACTGGCGGGAAGTGCCCGCATAACCAGTGGCAGAGACCTGGGACAGGGGAACACCTGATTGACCAGCTTCCTGGTCACCAGCTGTCCGTGTTGCTGACCTGCAAGTTGTTTCCAGGCTGTCAAATGGCTGGGACGGGTCCAAGGTCGTCCGATGAAGGACCGCTTCAGGGACAGGTTGCATGGTGCTGCTCCAGGTGCTGTGGAAAGAAAAGAAAAACATTACTATCCTGCATTTACAAGAAGCATTAGCTGTGGAATAGAAAAGCACTGATTTAAAAAAAAAAAAAACCACTTACGCTCTGCTGGCAAGGACCGGTCTCAGGAACGCCAACTCGCGATAATAACAATATTTTCGTCTGGTCCTTGCCGCTGAACCACTGCGAACCTGTCCCTCTGCAAGAACATCAGTGTTGAAGCGGTCCTTCATCAAGCGCCAACGTGTGTGGACTTTGTTCACTGTTGGAAAAAAAAAATTATACAATGTACTCAGGGAAAAATCTGTCTCATCACACACACCTGAGTGAACATGGCAAACAGTCAATGCAGCATAAAAAAGCTATACAATGCACAGTGCAGTCATTGTTGATACAGATGACACTGTTGGGTTTGCTGCTCGAATATATCTAGCGGGAAACACAACAGTGCCATCAGTAACAAGAGTGAATGCAGCATAAGAAAGCAGTACAATACACAGTGCAGTCACTGTTGTTCAAGATGACACTGTTGGGTTTGCAGCTTGAATATATCTAGAGGGAAACACAACAGTGCCATCAGTAACAAGAGTGAATGCAGCATAAGAAAGCAGTACAATACACAGTGCAGTCACTGTTGTTCCAGATGACACTGTTGGGTTTGCTGCTAGAATATATCTACCAGTAAACCCAACAGTGGCATCAGTAGCAAGAGTGAATGCAGCATAAGCAATACAATACACGGGGCAGTCACTGTTGAACCAAATGACACTGTTGGGTTTGCTGATAGAATATATCTATCAGCAAATCCAACCGTGCCATCAGTAACAAGAGTGAATGCAGCATAAGCAATACAATACACAGGGCAGGCACTGTTGAACCAGATGACACTGTTGGGTTTGCTTCTAGAATATATCTAGCAGGAAACCCAACAGTATCATCAGTAACAAGAGTCACTGAGGCATCACAGAGCATGGAAATACTTACTAAAAACCTTTTTGGTGGTTGGAGAGGCGCTGTCCCAGCCATCCATCAATGCTGCGGCCACCTCATTCCATAGCCACCAGCTCACCACATTGTCCTTGTACTGCGGATCACGGCTGTCCCACAACGGGACACGCTCATGGACCTGGCAGATCAGGGCCTCATTGTCCACATAGAGGTCCTCGTCCCGTTGTGGAACCTAGAAAAAACAAAAAAAATTACAATCTTACAATCTTGGATATATTTCAGAAAGAGAGACAAAATATAAAAAAAATAAAAAGAGACATTCAAAGACTATATACTTACATAGTAAGTATATAGGGATGGCGAATAATGTGATCCAGAAGAAGACATACAGCAAAAAGAAAAAAATACAAAGCATAAGTACATATTACATTTGAAAGGGCAGGCAGTCATTTGGTTTAAGAATACTCACATTGTTGGTGATGCACCTTGGATCCAAAGTTTCTACTCTCTTGGCTGTGTCTTCCAAGCAGTCCTTCAAGGCTGTATCTTCCAGGCAGTGAGTGTCTTCCAGGCTGTTTGTTCGAGTCTGATAGTAGTGGCACTGCAGACACCTTCTTTTATCTACACTACCCACAAACAATGTTGCTTGTGTAGGGGGTGTTTTAGACAAGTGTCTAGACATTGTTTACTCAAAAATCGCTTGCACGCAAAAGTGCTGACGAGCACACAGCCATGCGCCCGCCAGCGCCCCCAAGACTGTAATGCTATTTTTTTGCAAATAACATGCGCACACGTGCTCAGGCGCTTTTTTAAAGTTGTTGGGCGGAACAAAAAATGCAACATATAGCGTCTAGCGCGTCTGGGCGCACACCTGGAAAATGCGCAGCGCACGACAAACGCTGATGAACGCGTGCAAGCGCTAGACCCTGCGCCCACCATGTTAAATATTGGGGAACATTGCGCTTGCGACTGATAGCGCACGATGCGCTGCGTGATAAAACGCAAGTGTGAAAGTAGCCTAAGAGAGAGAAAGAAAGAAAAAAAAAAACCTCTCAAACTTATTTACTTTGCATGCAATACCAAAAAAAGAGAAATAGATTAAAAGAATATATATAAGAGGACTATACACACCTATTTCTAAACAGTGAAATACATGCTTGACACAGCAAAAACAAATATTTTGGCAATATTATTTTACTTGTACTGCATGATCAAATCCTGTCTGGTGTTCAGACCTGCTGGGACTCTTGTACATAATTTAAATATCCAGTAAGATTCCCGATTGAGGGTTTTTCTCTGAAAATTCCCACCTTTTACTGATTTTTTTATTTTTTCTATGCCTATAAATATGAAATGGGTGAGGTCTCGGTTATGGCAATTAATGAAATGCTTGTACACCGTGGAGACATTCAATGCATCAGTATTAGTAGTGTCAGATAGATGTCTTCTAATACGTTTCTTTAAGGGAGTAATAGTGCAACCTTGAGATGAGCGACTTTGCCTCCGGGAGGATCGAGTCAGGTTTCGGACCACCTGACTTTCCCAAAAGTCGAGTCGAACGAAATCGGCCGACTATCAGAAAAAGTCGAAGGTCCGACTGAAACTCGACCCAACCCCAGTGCAAGTCAATGGGGAAGAAAAGTCGGCAGGGAGTGGAGGACAGTAAACACACCTACAGTGCCCATTTCAATGCCAACAACATCAATTCTTATTACTTAAGCTTGTCAACCTTAATTTACTTTATAATAATAGTAACGCATTGAAAACAGGGGGTTATTTGGCTAAAGTTGTGGGGGGGCAGGGCTGGCTCCAAGTTTTCGTGGGCCGCGGGCGACTGAGTCTCAGTGGGCCCCTTTAACACATACCACAGTTCATGATGCTCTGATACGGCAGAGAAATATAGGTATAGTACAATGCCAAATACTTCACTTCTTACATTACATGAGTGATATCTATTGTAAATTCTACAATAGCTCAAAAACCGGACAGCATAGTCCTCCATACAGTATTATGGCCACTACATAGTGCGCCAAACAGAATAATGACCCCCATATATTGCTCCATACATAATTGGCCCCATATACAGTGCCTTGCGAAAGTATTCGGCCTCCTGGAACTTTTCAACCTTTTCCCACATATCATGCTTCAAACATAAAGATACCAAATGTTAATTTTTGGTGAAGAATCAACCACAAGTGGGACACAATTGTGAAGTTGAATGAAATGTATTGGTTATTTAAAATTTTTGTGGAAATACAAAAACTGAAAAGTGGGGCGTGCAATATTATTCGGCCCCTTTAACGTAATACTTTGTTGCGCCACCTTTTGCTGCGATTACAGCTGCAAGTCGCTTGGGGTATGTCTCTATCAGTTTTGTGCATCGAGATACTGAAATTCTTGCCCATTCTTCCTTGGCAAACAGCTCGAGCTCAGTGAGGTTGGATGGAGATCATTTGTGAACAGCAGTTTTCAGCTCTTTCCACAGATTCTCGATTAGATTCAGGTCTGGAATTTGACTTGGCCATTCTAGCACCAGGATACGTTTATTTGTGAACCATTCCATTGTAGATTTTTCTTTATGTTTGGGATCATTGTCTTGTTGGAAGACAAATCTTCCTCCCAGTTTCAGATCTTTTGCAGACTCCAACAGGTTTTCTTCAAGAATGGTCCTGTATTTGGCTCCATCCATCTTCCCATCAGTTTTAACGATCTTCCCTGTCCCTGCTGAAGAAAGGCAGGCCCAAACCATGATGCTGCCACCACCCTGTTTGACAGTGGGGATGTTGTGTTCAGGCTGATGAGCTGTTGCCTTTACGCCAAACATATCGTTTGGCATTGGTGCCAAAAATTTCGATTTTGGTTTCATCTGACCAGAGCACTTTCTTCCACATGTTTGGTGTGTCTCCCAGGTGGCTTGCTGCAAACTTTAAATGACACTTTTATGGATATTTTTGAGAAATGGCTTTCTTCTTGCCACTCTTCCATAAAGGCCAGATTTGTGCAGTGTACGACTGATTGTTGTCCTATGGACAGACTGTCCCACCTCAGTTGTAGATCTCTGCAGTTCATCCAGAGTGATCATGGGCCTCTTGGCTGCATCTCTGATCAGTCTTCTCCTTGGTTGAGATGAAAGTTTAGAGAGACAGCCGAGTCTTGGTAGATTTGCAGTGGTATGATACTCCTTCCATTTCTATATGATCGCTTGCACAGTGCTCCTTGGGATGTTTAAAGTTTTGCAAATAATTTTCTATCCAAATCCAGCTTTAAACTTCTCCACAACAGTATCACGTACCTGCCTGTTGTGTTCCTTGGTCTTCATGATGCTCTCTGTGCTTCAATAAATACACCTACAAAAAATCCCATATACGGGTCATAAAGCAAAAAACGTAAGTAGAAAACCAATAAAGAGCTTTACATGAGAATAAAATATTTAAAAAATATAAATTTTATTGAACAAACATCATAAAAACATGGCACATACCACAAAACACAGAGAAAAAGGTGGGTGAACCAGGCACAAAACACTAGGTGTTTTATATCATTATGCACAATAAATAATGCGAGCCATATGCCTGCAAAAATGATTTCAATAAATTACATATAGAGTATCATGAATACCTAAAAGTGATTTACAATAATTTGCAATAAACCCAAATAGGGCCAAGGTAGAATCAAATATGTGTATTTATAAGTGCAGGAGATGGCCACATATATACAAGGAAAAAATACATATGACATATGCACAGATCGTAATGCAAGATCACCTTACTGCAAGATAGAACATACATAACCCATGGGAAAACCACCATAAAGCGCCAGAGGCTGCAAAAGTCAAATTAAACCCAAATGGGATAAAAATAAGGTCAGGTATGTATGTTCATAGTCGCAGAGAATGATTCATACGTATCATAACAGCGCATATAGTGCATGCACACTAATAGTATACAGATAAAAACACACAAAGTATAATACAACAAATGAAGGCATAGTTACCAAGAAGTCAGAGCCCGGGGAACCCACCACACCCCACGCGCGTTTCGCAAGAAATGCTTTGTCCAGGGGTAGTTGGGTACTGGCCAGATAGGGCATTTAAACAAGGAAGGACCAATCACAAGAGATCATTTAATAAAATGTCCTCCCACTGAAGATAAACTGAATCGCACGAATCAAGCATTTTATTAATAAACAGTGCTTAATATCACTCAATGCTGAGTGCGACGCTGGATGGACAAAAGTAATAACAAATATATGCACAATCGCGTGATATGGGAAGTTCAGCATGTACATTTGCGTGAGTGTAACCGAGGCAACACCAATAAGGGTATACCTACACGATATGCGTCACAACCAGTGACGTACTAATGCAGAGCTCGTCACATCTGGGATAAGCATCGCCGTTTCCGATAGTCATACTGGCATTACTGATGTAACCATAGAAACAGAGCACAAAGATATATGGTCGTCACATCCGGAGTACCCTAGTGCAAGTTCCGGTAGGCAATTAATGTAACCATGGAAGCATAAACACACATGCACACAGCCATGGCATACTAGTGAAACAACGGATGTAAGTCTATATACTGATATAGGTTACCATGATCGCAACTAAAGCAGCGATCATACAGATAAAACAACGTTTACCAAAAGGACAAATCATCCAGCAAAACAGTCATCACAATCAAAGACGCAGAAGAAGGAACACCAATGTGAATAGACCCATCACCTAAAATTGATTGGAAGGAATATATATATATATATGTATAGATAATTATTACAAAAAAAGGCTGGACCTGAAACTGGAAAAAAGGCAGCAATTAAATATACGCACACAAAAATAGACTGTCAAATGTCATAATATAGGGGATGCCATAGAATGCCTAAATGGTAAGATAACCTAATGCGTATAAACCATTATATAATAGCATATAAACATAAACTGTCATATATTGAAAGATGTCATATTATAAAATATGCCATAAGGCATACAGATGATAAAAGTGACAAGTGCATGTAAACCATTGTATGTATATATCTATTAAACATACTACAGTGCATAATGATAGTAAAACCCCATATATAGAAACAGTCAAAAAATCTTGTAGTCTTTGGCAACTATTCCAGTTAAAAAAGATAATTTGAAGTCACAAAACATCAGTCTAAAAGACTTACCGTATTCATCCCGTAGAAGAACTTCAACAGATGAAGCCGGTAAGAACAAAAAATCCAACCAACGAAAAAAAGTGAATCATAAGCCCTAAAAATAAAACAAAAATTAAAATGAGACCAGAAAAACGGTAGAAAGACAGCATTAAGAAACTCAGATGTGGGGATGGAATCTACATAGGCAAAAAAGAAACAAAACTGTTGTGTTCGTTGAGGCCTGATGGAGTAATGGTATCTAATTTGTATATCCATTTGGCCTCTTTTTGAGCCAGAAGTCTCTTCCAATTACCTCCCTTAGGCCCAATGAAAACCCTATCGATACCCCGTACAGACAACCCTTTGGGGTCACAGTTGCGGATGGCTTTAAAATGGCAAGAAATTGGCTTAAGTTTTTCAAAATCAGTTTCAGAGGCAGCTCCTTCGATGTCTAAGACGTGTTCACGTACTCTTCTACGTAATTCACGTGAGGTCATGCCGATATAAAATAGGCCACATGGGCATGTTTCATGATACACAACAGCCCTAGTTGTACATGAGATGGTATGAGTAATCTTGTAGATTTTATCGCTTTTGGAATCTGTAAAATCCGTACTATTAGAAATATTGACACACGCGACACATTTGCCACATTGGGTGCAACCCCACTTGGGACCCTTAGATCCAAAAATGAAATTAGAAGTGTTACCCTTGTGGTAGCTATGTACCAACTGGTCCCTAAGGTTTTTAGACCTTCTAAAGGTGAATGAGGAGGTTGATCCAAGGCATCTAGATAGAGTCTTATCCATCAAAAGGATATGCCAATATTTTGAAATGGAATCCTTAACTTCTCGACTCCTGGAATGAAAATCCAAGATACACCTTACCTGATCGGTATCTTTCTTGGTTTTCTGCTTCTGTAGTAGGTTGGCTCTGTCACTACCATATGCCCTTTGATAGGATCGACAAATAGTTATTTTCCCGTATCCACGGTCTTTAAATAAATCCCGAGCCTGATTTTCAAATAATTAGTTGTTGGAACAGATTCTTTTCGCACGTAGGAATTGCCCGGTTTGAATATTCCTAATTAGATGCCGAGGGTGCTGTGAAGAAGCATGCAACAGAGAGTTGACGGATGTACTCTTACGAAACAAATCCACATGAACAAAGCCATTATCATCAACGCTAATGGAAATATCAAGAAATTCGATCTTTCTAGATCTTGTATGTTAATTTGATATTTCTGGTATTACCATTGAGATCATTGAAAAATTCAGTCAATTGACTCTGAGTCCCTTGTCAAGTCATCAGCACGTCGTCTATATATCGCCACCAAGTGACAACCATATGACTGAACTTATGAGGCATCGTTACAAAAATTTCTCGTTCCCATAAGCCAAGGAATAAATTTGCATATGAGGGCGCACAAGACGCCCCCATAGCAGTCCCCTGCGTTTGGGGGTAAAATGATTCCCGAAACATAAAGAAATTATGTGTTAAGATAAACCTCAAAGCCTTAAGGAGAAATTGGCACAAATTACCATCCAGTCCACTGTTGTCAAGAAAGAAAGATGTAGCTTCAATCCCATCATGATGTCGGATTGAAGTGTATAATGACTCCACCTCACAAGTGACTAGAGTCATACCCTCCTCTAATTGGATACCATCTAATTTTTTCAAGGTATCAGTTGTATCTTTCAGAAATGAGGGCAAGGTCTCAACCAATGTTTTAAGATAATAATCAATCAGTCTTGCAATAGGATCGGAAATATTATTAATCCCTGACACAATGGGCCTACCTGGTGGTGTAATTGGATCCTTGTGGATCTTCGGTAGTAAGTATATACTCGCAATCTTAGAATCTTCGATCCACAGGCCTTCCATTTGTTTAGGGGTTAAAGTTCCATCCGCAACAGCTTCCTGTAGCAAATCATAAAGCTCCATTCTATATTTAGACAGAGGGTTGAAGGTAAGTTTATTATAACAGAGTGGATTCTTCAATTGTCTCAACATTTCCTTCTCATATGCCACTATGGGCCACACCACCACGTTAACGCCTTTATCGGACGGTTTAATAGTTACCTCCTTGAGGTTTTGCAATTCCTTAAGGGTTCTTCTTTCTTCCCGGGTTAAATTGTCCCTATTGATAGTTTCTGGGATACTCTGTATTTCTTGCATCACTAATCGTACAAAGAGGTCAATCTCAGGAACAGTACTAGTTTGTGGAATCTTTTGGATCGAGGAAGGAGGTGTTTAGGATATTCCAAATTGGAAACTCGTACCTCCTTTCCTAATTCCTCTAGAATCTGGAGTGCTTCTGCTTCCGCTTCTGTTGGAAACAAATAGTCGTTAGACTGATGGTAAAACATTATTTTATAAATTAGTTTCCTATTAAAAAGTTTTAAATCTTTGCAAATAGAGAAATGATCTTGAGCGGAAGAGGGAGAAAAAGTAAGGCCTTTACTCAATAGTGATATTTGAGCCTGTGACTACACTACATCAGAAAGATTGATTACCTTCATAGCGGTATTATCAGATGCCCCATTGTCATCAGGGCTGATGTTTTGTCGTCTCCTTGTATTATACCTCGGATAGCGGCCATCGTTTCTTCTTGGATTGAACCTTAAATGGTATCTTTCATCGTTATTTAATGACGTCATTGATGTCCCTGTACTTGAAGCACTGGTGGATTCAGAGGGAGATGTCTCCTTGTTTTGAGTATCTCTATGACTCTATTTGTACACTTTGTTGTCAATTTTGTCCTGTAAATCTCTCTGAAACTTTTTATTTTTGATGAGAGAGATGTCCTTCTCCCACTCATCACAACAACTGTCCATTTCCTTTTTGAATGACTCAAATTCTTCTTGAGAACATTCCTTCTGTAATTTTTTAAAAATTTCATAAATTTCAATACCCAGGTCAATAATGGTCTTGCTGTTAATGTCAATCAAAATACCCATGAAGATCGTGGAACAGGTATGACACGCCAATTCCCATAGAGACTGCAAAGATGTATCATTAATTGTAAAGGAGGGAAAAATCTGAACCCTCAATCCCCTAGGGATCAGGTTTTTAGATATATAATTCTCAAAAGATATCTTATTCCACCATATTCTAGTACGGCGATTTAACAAATTCCTAAAGGTTTTCTTTAATGCTGTCTTCTGAACCGACTCATGTGTTTGAGGAGTGCTACTACTAAAAACATTTTGCGCATGTATAGTCCAAGAAGCATCTCTGCTTCTAAAATCCATGTTGGATCAGGATTATAATTCAATCTAAAAAGATATGAATATATGAATCAATAAATACACCTACAAAAAATCCCATATATGGGTCATAAAGCAAAAAAACGTAAGTAGAAAACCAATAAAGAGCTTTACATGAGACCAAAATATTAAAAAAAATATAAATTTTATTGAACAAACATCATAAAAACATGGTACATACCACAAAACACAGAGAAAAAGGTGGGTGACCCAGGCACAAAACACTAGGCAAATAAATAATGCGAGCCATATGCCTGCAAAAATTATTTCAATAAATTACATATAGAGTATCATGAATACCTAAAAGTGGTTTACAATAATTTGAAATAAACCCAAATAGGGCCAAGGTAGAATCAAATATATGTATTTATAAGCGCAGGATATGGCCACATATATACAAGGAAAAAATACATATGACATATGCACAGATCATAATGCACTTATAAATACATATATTTGATTCTACCTTGGCGACTATTGTTTCCAACAGAAGCGGAAGCAGAAGCACTCCAGATTCTAGAGGAATTAGGAGAGGAGGCTGGAGTTTCCAATTTGGAATATCCTAAACACCTCCTTCCTCGAGCCAAAAGATTCCCACAAACTAGTACTGTTCCTGAAATTGACCTCTTTGTACGATTAGTGATGCAAGAAATACAGAGTATCCCAGAAACTATCAATAGGGACAATTTAACCCGGGAAGAAAGAAGAGCCCTTAAGGAATTGCAAAATCTCAAGGAGGTAACTATTAAACCGTCCGATAAAGGCGGTAACGTGGTGGTGTGGTCCATAGTGGCATATGAGAAGGAAATGTTGAGACAATTGAAGAATCCACTCTGTTACAATAAACTTACCTTCAACCCTCTGTCTAAATATAGAATGGAGCTTTATGATTTGCTACAGGAAGCTGTTGCGGATGGAACTTTAACCCCTAAGCAAATGGAAGGCCTGTGGATCGAAGATCCTAAGATTGCGAGTATATACTTACTACCGAAGATCCACAAGGATCCAATTACACCACCAGGTAGTCCCATTGTGTCGGGGATTAATAATATTTCCGATCCTATTGCAAGACTGATTGATTATTATCTTAAAACATTGGTTGAGACCTTGCCCTCATTTCTGAAAGATACAACTGATACCTTGAAAAAATTAGATGGTATCCAATTAGAGGAGGGTATGACTCTAGTCACTTGTGACATGGAGTCATTATACACTTCAATCCAACATCATGATGGGATTGAAGCTGCAAAAGGAGAAAATCCAGCTCAACGATGAAGTAAAGATAAAATGGATCTTTATTCACTTGTCGTTCCAAATACAGAGAAAAAGTATCAGCATAGATAGCAGCAGATGAATGCGTTATCAACGCGTTTCAGGTGACGCAGCACCCTTAGTCATGATACGTAGTGCAATACAGCGCTTATATGGTGAAAAAAAGGAGAGTGAACACACCATTAAAATAATTAACATAATTAATTAGAGCGACGAGTGGCAGGTGAAAATAAGCAAAGTTAAAATACAAAGACATGACAAAAAAGCAAGGATTGGAAGAGCGTAAAACAGTGGGCTATTATTGAGAATATATAAGAGCACAAAAGTGCTTCCATGTGATCTTATTATACATATGTTACAACTAGTGTTGAGCGATACTGCCCGATATCCTAAAATATCAGATCGGATTGGATCGGCCTAATACTCAAAAAGTATCTGGTATCGCCGATCCGATACCGGAAACACAATGCAAGTTAATGGGACAGAAATATCGGAACTAAAAAAAACTTTCTTTCCTTGTAAACACTAGATATACACACATAGAATACATATATATATACATGTCATTATGACATATATATATATATATATATATATATATATATACATATATTTATAGTTCATACACTTCTACATAGTAAAATAGCCTCTGATTCAATTGCCGGGTAATGCCAGCTTTTGTGAAAATACAGAAGCACCCGACATGAAATGACACATGGTTTACATAGAGTTAACCATGTCTTTTCTTGTAGTTTGATATATGGTTTTCACAAACAATTACATGAGTGTATGTGTGCAAAATTTGACACATGTAGGGGTTAATTAAAGGTGTAAATTTGTTGTAAAAAAAACGGATTTTTTTGCTACGAATTTACACCTTTAATTAACCCCTACATGTATCAAATTTTTCAAATTTTGCACACATACACTCATGTAATTGTTAGTGAAAACAATATATCAAACAACATGAAATGACATGGTTAACTCTATGTAAACCATGTGTCATTTCATGTCGGCTTCTGTATTTTCACAAAAGCCGGCAATTGAATTAGCGGCTATTATACTATGTAGAAGTGTATGAACTATAAATATATATATATAAGTGTCACAAATTCAATGACATGTATATATATATATATATATATATATATATATTGAGGTGTAAAACTGTTGAAAAAAATGCGTGGGCTCCCGCCCTATTTTCTCAACCAGACAGACAAAGCCAGCGAGTGGGGGCAGATAATAATAGCCCAGAGAGCGACCATTATTTTTGCCCCCCCCCGGCTACTAACATCTGCCCCCAGACACCCCAGAAAAGGCAAATCTATAATTAGATTCGTCCTTTCTGGCACTTTGTCCGTCTATTCCCATTGCCCTGTAGCGGTGGCGAATGGGTTAATAAGGGGTTAAAGCTACCTTGCTATTGAAAGGTGAGTTTAAGCCAGGTTAATAATTGAGAGCTGTCAATTAGACAACTATCAATTATTAATCCTATTGTATGAAATAAAAATAAAACACACACACTTTAATTAAAAATCATTTTAATGAAATAAACACACAGTTTTTGACAAGATTTTATTTTACTGCCATTCCTTGTGAAGCCCTTGTTCACCTGTAATAAAAATAAAATAATAAAGCAACATTATTCTTACCTATCCGATGTTCAGTCAGGTCCCCCGATGTAATCCTTCTGAAAGGGTTAATGTTTACTGCAGAGACCGCAGCTAATGCTGACAGTCTCACAATAAACCCCCAACTGAATCATCTGCTCTCCTGGCTGACAGGAGAGAAAGTGGTTAGCATAATTGATTGCTTCCCACTTTCATTTCAGATCAGCCAGGGACGCCGCACTGCATCAGTGACGTCAGAGGGAATCCCGGCTGACCTGAAGTGAACTGATTAACAAAAATAGGGGATCCCCTCGAAAAAAAAATGGCGTTAGGTCCCCCCTATTTTTGTTAACCAGCCTGATAAAGCAGACTACTGAGGCTTGGTTTTTCAGGCTGTTAAAGAGCCAATATCCATGGACCTTGCAAGCCTGATAATACCAGGCCACAGCAGTCTGCTTATCTTGGCTGGTTAACAAAAATAGGGGATCCCCTCGAAAAAAAATGGCATGGGGTCCCCCCTATTTTTGTTAATCAGCCAGATGAAGCAGACTGCTGAGGCCTGGATTTTCAGGCTGGTAAGGATCCAATATCCATGGACCTTGCAAGCCTGATAATACCAGGCCACAGCAGTCTGCTTAGCTTGGCTGGTTAACAAAAATAGGGGATCCCCTCGAAAAAAATATGGCGTGGGGATCCCATTTTTGTTAACCAGCCAAGTAAAATGCAGACTGCTGCGGCCTGGTATTAAAAGACTGTCAAGGCCCATGGATTTTGGCCCTCAACAGCCTAAATATACCAGGCTGCAGCAGCCCCACAAATGGCGCATCCAAAGATGCGCCAATTGTGGCACTTTACCCGGCTCTTCCCACTTGCCCTGTAGTGGTGGCAAGCGGGGTAATAAGGGGTTAATGTCACCTTTGATTGATCGGTGACAATAAGCCCGGTTAATAATGGAGAGGCGTCAATAAGACACCGATCCATTATTAATTATAGTTTGTAAATCTAAAAAAAAAAAACACAACAAGAAAAAAGTCTTTTAATTAAATAAAACACAACACAGTTTTCATTAATTTTATTTCACTCTCATTCCTGCAATGCCATCGATCTCCTGTAAAAAAACAAAAATAACAAACCAACACAAATACTCCCTGTCGACGTAGTCCAAAATACCGAGTGTCCCACGACGAGTCCAGCTCTGCTACATCTGGATGACAGGCTGAGCCTGACATCCACATAGGGCACAGCTGCTTACCAGAGCTGCATCCGGCTGACTAATCCGGACTGTTTTACGGCCAGCTGTCGCGAGAGTACAGCTGGCCGAGATTACCCAGTACCCGGCAGTCACTGCAGTTATCGCGAGATTCTGCACGTGACCGCCAGGGACAGGGTAATAATAGTGGCCATCCAGGAGGACGTGACCACCGGGGAAGGGGATCTTCTGCCAGGTAAGTGCTGACTCTACTGAGTCCTGACACCTGACAGACCTGACCGACACTGACAGTGACAGTTTCGGGAAGTTCCTGTGTCACGTACTTCGTTCTGTGACACAGGAACTCCGCATATACTTTATCGGAAAACTCCGATTCCGGTATCCAATATGAAAAAAATATCAGAACTCAGAATCGGAATTCCGATACAGCAAATATCGGCCGATACCCCATATTTGCAGTATCGGAATGCTCAACACTAGTTACAACCTTTATAAAATATAGATGTTAACACCAATATTTCTAAAATTAAAATGCATGTCCCTAATCCATATTACTACCCAGCACAAGCGAGAAAACCAGTTATGGATAAATTTCAGAATAACATAGAAATGGAACTTAGAAATTTATCTGATAGTCTTTCTCGTAGTGGTTTTTCTCACAGCAACTTAAGACCCATCCTTAAAATAGCCTTGCAGCAAACTAAAAGAGAATGACTCCTTAGTCCAGAGGCGTATCTAGGCTTTCTGGCACCCGGGGCAAGAATTCGTTTCGGCGCACCCCCCCCCCCCGCACACATGCGACACACTTAGTCATGTACCGACGAGCTACTTTCCCTAATGCTCTTAATATTCAGTGAAAATCTGAGAGAAGCAGGAGGAGAAGCTCGATGTCACAGGACCATAAGTATGAAAATGGCATATGAGTGAAGTGTCCATGTGATGACTGCTGGAACCTGCAGAGCTGAATCCTGACATTGCAGCTTCTGAATTCTCACAACGAATGCTCTGCACACTTTTAGGGTTCTCCATTACCGGTGGCAAGAGTACACGGTCATTTCAGCACCAGCATGTGATTTATATACTTCTGGTCACATTCCCACTAGACGTGCCCGGCCTCGCTCTGTTCATTTTCATTGAGGCCACACATGTCTAGTCAGCATGTGACCGCATGTATGTAAATCACCGGCACGAGAGAATCCTGACAGTGTGCAGTGAGCGCTGTGAGAATTCTGAAATTGACTAATTCTCATGTCTTTATTTGTTAGGAGCATTAAAGGGGTTGTCCAGGTTTGTGCTGAGTCTGCAGTCATTCTATGTGACACAGACCTGGAGAACCCCTTTAATGCTCCTAACAAATAAAGACATGAGAATTAGTCAATTTCACAAATAATATTTACATCCAGGTACCTTATAGAAGACGCTGTCTCTGGAGTCGTTCTCCTTTTCTTCATCTTGTCCACACCCCATGATGAGTTTTCTCATCCACAGTCGTCTCTGCAGACTCCATCTTCTCCGCTCTTCTGCACCAACTCTCCACACGATGCCCTTAAAGACAGAATAGTCATTATAATGCCCCTAAATAAAAATATCTGCAATATACTGTCGCTTCACACTATTCCTCTCCCTCCTCACACTGTCTCCTCTCACATCCCCCCTGTTCAGCATACTGTCTCCTCATATATTTACCCCCTCACTCTCTATACTGTCTGCTCACACATACCCCTGACTCTCCATACTGTGTCTGCACACATCCCACCACCCTCACTCCCCATACTGTGTCTGCACACATCCCATCACCCTCACTCCCATACTGTGTCTGCACACATCCCATCACCCTCACTCCCCATGCTGTGTCCACATACATTCACCCGTTTGCTCCCCATACTGTCTGCACCCATTCCCCATACTGTTTCCTTATGCATACTCTTCAGTACCCTCAAATCCCCCCACACCCATTAAATCCCCCATCCCCACTCCAAATCCCCCCACACACATTAAATCTCCACATCCCCACTCCAAATCCCCCACACATACAATAACCCCCCATCCCCACTCCAAATTCCCCACACTACATACCCCCATCGCCACTCAAATCCCACACATACAATACCCCCCATCGCCACTCCAAATCCCCCCACACATAATATATCCCTCCATCCCCACTCCAAACCCCCCACACATAAAAGAACCCCCCATCCCACTCCAAATCCCCCCCACACATAATGTATGACCCCACATCCCCACTCCAAATCCCCCACACATAATGTATCCCCCATCCCCATTCTAAATCCCCCACACATAATGTATCCCCCCATCCCCACTCTAAATCCCCCCCCATACACACACACAGTATGTCCCCGTTAATCTTCGGTGGTTCTTCAGCTCCATAGTGGAGCACACTTACCACCACAGTTCCCCCTTCTGAGTGCCAGTGAGTGACGTCAGCAGCGTGATCACATGACCTGATCACGCTGCAGACGTCGCTCTGACCCGGAGGTCAGAGCTTCAATTGTACTGGCGTCTGTATATAGACGCCAGTACAATTGGTCCCTGCTGGGAGCCGGCACGCTGCAGCTTCTCTGCGCCGGCTGTCAGCATGACAGCCGGCACAGGGAACCGCCGACTCCCAGGCTGGGGGCGGCTGAACGCAGCCGCAGGGGAGACACTGCGGACCGCCGCACTAGGCGGCCCGACTGTGCCCCCCTGCTGGCTGCGCCCGGGGCACCTGCCCCGGCTGCCCCCCCTAGATACGCCCCTGCCTTAGTCATAAAAAAAATCAGACAAAGTTGTGATGAACAAAACTGATTATATTGCCTGGGTAGAGAACATGCTTTCTGATAAAACCATCTATAAAGTCATGCATATTAATCCTTTGTCTAAAATCAAAGATCGCATGTACAATATTATTGATGAGGGATTTGACTTGGGTCATTTTAGTGCAAAAGAAAGAGATTATCTGAAAGTTCTTAACCCAGTCACTCCCACACTTTATGCGTTACCGAAAACACACAAGAAAATGCATCCTCCCCCCATGAGACCCATAGTCTCTGGCATTGGGTCAATAGGTGAAAAATTGGGGGAATGGCTTGATCTTTTGCTCCAACCACCTGTTCAGAGGGTCCCAGGTTATATTAAAGACAGCACAGAGGTGCTGCATGCAATGAATAGTTTTGTGTGGAATGATAATCTTCTTGGATTACAACTGATGTTGTTTCACTTTATACATCCATTCCCCATCAAGTAGCGATACATGCTTTACAATTTCATCTTTGCAAATATAGCAATCTCTCCCTGATTTTCAGTCATTCATCTTAGAAGTTGCTAATTTGCTAATTTTGAGTAATTATTTTTGCTTCAATCAGCAATATTATATGCAAATAGGTGGTGTTTCTATGGGGGCTAAATATTCCCCCTCACTTGCAAACTTAGTTAAGAGTTGGTGGGAGGAGCTATACATTTATATGGTAGACAATCCATTCAGAAATTGTATCAATTGGTACAGCAGATACATAGATGACATCATGATTATTTGGAACTCAGATGCATCTGCCGTCCAGGATTTTAATTTTTATCTGAATTGCAATCCTTTGAACTTGAAATTTGTAACCTCACACAAAATTTCATGTACTGATTTTTTGGATCTAAGTCTGCAAGGTATTGTGGGTACACCAGTACTAATGCTAACATTTAGAAAGGACACAGCAGGAAATACTATTTTACATGCAAATAGTCATCATCCCAAACACACAATAAAAAGTATGCCTATTGGAGAAATGACGCGGGCCAGGCGAAATTGCAGCACAGACGAAGCCTAAAACAATGAAATTCTCAATATCAAATCTCGTTTGACATCAAGGGGTTATAGTCAGTGGAATCTGCATAAAGCTGAAAAGATTGCGGCACAAAAACCGCGTTTCAAATTGGGACAAGATTTGCAAAATAATGTCAAAAATCCTGTCACTCTAGTATTTCAATATAGTAGACAATTTGCAGCTATTAAAAAAACTATACAAAACAATTTATCCATACTAAAAGAAGACCCAGACATCAATAAAATTATAACGCAGGGTTTTCGGATAGTTTCTAGATGAGCACCATCTTTAGGACAGAGTTTTCACCCAGCTTTTTAAATACATCTTCAATCCAATCTTCTAATTGGCTTAGTACTAAACTACTACAACTAGGGCTGTTGTGTATCATGAAACATGCCATGTGGCCTATTTTATATCGGCATGACCTCACGTGAATTACGTAGAAGAGTACGTGAACACGTCTTAGACATCAAAGGAGCTGCCTCTGAAACTGATTTTGAAAAACTTAAGCCAATTCCTCGCCATTTTAAAGCCACCCACAACTGTGATTCCATAGGGTTGTCTGTACGGGATATTGATAGGGTTTTCATTGGGCCTAGGGGAGGTAATTGAAAGATACTTCTGGCTCAAAAAGAGGCCAAATGGATATACAAATTAGATACCATTACTCCATCAGGCCTCAACGAACACAACAGTTTTGTTTCTTTTTTGCCTATGTAGATTCCATCCCCACATCTGAGTATTCTTAATGCTGTCTTTCTACTGTTTTATTTGGTCTCATTTTAATTTTTGTTTTATTTTTAGGGCTTATGATTCACTTTTTTTCGTTGGTTGGATTTTTTGTTCTTACCGGCTTCATCTGTTTGAGTTCTTCTACAGGATGAATAAGTCTTTTAGACTGATGTTTTGTGACTTCAAATTACCTTTTTTAACTGGAATAGTTGCCAAAGACTACAAGATTTTTTGACTATTTCTATATATGGGGTTTTACTATCATTATGCACTGTAGTATGTTTAATAGATATATACATACAATGGTTTACATGCACTTGTCACTTTTATCATCTGTATGCCTTATGGCATATTTTATAATATGACATCTTTCAATATATGACAGTTTATGTTTATATGCTATTATATAATGGTTTATACGCATTAGGTTATCTTACCATTTAGGCATTCTATGGCATCCCCTATATTATGACATTTGACAGTCTATTTTTGTGTGCGTATATTTAATTGCTGCCTTTTTTCCAGTTTCAGGTCCAGCCTTTTTTTTGTAATAATTATATATATATATATATAATTATATATATTCCTTCCAATCAATTTTAGGTGATGGGTTTATTCACATTGGTGTTCCTTCTTCTGCGTCTTTGATTGTGATGACTGTTTTGCTGGATGATTTGTCCTTTTGGTAAACGTTGTTTTATCTGTATGATCGCTGCTTTAGTTGCGATCATGGTAACCTATATCAGTATATAGACTTACATCCGTTGTTTCACTAGTATGCCATGGCTGTGTGCATGTGTGTTTATGCTTCCATGGTTACATTAATTGCCTACCGGAACTTGCACTAGGGTACTCCGGATGTGACGACCATATATCTTTGTGTTCTGTTTCTATGGTTACATCAGTAATGCCAGTATGACTATCGGAAACAGCGATGCTTATCCCAGATGTGACGAGCTCTGCATTAGTACGTCACTGGTTGTGACGCATATCGTGTAGGTATACCCTTATTGGTGTTGCCTCGGTTACACTCACGCAAATGTACATGCTGAACTTCCCATATCACGCGATTGTGCATATATTTGTTATTACTTTTGTCCATCCAGCGTCGCACTCAGCATTGAGTGATATTAAGCACTGTTTATTAATAAAATGCTTGATTCATGCGATTCAGTTTATCTTCAGTGGGAGGACATTTTATTAAATGATCTCTTGTGATTGGTCCTTCCTTGTTTAAATGCCCTATCTGGCCAGTACCCAACTACCCCTGGACAAAGCATTTCTTGCGAAATGCGCGTGGGGTGTGGTGGGTTCCCCGGGCTCTGACTTCTTGGTAACTATGCCTTCATTTGTTGTATTATACTTTGCGTGTTTTTATCTGTATACTATGAGTGTGCATGCACTATATGCGCTGTTATGATACGTATGAATCATTCTCTGCGGCTATGAACATACATACCTGTCCTTATTTTTATCCCAGTTGGGTTTAATTTGACTTTTGCAGCCTCTGGCGCTTCATGGTGGTTTTCCCATGGGTTATGTATGTTCTATCTTGTAGTAAGGTGATCTTGCATTACGATCTGTGCATATGTCATATGTATTTTTTCCTTGTATATATGTAGCCATCTCCTGCACTTATAAATACATATATTTGATTCTACCTTGGCCCTATTTGGGTTTATTGCAAATTATTGTAAATCACTTTTAGGTATTCATGATACTCTATATGTAATTTATTGAAATCATTTTTGCAGGCATATGGCTCGCATTATTTATTGTGCATAATGATATAAAACCGCCTAGTGTTTTGTGCCTGGTCACCCACCTTTTTCTCTGTGTTTTGTGGTATGTGCCATGTTTTTATGATGTTTGTTCAATAAAATTTATATTTTTTTAATATTTTGGTCTCATGTAAAGCTCTTTATTGGTTTTCTTCTCTGTGCTTCAAATAGAACCCTGAGACGATCACAGAACAGGTTCATTTATACGGAGACTTGATTACACACAGGTGGATTATATTTATCATCAGTAGTCATTTAGGACAACATTGGATCATTCAGAGATCCACAATGAACTTCTGGAGTGAGTTTGCTGAACTGAAAGTAAAGGGGCCGAATAATATTGCACGCCCCACTTTTCAGCTTTTGTATTTCCACAAAAATTTAAAATAACCAATAAATTTCGTTCAACTTCACAATTGTGTCCCACTTGTTGATTCTTCACCAAAAATTTACATTTGGTATCTTTATGTTTGAAGCACGATATGTGGGAAAAGGTTGAAAAGTTCCAGGGGGCCTAATACTTTCGCAAGGCACTGTAATGTTCCATACAGTATATGATGAGCTCCACATAATGCTCCAGTGTATGATGGGCCTATATAATGCTCCATATATAATGGGCCCTATATGATGCTCCAGTATATGATGGGCCCCATGGATGATGCTCCAGTGTATGATGGGCCTATATAATGCTCCATATATAATGGGCACCATATGATGCTCCAGTATATGATGGGCCCCATGGATGATGCTCCAGTGTTTGATGGGCCTATATAATGCTCCATATATAATGGGCCCCATATGATGCTCCAGTATATGATGGGCCCCATGGATGATGCTCCAGTGTATGATGGGCCTATATAATGCTCCATATATAATGGGCCCTATATGATGCTCCAGTATATGATGGGCCCCATGGATGATGCTCCAGTGTATGATGAGCCTATTAATGTCCTATATAATGGCCCATATTCAGTATATGGGCCCCATGGATGATGCTCAGTGTATGAGGGCTATATAATGCTCAATAATGGGCCCCATGTGCTCCATATGATGGCCCCATGATGATGCTCTAGTGTATGATGGGCCTATATAATGCTCCATATATAATGGGCCCATATGATGCTCCAGTTTATGATGGGCCCATGGATGATGCTCAGTGTTGATGGGCCTATATAATGCTCCATATTATGGCCATATGATCTCAGTAATGATGGGCCCATGGTTGCTCCATTATGAGGCTGATAATGCTCCATATATAATGGCCATATGATGCTCCAGTTATGATGGGCCCCATGGATGATGCTCCAGTGTTTGATGGTCCTATATAATGCTCCATATATAATGGGCCCATATGATGCTCCAGTATATGATGGGCCCCATGGATGATGCTCCAGTGTATGATGGGCCTATATAATGCTCCATATATAATGGGCACCATATGATGCTCCAGTATATGATGGGCCCCATGGATGATGCTCTAGTGTATGATGGGCCTATATAATGTTCCATATAAAATGGGCCCCATATGATTCTCCAGTATATGATGGGCCCCATGGATGATGCTCCAGTGTATGATGGGCTTATATAATGCTCCATATATAATGGGCCCCATATGATGGTCCAATGTATAATGGGCCCCGTATATGATGCTCCAGTGTATGATGTGCCTATTTAATGCTCCATATATAATGGGCCCCATATGATGCTCCAGTATATGATGGGCCCCATGGATGATGCTCCAGTGTATGATGGGCCTATATAATACTCCATATATAATGGGCCCCATATGATGCTTCAGTATATGATGAGCCCCATGGATGATGCTCCAGTGTATGATGGGCCTATATAATGCTCCATATATAATGGGCCCCATATAATGCTCCAGTGTATAATGGGCCCTATCTATGATGCTCCAGTGTATGATGGGCCCCATGTATAATTCTCCAGTGTATAATGCTCCCCATATATTGGTCCAAACATTAAAAAAATGAAAAACCTCTCCTCGCTGGGCACTGCTCTACTCTGGACTCCTCAGCGTCGCCATCTTCCAGCTCTCTGCACTGTGACTGTTCAAGCAGAGGGCGCACAGACATGACGTCATCGCGCTCTCTGACCTGAATGTCACTGTCAGGAAACGCGGAAGACGTCACAGCGGTGGAGCAGGGAGAGGTAAGTATTGCAAGTGCTGTGGCCCTGAGCATGCAAGGGGGGCCCACTCATGGGCGACAGCACCGGCACAGGGCCCCTCATAGTACGCCGATGTCTCTGACGGCGAGTGGGCCCCCCACCTGCTCAGGGCCACAGCACTTGCAATACTTACCTCTCCCTGCTCCACCGCTGTGACGTCTTCCGCGTTTCCTGACAGTGACATTCAGGTCAGAGAGTGCTCAGCTGCAAATGGAGGAATTGGAGAAGTCGGAGGAAGAGGAGGACAAAGCGAGCCAATTTGCAGGCAACCTATGTGTCATCAGGGGAAGATGGTACAAAATCCTTTGAAATCCAGGCATGGTTCATTTTAATGAAGGTGAGATCACCTACATTTTGGGTCGACCGCCAGGTCCTTCTTTCTGTCAGGACTGATCCAGCAGCACTGAAGAATCTTTCTGATAGCACACTACCAGCAGGGCAAGCGAGCTCCTGTAAAGCATATCGTGCCAATTCAGGCCAGGTGTCCAGTTTACAGGCCCAGTAGTCAAAGGGGAATGAACTGTGAGAGAGAACATCGATAGAGGAGGAGAGGTAATTTTGAACCATAGTTGACAACTGCTGTCTCCTGTCTGTTGCAATCCATTCAATATTAACAGTCGTGTGAGCGGTACTCGAGAAATCAGTCCACAACATGGTCATGACACCCTTGTCTCCAACGCCACTTCGGCTGCGCACACCATGAACACCTCTTCCATATGGCCCAGTACGTCTCGTGGTAGAACCTGCACCATTGCTGTGTGCTGAGAATGCCTCTAACAAACGGCTCTAGGTTCTCCTGTGGCATGATGTTCTGTAATTTGCCTTTATAGCGTAGATTGAGGATGCTGGCCAACCAGTAGTCCTCATCCTTCATAATTTTGGCAATGCGGGGGTCCCTTTTTAGGATCCGAAAGACATAATCACACATGTGGGCCAATGTTCCAGGTGTCAATGATGCACTGCCATTGGAGGGTAGAGGAGCACTTTCTGCCAAATCCACATCCCTCCAGTCACTCACAAACCCTGTACCTGACCATGGCAAGTCAACATTTTCTCTTGCCCCCTGAGAAGCATCCTCCTCCCCAAAATAATCATCCCCCTCATCCTCCTCCTCTTCCTCTTCTTCCTCCACCTCATCCAGGACAGACAATGGCTGACTGTCATCAAGGCTTCCCTACTCCTCCTCCTCCTCTTCCTCCTCCGCTGCAGACGCCTGATCCTTAATGTGCGTCAAAGTTTATATGAGCAGACTCATAAGTGGGATGCTCATGCTTATGATGGCGTCGTTTGCGCTTACTAGCTATGTGCATTCCTCAAAACACTGAAGGACTTTACAGAGGTCTTTCAGCTTTGACCACTGCACACCCGACAACTCGATGTCTGCCCTCAAACTGCCTGCCCGTGGATCCTCCCACAAATGCATTACAGTCTGCCTCTCTTCGCACACCCTCTGAACCATGTGCATGGTGGAGTTCCACCTTATTGCAACGTCTATGATTAGGCGGTGCTTGGGGAGGTGGAGCGATTGCTGCAGCCTCTGCATATGACTGGAGTCTACGGGCGAGCAACGGATGTGCGAGCACAGTCTTCACACCTTGTGGAGCAGGGCTGGTAACTCCGGATAATTATTTATGAAGCACTGCACCACCAGGTTCAAGGTGTGAGCCAGGCAAGCTATGTGTCTGAGTTTTGCCAGGGCTATGGCCGGCACAAAATTATGTCCGTTATCACTGATTACCTTGCCTGGCTCAAGATGTATACTGCCCAGTCATGACTCAGTTTCTCGCTGCAAGTAGTCGGCCAGTACCTCCACGGTGTATCTGTTGTCGCCCAAAGACATCATCTTTAAAACAGCCTGCTGACGCTTACCAATAGCTGTTCGATAGTGGGACACCTCGTGTGTAACACTGGCAGCTGCGGATGGAGTGCTCGTGTAACTGCGCTCTGTCGACGAGCTTTCGCTTCTGGAGGAGGAGGAGGGTCGAACGCCTACAGCCAACTTTTGCCTATACCATGGGCTAGGCAGCACTGTCCCACCACCGCTGTCCCCTGTGGACCCTGCATCCGCAACATTAACCCAGAGCACAGTGATAGACACCTAACGGCCATGGCCATGTCTACTGGCCCATGCATCTGTTGTGAGGTGCACGTTTCCTCTCACAGATTGTTTGAGTGCATGGACAATGTGGTATTTCACATGCAGGTGGAGGGCAGGGATGGCTTTTCTAGAAAAGAAGTGGCGACTGGGTAGGTCATAGCGTGGGACAGAGTAGGCCATGGGCTCTCGGAACGCTGCACTTTCAACCAAAGGGAAGGGCATCATCTCTAATGAGATCAGTTTGGCAATGTAGGCGTTCAAAGCCAGTGTACGCGGATGAAAGGATGAGTATTTTCTTGTCCTACTCAAAGTCTCTGCTAGGGTGAGCTGGACTTGAGAGCTGCATATGGGGGAGCTAGCGTTGGACATGGTGGACTGAGAGGGGGTTGGTGATGGTGATGGTGCTGGTGGTGTTGGTGATGGCCTAGATTCAGTCTTTCATTGCAAAAACATTGTGATTCCCTGACTGCTTTGGCCTTGCGACGACACCTCAACATTTCTTGCTGGTGGTGTGCTAACCGGTGGGCTAACAGTGGGGTAATCGATGTAGCGTTGCTGGCTACCTTCAGTCGGAGCAGGTGCATATGTGCTACCTGAGGTTTTGTAGTCCGTCCACGCTTGCAAGTGCATGGTGTTTAAATGTCTAAGCATGCAACTAGTATTCAAATTGCGGAGATTTTTCCCTCGGCTAAAGGTCCTTCTTCACTTCTTACAGATAACCTTTGCCTCATCAATAGGATTTTGGTCAAAAAAGTGCCACACTGCACTCTTCCTACTATGGGATAAATTTTCAGGGCTTGCACGCTGTGCTAATTTGACCATCTGGCCAAGCTGTCCTGCAACTCTTTTTGTATTTTTAACACGTTTTTGGACTTCTACGGGCCTGCCAGATAACCGCAGCTGCGATGTCGATGCCTGATGCGGATCCTCCTCCTCTTCTGAGCTATTGCCAGCGGCACCCTTTTCCCCCAATGGATGCCAAAATCGGGGTCAACAACTGGGTCATCCATCACCTCCTCTTCAATTTCATCTGCACCTTCCTCTGTGTTACCATGTAAGGTGATAGAGTATGCTGGAAGGAGCACCTGAGTTTCATCAGGGTCAGAATCTGGCTCAGTAGACTGCGAGGGCAATGCAATGCTCTGGGAGAATGTACCAGCAGAATCATATAGCAGTGGCTGTGCATCAGTGCAATCCATGTCATATTCATCTTGGACTGGGGTATTCAGGATTTGACTTGATAACCCAGGCATGGTATGTGAAAAGAGCTCCAGTTAGTAATCTGTAGTGTGGCCGGCTGCATCCTTCACTTTTGTTGTCGATGAAGGACACAAGGAAAGGTGTCGTTCCTGACCAGGAGCCTGCACTGACGACTCAGTGCTTGCAGTTTTTGAAACTTCAGAAGAGGAGGCGATAGAGCTGGAGGCTGTTTCGGCAAAGTATGCCAAAACCTGTTCCTGATGCTCTGGCTTTAAAAGCGGTTTACCTACTCCCAGAAAAGGGAGCTTTCCAGGCCTTCTGGAGCCTTATGATGATGCAGGCTCAACACCTCCTGCCTTAGGTGCTATTGTGCTTTTGGCACTACCAGCAGATGCACCACCACCACCGTAAGTACCAGCTGACCCCCCACGTCCGTGGCCTCTTCCACCAAACATCCTCATGTTTGGGAAAATGTACCAAAAATACCAGCAGATATATGGTACTGTATCAGTAGCGTACAGCTGTGTACGGTGTAGAAGAAAATTTAAATCTCCGTATATATTTCCGGAGTCACACACTGACACTCACTCAGTATGGATTTGACCAGAATGCAAAAAGCAGAAAAAAGGTACTGTATCAGAAGATACAAGGTGTATATAGTGTAGGGGAAAATTTTAATCTCCGTATATATTTCTGGAGTGACACACAGACGCTCTCTCAGTATGGATTTGACCGTAATATAAAAGGTAGAAAAAAGGTACTGTATCAGAAGATACCAGGTGTACATAGTATAAGGGATAATTTTAATCTCCGTATATATTTCCGGAGTGACACACAGGCGCTCACTCAGTAAAGATTTGACGTAATACAAAAGGCAGAGAAAATGTACTTTATCAGAAGATACCAGGTGTATATAGTATAGGGGAAAATTTAAATCTCCGTATATATTTCCGGAGTGACACACAGACGCTCACTCAGTATGGATTTGACCAGAACACAAAAAGCAGAAAAAAGCTACTGTACCAGAAGATACCAGGTGTATATAGTGTAGGGGAAAATTAAATTTCCCTATATATTTCTGGAGTCACACACAGATGTCTCTCAGTATGGATTTGACAGTAATACAAAAGGCAGAAAAAAGGTACTGTATCACAAGATACCATATGTATATAGTATTGGGGAAAATTTAAAATCTCCTTATATACAGTACAGACCAAAATTTGGACACACCTTCTTATTTAAAAATTTATACGGAGATTTAAATTTTACCCTACACTATATACACCTTGTATCTTCTGATACAGTACCTTTTTTCTGCTTTTTGTATTCTGGTCAAATCCATACTGAGTGAGCGTCTGTGTGTCACTCCGGAAATACTGTACAGACCAAAAGTTTGGACAAACCTTCTCATTTAAAGATTTTTCTGTATTTTCATGACTATGAAAATTGTACATTCACACTGAAGGCATCAAAACTATGAATTAACACATGTGGAATTATATACTTAACAAAAAAGTGTGTAACAACTGAAATTATGTCTTATATTCTAGGTTCTTCAAAGTAGCCACCTTTTGCTTTGATGACTGCTTTGCACACTCTTGGCATTCTCTTGATGAGCTTCAAGAGGTAGTCACTGGAAATGGTTTTTACTTCACAGGTGTGCCCTGTCAGGTTTTATAAGTGACATTTCTGGCCTTATAAGTGGGGTTGGGACCATCAGTTGTGTTGTACAGAAGTCTGGTGGATACACAGCTGATAGTCCTACTGAATAGACTGTTAGAATTTGTATTATGGCAAGAAAAAAGCAGCTAAGTAAAGAAAAACGAGTGGCCATCATTGGGGTGAGCTGGACTGCAGAGTGAAGGCAAAAGGGCCAACAAGTGCTAAGCATCTCTGCAAACTCCTTCAAGATTGTTGGAACACCATTTCTGGTGACTGCCTCATGAAGCTCATCAAGAGAATGCCAAGAGTGTGCAAAGCTGTCATCAAAGCAAAAGGTGGCTACTTTGAAGAATCTAGAATATAAGACATAATTTCAGTTGTTACACACTTTTTTGTTAAGTATCTAATTCCACATGTGTTAATTCATAGTTTTGATGCCTTCAGTGTGAATGTACAAATTTCATAGTCATGAAAATACAGAAAAATCTTTAAATGAGAAAGTTTGTCAAAACTTTTGGTCTGTACAGTATTTCCGGAGTGACACACAGACGCTCACTCAGTATGGATTTGACCAGAATACAAAAAGCAGAAAAAAGGTACTGTATCAGAAGATACCAGGTGTATATAGTGTAGGGTAAAATTTAAATCTCCGTATATATTTCCAGAGACACACACAGACGCTCTCTCAGTATGGATTTGACCGTACTACAAAAGGTAGAAAAAAGGTACTGTATCAGAAGATACCAGTGTATATAGTATAGGGGAAAATTTAAATCTCCGTATATATTTCCGGAGTGACACATAGACGCTCACTCAGTATGGATTTGACCATGATACAAAAGGCAGAAAAAAGATACTGTATCAGAAGAAAGCAGGTGTATATAGTATAGGGTAAAATTTAAATCTCCGTATATTTTTCAAGAGTCACACACACAGACGCTCACTCAGTATGTATATGACCGTAACACAAAAGGCAGAAAAAAGGTACTGCATCAGAAGATACCAGGTGTATATAGTGTAGGGGAAAATTTAAATCTCCGTATGTATTTCCGGAGTCACACTCAGACGCTCTCTAAGTATGGATTTGACTGTAATACAAAAGGCAGAAAAAAGGTACTGTATGAGAAAATACCAGGTGTATATAGTGTAGGGGAAAATGTAAATGTCAGTATATATTTCAGGAGTTACACACAGACGCTCACTCAGTATGGATTCGATCAGAATACAAAAAATAGAAAAGAGGTACTGTATCAGAAGATACCAGGTGTATATAGTGTATGGGAAAATTTAAATCTCCGTATATATTTCCGGAGTCACACACAGACGCTCTCTCAGTATGAATTTGACCGTAATACAAAAAGCAGAAAAAAGGTGCTTGACGTTGGTATAGTCGAGCTGTTTACTCGTACGGAACCAAGGACTCCCAACGTTGAGCCCCTTCCCCATTATCAGGATACCCCTGATATCCTTCCACCAATAACGACAGACAGTAAATCTTTGGATGTATATGGCCACAGTAGCCTTTATTTAAATACAAACAATATTAACAATACTTGACAATATAATAACAACATCAGGGAGGAGTCCTTGAAGCTACAAAGATCATGGTGAATTGAACCAATATCCTGTGAACAACACCCAACCTCTTACTCCCAGCCGTTACCCCACAGGCTCGGGAGCACCACCATTGAGGTGTGCTGTTCACCCAATTACTTGGGGATCTGCCCACTCCATGTGAACTCCCCTTCCACCATTCACCAGATCACCACCACGTAACTTCAAACAGTGGAGACCCTAAACAGAGTCCCCACAAACCAATTTCCACCAACTTCAAGGACTCTCTACCCACCCCCTTGAGCCGCCATGACCCAAAATTATACAAAATAAACGGCCTCATAACAGGGAGGGAGGGCGGGACTACTGATGGGGCAAGACAGGAACTGACACCTTACTCCACCCCATCACTGCCTTATAAACCCCCCACCACCCTCTCGTTTAAATGTTCCTCCCTCTTTGTAAACCCCTCCAAACCCCCGTCATGCCGGCCTCCGCCCACGCCTCTTTCTTGAGGGGAGGGAGGCTCTGCTCCGGCCATTACTTGACGTTGGTATAGTCGAGCTGTTTACTCGTACGGAACCAAGGACTCCCAACGTTGAGCCCCTTCCCCATTATCAGGATACCCCTGATATCCTTCCACCAATAACGACAGACAGTTAATCTTTGGATGTATATGGCCACAGCAGCCTTTATTTAAATACAAACAATATTAACAATAATTAACAATATAATAACAACATCAGGGAGGAGTCCTTGAAGCTACAAAGATCATGGTGAATTGAACCAATATCCTGTGAACAACACCCAACCTCTTACTCCCAGCCGTTACCCCACAGGCTCGGGAGCACCACCATTGAGGTGTGCTGTTCACCCAATTACTTGGGGATCCGCCCACTCCATGTGAACTCCCCTTCCACCATTCACCAGATCACCACCACGTAACTTCAAACAGTGGAGACCCTAAACAGAGTCCCCACAAACCAATTTCCACCAACTTCAAGGACTCTCTACCCACCCCCTTGAGCCGCCACAACGAGGGCCCATTGAAACCTCAATGGCCCGAGACCCCCTAAACCCGCAAAGCTATGGCCCTTTCAATACCTTCCTGAATACCCAAAGCCCAAATATCCGAACCAACGGCATTCAGATGAACCCCATCAGCCAACCAAAAATCACCTTCACCCTTCCCAAATCAAAATGCCGTACAGACACGTTACCGTTCTGGGCCATGAAAGAAGACACAGCCCGATTAACCTTTATCCTGGCCTTGTTAATCTTAGCCAGGGACCTCATGTTCCGCCAACGCCTGCGTGGAACAATTTCAGACCAAACCAAAATGACCCCGGATATAACACCCATAACCGCAAGCAATCCTGCTTAATATCTTTTACTAATTCCCGGAAGGGTCGCACCGCAAGATCATTCCCCCTGCATGGAGTACCAAAATATCAGGAGCACGGTCCAAACGAGCGCAACCATGAATTTCAGGCAGCACTCTCCTCCACTGCATTCCTCGGAAACCGAGCCATCGCACCACAACCATAGACCGGGGAAATCCCAATTGCCGACCATCAGTCCTGACGTCAGCTCGCAAAGCTCCCCAGTGGACAAAAGAATGACCGAAAATCCAAACCAGCAGGGGGGCGATACCTGAAACGAGAAACAATGCTAAACATACCAAAAGAATACCTTCAAAACTATTACCAATAATCACAGGCCCCAAACAGAAAGGCCTGACACCCCCACATCGCGAACTAAGGCCTAATATAACTCTGAAATCGATTAGACTTCCAACCCCCAATACGTTGAATCAATGACGCACCCAAACCCCTACCCGCCGCTTCAGTCGCAGCACCAATACGGAAAGAATGAGTCCCAAAACGAGAGTCATCCAGACCCAAAGCTCGTATGGACTTTTTGAAAATGGCGTTAAACTGATACCTAGACAGGTTACCGCCATCAGCATGGCACAACAATGAACCCCCAACTCCGGGGCCCAATTCCCAAAAACTCTTCAAACATAGCACCGGACACATCAAATACTCCGGTACACTGCCCAACACTACCCGACGGCCTTTTCCCTCCTGATCCGTCTTGGACCTTCGCAGCCAAAATTCAACACCACCCGCCGTCAATAGCACGTCCTTAGCCAACAAACCGCCTACCCCCTGCTTATTACACGAAACCAGCTCGCCCACCCGCAAGGCCCCAAAAAATGCCAACGAAAAAGCCAAACGGAATAATAGAACCTCAAAACGAGAGGAACACAACGTATCCAAAATAAAACCCAACTGTTCTAATAAAGCAAAAGAAACCGGGCGCCTCGTGTCACCAAGCCCCTTTGTTCGACGAAAACCTTACGCCGCTTGCTGTACCAAAAAGGTCTTAGACAAATCAAAACTCCCACGCAAACGAAAACCAAAAGATAATGCTGCCAAAACCCGCGATACTTTGGCACAAGACCATCCTTCCCTCGCTCCTTGCCCCAACCAAGCCAACAAAGCCCTTTGTTGATCCATCCCTTGTCCCATAATTAGAGTTTCCGCTAAAAACTTCTCCCAATTAAGCCACACTGCCTGATAAGCCCCAAGTTTTTGGGGCCAAAGACGCCCTAATCAATGACTCTGCGGACCGTAAACCACCTTCCACAGCTCCTCCGGGCAGGCTAAACCTTCGTACTCCGCTTCCGGGGCCAACGAGCGAAAACGATCCCACTGTAAACGAGAAAGAGAATCAGCTATATCGTTCTTCACTCCCGAAACATGCGTCGCCGTCACGTGCGCATTTAATGCCAGACACAGCAAAACCAAATGTTGCAAAACACGAACGACAGGAGGAGAGGATGCAGTAAGCCCATTAATTGCACAAACAACTCCCATGTTGTCACAATTGAACCGCACCCGACGATCCCGAAACTCCTGCCCCCATAAATGCACCGCCACAAGAATCGGAAAAAATCTCCAACAATGTTATGTTGCGCACCAAGCCCTCTGACACCCATTCCTCAGGCCAGCGAGATGCACAACACTGCCCCTTGAAATAGGCTCCGAAACCAACACCGCCAGCCGCGTCCGTAAACAACTCCAACACATCATTCCCAACAACCTCAGCCATGACCAATGAGCGCCCGTTATATCCTCTGTTATGTTTCGGTAGCTGAGGAGTGCAGGTAAAAAAGGCAATACACCAGAGCAGTTGGAATCTATGAGATTGCAGTACCCTGACTAACCACCACAACTAGAGGCAGCCGTGGAGCGTTCCTACGTTGGTCCTAGACGCCTCGTCACAGCTTGAGAAACTAACTATACCTAAAGATAGAAATAGGAAAGCTATCTGCCCCGGAGCAGAACCCCAAAGATAATAGAAAGCCCCCAAACATGTAATGGCGGTTAGACAAGAGGAAATACTGACACAGAAAGAAAATAGTATGAGCAAACGCTGGGGCCCAAACTATCTAAATAGAAAAGGATAGGAAGGGTACTTACTGCAATCCCAGAAAACCCTGAAAAGCACCAACTCTACTAATTTCAAAATCACCTGAGATCACACGACCTCTACCACCTAAATTAGTTCTCTGGTGTAACAAAATCAAAACAGCAGCCACTGAAAAAAACTGGAAAAAGCAAAAGTACAAAACTCAGTGGCTGAACCAAACCGAGAAGGCAGAAGCCCCCGGAGGGGACCCTGAAGGCCCCGCAGAAGTGCAGGACAAAAAGCAAAAATACAGCACAAACAAAAAAGAAGATAATGTCTTATCTGTTAGCAGGAGATGCAGACACGACACAGCAGGCTACAAGGGAAACTGGAAAGAAGGATTCAGACCAGAACAATTGATCACCGGCAACCCTGATGGGAAAATGACTCCCTTATATAAGACCAGTCAGTAACACCTGATCCCAGTCCTCACAATCTTCACTAGCACCGCTTGTAACCACCAGAGGGAGCCTCTGCTCAGAACTCATCTCAAACCATTCACAACAGTACCCCCCCCTTGAGGAGGGGTCACCGAACCCTCATTTGAGCAACCAGGTCGGTCAGGATGAGTTCTATGATACGCACGGATAAGTCTCCTAGCATGGATGTCCGAAGCAAACACCCAAGAATTGTCTTCCTGACCATAACCTCTCCATTTAACCAAATACTGGAGTTTCCGTCTAGAAAAACGAGAATCCAATATTTTCTCAACCACATACTCCAGATTGCCCTCAACCAAAACAGGGTCAGGAGGCACAGCAGCAGGAACCACTGGCTCAACAAACCTCTTCAACAAGGACTTGTGGAACACGTTATGGATCTTAAATGTCCCTGGAAGAAGCAAACGAAAAGAAACAGGATTAATAATCTCCATGATCTTATAAGGTCCAATGAACCTAGGCTTAAATTTAGGAGATGCTACTCTCATAGGAATATTCTTTGAGGACAACCAGACCAAGTCCCCCACTTTAAACCGAGGACCATCAGTCCTATGCCGGTTAGCAAACCGCTGGGCCTTCTCCTGAGAGAGGGACAACCTCTCCACTACCTGGTCCCAAATCTGTTGCATACGCTCCACAACAGAGTCAACACCTGGACAGACAGAAGCCTCCGTCTGTCCAGAAGAAAATCGAGGGTGAAACCCAGAATTACAGAAAAACAGAGACATCAAAGTGGCAGAGCTAGCCCTATTATTAAGAGCAAACTCAGCCAAAGGCAAAAAAGAGACCCAGTCATCCTGATCAGCAGACACAAAGCATCTTAGATAAGTCTCCAATGTCTGGTTTGTTCTCTCAGTTTGACCATTGGTCTGAGGATGAAATGCCGAGGAGAAAGACAATTGAACACCCAGTTTAGAACAAAAAGTCCTCCAAAATCTGGAAACAAACTGGACTCCTCTGTCAGACACAATGTTCTCAGGAATGCCGTGTAAACAACCACGTGCTGAAGGAACAACGGCACCAATTCAGAGGAGGAAGGCAACTTAGGTAATGGCACAAGATGTATAATTTTGGAAAACCTATCACAAATTACCCAGATGGTGGTCATTCTCGGAGAAACAGGAAGATCGGAAATGAAATCCATAGAGATATGGGTCCATGGTCTCTTGGGCACAGGCAATGGCATCAACAAACCACTAGAACGAGAGCAAGGCTTGGAGCGAGAGCAAGTCCCGCAGGACTGCACAAATTCCCTGACATCACGAGAAAGGTAGGCCACCAAAAGGACCGACTAACCAAGTCTCTGGTACCAAAAATTCCTGGATGCCCAGCCAATGCGGAACAATGAATCTCAGACATCACACTCTTTTTCCATTGGTCCGGGACAAACAATTTCCAACAGGGCAGCGCTCGGGCCTATCCTCCTGACACCCCTCCAGAGCAAGTCTCAAATTGGGCGAGATGGCGGAAAGAACTACACCCTCTTCAAAATAACAGAAGGATCAGATAGCTCAGGAGAGTCCGCAAGGAAACTCCTCGAGAGGGCATCCGCCTTAACATTCTTAGTGCCAGGAAGAAAGGAAACCACAAAATTAAAACGTGTGAAAAACAAGGCCCACCTGGCCTGTCTAGGATTGAGTCGCTTGGCAGATTCCAGATAGACCAGATTCTTATGGTCCGTAAGGACCACCACCTGATGTTTGGCTCCCTCCAGCCAATGTCTCCACTCTTCAAAAGCCCACTTCATGGCCAATAACTCCCGATTACCCACGTCATAATTACGTTCAGTAGGAGAAAATTTTCGAGAGAAAAAGGCACAAGGGTTACTTTTAGAGGTCTCTGGATCTTTTTGGGACAAAACGGCACCTGCCCCAATTTCAGAGGCATCAACCTCCACCTGAAATGGCAGAGAAACATCAGGCTGCCGTAGGACAGGAGCAGAAGTGAATCTCTGCTTAAGTTCCTGAAATGCAGAGACTGCCTCAGGAGGCCAATTCACCACATCAGAACCCTTTCTGGTCAAATCAGTTAATGGTTTAACAATAACCGAGAAATTACCAATAAATTTACGATAAAAATTGGCAAAACCCAAAAATCTCTGAAGAGCCTTTAATGAAGTAGGTTGGACCCAATCACAGATGGCCTGAACCTTGACGGGTCCATTTCAATAACAGATGGGGACAAAATGAATCCCAGAAATGAGATCCTCTGTACGCCAAAAAGACACTTTGATCCCTTCACATACAGAGCATTCTCTCTCAAAATCTGGAATACAGTTCGAACATGTTTCACATGAGAGTCCCAGTCATTAGAAAAAATCAAGATATCATCCAAATAAACAATCAGAAATTTGTCCACAAAATCCCTGAAAATGTCATTCATGAAGGACTGGAAGACGGAAGGAGCATTAGTGAGCCCAAAGGGCATCACTAGGTACTCAAAATGCCCTTCAGGGGTATTGAATGCCGTCTTCCATTCATCCCCGTGCTTAATGCGAATAAGGTTATACGCCCCCCTGAGGTCAAGCTTGGTAAACCAAGTAGCGTTTTTCACCCTGGAAAACAGGTCAGAAATCAAGGGTAACGGGTATTGATATTTCACAGTAATATTGTTCAAGAGACGATAATCAATACACGGCCTTAATGAACCATCTTTTTTGGCCACAAAGAAAAAACCGGCACCTAAGGGTGAAGAGGATGGTCTGATATGACCCTTCTCCAATGATTCCTTGATATAAGACCGCATAGCTTCATGTTAAGGTACAGACAAGTTAAAAAGGCGACCTTTAGGGAATTTACTACCCGGCACTAATTCAATAGCGCAGTCATAGCTCCTATGGGGAGGCAAGGATGCAGATTTACTTTCGCTAAACACATCAGAAAAATCAATCAAAAAGTCAGGAACATCCTGAGCCTGGGGGAAGGCAGAAAAAACAGGAGTGTTGGTATTAGCACATTGGCAGCCCCAACTGGTTACAGACACAGATTTCCAATCCAAAACAGGATTAGGAGACTGTAACCAAAGGAAACCCAGCACAATAATGTCATGCAGATTATATAGAACCAAAAATTTGCAGCACTCCTGGTGATCAGGTTCAACCCTCATTATCACCTGAGTAGAAAACTGGGGTTTATTCTCAGCCAAAGGGGTAGAATCGATCCCCAGTAGGGGAATAGACTTCTGTAGGGGTATCAAGGGAAACCCACAACGTTTAGCAAAATCATAATCCATCAGGTTAATAGCTGCTCCAGAATCAACGAAAGCCTGAGCAGAAAATGAGGACAGAGAGCATATCAGAGTGACAGTTAATAAAAACTTAGTCTGAACACTACCCAAGACAACTGAGCGTGCAAAACGTCTTCCCCGCTTAGGGCAGACTGAAATAGCATGAGAGGCATCACCACAGTAGAAACATAACCCATTGCGCTTTCGAAACTCATGACGCTGTGTCCCAGACACCACTCCATCACACTGCATGGGCTCAGAAGCTGGTTCACAAGGCAACACCATTCCACGCATACTTCTCCGCTCACGCAAACGTCTGTCAATTTGAATCGCTAATGACATAGAATCATTGAGACCAGAGGGGACAGGGAATCCCACCATAACATCCTTTACATTATCTGACAGACCCTTCCGGAAAAGGGCCGCCAAAGCGTCGTCATTCCATTTGGTCAGGACTGCCCACCTACGGAATCTCTGACAGTATAACTCAGCGTCATCAAGCCCCTGATTTAATGCCAACAAGGCTTTTTCAGCTTGATCAGTGACATTAGGCTCATCGTACAATAACCCCATAGCCTGAAAAAATGCATCAACATCACTCAAAACAGGATCCCCAGGTATCAGGGAAAAAGCCCAATCCTGAGGATCGCCGCGCAGGAGAGAGATGATAATTTGAACCTGCTGCGCTGCGTTTCCTGAGGACTTAGATTTTAAGGCAAAAAACAATTTGCAATTATTTTTGAAATTCTGAAATTTAGCTCGAACCCCCAAAAACAAATCTGGCATGGGAATCCTAGGTTCCACAACAGGCAACCCAGCAAGATAGATAGCAATACTCCGAACCTCAGTGGCAAGCTGATCCACACGGCCAGACAACTGTGCAAACTCCATTGGGAGAAAAGATCCTCCCCAGCACCCAGAGATACAGAGGGAAAAAAAAATGCAACAAACAGAAAAATATCTCTGACAACTTTTTTTTTTTTTTTTTTTTTTTTTTCTTTCACAATATTTTTTCCCTTCTGTGAGTACCATACAATTTTCAGTTTTTGGGCCGGTGATACTGTTATGTTTCGGTAGCTGAGGAGTGCAGGTAAAAAAGGCAATACACCAGAGCAGTTGGAATCTATGAGATTGCAGTACCCTGACTAACCACCACAACTAGAGGCAGCCGTGGAGCGTTCCTACGTTGGTCCTAGACGCCTCGTCACAGCTTGAGAAACTAACTATACCTAAAGATAGAAATAGGAAAGCTATCTGCCCGGAGCAGAACCCCAAAGATAATAGAAAGCCCCCAAACATGTAATGGCGGTTAGACAAGAGGAAATACTGACACAGAAAGAAATAGTATGAGCAAACGCTGGGGCCCAAACTATCTAAATAGAAAAGGATAGGAAGGGTACTTACTGCAATCCCAGAAAACCCTGAAAAGCACCAACTCTACTAATTTCAAAATCACCTGAGATCACGCGACCTCTACCACCTAAATTAGTTCTCTGGTGTAACAAAATCAAAACAGCAGCCACTGAAAAAAACTGGAAAAAGCAAAAGTACAAAACTCAGTGGCTGAACCAAACCGAGAAGGCAGAAGCCCCCGGAGGGGACCCTGAAGGCCCCCGCAGAAGTGCAGGACAAAAAGCAAAAATACAGCACAAACAAAAAAGAAGATAATGTCTTATCTGTTAGCAGGAGATGCAGACACGACACAGCAGGCTACAAGGGAAACTGGAAAGAAGGATTCAGACCAGAACAATTGATCACCGGCAACCCTGATGGGAAAATGACTCCCTTATATAAGACCAGTCAGTAACACCTGATCCTCAGTCCTCACAATCTTCACTAGCACCGCTTGTAACCACCAGAGGGAGCCTCTGCTCAGAACTCATCTCAAACCCATTCACAACAATCCTCCTAGGAAAGAATCCCAAATAGCCAAATCCGCCTTAAGTTCACCAGACAACCGTATGAAGTGATGAGGGGCTTTTATCCCTGCCGTAAGCGCTAGCCAGCCTACGTGAAAAAACTCGCCCCATCTTATCACTCGACATGCAAAATTCAGCCTCCCTAGCAATGACTGCAAATCCCGCAACGACAACTTCTTCAAACGGCGCGCTCTTCCCACTTCAGCCCGTAAAGCCAACAACTTTTCCTCGGGCAATCTGAACTCCCATGCCACCGTATCGATGACTATTCCCAAAAAACACAAACAAGTAGATGGACCCTCAGTCTTACCAGGCGCCAAAGGAACCCCAAAACGCTCCGCCACCCACTCAACAGCTCTCAAAATCCCATGACAGCGCGAAGAGTTTGCCGGGCCCACACACAAGAAATCATCCAAGTAATGAATAACTGATTCACAACCGGACACCTCGCGCACCACCCACTCCAGAAAGGAACTGAACGCTTCAAAATATGCACATGATAAAGAACACCCAATGGGTAAACACCTGTCAACAAAGAACCCGCCTTCCCAAAAACAACCCAGTAGCTTCAAGCTATCCGGATGCACCGGCAAAAGCCAAAAAGCAGATTCGATATCAGTCTTAGCCATAAGGGCCCCTCGACCGCACTTCCTCACCCACCGCGCAGCCTCATCAAAAGAGGAATAAACCACCGAACAAATTTCAGGATCGATACCATCGTTCACCATCTCCCCCGCGGGTAAGAAAGATGCTGAATGAGCCGAAACTTGTTCGGCTCTTTCTTTGGAACAACGCCCAACGGGGAAACCACTAGATCCGAAAAAGGTGGCGACAAGAAAGGGCCCGCCATGCGACCCAACGAAACTTCCTTTGCCAATTTTTCCCCCACCACCTCCTTATGTAATAGGGCCGAACGCAAATTCCTAAGTACCTGCGGGATAACAAACGGGGGATGTGGAATAACAAAACCATCCCTAAAACCATTATACAACGCCACCTTCTCCTTGTCCCTATCTATTTAGATAGACATCTTCCGTCTCACTGGAGTCTCTCCCTTGTGAATTACCTCCCCCAGATTTTTGCTTCCCTTTTTTAAAACACTTAGACGCTCCGTGAGAGGCGCCGCTGCAGTTGGAGCAAACATGTTTAAATTTGCACCCCGCCCCAAATTTACACTGGCCGTCATTAAACTGCCAGCACACCCCAAATTTGTTTCCTCCTGCTTGTCCTTGACCACTTCCTCCAACTGCCCCCGCGTTACTGCTACTCTGGCTGGGCCCCCTGTTCCCCCAAGAAAGGAATGCCCAAACTTATTCTGTGCAATGACTCTCATCCACAGACCAATGTCCTTCTGATCCCAATGAATCGCCGGACGAACAGCCTTCCTTTGCCTGAACTGCTCGTCATACCGCAGCCAAGCCTGCCCCCCATACACCCTATATGCCTCCCCTATAGCATCAAAGTAGCAAAATAAAGCCGAACAATTATCGGAAGCTTTTTCCCCAATAACACTTGCCAAAATGGCAAATGCTTGTTGCCAATTAACGAACGTCTGAGGAATCAAACGCCACCTCCGTTTCTCCTCCTCCTCCTTCTTACTATCCTCCTTCTTACTTTTATCCAAATTAAATTTCTCTAAAGGCAATAAAGAGAATATTTCAACATACCCATCCTTCCAATACGCTCTTTCACCTCCTTCTTCAAATGCGCCCCCAAAGGGCCCTCAAAACAAACATACACCTCCCCGTGCGCCCTATCATCTAAACGCACCCGACACTCCTGCTCCTTCTCGGTCTGCACCGACACAGATACGGGCTCTGCACTCTGCCCCTCCTGCTCCGTAACGGCCGAAACCAGTTGCCCCCAACCTGCGACCCAACCCAAGCCGACACCGGAGACGGAGAACCAAAACCCCTCTCTAACCGTGACAGCAAATTGCGCACATCAACCAACATATCCTTAACCCCAGCTGCCTCAGCAGCCCCCCCAACACTATTACCAACCCCCGAACGAACTACCCCAAACGGTGAAGAAGACAAAAACGAATGACGGACACTTGACACAGAATTATACTCACCGGGCTGCGAGGGTGCTGTGAGCCCTCCAGCCGGATAACCTGGCTCCAAAGATGCATCCCCACTGCCTTGATCCGACATCACGACTCCGCTGCTTTGATCCTGACGTCCAGAAACCCCGCCGGGACCTCCAGCAGACAAAGGCCTGAACCCCGAGAGAGATCCAGCCCGCTGGTCCTGAAATAGCGATGACAACTGGGTCGCAGTAGCACCCGATGATACTACCGAACCATCCATAGCCTCAGCTCCAGCAACGGCAGAGTAGGCAGGCCGCCCCTGATTCTCCACACCCGACGGCCCCCCTGCAACATCTGGAAACCCAGCCACTATGGGGGATAAAATTTGCTTACCCGAACTGCCGACCGAGCCATCGGCCGCCGACATTCTGAACCCGTAAACAGAGGCAGGCCCCGGTGCAGCAACACTGACACTGTGGCCCCCCAACGAACCTAGGACCCCGCCGCTAACCAGGAGGGGGAATTGTTGATCTGATAAGCCGGCCAATCCATCAGCCGCCGACGCACCTGCATCGCTGTCCAAAGCAGGCCGCACTGCAAACTGTTCGCAACTGCGACCCCCCGAAGACGCAGCTCTCAATGAACGCCCGTCGCGTAGCGGCTCCACCACCGACGCACCTGCCATGCTGCTTAAAGCAGGTTGCACAGCAATGCGATCGCCACTGCGACCTCCCGAGGACGCAGCACTTCGACGACGCCTGGCGCGTAACGGCTCCACCACCGACGCACCTGCGATGCTGCCTGAAGCAGGTCGCACAGCAATGCGATCACCACTGCGACCTCCCGAGGACGCAGCACTTCCACGACGCCTGGCGGTAAAGGCTCCGCCCCCTGACTAGCATGCGGCGGAGGAGAGGTTACCGCCGCAAGGCCTCGCCGGCTGAGCGGATTCCTCCCAGGCCTGGGCCTGCTTGCCCGAGCGCCGTGCGGTGCCCAGCCTGGAGGGGCCCGTGAGGGGCTCCTGCGCCGACGCGAGGCCTGAGGAGCCTGTTCAGGCGAAAGTCGCTCTAGAGGCCTCACCCGTCTTGGACGCCTCTCCCGCTGCGCTGCCCCAAATGATGGACCGGACGCTCCCTGGACAAGGATCACAACCTGCGCTTCCAGCCATCCCGTCGGCTGCGACAAGGCCGCAGACCTGAGTTGCTCCAGCGCTGCATTCACTGACATGGTGAGCTGTACTACTGATGGGGCAAGACAGGAACTGACACCTTACTCCACCCCATCACTGCCTTATAAACCCCCCACCACCCCTCTCATTTAAATGTTCCTCCCTCTTTGTAAACCCTTCCAAACCCCGTCATGCCGGCCTCCGCCCACGCCTCTTTCTTGAGGGGAGGGAGGCTCTGCTCCGGCCATTACTGTATCAGAAGATACCAGGTGTATATAGTAAACTAGATCTGAACTGAAAAAGTAAGTTGATGTGTATGCAAAATGTAAATGCATATTAACACATGACCATTACACAGAAAACCAGGCATAAAAAACAAATGTCCTAAAATAAAATAAATAAAAAATTTTTTTTGCAAAAATTGCATGAAGGTAGTAATAATTATAAGGGTATTTAGTAAACATAATTTTGATCAAAAGAATGTACAAGCCATCCCGCCACGTCAAGGCAACCCTTTGTGGGACAGTCCTACTCTAATATTAAAAACCTTTCCACTTGTCAAGTGACGTAATTGTGAACAAAGCAGAGGGACTGAACCCACCAGTTGAAGCATAGGCCAGACAGGATGGATTTTTCAACTCAGAAACAGGGTGGTCCCACCCTTCGGCTGTGGTTCCACGGTCCGGAACCACAGCGCATTTGACGGAGCGGAAATTCCGCTCCGTCTAAGCCCCGCCCCTTTATGACACGCGTTCTTTCCGGAGGTGTTCAGGACACCTCCGGAACACCTCCGGAAAGAACACAGGGCTACATAGCTCTGTGTGAAATTCCGTTGCGGCGACGCAGTGTCGCCGCAATACGCTAGGACATGCTGCTGTCTGAAAAGACGCGCCGCATGTCCGTTTACGCAGGTCTGCCGCCTGCGTGTTGTTACGCATAGTGGAGACGGGATTTCTTTAAATCCCCTCCACTATGCTGTAACATCTGGACGCTGCGTGTTTGGCGCTGCGCCAGCGCACAGCGCCAAACACGCAGCGTTTCCTGACCGTGGAAACTCACCCTTATATGCACAGAATGCATTCTGAACTACATAGAAAACTAGATCTGAACTGAAAAAGTAAGTTGATGTGTATGCAAAATGTAAATGCATATTAACACATGAAGATTACACAGAAAACCAGGCACAAAAAACAAATGTCCTAAATAAAAATAAATAAAAAATTTTTTTGCAAAAATTGCATGAAGGTAGTAATAATTATAAGGGTATTTAGTAAACATAATTTTGATCAAAAGAATGTACAAGCCATCTCGCCACGTCAAGGCAACCCTTTGTGGGACAGTCCTACTCTAATATTAAAAACCTTTCCACTTGTCAAGTGACGTAATTGTGAACAAGGCAGAGGGACTGAACCCACCAGTTCAAGCATAGGCCAGACAGGATGGATTTTTCAACTCAGAAACACCCTTATAATTATTACTACCTTCATGCAATTTTTGCAAAAAATTTTTTATTTATTTTATTTTAGGACATTTGTTTTTTGTGCCTGGTTTTCTGTGTAATGGTCATGTGTTAATATGCATTTACATTTTGCATACACATCAACTTACTTTTTCAGTTCAGATCTAGTATTATATGTAGTTCAGAGTGCATTCTGTGCATATAAGGGTGGGACCGCCCTGTTTCTGAGTTGAAAAATCCATCCTGTCTGGCCTATGCTTCAACTGGTGGGTTCAGTCCCTCTGCCTTGTTCACAATTACGTCACTTGACAAGTGGAAAGGTTTTTAATATTAGAGTAGGACTGTCCCACAAAGGGTTGCCTTGACGTGGCGGGATGTCTTGTACATTCTTTTGATCAAAATTATGTTTACTGAATACCCTTATAATTATTACTACCTTCATGAAATTTTTGCAAAAAATTTTTTTATTTACCGTATATACTCGTGTATAAGCCGAGATTTTCAGCACCTTTTTTCGTGCTGAAAATGCCCCCTCGGCTTATACACGAGTCATAGGGCAGAAACCAGCAGGGTAGGGGGTGACGCGGCAGGAGACGGTGGCTGGGATCATACTCACCCCTCCCTGTGCCATCGCTGAACTTGCCTGCAATCCTGCAGTCATGTAATATGGACGCGACGCCACTCCCATGGGCGTCGCCTCCATATTCATGGCCTTAATGATCAGTATTACATCACCGCTCAGCGCTGGAGAGCTGAAGGAAGCCGGGGAGAGCTGCAGGATTGCAGGCAAGTTCAGCGATGGCACGGGGAGGGGTGAGTATGATGGAGGAGAGGACAAGGAGCACGAGCAGGACGGGGAGGAGAACGGTGGACGGGGGAAGCATGGAGCAGGACGGGGGAAGCATGGAGGAGGACGGGGAGGAGAACGGAGGACGGGGGAAGCATGGAGCAGGACAGGGGGGAGAACGGTGGATGGGGGAAGCATGGAGGAGGACGGAGGAGAACGGAGGACGGGGGAAGCATGGAGCAGGACAGGGGGGGCACAGGAGGACGGAGAAGGAATGGGGGAGCACAGCAGAGGATGGAGCAGGAGGGGGGGAGTACAGAGGAGAATAGGGGAGCACAGAGCTGGATGGGGGAGCAAGGAGCAGGACGGGGGCAGCTAGAGCAGGAGGGCAGTTTATACACCCGGCTTATACACGAGTCAATAAGTTTTCCCAGTTTTTTGTGGCAAAATTAGGGGGGTCGGCTTATACACGGGTCGGCTTATACACAAGTATATACGGTATTTTATTTTAGGACATTTATTTTTTGTGCCTGGTTTTCAGGTGTATATAGTATAGGGGAAAATTTAAATCTCCGTATATGTTTCCGGAGTGACACACAGATGCTCACTCAATATGGATTTGACCAGAGTGCACAAAGCAGAAAAAAGGTACTGTATCAGAAGATACCAGGTGTATATAGTATAGGGGGAAAATTTAAATCTCTGTATTTATTTCTGGAGTCACACACAGACGCCCACTCAGTATGGATTTGATCGTAATACAAAAGGCAGAAAAAAGGTACTGTATCAGAAGAAAGCAGTTCAATATAGTATAGGGGAAAATTTAAATCTCTGTATATATTTCCGAAGTCATACACAGAAGCTCACTAAGTAAGGATTTGACCGTAATTCAAAAGGCAGAAAAAAGGTACTGTATCAGAAGATACCAGGTGTATATTTACAGAGTCACACACAGACGCTCTCTCAGTATGGATTTGACCGTTATACAAAAGGCAGAAAAAAGTTACTGTATCAGAAGATACCAGGTGTATGTAGTGTAGGGGAAAATTTAAATCTCCGTATGTATTTCCGGAGTCACACTTAGATGCTCTCTAAGTATGGATTTGACCGTAATACAAAAGGCAGAAAAAAGGTACTGAATGAGAAGATACCAGGTGTATATAGTGTAGGGGAAAATGTAAATGTCCGTATATATTTCTGGAGTTACACACAGACGCTCACTCAGTGTGGATTTGATCAGAATACAAAAAGCAGAAAAGAGGTGCTGTATCAGAAGATACCAGGTGTATATAGTGTATGGGAAAATTTAAATCTCCGTATATATTTCCGGAGTCACACACAGACGCTCTCTCTGTATGAATTTGACCGTAATACAAAAGGCAGAAAAAAGGTACTGTATCAGAAGATACCAGGTGAATATAGTATAGGGGAAAATTTAAATCTCCGTATATATTTCAGGAGTGACACACAAACGCTCACTCAGTATGGATTTGACCAGAATGCAAAAAGCAGAAAAAAGGTACTGTATCAGAAGATACCAGGAGTATATAGTGTAGGGGAAAATTTAAATCTCCGTATATATTTCCGGAGGGACACATAGACGCTCACTCAGAAGGATTTGACCAGAGTGCAAAAAGCAGAAAAAAGGTACTGTATCAGAAGATACCAGGTGTATATAGTATAGGGGAAAATTTAAATCTCCGTATATATTTCCGAAGTCACACACAGACGCTCTCTCAGTATGAATTTGACCGTAATACAAAACGCTGAAAAAAGGTACTGTATCAGAAGATACCAGGTGTATATAGTGTATGGGAAAATTTTAAATCTACGTATATATTTCCGGAGTGACACATAGATGCTCACTCAGTATGGATTTGACTGTAATACAAAAGGCAGAAAAAAGATACTGTATCAGAAGAAAGCAGGTGTATATAGCATAGGGTAAAATTTAAATCTCCGAATATATTTCAAGAGTCACACACACAGACGCTCACTCAGTATGGATATGACCGTAATACAAAAGGCAGAAAAAGGTACTGAATCAGAAGATACCAGGTGTATATAGTGTAGGGGAAAATTTAAATCTCCGTATGTATTTCCGGAGTCACACTCAGACGCTCTCTAAGTATGGATTTGATCGTAATACAAAAGGCAGAAAAAAGGTACTGTATCAGAAGATACCAGGTGTATATAGTATAGGGGAAAATTTAAATCTCCGTATATATTTCCGGAGTGACACATAGACGCTCACTCACTATGGATTTGACCGTAATACAAAAGGCAGAAAAAAGGTACTGTATCAGAAGATACCAGGTGTATGTAGTGTAGGGGAAAATTTAAATCTCCGTATGTATTTCCGGAGTCACACTTAGACGCTCTCTAAGTATGGATTTGACCGTAATACAAAAGGCAGAAAAAAGGTACTGTATGAGAAGATACCAGGTGTATATAGTGTAAGGGAAAATGTAAATGTCCGTATATATTTCCGGAGTTACACACAGACGCTCACTCAGTATGGATTTGATCAGAATACAAAAAGCAGAAAAGAGGTACTGTATCAGAAGATACCAGGTGTATATGTGTATGGGAAAATTTAAATCTCCGTATATATTTCCGGAGTCAACACAGACGCTCTCTCTGTATGAATTTGACCGTAATACAAAAGGCAGAAAAAAAGGTACTGTATCAGAAGATACCAGGTATATATAGTATAGGGGAAAATTTAAATCTCCGTGTATATTTCCGGAGTGACACACAGAGGCTCACTCAGTATGGATTTGACCAGAATGCAAAAAGCAGAAAAAAGGTAGTGTATCAGAAGGTACCAGGTGTATATAGTGTAGGGGAAAATTTAAATCTCCTTATATATTTTCGGAGTGACACACAGATGCTCACTCAGTATGGATTTGACCAGAGTGGAAAAAGCAGAAAAAGGTATCAGAAGATACCAGGTGTATATAGTATAGGAGAAAATTTAAATAATCTGTATATATTTCTGGAGTCACACACAGACGCTCACTCAGTATGGATTTTATTGTAATACAAAAGGCAGAAAAAAGGTACTGTATCAGAAGAAAGCAGTTGTATATAGTATAGGGTAAAATTTAATTCTCCAAATATATTTCAAGAGTCACACACACAGACGCTCAGTCAGCATGGATATGACCGTTATACAAAAGGCAGAAAAAGGTACTGTATCAGAAGATACCAGGTGTATATAGTGTAGGGGAAAATTTAAATCTCCGTATGTATTTCCGGAGTCACACTCAGACGCTCTCTAAGTATGGATTTGATCGTAATACAAAAGGCAGAAAAAAGGTAATGTATCAGAAGATACCAGGTGTATGTAGTGTAGGGGAAAATTTAAATCTCCGTATATATTTCCGGAGTGACACACAGATGCTCACTCAGTATGGATTTTATTGTAATACAAAAGGCAGAAAAAAGGTACTGTATCAGAAGAAAGCAGTTGTATATAGTATAGGGTAAAATTTAATTCTCCAAATATATTTCCAGAGACACACACAGACGCTCTCTCAGTATGGATTTGACCGTAATACAAAAGGCAGAAAAAAGGTACTGTATCAGAAGATACCAGGTGTTTATTTACAGAGTCACACACTGACGCTCACTCAGTATGGATTTGACCAGAATACAAAAGGCAGAAAAAAGGTACTGTATCAGAAGATACCAGGTGTATGTAGTGTAGGGGAAAATTTAAATCTCCGTATGTATTTCCGGAGTCACACTTAGACGCTCTCTAAGTATGGATTTGACCGTAATACAAAAGGCAGAAAAAAGGTACTGTATGAGAAGATACCAGGTGTATATAGTGTAAGGGAAAATGTAAATGTCCGTATATATTTCCGGAGTTACACACAGACGCTCACTCAGTATGGATTTGATCAGAATACAAAAAGCAGAAAATAGGTACTGTATCAGAAGATACCAGGTGTATATAGTGTATGGGAAAATTTAAATCTCCGTATATATTTCCGGAGTCACACACAGACGCTCTCTCTGTATGAATTTGACCGTAATACAAAAGGCAGAAAAAAGGTACTGTATCAGAAGATACCAGGTATATATAGTATAGGGGAAAATTTAAATCTCCGTGTATATTTCCGGAGTGACACACAGAGGCTCACTCAGTATGGATTTGACCAGAATGCAAAAAGCAGAAAAAATTTAGTGTATCAGAAGGTACCAGGTGTATATAGTGTAGGGGAAAATTTAAATCTCCTTATATATTTTCGGAGTGACACACAGATGCTCACTCAGTATGGATTTGACCAGAGTGGAAAAAGCAGAAAAAAGGTATCAGAAGATACCAGGTGTATATAGTATAGGAGAAAATTTAAATATCTGTATATATTTCCGGAGTCACACACAGACTGTCACTCAGTATGGATTTTATTGTAATACAAAAGGCAGAAAAAAGGTACTGTATCAGAAGAAAGCAGTTGTATATAGTATAGGGTAAAATTTAATTCTCCAAATATATTTCAAGAGTCACACACACAGACGCTCACTCAGCATGGATATGACCGTAATACAAAAGGCAGAAAAAGGTACTGTATCAGAAGATACCAGGTGTATATAGTGTAGGGGAAAATTTAAATCTCCGTATGTATTTCCGGAGTCACACTCAGACGCTCTCTAAGTATGGATTTGATCGTAATTCAAAAGGCAGAAAAAAGGTAATGTATCAGAAGATACCAGGTGTATGTAGTGTAGGGGAAAATTTAAATCTCCGTATATATTTCCTGAGTGACACACAGATGCTCACTCAGTATGGATTTGACCAGAGTGCAAAAAGCAGAAAAAAGGTACTGTATCAGAATATACCAGGTGTATATAGTACAGGGGAAAATTGAAATGTCTGTATATATTTCCGGAGTCACACACAGACGCTCACTCAGTATGGATTTGATCGTAATACAAAAGGCAGAAAAAAGGTACTGTATCAGAAGAAAGCAGTTGTATATAGTATAGGGGAAAATTTAAATCTCTGTATATATTTCCGAAGTCACACACAGAAGCTCACTCAGTAAGGATTTGACTGTAATACAAAAAGCAGAAAAAAGGTACTGTATCAGAAGATACCAAGTGTATATAGTGTAGGGGAAAATTTAAATCTCCGTATATATTTCCAGAGACACACACAGACGCTCTCTCAGTATGGATTTGACCGTAATACAAAAGGCAGAAAAAAGGTACTGTATCAGAAGATACCAGGTGTTTATTTACAGAGTCACACATAGAGTTGAGCGATACTTTCCGATATCCTAAAGTATCGGAATCGGAATGGTATCGCCGATATCACTAAAATATCGGCGATACCCGATACCGATACCGGAAGTCCCATGTAAGTCTATGGGAACAAAATATCGAAATTAAAAAAAACCCATTCTTGCCTTGTTGGTTAATTGTACATGAAGGAAAACAAGAAAGAGTAATGTAGAATGTATTGGGGAAGGTTGAGGAGACATTAAAGGCATAGATGTTTAACCCAATCAAATGGAATAGCATAAATATATTTTTTTTTAAAGATGTTCGGATTGACGAAGAAATTGACAATGTTAACGTTTTTTATATTTTGGCAAATATGTATATTACACAACTTCCATGCTCTTCATCTTCACCTTTTTTACTTTTCACACACTTTCTCCTTCATAATCTTCTGCAGCATCATCTTTTTCATCAAATTATTCTTCATCTTCACCTTCTTTATCTTCTTCTTAAACTTCTTGCTATTCATCTTTGTTAACATTACTCATATTCTTCTTATTAAACTATTATTCTTATTCATATTCTGCTTCATCTTCTTCATCATATTCTTATTTGTGACAGAGAATCCTGTACTTGTAATCTGTCAAAGTATGAATTTTTCATCCTTCCGTTCTTGCTGTCACAAAAGATTTAAATTACAACAGTATTTGTCCGTGTTCAGTTTAGCCTGCAGCAGCAGGCATTTTCCAGGGGCACCACGAGGAGGAACGGACTCACCCCCATACACTGCTTAGTCTTCTTCTGCTTAGAATTTAGAGCATATATTTTGCTCTTCATTTTGGTCTTATACTTCATGTTCTTCTGCTTTTAGATCTTCTGCTTATTGTTCTTGTGTCTCTTGTTCCGTATCTTGTATTTGTAGCACAATCTTGTACCAGCTGATGTTACTGGGACACGGTTACTAAGCAGGAGGTACCTGTGCTCCAAAGCACTACCAAGGACCAGCAGACGTTGCTGGAACTCGGATACCGAGATGGAGGCACCTAGGCCAAAGGCACTGCGGAGAACCAGTTGACGGTACTGGAACCCGGACGGGTAGCAGAAGGTACAAGAGCCAATGCAAGTAACGAGGACCAGCTGACTGTGCTGGAACCCGGAGGGGCAGCAGAAGGAAAAGAGCCAATGGCACAACCGAGGACCAGCTGACGTTACTGGGACACGGTTACTAAGCAGGAGGTACCTGTGCTCCAAAGCACTACCAAGGACCAGCAGACGTTGCTGGAACTCGGATACCGAGATGGAGGCACCTAGGCCAAAGGCACTGCGGAGAACCAGTTGACGGTACTGGAACCCGGACGGGTAGCAGAAGGTACAAGAGCCAATGCAAGTAACGAGGACCAGCTGACTGTGCTGGAACCCGGAGGGGCAGCAGAAGGAAAAGAGCCAATGGCACAACCGAGGACCAGCTGACGTTACTGAACCCCAGTAACACAGGAGCAAGTGTTGACTGTGCTAACAGCACTTCCGAGCAACAACTGGCGGTGTTGGAGCCCAGGGTCAAGGAGGATGTTTAAATACTAGATCAAGTAATTTCCTTGTTACCTGTCAATTTTAAATGTCTATACTTCAAACAAGAGAAAGATAACCTTTACTACCATAAGATGATGATTTCATTTAAACTAATATCTAGATAAATAAAGAATTGACAAACATAAACACATACATTAACATGTTGAACAGCAATGCAAACCACAAAATAAATTAGTTAAGGAATCTGCTATACGGTTGTACATAAAAGCATACAAGTACATATCTGAATCCATTAATGATGGATAAGTAACAGTATGTACACCATTTTTATTGTATAGACAATGAATGTCTGACTTCAAAACATCATCAGCATTACAAGTTATCTGTGATATTACTAAAATGTTCCATTTGCTGAATAATGTCACTAAATATTTTATACAAAATTATACAATTTCCATCATGTAATACTCATAATATGTGGCAATAATCATTTTTATTAACAAACATAACCTTTAAAAAGTGCATAGTGCATAGTGAAAATTGCTATTTATGGCTGACTGTGACTGTCGACTTGGAAGAATGACAACAGATAGATAAGGTATATATAGATGAGACTGCATAGCCACAGATGGTGAATTGCGATGTAATACTGTACCTCAATAAAGTGTGCGTCACTACTACATAATTTTTTTTATATGCTTTATAAACAGGGTACATGGATGTATGCTTGTGCCTTTGTTTTGACGCACAGACTGCCTTCCTGCTGAGACGCATTGGGTAGTGAACAGTTGTGTGCAGTGTTCACTGCAGTCTCTGCGGAATAACCACACTTAGACCTTATAACTTTTCAGACTTTCTTTATCAATCTACCAAGATGAAGAAGGCAGGGAGTAAGGCACGTGGTCGTGGAGTTTCTTCAGGGAGAGGACGTGGGGATTCTGTGGCTGCTGCGGCCCCCAGTGACACAGCATCCACCAGTTTTCCCCGTGAGCGTTCCTTTATGCGCACTTTTGTAGGAGCTCGGAGTACCCCCCTGCTGCGGGAAGAACAAATTGAAGCCGTTGTTGTTTGGATGTCAGCCAATGCATCGACTTCAATTGCTTCCACCTCCTCTCAGGACCACAGCACTGTTGGGCAACCATCTGTCTCTTCACCGCCTGGCAAATTGCCCAGGCAGTCAGAGAGTTCTGTACAGGAGCCAGCTGAGTGTCTGCTTCTGTTCTCAGAATCTATTGGCTTGCAAACAGGGGCCCAGCCAAGCAGCATTCTGTAATGTGAAGAGGGAGTATGCAGTGATGCGCAACAGCTGTGTCTCTCTGAATCTGAAGAGGCGGGTGAGACAGTGCCGATGGTCAGCACACCGCAGAACGCATCTGATGATGATGAGACCCAGGTGCCAGTTTCTGTTGAGCATGGTGCTGGCCAGACCACCCAACAGCAGGTGTTGGAAGAGGGTAGTGGAGATGATGAGGTCCAAGACCCAACATGGCATGAGGAACAGGAAGGTGGTGGGAGCAGCTCAGAGGAATAATAATAATATTTATTTATATAGCGCCATCATATTCCGCAGCGCTTTACAGTTTAGCAGTTTCAGAACACAAGTCATAAGTAACAACGTTAACAATACAATAATTTAAGCTAAATAAGTCGCCCCTGCTCGTGACAGCTTACAATGTACAATGAGATGGGGGAGATACAAAGTATAGGTGTTTATATACAATGGTGCATTTACAATGATGTTCCAGCCATCTTAAGGGACTGAGGGATGGAGATAGTGAATGGGCTAGAGACACACACACACTTACACAGAATACATAGAATGACTTTGATTAGTGAATGTGATAGGCCGCTCTGAACAAATGTGTTTTGAGGGAGCGCCTGAAACCATGCAAATTGTGGATAGTCCTAATTTCTTGGGGTACAGCATTCCAGAGGATTGGCGTAGAGCAGGAGAAGTCTTGGAGTCGGGAGTGGGAGGTACGTATTAGTGCAGAGGTTAGTCGAAAGTCGTTTGCAGAGCGCAGCAGTCGGTTAGGCCGATAGATAGAAATGAGGGAGGAGATGTAGGAGGGGTGCTGCACTGTGGAGAGCTTTGTGGGTGAGAACCAGTACTTTGGTTGAAAGCTGGGAGAGGCCTAGAGAAATGGTTAGTGATAGAAGGAAGATAGAGGAAGACATTGCCCCAACGGTACAAACAGGAGGGAGAGTTAGGCTGCAGACTCGGTTGCCTGTAGCCTCCAGTTTGGCACCTGTTCGGAGCAGTTGTCTTCCAAAAGTCAAAACGTGCGCTCCCAGGACTTGCACTGCGTGGTCCTTTTTTCACACACTTGCACATGATATTTGCTATGTGAAATGCAAGCTGTGTAATCAAAAATTAAAAATAGCTAAAAGTGTCAGTCACCTCAATACCACAAATATGTGGAAACATGTGCGGACAAAGCACGTAGTTGAGTTACAAAGACACACTAGAGATGTAGGCCAACCTACAGCAGCACCTACATCTTCAGGTTGTGTTGAAGCCTCTTCATCGAGCTCACACACAGCTGGTTATGCTTCCTCACAGGATCGCCATGGAAGAACCTCGGCCACTGTTGTCCAGAGACAAACTGTTATTCCACACACAGCAGCAAGTACCCTGTCATCCTCACACTCCCAGGCCACAAAACAGCCATCGGTAGCACAGGCATGGGATAAAAAGACGGCCATACTCCGCAAACCATGCACGAGCACAGGCTCTGAATGCTGGCATTGCAAAACTCCTGTCCCTTGAAATGCTGTGATTCAGGCTGGTGGAGACAGACAGTTTCCGTAACTGAATATCATTGTCAATCCCACAATACAATGTGCCAAGCCGATTTCATTTCAGCAGGCAAGCCGTCCCTGGTCTGCAAAAGCATGTTGAGGGAAAAATTAAACATGCGCTACTAAAAGCCCTCAGTAGCAAGGTCCACCTGACCACCGATGCGTGGACCAGTACCCATTGTTATGATCTGCTACAACCAGTAAGGAAAGAAGGGAATTCTGTCCCTACAATACAACTAAGCTGAATCCCTACGATGTAACGGGGAACCTGATCCTGCGACCAGACCCGCTAAAGTCCTCATCTAGTGTGAACGAAGACCTATAGTTGCGAGGGAGTAATCCCTACAAGATCTAGGGACTGTGAGAAAAGGTGGACACCTCCTAACATAAATTGTAGCATGGATAATTAAACAGAAAAATAAATACTTTGTGATCCTAACATCAAGCAAAACTGACAGATTAAGGCACCTAAGCACCCGGCTAGCTTAACAGTAGATAATACAATGAAGTCAAGCAAAGCCAGAAGGGCGGAGCCAGACTAAATAGGGAAAAAAGGTCATGTGACCAGCAAACTGAAACAAAACCTAACAAGAGGGTTCTAACACCCATGGCCAGGGACAATACCTTTCCCTCACTGCCCATTGGGTCAATGTTGTGCAGCCGGGTACTGATCTTGCGAGTGGCGCTGTACGTGTTCTGCCAACTCCAAGGATTGCAGGAATCAAGTCTGTACACATTGATTCCTCCTCCTATTCCAGTTCCTCAGAATCATCGCTGCAGGAGCCGTCACGGTCTACCTCCACATGGACCCGTGAACGTTTACCTGTTGCGACCGATATGAGCACAGCCGTGTCCAAATGTCAACAGGCCATCCTGAAATTAATTTCCATGGGGAATCTTAGCCACACAGCGCAGGAGCTCTGTAATGCCATAAAGCAGGAGAGCGACGTGTGGTTTTTGGAAGAGAATCTACAGGCAGGCTTGGTAGTGTGTGACAATGGCCGAAATCTGGTGTCAGCTCTGGGCCTTGGCAACCTCACTCACATACCATGTCTGTCATATGTGCTCAACTTGGTCGTGCAGAGTTTTTTGAGGGACTATCCGGATCTTGATGCACTGCTGCACAAGGTCCGCCTAGAGTGCGCTCACTTGCGACGTTCCAGCATGGCCAGATCGCTGATTGCAGCTCTGCAACGCAGATTTCACCTTCATGAACATCGCATCATATGTGACGTACCCACCAGGTGGAATTCCTCGTTACATATGTTGGAGCGGTTGTGTGAGCAGCAGCCAACAGTAATGGAGTATCAGCTGCATCAGGCGCAGTCAACTCGCAATTTGCGCCGTTCACACTTCACCACTACTGAGTGGGCCTCTATAATAAGAATAATAATATTATTTATTTATATAGCGCCATAATATTCCGCAGTGCTTTACAGTTTAACAGTTTCAAAACACGAGTCATAAGTAACAACGTTAACAATACAATAATTAAAGCAAAATCAGCCGCCCCTGCTGGTGAAAGCTTACAATCTACAATGAGGTGGGGGAGATACAAAGTACAGGTGTTTATATACAATGGTGTTTTTACAATGATGGTCCAGCCATTTTAAGGAAGTGAGGGATGCATGGAGATAGTGAATGGGCTACACACACAGAATTACACATAGAATGACTTTGATTAGTGAATGTGATAGGCCACTGTGAACAAATGTGTTTTGAGGGAGCGCCTGAAACCATCCAAATTGCGGATAGTCATAATTTCTTGGGGTAGAGCATTCCAGAGGATTGGCGCAGCGCGGGTGAAGTCTTGGAGTTGGGAGTGGGAGGTACGGATTAGTGCAGAGGTTAGTCGAAGGTCGTTTGCAGAGTGCAGCAGTCGGTTAGGCCGATAAATATAAATAAGGGAGGAGATGTAGGGGGGTGCTGCGCTGTGGAGAGCTTTGTTGGTGAGAACCAGTAATTAGAATTGGATCCTATAATGAATGGGCAGCCACTGCCAGTGTAATGAGTGGCGAATAACTCTATGAAGGATATCTGCCACGTTTTGCGTGCGTTTGATGAGTCAACGCGGATGGCGAGTGCAGATGATGCACTAGTCAGCCTGACTGTCCCCTTATCTGCCTGCTTCAAAAAACACTGCAAGCACTAAGGCATGAGGTTTTGGAAGAGGTGGAGGATGAGGAGTCACAAATTCCATCACCTTCTGGACAGTCAGCGCAACGTGGTTCCTCACAAAGGGCTGGAGGACTTTCAAAGTACCATGCTGTATCAACAATTGAACCTCCAGAGTCGCTGTCTATATTTTCATAACCATTACAAACTTTTAATGTATTTACAAAGCACATAATGTACATTTTTTGTCTATCCTTTTGTAATGCTATTGTGTTTCCATAAACTGATGTTACAGAATTATGATACAAAGTTTTTAAATTTTGAGTTTTAAATTTTGTAAATTTATATGTATTTGAAGGACTTTGTGAGGAGGATGAGGAGGAGTCAATGGAGGAGGAAGACATCGCTCCAGAGGGAGGTAGACAATGCTCTAGTCAGTATGTAGACCAAGGGTGGGGTGATGCACAGCAGGCGGAGATGACGCCTCTTGCAGGGGACAACGTTTCTTGGCCAGTTGGGAGTCTGCAGCACATGGTTGATTTCATGCTGCAGTGGCTGAGAAATGACCGCCGCATCGAACACATTCACACCACGTCTGATTATTGGGTGTACACCCTCCTAGACCCTCGCTACCGGGACAACTTACAAAGCCTCATCACACCGTTGAACCGGGAGCGTAAAATGCGGAAGTACCAAGACACACTGGTGCAATCCATAATGTTCTCCATTCCAGCCGAGAGCACTGCTGCTGCTACTGATTTACAAAGCAGCTCTGTGCGTCGAGGCAGTGGAGACAGCTCTGCAACAAGAGGGAGCACAAGCAGCGCCTCTGCACAGGGCAAGAACAGTATGTTCCAAATGTGTCGAAGTTTTGTGGCAGCGCCACCAATGTCTACACCATCCGAGACGGCTCCAGTCAGCAGGAGGCAACATTTCCGTAAGATGGTTACAGACTACATGTCTTGCCCTCTCAGTGTACTCTCAGATGGCTCTTCCCCATTCAAGTTTTGTGTCTCTAAGCTGGATACATGGCCAGAGCTTAGCCAGTATGCATTGGAGGTGCTGGCTTGATCTGCTGCCAGTGTATTATCGGAGCGCGTCTTTACTGCTGCAGGTGGTGTACTAACAGACCGTTGCATGCGACTATCCTACGATAATGTAGAACGGCTTACTTTTCTGAAAATGAACTAGGCATGGATCTCGCCTGAATTTGCCTGTCCAGTTTCAGATTAACTAACTGGTTGGCAACGTTTTCCATGTCTCCTGTTATGTTCATCTTTCTACCACCTGAGCTATACTCCCTGGGCTACAACACTGCCAGTTGCTGCTCAGAAGTGTCGTGTCCACAGACCAATACACAAGCTATAGTGATAGTGGGGTTCAGTAACGCCTGCTGTTCCCCTGCTGTGTGTCCGGCAAAAATTACTGCTACCTAGCTACACATGTTTAAAAAAAATGACATGTTAAAGTGGCTAGTGCTACACATAGATATCAGGCTACACCCTTATTTCTAAGCTGTAAACAAGTGAAACGTCAAATTTAAAACCATTCAATGATTAGTGTTGGTAACAAATCTGTAACTAAATAATTGTGACATATTATGGCAGATATCCACATGTCTAACACAAATGCTAACACAAAAGCATACTTATGCTATAGGGTACTGATGGTGAACCTTCTCACTCCATAACTTTGACCAATCCAACTCACATCATGCCTCAAATGCTGCAATGTTGGAAGTGCATAATGTGGGTTGAACTTTGACAACAGCTGCAGTGCGAAGGTTATCCTTCTGTGTTCTTGGCTTTTAAATAAAAGCATACAAGTAAATATAATAATACATTGTTGATTAAGGGACATGATGTACACCTGTAATATTGTGCAAACAATGGATGTAGGACTATTCCTCTTCAACATTACTTATATTTGTGTCATTTGAAAAAATACATATTTTAGTTAAAAATTAAAAACCCATGTTCAGTAGCTGTGAAAGGCCCGTTTGTGTACTTCTATATTGTTTGCAACCAATGTATTGTATACGGATGGAAGCGCGTCACACTAATAGATTAGATTTATTTTAAATGGAATGTAGCAGAACCAATTGGAGATAAATGAAAAGGATGAGCCACTGAGACACGCTCAGCAGAGTACAAGCAGCAGTGCTTGAACAAGTAACTGGAGCGTGATGTGCACTCAAAAAAGTAAAAAACACAGACTGAAGTGAACACTGAAACACAACTGTCCACAATCTGTGAAAGGCTACTCCTTTGTGTACTTCTATAGTATTTGCAACCAATGTATTGTATACGGATGGAAGCGCGTCACACTAATAGATTAGATTTATTTTAAATGGAATGTAGCAGAACCAATTGGAGATAAATGAAAAGGATGAGCCACTGAGACACGCTCAGCAGAGTACAAGCAGCAGTGCTTGAACAAGTAACTGGAGCGTGATGTGCACTCAAAAAAGTAAAAAACACAGACTGAAGTGAACACTGAAACACAACTGTCCACAATCTGTGAAAGGCTACTCCTTTGTGTACTTCTATAGTATTTGCAACCAATGTATTGTATACGGATGGAAGCGCGTCACACTAATAGATTAGATTTATTTTAAATGGAATGTAGCAGAACCAATTGGAGATAAATGAAAAGGATGAGCCACTGAGACACGCTCAGCAGAGTACAAGCAGCAGTGCTTGAACAAGTAACTGGAGCGTGATGTGCACTCAAAAAAGTAAAAAACACAGACTGAAGTGAACACTGAAACACAACTGTCCACAATCTGTGAAAGGCTACTCCTTTGTGTACTTCTATAGTATTTGCAACCAATGTATTGTATACGGATGGAAGCGCGTCACACTAATAGATTAGATTTATTTTAAATGGAATGTAGCAGAACCAATTGGAGATAAATGAAAAGGATGAGCCACTGAGACACGCTCAGCAGAGTACAAGCAGCAGTGCTTGAACAAGTAACTGGAGCGTGATGTGCACTCAAAAAAGTAAAAAACACAGACTGAAGTGAACACTGAAACACAACTGTCCACAATCTGTGAAAGGCTACTCCTTTGTGTACTTCTATAGTATTTGCAACCAATGTATTGTATACGGATGGAAGCGCGTCACACTAATAGATTAGATTTATTTTAAATGGAATGTAGCAGAACCAATTGGAGATAAATGAAAAGGATGAGCCACTGAGACACGCTCAGCAGAGTACAAGCAGCAGTGCTTGAACAAGTAACTGGAGCGTGATGTGCACTCAAAAAAGTAAAAAACACAGACTGAAGTGAACACTGAAACACAACTGTCCACAATCTGTGAAAGGCTACTCCTTTGTGTACTTCTATAGTATTTGCAACCAATGTATTGTATACGGATGGAAGCGCGTCACACTAATAGATTAGATTTATTTTAAATGGAATGTAGCAGAACCAATTGGAGATAAATGAAAAGGATGAGCCACTGAGACACGCTCAGCAGAGTACAAGCAGCAGTGCTTGAACAAGTAACTGGAGCGTGATGTGCACTCAAAAAAGTAAAAAACACAGACTGAAGTGAACACTGAAACACAACTGTCCACAATCTGTGAAAGGCTACTCCTTTGTGTACTTCTATAGTATTTGCAACCAATGTATTGTATACGGATGGAAGCGCGTCACACTAATAGATTAGATTTATTTTAAATGGAATGTAGCAGAACCAATTGGAGATAAATGAAAAGGATGAGCCACTGAGACACGCTCAGCAGAGTACAAGCAGCAGTGCTTGAACAAGTAACTGGAGCGTGATGTGCACTCAAAAAAGTAAAAAACACAGACTGAAGTGAACACTGAAACACAACTGTCCACAATCTGTGAAAGGCTACTCTTTGTGTACTTCTATAGTATTTGCAACCAATGTATTGTATACGGATGGAAGCGCATCACACTAATAGATTAGATTTATTTCCACTAAAATGGAGCAGCACCAATTAGAGAAAAATGTGAAGGATGAGGCAGTGACACACGCTCAGCAGACTACAACCAGCAGTGGTTGAAGAACTAACTGGAGCGTGATCTGCACTCAAAAAATCAAAACCTCACAGACTGCAGTGAACACTGAAACACAACTATTCACTATCTGTGAAAAGCTCCTTTCTGTACTTCTATAGTGTTTGCAACCAATGTATTGTATACGGATGGAAGCACGTCACACTAATAGATTTGATTTTTTTCTAATATAATGGAGCTGCACCAATTCCACTAAATAAAATTAAAAAAAAAAAAGAGTCAGTGACACGTGCAGATGCCTACAAACAGCGGTGGATGCAGAGCAAACTGCAGCGTCACCTGCACTGTCACACACACACCTTGCACAGAGCTGTTAAAACAACACTGGCAAAATGAAGCTTTACACAGCGGTTGGTAAACTAGCCTGCCTCAAGCACAGTAGTACACAAAATCGCAATATCTAACTGTCCCTCAGAGTCAGCACAGCAGCGTTCTGTCCCTAACTGAGTTCACAGCACAGTGACGCTAAAATGGCTGCGGCGCCTTTTATAGTGCATTCTGACATCATTTCAGCAGCCAATCACAGCCATGCCATTAGTTAAGATGACCGCATCATTACAGGATGTGCCCACACTTCGTAGGATTCCTCATTGGCTGACTAAAATCACATTGCCTCTCAAAGAATTATGGGAACTTCCGATTCCGGTAAAAAAAAGTATCGAAAATTATTGAAAAGTATTGAAAAAGTATCGGAATTAAGTATCGGAATTCCGATAACGCGAATATCGGCCGATACCCGATACTTGCGGTATCGGAATGCTCAACACTAGTCACACACTGACGCTCACTCAGTATGGATTTGACCAGAATACAAAAGGCAGAAAAAAGGTACTGTATCAGAAGATACCAGGTGTATGTAGTGTAGGGGAAAATTTAAATCTCCGTATGTATTTCCGGAGTCACACTTAGACGCTCTCTAAGTATGGATTTGACCGTAATACAAAAGGCAGAAAAAAGGTACTGTATGAGAAGATACCAGGTGTATATAGTGTAAGGGAAAATGTAAATGTCCGTATACATTTCCGGAGTTACACACAGACGCTCACTCAGTATGGATTTGATCAGAATACAAAAAGCAGAAAAGAGGTACTGTATCAGAAGATACCAGGTGTATATAGTGTATGGGAAAATTTAAATCTCCGTATATATTTCCGGAGTCACACACAGACGCTCTCTCTGTATGAATTTGACCGTAATACAAAAGGCAGAAAAAAGGTACTGTATCAGAAGATACCAGGTATATATAGTATAGGGGAAAATTTAAATCTCCGTGTATATTTCCGGAGTGAAACACAGAGGCTCACTCAGTATGGATTTGACCAGAATGCAAAAAGCAGAAAAAAGGTAGTGTATCAGAAGGTACCAGGTGTATATAGTGTAGGGGAAAATTTAAATCTCCTTATATATTTTCGGAGTGACACACAGATGCTCACTCAGTATGGATTTGACCAGAGTGGAAAAAGCAGAAAAAAGGTATCAGAAGATTCCAGGTGTATATAGTATAGGAGAAAATTTAAATATCTGTATATATTTACGGAGTCACACACAGACGCTCACTCAGTATGGATTTTATTGTAATACAAAAGGCAGAAAAAAGGTACTGTATCAGAAGAAAGCAGTTGTATATAGTATAGGGTAAAATTTAATTCTCCAAATATATTTCAAGAGTCACACACACAGACGCTCACTCAGCATGGATATGACCGTAATACAAAAGGCAGAAAAAGGTACTGTATCAGAAGATACCAGGTGTATATAGTGTAGGGGAAAATTTAAATCTCCATATGTATTTCCGGAGTCACACTCAGACGCTCTCTAAGTATGGATTTGATCGTAATACAAAAGGCAGAAAAAAGGTAATGTATCAGAAGATACCAGGTGTATATAGTACAGGGGAAAATTTAAATCTCCGTATATATTTCCGGAGTGACACACAGATGCTCACTCAGTATGGATTTGACCAGAGTGCAAAAAGCAGAAAAAAGGTACTGTATCAGAAGATTCCATTTGTATATAGTATAGGGGAAAATTTAAATCTCTGTATATATTTCCGGAGTGACACACAGATGCTCACTCAGTATGAATTTGACCAGAGTGCAAAAAGCAGAAAAAAGGTACTGTATCAGAATATACCAGGTGTATATAGTACAGGGGAAAATTTAAATCTCTGTATATATTTCAGGAGTCACACACAGACGCTCACTCAGTATGGATTTGATCGTAATACAAAAGGCAGAAAAAAGGTACTGTATCAGAAGATACCAGGTGTATATACTATAGGGGAAAATTTAAATCTCCGTATATATTTCTGGAGTGACACACAGATGCTCACTCAGTATGGATTTGACCAGAGTGCAAAAAGCAGAAAAAAGGTACTGTATCAGAAGATACCAAGTGTATATAGTGTAAGGGAAAATTTAAATCTCCGTATATATTTCCAGAGACACACTGTTGTGAATGGGTTTGAGATGAGTTCTGAGCAGAGGCTCCCTCTGGTGGTTACAAGCGGTACTAGTGAAGATTGTGAGGACTGGGAATCAGGTGTTACTGATTGGTCTTATATAAGGGAGTCATTTTCCCATCAGGGTTGCCGGTGATCAATTGTTCTGGTCTGAATCCTTCTTTCCAGTTTCCCTTGTAGCCTGCTGTGTCGTGTCTGCATCTCCTGCTATCAGATAAGACAATTTCTTATTTTGTGTTTTTGCTATATTTTTGCATTTTGTCCTGCACTTCTGTGGGGGCCTTCTGGGTCCCCTCCGGGGGCTTTTGCCCTCTCAGTTTAGTCCAGCCGCTGTGTTTTGTACTTTTGCTTTTTCCAGTTTTTTTTTCAGTGGCTGCTGTTTTGATTTTTTTACACCAGAGAACTAATTTAGGTGGTAGAGGTCGTGTGATCTCAGGTGATTTTGAAATTAGTAGAGTTGGTGTTTTTTCAGGGTTTTCTGAGATTGCAGTAAGTACCCTTCCTGTCCTTTTCTATTTAGATAGTTTGGGCCCCAGCGTTTGCTCATACTATTTTCTTTCTGTGTCAGTATTTCCTCTTGTCTAACCGCCATTACATGTTTGGGGGCTTTCTATTATCTTTGGGGTTCTGCTCCGGGGCAGATAGCTTTCCTATTTCTATCTTTAGGTGTAGTTAGTTTCTCAGGCTGTGACGAGGCGTCTAGGACCAACGTAGGAACGCTCCACGGCTGCCTCTAGTTGCGGTTTTTAGTCAGGGTACTGCAATCTCATAGATTCCAACTGCTCTGGTGTATTTCCTTTTTTACCTGCACTCCTCAGCTACCGTAACATAACAGTATCACCGGCCTTAAAAATTGTATGGTACTCACAGAAGGGAAAAAATATTTGAAGGAAGAAAAGTTGTCAGAGATATTTTTCTGTTTGTTGCATTTTTTTTTTTTTTTCCCTCTGTATCTCTGGGTGCTGGGGAGGATCTTTTCTCCCAATGGAGTTTGCACAGTTGTCTGGCCGTGTGGATCAGCTTGCCACTGAGGTTCAGAGTATTGCTGCATATCTTGCTAGGTTGCCTGTTGTGGAACCTAGGATCCCCATGCCAGATTTGTTTTTAGGGGATCGAGCTAAGTTTCAGAATTTCAAAAATAATTGTAAATTGTTTCTTGCCTTAAAATCTAAGTCCTCAGGAAACGCAGCGCAGCAGGTTCAAATTATCATCTCTCTCCTGCGCGGCGATCCTCAGGATTGGGCTTTTTCCCTGATACCTGGGGATCCTGTTTTGAGTGATGTTGATGCATTTTTTCAGGCTTTGGGGTTATTGTACGATGAGCCTAATGTCACTGATCAAGCTGAAAAAGCCTTGTTGGCATTAAATCAGGGGCTTGATGACGCTGAGTTATACTGTCAGAGATTCCGTAGGTGGGCAGTCCTGACCAAATGGAATGACGACGCTTTGGCGGCCCTTTTCCGGAAGGGTCTGTCGGATAATGTAAAGGATGTTATGTGGGATTCCCTGTCCCCTCTGGTCTCAATGATTCTATGTCATTAGCGATTCAAATTGACAGACGTTTGCGTGAGCGGAGAAGTATGCGTGGAGTGGTGTTGCCTTGTGAGCCAGCTGCTGAGCCCATGCAGTGTGATGGAGTGGTGTCTGGGGCACAGCGTCATGATTTTCGAAAGCGCAATGGGTTATGTTTCTACTGTGGTGATGCCTCTCATGCTATTTCAGTCTGCCCTAAGCGGGGAAGACATTTTGCACGCTCAGTTGTCTTGGGTAGTGTTCAGACTAAGTTTTTATTAACTGTCACTCTGATATGCTCTCTGTCCTCATTTACTGCTCAGGCTTTCGTTGATTCTGGAGCAGCTATTAACCTGATGGATTATGATTTTGCTAAACGTTGTGGGTTTCCCTTGATACCCCTACAGAAGTCTATTCCTTTACTGGGGATCGATTCTACCCTTTGGCTGAGAATAAACCCCAGTTTTCTACTCAGGTGATAATGAGGGTTGAACCTGATCACCAGGAGTGCTGCAAATTTTTGGTTCTATATAATCTGCATGACATTATAGTTCTGGGTTTCCCTTGGTTACAGTCTCATAATCCTGTTTTGGATTGGAAATCTGTGTCTGTAACCAGTTGGGGCTGCCAATGTGTTAATACCAACACTTCCTGTTTTTTCTGCCTCCCCCAGGCTGAGGATGTTCCTGACTTTTTGTTTGATTTTTCTGATGTGTTTAGCGAAAGTAAATCTGCATCCTTACCTCCCCATAGGAGCTATGACTGCGCTATTGAATTAGTGCCTGGTCGTAAATTCCCTAAAGGTCGCCTTTTTAACTTGTCTGTACCTGAACATGACGCTATGCGGTCTTATATCAAGGAATCATTGGAGAAGGGTCATATCAGACCATCCTCTTCACCCTTAGGTGCCGGTTTTTTCTTTGTGGCCAAAAAAGATGGTTCATTAAGGCCGTGTATTGATTATCGTCTCTTGAACAATATTACTGTGAAATATCAATACCCGTTACCCTTGATTTCTGACCTGTTTTCCAGGGTGAAAAACGCTACTTGGTTTACCAAGCTTGACCTCAGGGGGGCGTATAACCTTATTCGCATTAAGCACGGGGATGAATGGAAGACGGCATTTAACACCCCTGAAGGGCATTTTGAGTACCTTGTGATGCCCTTTGGGCTCACTAATGCTCCTTCCGTCTTCCAGTCCTTCATGAATGACATTTTCAGGGATTTTGTGGACAAGTTTCTGATTGTTTATTTGGATGATATCTTGATTTTTTCTAATGACTGGGACTCTCATGTGAAACATGTTCGAACTGTATTCCAGATTTTGAGAGAGAATGCTCTGTATGTGAAGGGATCAAAGTGTCTTTTTGGCGTACAGAAGATCTCATTTCTGGGATTCATTTTGTCCCCATCTGTTATTGAAATGGACCCGGTCAAGGTTCAGGCCATCTGTGATTGGGTCCAACCTACTTCATTAAAGGCTCTTCAGAGATTTTTGGGTTTTGCCAATTTTTATCGTAAATTTATTGGTAATTTCTCGGTTATTGTTAAACCATTAACTGATTTGACCAGAAAGGGTTCTGATGTGGTGAATTGGCCTCCTGAGGCAGTCTCTGCGTTTCAGGAACTTAAGCAGAGATTCACTTCTGCTCCTGTTCTACGGCAGCCTGATGTTTCTCTGCCATTTCAGGTGGAGGTTGATGCCTCTGAAATTGGGGCAGGTGCCGTTTTGTCCCAAAAAGATCCAGAGACCTCTAAAAGTAACCCTTGTGCCTTTTTCTCTCGAAAATTTTCTCCTACTGAACGTAATTATGACGTGGGTAATCGGGAGTTATTGGCCATGAAGTGGGCTTTTGAAGAGTGGAGACATTGGCTGGAGGGAGCCAAACATCAGGTGGTGGTCCTTACGGACCATAAGAATCTGGTCTATCTGGAATCTGCCAAGCGACTCAATCCTAGACAGGCCAGGTGGGCCTTGTTTTTCACACGTTTTAATTTTGTGGTTTCCTTTCTTCCTGGCACTAAGAATGTTAAGGCGGATGCCCTCTCGAGGAGTTTCCTTGCGGACTCTCCTGAGCTATCTGATCCCTCTGTTATTTTGAAGGAGGGTGTAGTTCTTTCCGCCATCTCGCCCAATTTGAGACTTGCTCTGGAGGGGTGTCAGGAGGATAGGCCCGAGCGCTGCCCTGTTGGAAAATTGTTTGTCCCGGACCAATGGAAAAAGAGTGTGATGTCTGAGATTCATTGTTCCGCATTGGCTGGGCATCCCGGAATTTTTGGTACCAGAGACTTGGTTAGTCGGTCCTTTTGGTGGTCTACCTTGTCTCGCGATGTCAGGGAATTTGTGCAGTCCTGCGGGACTTGCTCTCGCTCCAAGCCTTGCTCTCGCTCTAGTGGTTTGTTGATGCCATTGCCTGTGCCCAAGAGACCATGGACCCATATCTCTATGGATTTCATTTCCGATCTTCCTGTTTCTCAGAGAATGACCACCATCTGGGTAATTTGTGATAGGTTTTCCAAAATGATACATCTTGTGCCATTACCTAAGTTGCCTTCCTCCTCTGAATTGGTGCCGTTGTTCCTTCAGCACGTGGTTCGTTTACACGGCATTCCTGAGAACATTGTGTCTGACAGAGGAGTCCAGTTTGTTTCCAGATTTTGGAGGACTTTTTGTTCTAAACTGGGTGTTCAATTGTCTTTCTCCTCGGCATTTCATCCTCAGACCAATGGTCAAACTGAGAGAACAAACCAGACATTGGAGACTTATCTAAGATGCTTTGTGTCTGCTGATCAGGATGACTGGGTCTCTTTTTTGCCTTTGGCTGAGTTTGCTCTTAATAATAGGGCTAGCTCTGCCACTTTGATGTCTCCGTTTTTCTGTAATTCTGGGTTTCACCCTCGATTTTCTTCAGGACAGACGGAGGCTTCTGTCTGTCCAGGTGTTGACTCTGTTGTTGAGCGTATGCAGCAGATTTGGGACCAGGTAGTGGAGAGGTTGTCCCTCTCTCAGGAGAAGGCCCAGCGGTTTGCTAACCAGCATAGGACTGATGGTCCTCGGTTTAAAGTGGGGGACTTGGTTTGGTTGTCCTCAAAGAATATTCCTATGAGAGTAGCATCTCCTAAATTTAAGCCTAGGTTCATTGGACCTTATAAGATCATGGAGATTATTAATCCTGTTTCTTTTCGTTTGCTTCTTCCAGGGACATTTAAGATCCATAACGTGCTCCACAAGTCCTTGTTGAAGAGGTTTGTTGAGCCAATGGTTCCTGCTGCTGTGCCTCCTGACCCTGTTTTGGTTGAGGGCAATCTGGAGTATGTGGTTGAGAAAATTTGGATTCTCGTTTTTCTAGACGAAGACTCCAGTATTTGGTTAAATGGAGAGGTTATGGTCAGGAAGACAATTCTTGGGTGTTTGCTTCGGACATCCATGCTAGGAGACTTATCCGTGCGTATCATAGAACTCATCCTGACCGACCTGGTTGCTCAAATGAGGGTTCGGTGACCCCTCCTCAAGGGGGGGGTACTGTTGTGAATGGGTTTGAGATGAGTTCTGAGCAGAGGCTCCCTCTGGTGGTTACAAGCGGTACTAGTGAGGATTGTGAGGACTGGGAATCAGGTGTTACTGATTGGTCTTATATAAGGGAGTCATTTTCCCATCAGGGTTGCCGGTGATCAATTGTTCTGGTCTGAATCCTTCTTTCCAGTTTCCCTTGTAGCCTGCTGTGTCGTGTCTGCATCTCCTGCTATCAGATAAGACAATTTCTTATTTTGTGTTTTTGCTATATTTTTGCATTTTGTCCTGCACTTCTGTGGGGGCCTTCTGGGTCCCCTCCGGGGGCTTTTGCCCTCTCAGTTTAGTCCAGCCACTGTGTTTTGTACTTTTGCTTTTTCCAGTTTTTTTTTCAGTGGCTGCTGTTTTGATTTTTTTACACCAGAGAACTAATTTAGGTGGTAGAGGTCGTGTGATCTCAGGTGATTTTGAAATTAGTAGAGTTGGTGTTTTTTCAGGGTTTTCTGAGATTGCAGTAAGTACCCTTCCTGTCCTTTTCTAATTAGATAGTTTGGGCCCCAGCGTTTGCTCATACTATTTTCTTTCTGTGTCAGTATTTCCTCTTGTCTAACCGCCATTACATGTTTGGGGGCTTTCTATTATCTTTTGGGGTTCTGCTCCGGGGCAGATAGCTTTCTATTTCTATCTTTAGGTGTAGTTAGTTTCTCAGGCTGTGACGAGGCGTCTAGGACCAACGTAGGAACGCTCCACGGCTGCCTCTAGTTGCGGTGGTTAGTCAGGGTACTGCAATCTCATAGATTCCAACTGCTCTGGTGTATTTCCTTTTTTACCTGCACTCCTCAGCTACCGTAACATAACACACACACAGACGCTCTCTCAGTATGGATTTGACCGTAATACAAAAGGCAGAAAAAAGGTACTGTATCAGAAGATACCAGGTGTTTATTTACAGAGTCACACACTGACACGCACTCAGTATGGATTTGACCAGAATACAAAAGGCAGAAAAAAGGTACTGTATCAGAAGATACCAGGTGTATGTAGTGTAGGGGAAAATTTAAATCTCCGTATGTATTTCCGGAGTCACACTTAGTTGCTCTCTAAGTATGGATTTGACCATAATACAAAAGGCAGAAAAAAGGTACTGTATGAGAAGATACCAGGTGTATATAGTGTAGGGGAAAATGTAAATGTCCGTATATATTTCCGGAGTTACACACAGACGCTCACTCAGTATGGATTTGATCAGAATACAAAAAGCAGAAAAGAGGTACTGTATCAGAAGATACCAGGTGTATATAGTGTAGGGGAAAATTTAAATCTCATATATATTTCCGAAGTGACACACAGATGCTCACTCAGTATGGATTTGACCAGAGTGCAAAAAGCAGAAAAAAGGTACTGTATCAGAAGATACCAGGTGTATATAGTATAGGGGATAATTTAAATCTCTGTATATATTTCTGGAGTCACACACAGACGCTCACTCAGTATGGATTTGATCGTAATACAAAAGGCAGAAAAAAGGTACTGTATCAGAAGATACCAGGTGTATATAGTGTAGGGGAAAATTTAAATCTCCGTATATTTTTCCGGAGTGACACACATATGCTCACTCAGTATGGATTTGACCAGAGTGCAAAAAGCAGAAAAAAGGTACTGTATCAGAAGATACCAGGTGTATATAGTATAGGGGAAAATTTAAATCTCTGTATATATTTCCGGAGTCACACACAGACGCTCACTCAGTATGGATTTGATCTTAATACAAAAGGCAGAAAAAAGGTACTGTATCAGAAGAAAGCAGTTGTATATATTATAGGGGAAAATTTAAATCTCCGTATATATTTCCGAAGTCACACACAGAAGCTGACTCAGTAAGGATTTGACTGTAATACAAAAGCAGAAAAAAATATTACTGTATATAGTTAGGGGAAAATTTAAATCTCGTATATATTCAGAGTACACACACAGACACTCCTCAGTATGGATTTGACCGTAATACAAAATGCAGAAAAAAGGTACTGTATCAGAAGATACCAGGTGTTATTTACAGAGTCCACACACTGACACTCACTCAGTATGGATTTGACCAGAATACAAAAAGCAGAAAAAAGGTACTGTATCAGAAGATACCAAGTGTATATAGTGTAGGGAAAATTTAAATCTCTGTATATATTTCCGAGACACACACTTACGCTCTCTCAGTATGGATTTGACCGTAATACAAAAGGCAGAAAAAAGGTACTGTATCAGAAGATACCAGGTGTATGTAGTGTAGGAGAAAATTTAAATCTCCGTATTATTTCCGGAGTCACACTAGACGCTCTCTAGTATGGATTTGACGTAATACAAAAGCAGAAAAAAGGTACTGTATAGAAGATACCAAGTGTATATAGTGTAGGGGAAAATGTTAAATTCCGTATATATTTCCGGAGTTACACACAGACGCTCACTCAGTATGGATTTGATCGAATACAAAAAGCAGAAAAAGGTACTGTATCAGAAGATACCAGGTGTATATAGTGTATGGGAAAATTTAAATCTCCGTATATATTTCCGGAGTCACACACAGACGCTCTCTCTGTATGAATTTGACCGTAATACAAAAGGCAGAAAAAAGGTACTGTATCAGAAGATACCAGGTATATATAGTATAGGGGAAAATTTAAATCTCCGTATATATTCCGGAGTGACACACAGAGCTCACTCAGTATGGATTTGACCAGAATGCAAAAAGCAGAAAAAAGGTACGTATCAGAAGGTACCAGTGTATATGTTAGGGAAAATTTAAATCTCCTATATATTTCCGGAGGTGACACACAGAGCTCACTCAGTATGGATTTGACCAGAGGGAAAAAGTAGAAAAAGTATCAGAAGATACCAGATGTATATAGTTAGGTAAATTTAAATCTCCGAAAATATTTCAAGTGTCACACACAGACGCTCACTCAGTATGGATTTGACCGTAATACAAAAGGCAGAAAAAAGGTACTGTATCAGAAGATACCAGGTGTATATAGTGTAGGGTAAAATTTAAATCTCCGTATGTATTTCCGGGTCACACTCAGACGCTCTCTAAGTATGGATTTGATCGTAATACAAAAGGCAGAAAAAAGGTACTGTATCAGAAGATACAGGTGTATATAGTATAGGGGAAAATTTAAATCTCCGTATATATTTCCTGAGTGACACATAGACGCTCACTCAGTATGGATTTGACCGTAATACAAAAGTAGAAAAAAGGTACTGTATCAGAAGATACAAGGTGTATATAGTTAGGGGAAAATTTAAATCTCCGTATATATTTCCGGAGTGACACACAGATGCTCACTCAGTATGGATTTGACCGAGTGCAAAAGCAGAAAAAAGGTACTGTATCAGAAGATACCAGGTGTATATAGTTCAGGGGAAAATTTAAATTTCTGTATATATTTCCGGAGTCACACACAGACGCTCACTCAGTTGGATTTGATCGTAATACAAAAGGTAGAAAAAAGGTACTGTATCAGAAGATATACCAGGTGTATATAGTATAGGGGAAAATTTAAATCTCTGTATATATTTCCGGAGTGACACACAGATGCTCACTCAGTATGGATTTGACCAGAGTGCAAAAAGCAGAAAAAAGGTACTGTATCAGAATATACCAGGTGTATATAGTACAGGGGAAAATTTAAATCTCTGTATATATTTCCGGAGTCACACACAGACGCTCACTCAGTATGGATTTGATCGTAATACAAAAGCAGAAAAAAGGTACTGTATCAGAAGATACCAAGTGTATATAGTGTAGGGGAAAATTTAATCTCCGTATATATTTCCAGAGACACACACAGACGCTCTCTCAGTATGGATTTGACCGTAATACAAAAGGCAGAAAAAAGGTACTGTATCAGAAGATACCAGGTAGTGTATAGTGTAGGGGAAAATTTAAATCTCCTTATATATTTCCGGAATGACACACAGAAGCTCACTCAGTATGGATTTGACCAGAGTGGAAAAAGTAGGAAAAAAGGTATCAGAAGATACCAGATGTATATAGTATAGGTAAAATTTAAATCTCCGAAAATATTCAAGTGTCACACACACAGACGCTCACTCAGTATGGATATGACCGTAATACAAAAGGCAGAAAAAGGTACTGTATCAGAAGATACCAGGTGTATATAGTGTAGGGTAAAATTTAAATCTCCGTATGTATTTCCGAGTCACACTCAGACGCTCTCTAAGTATGGATTGATCGTAATACAAAAGGCAGAAAAAAGGTACTGTATCAGAAGATACCAGGTGTATATAGTATAGGGGAAAATTTAAATCTCCGTATATATTTCCTGAGTGACACATAGACGCTCACTCAGTATGGATTTGACCGTAATACAAAAGGCAGAAAAAAAGGTACTGTATCAGAAGATACCAGGTGTTTAAAAATTTAGGGAAAATTTAAAAATTCCCTTAATATTTTCCGGATCACAAAAAAGCTCTCTAATAGGAAAAATTTTTAAGTAATTTAAAAAAAGGCAGAAAAAAGGAAAAGTATGGGAAGATACCCGGGGATATAGTTAAAGGAAAATTTAAAATTCCCTTTTTTATTTCCGGAAATTACCCACAACGCTCACTCAGAAAGGATTTGACCAGAAAACAAAAAACTTAAAAAAAGGGTTTCTGTATCGAAGAAACCAGGTTAATTTTTGTTAGGGAAAAATTTTTAAAACTCCCTGATTTTTCCCAAATCACAAGAGCTCACTCGTATGGTTTGCCCGAATCAAAAACAGAAAAAAAGGGACTGTATCAGGGAAAATACCGGTGTTTAAAAATATGGGAAAAATTTAAATTTCTTATATATTTCCCCCAGTAAAAACACAGACCTCACTCAGTATGGGGTTTTTACCCGAATACAAAAAG
>JARQOD010000006.1:148457147-148606519 GCA_033576555.1 Oophaga sylvatica | reverse complement strand
TATTTGTAGCAGCTTAATCTCCTCTCTCTCTTTTTTCAACTAAAACCCAAAAACCCTAAACCTTTCCCCCATAGACAGGTTTGCAGCCCGGGGTCCCCCTTTGGTCTCTTTCTCTTGCCCATTTGTTGATGTCTTTTTAAAAGGGGGCCCCCAAAAAGGCCCTATTCCAATGGGGCCCAAAAGAGGAAGGGGAAAATAATGCCCTCACGTGTTAACTGTTGTTCTTTAACATTGAATTGCATTTCCTTTTTTGTGCTGACACAGTTGACTCATGTTAAGTCTGTGAAAATTAGAAACCCAATTTTTCACATGTGCTGTTACTTCCCTATTCCCCCCTTTTTGTATTGCTTTTTTTATTTTATTCCCCAGATTTACTTTTTTTTTTTTCCCTTTAAAATCCTTCTGTTATTGCTCCCCCGTCCTTTATTAAATTTTTTGAACCCCTTTCTCCTTCCTAGTTTTTGTCCCCCCCTTAGTTTGTGTATCACAATTTGATCAGTTTCCCCCTAATTTTCCTTTTCTAAAAATCATGATAAGATTTGAAAAAGGGCCCCCAAAAAGAGCTTGGGGGTACCCCTTGGACATTTTCCAAGGGGTGCAGCCTTTTAAACCCCCTTTTTGGTGATCACTAACCCTTATGAACCCCCCTAACTTCCCTTTCCACCAACAGTCATTTTTTCTTTTAAGGATTGTGTAGATTTTTTGTCAAAGCTTTGCTAAGTAAATATATATATTAAATTTCCCTGATCCCCCCAGTCTGATTCTGTCTAAAGGAAAATTAAGTTAGTCGATTGATTATTAGTTAAAACCCCCTGTGACTCTGTTTTTCCCTTATTCTTTCCGGTTTCATTTTTTTCTTTAAAAAATTTGTTAAAAGCTTTCCGGATAGAAGCCCCGATCAGGGGCCGTAGTTCCCGGGCCCATTTTCTTCCCCTTTTTAATGGAACAAATTTTCTTCCCATTTCTGGTTTCCTTTTAAGAATTTTTAAAAATTTTTGGGACAGTGGTTCAAGAATTTCTTCTGCATCTCCTTCAGTACCCTGGGTGTAATTTTCTGGACTGGGCTTGAATTCATTAGGTTAGCTAAGTTTTCCTCAGTCTTTCTGTTTATAGTATCCTGGATTCTTCATTCCTTATGGGACAGTGAAGATCATTATGTTACATTTCCTTTTGAGAGAAAAAATGCAAACTAGGAATTTAAAATTACCTTCTCAAAATCCTGACTTACCATTTCTCTTTTCTTCCTGTAAAAATCCTATAGCATCTTTGACTTTTCTTTTACTTTTGAGTATCCCAAATCCTTTTTTGTTGCTTTTCGTCACTTGCAACCTTAATTCATTGTCGTTTAGATAATTGATTTTGCCCTGCGGTTCTGCAGACGGCATTATATTCTTCTTTAATATGCCTCCCTCTTTCCATTTGTAAAATGTCTTTTTTCCTTTTTGCATGTTTAAGTTCTATGTTCATCCTCCTGGTTTCCTTAAAAGCTCCCATTCTCCTCTTTTTGGAATTTTTAAAAGATTTGTTTGAGAATCTTTTTTTCAAGATTTTCCATCCTTCCGGACTTTTTGTTTAAATACCCACCTTTGGACCCCCTCCATTCTCTTTTGAGTTCCTTAAAATCTGCTTTCTGAAATCTAACTTGAAGTCTGAGTCTTCAAGGGCTTCCTCCTCTGTTATCCAAAATTCTAAAATACAGGTCATACCTCCTAGGGCCCCACCATCTTACCTCCTCCACCTTTCCTCCCCTGTTTATGGGATTAATCAAGGGAACAATCCCCCTTTTTTTCTATTACCTTTTGGAAGATAAAGTTGTCGCAAGAGAGGATAAGAATTTCCCCGGACCTGTTAGTTTTGCCTGAGAAAGATTCCCAACAAATGTCTGGATAGTTGAAATCTCCCATGACCACTATGTCATATTTTTGGAGAACTTGGCCATTTATGCATAAAGAGTTCTCCAATCTTCAGCTTGCACAGGCGGCTGTATAAATGCTACAATGTGTCCTTTCCATTGTTTGTCCCGTTATCTTACCCAAACAGTTTCCACAGAACTCCCGTCTCTGAACTTCAATCTCTGTGCTTAACTTTTTCTAACATACAATGCAACACTCCTCCTCGTTTATCAAGTCTGTTTTTGCAAATAATTGTAACCTTCAGCTTTATTCCAACAGTGTATCGTCCCACCAAGTCCAGTGATTCAATGACATCAATTTCTTCTCCTGCATTATAGCTCCATTCCCTGTTTTTGCCCATCTTTGTGCATTGTATAAACACTTTAGTTTGTGATTGGTTTCTCTTTCTTCAAAATTTTTATTATGTGATTTTTTGTCTTTTTTCTTCCCTTACTTCTAATAGAGGTTCTCCCAAAAGCATTTGTCAGGTGTATGGCTTTTGCTGGCGTTTTCTTCCCCTTCCACATTGTTTTTATTTAAAGCTCTCCGATGGTGTAGCAAGGCGACTTCCAAATACATGTTTTCCAGTCTTCGTAAGGTGCAATCTCTAGCAAGTAGTCCTCGTACAGGTAATTCACTCCGTGATCAGAAATCCAAACCTTGCTGCGGGGCACCATCGAGTAGCCCTTGTTCACTCAGAATCTTATTCCACCTCCTTGTTCCATGGCATCCACTGGGAAAGGGTGGGGGGAGAAGACCACCTGCGCTCCCAGTTCTTTCCTTTCTTACCTAAGTTTTCAAAGTCACGCAGATGGTTTTTCCGGTCCTTCTTGTGATGTTTTGTCCCCACATTTTCAGGGGAATGGGGAGTCATCTTTAGGTCTGAAAGTCCTGATATCCTGTCAGACACTCTTTAATTTTTGCACCTGGAAGAAAAACATTTCTCTTGAGGTTATTCTGGTCTGCCAAATAGCAGCCTCTGTTTCTCAACAGGGAATCCCCCTGACAACAACTCTCCTTTTTTCTTCACAACTTTTTTTTTTCTCCATTCAGGAGGACTTGAGGGCGTACAAGGTTACTCTTTTTTGGGGGGGAAAGTCTTATCCTGATTATTTCTTCATCGTTTTTCCCGTGTAAAGCTGGGACGGTTTTGACAAAATTGGTGCTGACTGCCTCCTGACCTCCTGCTTCCTTTGGGGCCTCTTCCATTTTTCTTTTTCTTCGTTGCACTTCGAATTTTTCTCTTTGTACCTAAAGATAATTTATCTGTCTAAGAACTTTCACCTTCCTTAATGGTTTCAATGAAAACCTTCTTCTAGATTTTGCAACTTTTCCTCCAACAGGGACACAACTTGCATTTGTGGCATGTGTAATTTGGCTTTTCCCACTGGTAAGTCTATGAACATGTAGCAAGAAATGCAGCTCACCACATGTCTCCTGGCCTCTTCCATGTTCTTATTGTTTCAAGAGATAATCAAGAGTGAAATATAAGCCAAAGCTCGCGCGCCTAGTGGCGCGCGGTTTACTGATGTCCTCCTTTCAGCTGCAACAGCCAAAATCCAGTGTTCCTTGAGCTCGCGGAGACTCTTCACTTATCCCAGAAGGCACTGGGAATATGCAAATTATCTCCTCGGACTCCTCCCCTGGTTTACTGATGTCCTCCTTTCAGCTGCAACAGCCAAAATCCAGTGTTCCTTGAGCTCACGGAGACTCTTCACTTATCCCAGAAGGCACTGGGAATATGCAAATTATCTCCTCGGGACTCCTCCCCAATAGTTTCCAGCCTCTCTGGTGTATTGCTACTTTGGCTATTTTTTGCAGTTTCTCTTCAACTACCGAAACATAACAGGGGACTTATCCGTACCTATCATCGAGCTCATCCTGATCGCCTGGTTGCGCAGGTGAGGGTTCGGTAACCCCTCCTCAAGGGGGGGTACTGTTGTGAATACCTTGGAGGTGACTTCTGAGCTGGGCTCCCTCCGGTGGTTGCTGAGGGTAATGAACTAATTACTGAATGGCCTTCAGCTGGCTCTGAATGGTATGATATAAGTGACCTGAGTTCCCAGCAGCCTTGCCGGTAATCAATTGTTCCTCCTGCTCTTGCTTGGAGCACATCTTGCTTTCCTGCTCTCATTCAGATAAGTATTTTGCTTTTTTTTTCCTCTGTTGGATTTTAACTGCTGGTTTGCTGCTTGCAGTGGACTGCAGCCTGGTCCCCTTTTGGGGTCTTGCGTTGCAATTGTGCTCATTGTGTGTTTGCAATTCTGCTTTGTTCCTTTGTCACTTTTTATTTGCTGTGTTGCTGTGTGTTACACCAGAGATCTGATTTAGGTGGTAGAGATCATGTGATCTCAGGTTTTTGTCAATCAGAAGTGTTGGTATTTTTGTCAGGGTTTTTTTGGGTTGCAGTCAGAATTCTTTCCTATTCTTTTCTATCTAGACAGATTGGGCCCCAGCGTTTGCTCATTCTATTTTCTGTCTGTGTCCATGTTTTCTTCTTGTTTAACCGCCATTACATGTTCGGGGGCTTCCTATTTCTTTGGGGATTCTGCTCCGGGGCAGATAGCATTCATCTCTCTGCCTTTAGGTGTAGCTACCTCTCCGGCTGTGACGAGGCGTCTAGGATCACCGTAGGTATGCTCCACGAATACCTCTAGTGTGGCGGTTAGTTTTGGTTACTGCAATCCAATAGTTTTCAGCCTCTCTGGTGTATTGCTACTTTGGCTATTTTTTGCAATTTCTCCTCAGCTACTGAAACATAACAATGGGCCTTGCTTTTCACACGTTTCAATTTTGTGGTTTCTTTTCATCCGGGCACTAAGAATGTTAAGGCGGATGCCCTCTCGAGGAGTTTCTTTGCGGGTTCTCCTGAGTTATCTGATCCTGCTGTTATTTTGACAGAGGGTGTAGTTCTTTCCGCCATCTCGCCCAATTTGAGACTGGCTCTGGAGGGGTGCCAGGAGGATAAACCTGAACGCTGCCCTGTTGGGAAATTGTTTGTCCCAGACCATGGAAGAAGAGTGTGATGTCTGAGATTCATTGTTCCTCGTTGGCTGGTCATCCCGGATTTTTGGTACCAGAGACTTGGTGAGTCGGTCCTTTTGGTGGCCTACTTTGTCTCATGACGTCAGGGACTTTGTGCAATCCTGTGGGACTTGCTCTCGTTCCAAGCCTTGCTCTCGCTCTAGTGGTTTGTTAATGCCATTACCTGTACCCAAGAGGCCATGGACCCATATTTTTTTTGATTTTATTTCCGACCTCCCTGTCTCTCAGAGAATGACCGTTATTTGGGTAATCTGTGATAGGTTTTCCAAGATGATACATCTTGTGCCATTACCTAAGTTGCCTTCCTCCTCCGAATTGGTGCCTTTGTTCTTTCAGCACGTGGTTCGGTTACATGGCATTCCGGAGAACATTGTGTCTGACAGAGGAGTCCAGTTTGTTTCCAGATTTTGGAGGACATTTTGTTCTAAACTTGGTGTTCAGTTATCTTTCTCCTCTGCATTTCACCCTCAGATCAATGGACAAACCGAGAGAAAAAATCAGACATTGGAGACTTATTTGAGATGTTTTGTGTCTGCTGATCAAGATGACCGGGTCTCTTTTTTGCCTTTGGCTGAGTTTGCTCTTAATAATAGGGCTAGCTCTGCTACCTTGATGTCTCCATTTTTCTGCAATTCTGGGTTTCACCCTCGATTTTCTTCAGAACAGGCGGAGACTTCTGTCTGTCCGAGGGTTGACTCTATTGTGGAGCGTAAGCAGCAGATTTGGGACCAGGTAGTGGAAAGGTTGTCTCTCTCTCAGGAGAAGGCCCAGCGGTTTGCCAAAGACATAGGACTGATGGTCCTCATTTTAAAGTGGAGGACTTGGTTTGGTTGTCCTCAAGAAATATCCCTATGAAGGTTGCATCTCCAAAATTTAAGCCAAGGTTCATTGGACCTTATAAGATCATGGAAATTATTAATCCAGTTTCTTTCCGTTTGCTTCTTCCAGGGACATTTAAGATCCATAACGTGTTCCACAAGTCCTTATTGAAGAGGTTTGTCGAGCCAGTGGTTCCTATGGCTGCGCCTCCCTACCCTGTTTTGGTTGAGGGCAATTTGGAGTATGTGGTTGAGAAAATATTGGATTCTCGTTTTGCTAGACGGAAACTCCAGTATATGGTTGAGTGGAGAGGTTATGGTCAGGAGGACAATTCTTGGGTGTTTGCTTCGGACACCCATGCTGGGAGACTGATCCGTGCCTATCATCGAGCTCATCCTGATTGGCCTGGTTGAGCAGGTGAGGGTTCGGTGACCCCTCCTCAAGGGGGGGTACTGTTGTGAATACTCTGGAGGTGACTTCTGAGCTTGGGCTCCCTCCGGTGGTTGTTGAGGGTAATGAACCAATTGCTGAATGGCCTTCAGCTGGCTCTGAATGGTCTGATATAAGTGACCTGAACTCCCTTCAGCCTTGCCGGTAATCAATTGTTCTTCCAGGTCTTGCTTGCAGCTCAGCTTGCATTCCTGCTTTGATTCAGGTAAGTGATTTGCTGTTTTTTTTCCTCTGGTTGGATTTTCCTTGCTGGTTCTCTACCTTGCAGTGGACTTCAGCCTGGTCCCCTTTTGGGGCCTGGTGCTGCAATTGTGCTCAGTTTGTGTTTGCACATTTGCTCTGCTCCTTTGTCTCTTTTTATTTGCTGAATTGCTGTGTGTTACACCAGAGATCTAATTTAGGTGGTAGAGATCGTGTGATCTCAGGTTTTTTGTTAATCAGAAGTGTTGGTATTTTTGTCAGAGTTTTTTTTTGGTTGCAGTCAGAATTCTTTACTATACTTTTCTATCTAGACAGATTGGGCCCCAGCGTTTGCCATTCTATATTCTGTCTGTGTCCGTATTTTCTTCTTGTCTAACCGCCATTACATATTTGGGGGCTTCCTATTTCTTTGGGGGTTCTGTTATGATTTGGTAGCTGAGGAGAGCAGGCAAAAACGGCAATACACCAGAGAGGTTGGAATCTACTGGATTGCAGTACCCTGACTAACCACCACAACTAAAGGCAGCCGTGGAGCATTCCTACGTTGGTCCTAGACGCCTCGTCACAGCCTGAGAAGTTAACTACACCTAAAGATAGAAAGAGGAAAGCTATCTGCCCCGGAGCAGATCCTCAAAGAACATAGGAAGCCCCCAAACATGTAATGGCGGTTAGACAAGAGGAAATACAGACACAGACCGAAAGTAGTATGAGCAAACGTTGGGGCCCAATCTACCTGGACAGAAAAGGATAGGAAGGGCACTTACTGCAATCCAAAAAACCCTAAAAAATACCAACTCTACTAATTGCAAAACACCTGAGATCACACGACCTCTACCACCTAAATTAGTTCTCTGGTGTCACAAAACTAAGCCGCAGCCACTGAAAAAACTGGAAAAGGCAAATGAACAAATAACAGTGGCTCAGATAAACTGAGAGGAGCACAAGCCCCCGGAGGGGACCTGGCTGACCTCCACAGAAGTGCAGAGAACAATGCAAAAAGCAAGCACAAAAATAAAAGCAGAAAATATCTTATCTGATAGCAGAAGATGCAGGCAAGACTCAGCAAGCTTCAAAGTGAACCAGGAACCACAGTTGAGACAAGAACAATTGATCACCGGCAACCATGATGGGAGGGAACCTCCCTTATATAAGACCAGTCTGTAACTCCTGATTGCCAATCGTCATTGAATGGTTCAGTACTGTTTGTAACCACCAGAGGGAGCTTCTGCTCAGAATTCATTTCTAACACATTCACAACAGTACCCCCCCCTTGAGGAGGGGTCACCGAACCCTCATTTGGGCAACCAGGTCGGTCAGGATGAGCTCTGGAATACGCACGGATCAGTCTCCTAGCATGGATGTCCGAAGCAAACACCCAAGAATTGTCGTCCTGACCATAACCTCTCCACTTAACCAAATACTGGAGTTTCCGTCTAGAAAAACGAGAATCCAATATTTTCTCAACCACATACTCCAGATTGCCCTCAACCAAAAAGGGTCAGGAGGCGCAGCCATAGGAACCACTGGCTCGACAAACCTCTTCAATAAGGACTTGTGGAACACGTTATGGATCTTAAATGTCCCTGGAAGAAGGAAACAGGATTAAGGATCTCCAAGATCTTATAAGGTCCAATGAACCTAGGCTTAAACTTAGGAGATGCAACTCTCATAGGGATATTTCTTGAGGACAACCAGACCAAGTCCCCCACTTCAAACCGAGGACCATCAGTCCTATGCCGGTTGGCAAACCGCTGGGCCCTCTCCTGAGAGAGGGACAACCTCTCCACTACCTGGTCCCAAATCTGCTGCATACGCTCCACAACAGAGTCAACACCTGGACAGACAGAAGCCTCCGTCTGTCCCGAAGAAAATCGAGGGTGAAACCCAAAATTTGCAGAAAAATTGAGACATCAAAGTGGCAGAGCTAGCCCTATTATTAAGATCAAACTCACTCAAAGGCAAATAAGAGACTCAGTCATCTTGATCAGCAGACACAAAGCATCTCAGATAAGTCTCCAATGTCTGGTTTGTTCTCTCAGTTTGTCCATTGGTCCGAGGATGAAAAGCCGAGGAGAAAGACAATTGAACACCAAGTTTAGAACAAAAAGTCCTCCAAAATCTGGAAACAAACTGGACTCCTCTGTCAGACACAATGTTCTCAGGAATGCCGTGTAACCGAACCACGTGCTGAAGGAACAAAGGCACCAATTCAGAGGAGGAAGGCAACTTAGGTAATGGCACAAGATGTATCATTTTGGAAAACCTATCACAAATCACCCAGATAACGGTCATTCTCCGAGAAATAGGGAGGTCGGAAATGAAATCCATAGAGATATGGGTCCATGGTCTCTTGGGCACAGGCAATGGCATCAACAAACCACAAGAGCGAGAGCAAGGCTTGGAGCGAGAGCAAGTCCCGCAGGACTGCACAAATTCCCTGACGTCACGAGACAAAGTAGGCCACCAAAAGGACCGACTAACCAAGTCTCTGGTACCAAAAATTCCGGGATGACCGGCCAACGCGGAACAATGAATCTCAGACATCACACTCTTTTTCCACTGGTCTGGGACAAACAATTTCCCAATAGGGCAACGCTCGGGTTTATCCTCCTGACACCCTTCCAGAGCCAGTCTCAAATTGGGCGAGATGGCGGAAAGAACTACACCCTCTTTCAAAATAACAGCAGGATCAGATAACTCAGGAGAGTCCGAAAGGAAACTCCTCGAGAGGGCATCTGCCTTAACATTCTTAGTGCCAGGAAGAAAGGAAACCACAAAATTAAAACGTGTTAAAAACAAGGCCCACCTGGCCTGTCTAGGATTAAGTCGCTTAGCTGATTGCAGATAAACCAGATTCTTATGGTCCGTGAGGACCACCACCTGATGTTTGGCTCCCTCCAGGCAATGTCTCCACTCTTCAAAAGCCCACTTCATGACCAATAACTCCCGATTACCCACGTCATAATTACGTTCAGTTGGAGAAAATTTTCGAGAGAAAAAGGCACAAGGGTTACTTTTAGAGGTCTCTGGATCTCTTTGGGACAAAACGGCACCTGCCCCAATTTCAGAGGCATCAACCTCCACCTGAAATGGCAGAGAAACATCAGGCTGCCGTAGAACAGGAGCAGAAGTGAATCTCTGCTTAAGTTCCTGAAACACAGAGACTGCCTCAGGAGGCCAATTCACCACATCAGAACCCTTTTTGGTTAAATAAGTCAATGGTTTAACAATAACAGAGAAATTACCAATAAATTTATGATAAAAATTGGCAAAACCCAAGAATCTCTGAAAAGCCTTTAATGAAGTAGGTTGGACCCAATCACAGATGGCCTGAAACTTGACCGGGTCCATTTCAATAACAGACGGAGACAAAATGAATCCCAGAAATGAGATCCTCTGTACGCCAAAAAGACACTTTGATCCCTTCACATACAGAGCATTCTCTCTCAAAATCTGGAACACAGTCCGAACATGTTTCACATGAGAGTCCCAGTCATTGGAAAAAATCAAGATATCATCCAAATAAACAATCAGAAATTTATCCACAAAATCCCTGATAATGTCATTCATGAAGGACTGGAAGACGGAAGGAGCATTAGTGAGCCAAAGGGCATCACTAGGTACTCAGAATGCCCCTCTGGGGTATTAAACGCCGTCTTCCATTCATCCCCTGCTTAATGCGAATAAGGTTATACGCCCCCCTGAGGTCAAGCTTGGTAAACCAAGTAGCACTTTTCACCCTGGAAAACAGGTCAGAAATCAAGGGTAACGGATATTGTTATTTCACAGTGATATTGTTCAAGAGACGATAATCAATACACGGCCTTAATGAACCATCCTTTTTGGCCACAAAGAAAAAACCGGCACCCAAGGGTGAAGAGGATGGTCTGATATGACCCTTCTCCAATGACTCCTTGATATAAGACCGCATAGCGTCATGTTCAGGTACAGACAAGTTAAAAAGGCGACCTTTAGGGAATTTACTACCAGGAACTAATTCAATAGCGCAGTCATAGCTCCTATGGGGGGGCAAGGATGCAGATTTACTTTCGCTAAACACATCAGAAAAATCAGTCAAAAAGTCAGGAACATCCTGAGCCTGGGGAGAGGCAGAAAAAACAGGAGTGTTGGCATTAACACATTGGCAGCCCCAACTGGTCACAGACACAGATTTCCAATCCAAAACAGGATTATGAGACTGTAACCAAGGGAAACCTAGTACAATAATGTCATGCATATTATACAGCACCAAAAATTTGCAACTCTCCTGATGATCAGGTTCAACCCTCATTATCATCTGAGTAGAGAACTGGAGTTTATGCTCAGCCAAAGGGGTAGAATCGATCCCCAGTAGGGAATAGACTTCCGTAGGGGTATCAAGGGAAACCCACAACGTTTAGCAAAATCAAAATCCATCAGGTTAATAGCTGCTCCCGAATCAACAAAAGCCTGAGCAGAAAATGTGGACAGGGAGCAAATCAGGGTAACAGTCAACAGAAATTTAGTCTGAACAGTACCCAAGACAACTGAGCGTGCAAAACGTCTTCCCCGCTTAGGGCAGACTGAAATAGCATGAGAGGCGTCACCACAGTAGAAACATAACCCATTGAGTTTTCGAAACTCATGACGCTGTGCCCCAGAAGCCACTCTTTCACACTGCATGGACTCAGAAGCTGGTTCACAAGGCAACACTATTCCACGCATACCTCTACGCTCACGCAAACGTCTGTCAATTTGAATCACTAATGACATAGAATCATTGAGACCAGAGGGAGCAGGGAAACCCACCATAACATCTTTTACATTCTCTTACAGACCCTTCCGAAAAAGGGCTGCCAAAGCATCATCATTCCATTTGGTCAGGACTGACCACTTTCGGAATTTCTGACAGTACAACTCAGCGTCCTCAAGCCCCTGATTTAATGCCAACAAGGTTTTTTCAGCTTGATCAGTGACATTAGGTTCATCGTACAATAACCCCAGAGCCAGAAAAAATGCATCAACATTACTCAAAACAGGGTCCCCAGGTGTCAGGGAAAAAGCCCAATCCTGAGGATCGCCGCGCAGGAGATAGATGACAATTTGAACCTGCTGTGCTGCGTTCCCTGAGGACTTAGGTTTTAAGGCAAAAAACAACTTACAGTTATTTTTGAAATTCAGAAATTTAGCTCGATCCCCCAAAAATAAATCTGGCATGGGGATCCTAGGTTCCACAACCGGCAACCTAGCAAGATAGGTAGCAATACTCCGAACTTCAGTGGCAAGCTGATCCACACGGCCAGAAACTGTGCAAACTCCATTGAGAGAAAAAAGAAAATAATCCTCCTCAGCACCCAGAGAAAAAGAGGGACAAAATGCAACAAACAGAGAAAAAAAAAAAATTCTGACAACTTCCTTTTTCTTTTTCCTTTTACTATTTTTCCCTTCTGTTGAGTATCATATAATTTTCAGTTTGGCCAGTGATACTGTTATGATTTGGTAGCTGAGGAGAGCAGGCAAAAACGGCAATACACCAGAGAGGTTGGAATCTACTGGATTGCAGTACCCTGACTAACCACCACTACTAAAGGCAGCCGTGGAGCATTCCTACGTTGGTCCTAGATGCCTCATCACAGCCTGAGAGGTTAACTACCCCTAAAGATAGAAAGAGGAAAGCTATCTGCCCCGGAGCAGATCCCCAAAGAACATAGGAAGCCCCCAAACATGTAATGGCGGTTAGACAAGAGGAAATACAGACACAGACCGAAAATAGTATGAGCAAACGTTGGGGCCCAATCTACCTGGACAGAAAAGGATAGGAAGGGCACTTACTGCAATCCAAAAAACCCTAAAAAATACCAACTCTACTAATTTCAAAAACACCTGAGATCACACGACCTCTACCACCTAAATTAGTTCTCTGGTGTCACAAAACTAAGCCGCAGCCACTGAAAAAACTGGAAAAGGCAAATGAACAAATAACAGTGGCTCAGATAAACTGAGTGGAGCACAAGCCCCCGGAGGGGACCTGGCTGACCTCCACAGAAGTGCAGGGAACAATGCAAAAGCAAGCACAAAAATAAAAGCAGAAAATATCTTATCTGATAGCAGTAGATGCAGGCAAGACTCAGCAAGCTTCCAAGTGAACCAGGAACCACAGTTGAGACAAGAACAATTGATCACCGGCAACCATGATGGGAGGGAACCTCCCTTATATAAGACCAGTCTGTAACTCCTGATTGCCAATCCTCATTGAATGGTTCAGTACTGTTTGTAACCACCAGAGGGAGCTTCTGCTCAGAATTAATTTCTAACACATTCACAACAGGGTTCTGCTACGGGGCAGATAGCTTTCATCTTTCTGTCTTTAGGTGTAGCTATCTCTCTGGCTGTGAAGAGGCTTCTAGGATCACCGTAGGTACGCTCCACGGCTACTTCTAGTCTTGCGGTTAGTTTAGGGTCCTGCAATCCAATAGTTTCCAGCCTCTCTGGTGTATTGCTATTTTGGCTATTTTTGCAATTTCTCCTCAGCTACCGAAACATAACATAGAGTGTTAAACAGTATCTCTAAGATGCGGCAATTCTGGCACTTAGCCTCGCCCTTCCCACTTGCCCTGTAGTGGTGGCAAGTGGGGTGATAGTTGGGGTTGATGTTACCTTTGTATTCACAGATGACATCAAGCCCAGAGGTTAGTAATGGAGAGGTGTCAATGCTACAGGGCAAGTGGGAAAAGCGAGGCTAAGTGCCAGAAGGCACATCTTAAAGATGTGCCTTTTCTGGGGCGGCTGAGAGCTGATGTTTTTAGCCTGGGGGGAAGTATCCATGGCCTTTTACTAGGCTATTAATGTTAGCCTGCAGCTGCATAGCCTTAGCTGGTTATTAATTATAGGGAGACCCCATGTCAATTTCTTGGGGGGTCCCCCATTTTAATAGCCAATAAAGGCTAATTATACAGCTGTGAGCTGATATTAACAGCCTGAGAAGCTCCATGGGTATCACCACCTTCCCAGGCTATAAACATCGGCCTCTAGCCATCGGCTTTCCCTCTGCTGGTTAACAAAATTATGTGGGAGCCCACACCATTTTTTTCTGAAAAATAATCTTTTATTAATTAAATACATGTACAGTAAGCTGCACACACTGTACTATTTGTATATGTATCACTGATATCTACCTATTCTATGTGTATTTACTGTATGTAATCCATCTATTCTATCCTGTTGGCTACTGCTGAGATTTTACACTATGCGGCTGCTGAATTGCTTTTATTTATCTATCTATCTATCTATCTATCTATCTATCTATCTATCTATCTATCTATCTATCTACCTATCTATCTATACATCTATCTATCTGTGTGTTTTGAAGAATTTTTCCTTTGAAAATGATATGTAAATGACTTAGAGAATTGCTCTATGTAAGAGCTCATTGCAGTTGGATAGCAATCACAGTGTATTCGGATGTAATTCGGATGCCAGGTGTAAAAATCCAATTGTACTCTCATGAAAAATGCATGATAATCGCATACAGTAAGATTAATCTTCGTACGTTTAGCAGTAGATAAAAATATTTAGAGTTGAGAGTCCTCAGTGGTGATACCTTTTAATGGCTAACTGAAAAGAGGTAACAAATTGCAAGCTTTCGAGACTATCAGGTCTCTTCATCAGGCTGAACTAATACAAATCTGAAGAATCACATATTATACACAAACACAGAAAAATGCAATAGGTAAGACAAGTGACGTGAGCAGATGTCATTATGGCAGGATGCATATATTGGAACAATTATAGATAAGGAAGAAAGTTTTATTACCTCTGATTGGGTCTGGTAATGTTTTGTGATGTTTCACAGGTATTTGGAGTAATTCTTTGTTTTGTACTGTGTTTTTGTGTATAATATGTGATTCTTAGATTTTGTATTAGTCAGCTGATGAAGAGACTGAGTAGTCTCGAAAGCTTGCAATTGTTACCATCTTTCAGTTAGCATTAAAGGTATCACCACTGAGGACTCTCAACTCTAAATATTTTGATAATCGCATGACACTTACATTACACTCATCAGACTTTTCAACAACAAAATTGGACCATTTTAAAATCGCTAGTGTGACTCCAGCCTCAAAGGACATTTGTCAGCAGTTTTTGCTATGTAATCTGAAGACAGCCGAAGACAGCAGGAGATAGAGACTGAAACACAGAATTCAGGATGTGTCACTTTTTAAAGTATGTGCTGTTGCTTTCTAATTGTGAAAGATTTATCACTAAGAGATTAACATTGCTAGTGCAGCAAGTAAGCACCACACTGTCTATGGACTTTGTACATAGAAGCAGGGCGGCTCCTTGTTTTCGTGGCCCCGGGCGAAAGAGTCTCAGTGGGCCCCTTTAACACATACCACAATTCATGATGCTCCGATACGGCAGAGAAATATAGGTATAGTACAATGCCAAATACTTCACTTCTTAGGCGGCGTCACACTGCGAGTTTGATGCGCGTTAGTCGCACGACTTTCTCGCATCAACACCCGGCACGGCCGCCGCCTCGGACCTAGTGCGCGGCTGCATAGAATACATGCAGCCGCACACTCGGTCCGAGAGCGGGCGGCAGTGCGGATGTGATGCGAGAAAGTCGTGCGACTAACTCGCATCAACTCGGCAGTGTGACGCCGGCCTTACATTACATGACTGATATCTATTTGTGCGCGAAATGCAAAAGAAATGCTAAAAGAAATGCAAAACCTGTCCATTTATATTGACCACGGACAAGATAAAGATCCCCAACTCCCATCGGGACTACAAGATCCCAGGTACTTCAGCTGCATCACATCTAATGTGGTGTACCTAATTATATGTACTAAATGTCCAACTGGGGGTCTGTATGTGGGAGAGACCGGGCAAAAACTGAGAACAAGGATGAATTCTCATCGCTACACAATAAGAGAAAAAAGAATGGATCTACCTGTGGCAAAACATTTTTGTTCCCCTGATCATAGCATGTTGGATATGAAATTACTTGTACTTGTAGGTAGTTTCACATCTCAGAGACACAGAAGAGTTTGCTAATACAAATTGATGGTGACCTTTGACACTCTTAATGCTGGAATGAACCTGTCACACGGATTTATGATGTTTTACATCAATTAAGGAATTTACTCCAAAGACCCTGTGAGAACATCACAAAACATTACCAGACCCCAATCAGAGGGCAATAAAACTTTCACACTCCTTATCTATGAACTGTTCCAATATTTATGCTCATCCCTCTGCCATAATGACTATTCTGCTTCACGTCACTTGTCTTACCTATTGCATTTTTTCTGTGCTGTTGTTGTGTATAAATATGTGATTCTTCAGATTTTGTATTAGTCTAGCCTGATGAAGAGACCTGAGTAGTCTCGAAAGCTTGCAATTTGTTACCATCTTTTCAGTTAGCCATTAAAAGGTATCAACCACTGAGGACTCTCAACTCTAAATATTTTGATATCTATTTTACATTCTACAATAGCTCAAAAAACCGGACAGGATATTCCTCCATATAGTATTATGGGCACCACATAGTGCGCCATACAGAGTAATGAGCCCTATATATTGCTCCATACATAATAATTGGTCCCATATTATGTTCCATACAGTATATGATGAGCTCCACATAATGCTACAGTATATGATGGTCCCCATATAATGTGCCATACAGTACAGTACGGTCCCCATAGAGTATAGTGAGCTCCACATATTGCCCCATACAGTATAATGAGTCGCATATAAAACTCCATACAGTATATTATGGGCCCCATATATTGCTTAATACAGAATGTGCTCCATATAATGCTCCATACAGAATAGGCCCCATATGTTCTCCATACCCTATATGATGCCCCATAAATAATGAACCCCATATGATGCTCCAGTATATGATGGGCCCCATGGATGATGCTCCAGTGTATGATGGACCTATATAATGCTCCATATATAATGGGCCCCATATGATGCTCCAGTATATGATGGGCCCCATGGATGATGCTCCAACAGGAGATGCTCAGGGTATACCGGCTGTACATATATAATTATTAGGCTCTGTGCACATATTCGCAGTGAAAAATCTGTTGCAAATACTGATGTGCTGTAAGGAAAAATATCACGTAAAATGTGGGCTTTTAGATTTGAATTGCAGTATTATCTTATTTCATATTATCTTAGTTATTATATTGTGGTATTATGTATTATGTCGGCTTTATATGGCAGCATTACCTTAGCATAGTATGGCCGTATTATCTTGGCACTATAAGGTGGGATTATGTCGGCTTTATATGGCAGTATTATCTTGGCACTGTGGGATTATGTGGCAAAAATATCTTGACCCTATATGGTGGTATTACATGGGCTGTATATGGCGGCAATGACACGATATGGTGGTATTACATGGGCTATATATGGCAGTATTAGCACTATATGGAACTGTGACATCATCTGGGGAATAAATTGGACTTTGTGAAGCTGGACCTTTCTCCCCCTTTTTGCATTGGTTTCTAGAACCTCAGGACTTTAACTCTTTGGGTCTGTGGGAACCTGAGTTTAGCGGCCCCCCGACACCCCAATGGATGCAGCTCTGACAATTGCACATTTAGAAGTTGCTGTTTTTTTCTTCTCAGGTTTGTGCTAAGAACGGAAACATCACTCTGTGAGCCTTGTGCAAAAGCTGAGCCCAGGATGTGAGTCAGCTGCTGCACGCTGCGGTAATGTCACCCCTTCATATGTGCTGTGTGGCATCTGCGCTCTCTCTGCCACAGCCGGCCGCTGAATGATGACATCATCCAGCGGCGCTGCTGTGAGAGGAAGTGCGGGCGCCCTGCAGAGGGAGCCTGGAGCTGCGGAGGCACGGGAAGAGGTAAGTATTGTGCACGGCCGGCTGCCGGTGCCCTGAGCAAGCGGGGCGGGCCCAGTGGCGGCGCTGGCACCGCACTTCTCCGCTGATGGGCACTGGGGTGCCCGACGGCGAGTGGGCCCCCCCGCCTGCTCAGGGCCCCGGCACTTGCCCGGGTACGCCGGGTGCTGACGCCGGCCCTGATAGAAAGCCTGGTATGGGTGGGCGCAGCTTTCTCCGCTCTGCTTCATTCTAACTCTAAAAGCTCTCATTGTGTCAGAACGGCTGCACCCAGTAATCGAAGTGATACATCATTGGCTTCAGCTTCTCTTTGCCAACATCAGGCTGCTCTCGGATAAACACTATCCAAAAAAGGAAACTGGCCAATACCAACAGCACTTCCAAAAAATTTCAGAAAACCAAAAAGGGAAAGGGAATCAAAACAGTTGTATATTCAAAAGGTATAATTTTATTGTAACAATCCATTAAAAACTGCATATAAAACAAGAGAAAAGTGGCAGAGATCTCACATAACCAGATTGTAGAGATGAGAATGACCCAAAATATATAGGAATACACAATACAAGGTACACTGAAGCACAAAACATAATAAATTAAATATTGGTTACTAGACACAATTTTATTTTAACCCCTTTCTACCATATGACGTACTGTCCCGTCCAGGTGACCTGGGCCTTAATTCCCAGTGACGGGATAGTACGTCATACGCGATCAGCCGCGCTCACGGGGGGAGCACAGCTAATTGCGGCCAGGTGTCAGCTGATTATCACAGCTGACACCCGGCACTAAGTGCCAAGATCGATCATGGAGCGCTCCCGGCTAGAGATGAGCGACTTTGCCTTTTTTAGGGTCGAGTCGGGTTTTGTGAAACCCGACATTCTCAAATGTCGAGTCAAACGAATTCGGCCGACTAACAGAAATGGTCGGGTCGGAGTCAAAAATCCGACCCCAATGCAAGTCAATGGGGAATAAAAGTTGGCAGGGAGTGGAGGACAGTAAACACACCTACAGTGCCCATTTCAATGCCAACGACATCAATTCTTATTACATAAGCTTGTCAACCTTAATTTACTTTATAATAATAGTTACGCATTGAAAACTGGGGGTTATTTGGCTAAAGTTGTGGGGCGGGCAGTGCTGGCTCCTGGTTTTCGTGGGCCCTGGGCCGAAGAGTCTCAGTGGGCCCCTTTAACACATACCACAATTCATGATGCTCCGATACGGCAGAGAAATATAGGTATAGTACAATGCCAAATACTTCACTCCTTACATTACATGAGTGATATCTATTTTAAATTCTACAATAGCTCAAAAAACGGACCGTATAGTCCTCCATACAGTATTCTGAGCACCACATAGTGCGCCATACAGAATAATGAGCCCCATATATTGCGCTATACAGAATAATAAGCCCCATATATTTCTCAATACAGAATGGGCTCCATATAATGATCCATACAGAATAGGCCCCATATGTGCTCCATATGATGCTCCATATATAAAGGGCCCTATATGATGACCCATAAATAAGGAACCCCATATGATGCTCTAGTATATGATGGGCCCCATATATGATGCTCCATATACAGTATAATGGTCTCCATGTGATGCTCCATATATAATGGGCCCCATATGATGCTCCAGTATATGATGTGCCCCATGGATGATGCTCCAGTGTATAATGGGCCCAATCTATGATGCTCAAGTGTATGATGGACCCCATATATAATTCTCCAGTGTATAATGCTCCCCATATATTGCTCCAACCATTAAAAAAATGAAATACCTCTCCTCGCTGGGCACTGCTCTACTCTGGACTCCTCAGCGTCGCTATCTTCCAGCTCTCTGCACTGTGACTGTTCAGGAAGAGGGCGCACAGACGTGACATCATCGCGCTCTCTGACCTGAATGTCACTGTCAGGAAACGCAGAAGACGTCACAGCGGTGGAGCAGGGAGTGGTAAGTATTGCAAGTGCTGGGGCCCTGAGCTAGCAGCGGGGGACACTTGTGGGCGCAGGGAACTGGCACAGGGCCCCTCATAGTACACTGGTGTCTCTGACGGCGAATGGGCCCCCCACCTGTTCAGGGCACCGGCACTTGGCCGGGTGCGTCAGGTGCTGACCGCGGCCCTGGGGGGGGTAAAACCCAGTTAGGGAGGTGGAAAAACTGGCAAATGTTGAGGTGTAGGCTGGACGTTCAGCAGCTGCAAATGGAGGAATTGGAGAAGTCGGAAGAAGAGGAGGACAAAGCGAGCCATTTTGCTGGCAACCTATGTGTCATCAGGGAAGGTGGTACAAAATCCTTTGAAACCCAGGCATGGTTCATTTAAATGAAGGTGAGATCACCTACATTTTGGGTTGACAGTTGGGTCCTTCTATCTGTCAGGATTGATCCAGCAGCAGTGAAGACTCTTTCTGATAACACACAACCAGCAGGGCAAGCGAGCTCCTCTTTTATGTTGCCCATTACGGCTCATGGTAGAACCTGCACCGCTGCTGTGTGCTGGGAATGCCTCTAACAAACAGTTTACCAGAGTTGCTAGTTTGTTGGCCAATATTAGCTCTAGGTTCTCCTGTGGCATGATGTTCTGTAATTTGCCTTTATAGCGTGGATCGAGGATGCTGGACAACCAGGAGTCAATGTCGTTCATAATTTTGGCAATGTGGGGGTCCCTTTTTAGGATCCGCAATACATAATCACACATGTGGGCCAATGTTCCAGGTGTCAATGATGCACTGCCAGGGGTGGGTGGAGGAGCACTTTCTGCTAAATCAACATTCCTCCATTCACGCACAAACCCTGTACCTGACCTTGGCAAGCCACCATTATCTCTTGCCCCCGAGAAGCATCATTCTCCCCAAAATAATCATCCCCTTCATCCTCATCCTCTTCCTCTTCTTCCTCCACCTCATCCAGGACAGTTCTCTGAGCAGACAATGCCTGACTGTCATGAAGGCTTCCCTCCTCCTCCTCCGCTGCAGACGCTTGATCCTTAATGTGCGTCAAAGTTTGCATGAGAAGACGCATTAGTGGGATGCTCATGCTTATGATGGCGTCGTCTGCGCTTACCAGCCGTGTGCATTCCTCAAAACACTGAAGGACTTTACAGAGGTCTTTCAGCTTTGACCACTGCACACCCGATAACTCTATGTCCGCCCTCAAACTGCCTGCCCGTGGATCCTCCTACAAATGCATTACAGCCTGCCTCTGTTCGCACAGCCTCTCAACCATGTGCATGGTGGAGTTCCACCTTGTTGCTGCAATGTCTATGATTAGGCGGTGCTTGGGGAGGTGGAGCGATCGCTGCAGCCTCTGCATATGACTCGAGTCTACGGGCGAGCGACGGATGTGCGAGCACAGTCTTCGCACCTTATGGAGCAGGGCTGGTAACTCCGGATAATTATTTATGAAGCACTGCACCACCAGGATCAAGGTGTGAGCCAGGCAAGGTAAGTGTCTGAGTTTGCCAGGGCTATGGCTGCCACAAAATTACGGCCGTTATCACTGACTACCTTGTCTGGCTCAAGATGTGGACTGCCCAGCCATGACCCAGTTTCTCGCTGCAAGTAGTCGGCCAGTACCTCCGCGGTGTGTCTGTTGTCGCCCAAAGACATCATCTTTAAAACAACCTGCTGACGCTTACCACTAGCTGATCGATTGTGGGACACCTCGTGTGCAACACTGGAAGCTGCGGATGGAGTGCTTATGTGACTGCTGTTATTTTTTGGTAGCTGAGGAGAATAAGCAAAAACGGCAATACACCAGTGAGGCTGTAACCTATTGGATTGCAGTAACCTGAACTAACCACACAACTAGAGGTAGCCGTGGAGCGTTCCTACGTTGATCCTAGACGCCTCGTCACAGCCTGAGAGATAACTACACCTAAAGGCAGAAAGATGAAAGCTATCTGCCCCGGAGCAGATCCCCAAAGAAAATAGGAAGCCCCAAACATGTAATGGTGGTTAGACAAGAAGAAGCACGGACACAGACTGAAAATAGAATGAGCAAACGCTGGGGCCCAATCTGTCTAGACAGAAAAGTACAGGAAAGGATACTCACTGCAATCCAAAAAAAATCCTAAAAAATACCAACTCTTCTGATTGCAAAAACACCTGAGATCACACGACCCCTACCACCTAAATCAGTTCTCTGGTGTAACAAAACTAAGCCGCAGCCACTGAAAAAACAGGAAAAAGCAAATGAACAAACAACAGTGGCTCCAGATAAACTGAGAGGAGCACAAGCCCCCGGAGGAGACCTGGCTGACCTCCACAGAAGTGCAGGGAACAATGCAAAAAGCAAGCACAAAAATAAAAGCAGAAAATCTCTTATCTGATAGCAGAAGATGCAGGCAAGACTCAGCAAGCTTTCAAATGAACCAGGAACCACAATTGAGACAAGAACAATTGATCACCGGCAATCATCATGGGAGGGAACCTCCCTTATATCAGACCAGTCCGTGATCCCAGATTGCTATTCCTCGCTGAATGGTTCAGTACTGTCTGTAACCACCAGAGGGAGCATCTGCTCAGAAACCATCTCTAGCACATTCATAACAGTACCCCCCCTTGAGGAGGGGTCACCGAACCCTCACTTGTGCAACCAGGTCGATCAGGATGAGCTCGGTGATAGCCACGGATCAGTCTCCTAGCATGGATGTCCGAAGCAAACACCCAAGAATTGTCCTACTGACCATAACCTCTCCACTTAACCAAATACTGGAGTTTCTGTCTAGAAAAGCGAGAATCCAATATTTTCTCAACCACATACTCCAGATTGCCCTCAACCAAAACAGGGTCAGGAGGCGCAGTCATAGAAACCACTGGCTCGACAAACCTCTTCAATACGGACTTGTGGAACACGTTATGGATCTTAAATGTCCCTGGAAGAAGCAAACGGAAGGAAACAGGATTAAGAATCTCCATGATCTTATAAGGTCCAATGAACCTAGGCTTAAATTTTGGAGATGCAACCCTCATATTTCTTGAGGACAACCAAACCAAGTCCCCCACTTTAAACCGAGGACCATCAGTCCTATGCCGGTTGGCAAACCGTTGGGCCTTCTCCTGAGAGAGACAACCTCTCCACTACCTGGTCCCAAATCTGCTGCATTCGCTCCACAACAAAGTCAACACCCGGACAGACAGAAGCCTCCGCCTGTTCCGAAGAAAATCGTGGGTGAAACCCAGAATATCAGAAAAATGGAGACATCAAGGTGGCAGAGCTAGCCCTATTATTAAGAGCAAACTCAGCCAAAGGCAAAAAAGAGACCCAGTCATCTTGATCAGCAGACACAAAACATCTCAAATTAGTCTCCAAGGTCTGGTTTGTTCTCTCGGTTTGTCCATTGGTCTGAGGTTAAAAAGCAGAGGAGAAAGATAATTGAACACCAAGTTTAGAACAAAATGTCCTCCAAAATCTGGAAATAAACTGGACTCCTCTGTCAGACACAATGTTCTCCGGAATGCCATGTAACCGAACCACGTGCTGAAGGAACAAAGGCACCAATTCGGAGGAGGAAGGTAACTTAGGTAATAAATAAATAGAAAAGACTAAGCACTCATCTGATGATACGAAGAAGATATATTTTAATGGTAGTATATCCAATATAAACGTTTCGGTCAAACCAGACCTTCGTCAGTAACTACATAAATGAAAAAGTGTGTTATATATACATAATATGATATATATACATAATAAAGTATGAAAAAAATGTGTAGTAATCACAAAAGAATATAAATAAAATAAAATGATCATATAGTGGGTCAAAAGATGTATAAACAAATGCAGTGACTACATGCTTAGTAACCTCGTAAATCCCAGTGTTAAAATTGAGTAAACAACACGATTATTAATAGAGAATACTATACCTTTACTATCAAATCTGAAAACAGACTCCTTAGGAAAATAGTGCCCGCAGAAAAAATAAACCTAGGAATATAATGTCAGATAAGAGGATAAATCTGACAATATCTCCTAAATAGCACAGAGGAAGTGACAAAGAACCACACTGAACGAGAGGTTTACTCACTTATGACAGGAGTGACGGTGAGCTGTTGAAGTGAAATTATCAACAGTTATATAGTGGTAAGTGCGGTTATAAAATACTGTCAAAAAGGTAGTAATTACCTTATATGGGCTATGAATGCCTCCTTTATGCGGTATCCACCGCTACAATGGCTGGTGCTATAGGTGGGTAGAAAAGAGAGGAGATATCTGTACATAAAAGTTACCTTAGCTTAAAAAGCAGGATGCTTGCTGGGCTCAAAGGGGTTAACGTTACCTAGTAAACTGCTGCAGAGATAAGGCTGTCACGTCTTATGTGTCTGATGTCAGGGGATAAAGTAAATGACCAGCTTCGCGCTGGGTTTTTAAAGGAAGAGGCGGGACTATACCGGAGCTTATACTGAGTCATTACCGGAAGTGACAAAGCGGAACCAGTATGGAGCTGCGTGTCAGCAGATGCTGTGTTTGCGTTCCACCTAATACATGTGGAGTTTGTTAGTAAACGATTCAACATAGAGTTGTGAGACCATAGCGTTTCTGCTAGTGGATTAATGGAGCATATTTGAGGTATAAAAGGGAATGCCTAATTGAAAGCAAGGTAACTTATGATGACGCCCATGGTAGATAGTATGATAGCCTTTTGTGTGGTAGGAGAAAAATAAGAGGTAGAGATATGAGAAGAGGAAAGAGTCAGATACCTTTCGTTAGTGTGAACAGAACTGCATTTTATTAGTGCCAATCAACATCTAGTCTCAAAGAATAATAGAGGTGACTAATGTAACGTGGATAAGTGATCTTAAGTGGATCCTTAGTATTCCAGAGTGGCAAGAGGGTGGTAATCTGTGAAAGGTCCATAAGATATATCCACAAGACATTTAATATAACCGGCTCTATAAAGAAAAGAGAATATGTTATAATAATGAGTATAAAATGAAGTTGCAATGATTAATAAAAAATCACATTACTAAATGGTACCTAAAGAATGTAAAAGGTTATTAGTTCAAGTTTTATATAAAAGCTGACAATTCGTACTCTCTGTTCAAACCCTTAGGACTTAAAGTGTCTAGAGTGTGTATCCAGAACGCCTCTCGTTTCCTCAATTGTAAGATTCTATTACCACCTCTCCTAGATAAAGGGACCTGCTCTATAACTTGGAATCTTAATTGAGAGATGTTATGACCTGTAGATGTAAAATGGTGAGGAATGGGAAGGAGAAGATTCTTGCAGCGTATCGTCGATTTATGTTTGGAGATTCGATCACGGATGGTCTGAGAAGTTTCTCCAACATAAAGGAGGCCGCAGGGGCATTTGATAAGATAAACAACATGTGTGGAATCACATGTAAAGAAATTTTTTATTTTAAAGATCTTGCCCGAATGTGGGTGGGTGAAGGTGTCCCCTTTTATTATGCTATTGCATTGCACGCAATGAAGACATGGGAAGGTACCACATTTTGGAGTTTGTAAAAAACGTTGTTTGGGTATGGATTTGGGACCAAAATCAGCATGTACCAGAGAATCCCGTAAATTGGAAGGCCTCTTATAGCAAGGTAAGAATGGTTCTTTAAATTCTAGAACCTCAGGGTGAGCTGTCGATAGTAGATGCCAATTTTTTCTGATGGATCTGTGAATCACATTAATAACAGGATGAAAGGTATGCACAAAAGGGATGCGTTTCCCTATGTTACTTCTTTGTCCTTTAGGGGAATGTTTGGATTTTTCCAGTAGTGGACGGGGATATCCTCGTGATTCAAATTTATTTGACATTTCTTGGAGACGTTGTTCTAGGGTAATAGTGTCAGTGACTATACGTTTGACCCGTTGGAATTGAGATTTAGGTATGGCTTGCTTCATAAAAGGAGGATGTGAGCTCTGGTAATGGAGAAGGCTATTTTTGTCTGTCTCTTTGGTATACAGATCAGTGGATAAGGTACCATCAGGGTTTTTAATTACAATTGTATCCAAGAAATTTATTCGCCAAAGATTGTGGTTGATGGTGAATTGGATACCTGGCCATGATACATTAAGCCAATCAAAGAAGGATAGGAGGGATTCTAGAGGGCCTCCCCATATACAAAAAATGTCGTCAATGTATCGTTTCCATGTGATCACATGTTGTCGGAATAGTGTATTGGGGTATATTGGGGTATATATTAGTTTCTTCAAAATCGGCCATATAGGCATTAGCATAGGGGGGTGCTGCGTTGGAACCCATAGTGGTCCCCCGTATTTGAAGATAAAAATCATCCTGAAAGAGGAAGAAGTTACAGGTAAGTATAACTGTAAGCAGGTCGATACATAGATCTATTTGGTCTGTGTCCATATGTGTACCACTTAATAGTTTTGCAATTGATTGTGTTCCTTCTAAATGGGGGATCGAGGTGTAGAGGTCTTTTACATCTAAGGTAACCAAGATAGAGTCTGGTGGTATGGTATCTAATTGTTGAATGAGTTCGAGGAAGGCCCCAGTGTCCAGAATGAAAGATCTAGTCTGATGAATAATGGGAGTCAATATTTTTCTAGATAAATAGCTAGAGGTGAAAGAATAGAATTTGTGGAGGCTACTATCGGTCTCCCCGGTGGTTTTTCAAGGTTTTTGTGTACCTTGGGTAAGATGTAGAAGACTGGTATGTTCGGATTTTTGTTATTCAGGAATTCACAGGTCTTTTGGTCCAACACTCCCAAAGAACAATACTTATCTAGGATAGTGTCCATGGCCTCTGGGCACAGGTAATGGCATTAACAAACCACTAGAGCGAGAGCAAGGCTTGGAGCGAGAGCAAGTCCCACAGGACTGCACAAATTCCCTGACATCACGAGACAAAGTAGGCCACCAAAAGGACCGACTCACCAAGTCTCTGGTACCAAAAATCCCGGGATGACCAGCCAACGCAGAACAATGAATCTCAGACATCACACTCTTCTTCCACTGGTCTGGGACAAACAATTTCCCAATAGGGCAGCGCTCAGGTTTATCCTCCTGACACCCTTCCATAGCCAGTCTCAAATTGGGCGAGATGGCGGAAAGAACTACACCCTCTTTCAAAATAACAGTAGGATCAGATAACTCAGGAGAGTCCGCAAAGAAACTCCTTGAGAGGGCATCCGCCTTAACATTCTTAGTGCCAGGAAGAAAAGAAACCACAAAATTAAAAGGTGTGAAAAACAAGGCCCATCTGGCCTGTCTAGGATTAAGTCGCTTGGCTGATTCCAGATAAACCAGATTCTTATGGTCCGTGAGGACCACCACCTGATGTTTGGCTCCTTCCAGCCAATGTCTCCACTCTTCAAAGGCCCACTTCATGGCCAATAACTCCCGATTACCCACGTCATAATTACGTTCAGTTGGAGAAAATTTTCGAGAGAAAAAGGCACAAGGGTTATTGTTAGAGGTCTCTGGATCTCTTTGGGACAAAACGGCACCTGCCCCAATTTCAGAGGTATCAACCTCCACCTGAAACGGTAGAGAAACATCAGGCTGCCGTAGAACAGGAGCAGAAGTGAATCTCTGCTTAAGTTCCTGAAACGCTGAGACTGCCTCAGGAGGCCAATTCACCACATCAGAACCCTTTTTGGTCAAATCAGTCAATGGTTTAACAATACCGGAGAAATTACCAATAAATTTACGATAAAAATTGGCAAAACCCAAAAATCTCTGAAGAGCCTTTAATGAAGTAGGTTGGACCCAATCACAGATGGCCTCAACCTTGACCGGGTCCATTTCAATAACAGACGGAGACAAAATGAATCCCAGAAAAGAGACCTTCTGTACGCCAAAAAGACACTTTGATCCCTTCACATACAGTGCATTCTCTCTCAAAATCTGGACACAGTCCGAACATGTTTCACATGAGAGTCCCAGTCATTGGAAAAAATCAAGATATCATCCAAATAAACAATCAGAAATTTATCCACAAAATCCTTGAAAATATCATTCATGAAGGATTGGAAGACGGAAGGAGCATTAGTGAGCCCAAAGGGCATCACTAGGTACTCAAAATGCCCCTGTGGGGTATTAAACGCCGTCTTCCATTCATCCCCGTGCTTAATGCGAATAAGGTTATACGCCCCCTGAGGTCAAGCTTGGTAAACCAAGTAGCACTTTTCACCCTGGAAAACAGGTCAGAAATCAAGGGTAACGGATATTGATACTTCACAGTGATCTTATTCAAGAGACGATAATCAATTCACGGCCTCAATAACCATCCTTTTTGGCCACAAAGAAAAAACCGGCACCCAAGGGTGAAGAGGATGGTCTGATATGACCCTTCTCCAATGACTCCTTGATATAAGATTGCATAGCATCGTGTTCAGGTACAGACAAGTTAAAAAGGCGACCTTTAGGAAATTTACCACCAGGCACTAATTCAATAGCGCAATCGTAGCTCCTGTGAGGGGGCAAGGATGCAGATTTACTTTCACTGAATGCATCTGAAAAATCAGTCAAAAAGTCAGGAACATCCTGAGACTGGGGAGAGGCAGAAAAAACAGGAGTGTCTGCATTAACACATTGGCAGCCCCAACTGGTCACAGACACAGATTTCCAATCCAAAACAGGATTATGAGACTGTATCCAAGGGAAACCTATTACAATAATGTCATGCAGATTATACAGCACCAGAAATTTGCAACTCTCCTGATGATCTGGTTCAACCCTCATTATCACCTGAGTAGAAAACTTGGGTTTATTCTCCGCCAAAGGGGTAGAATCAATGCCCAGTAGGGGAATAGACTTCCGCAGGGGTATCAAGGGAAACCCACAACGTTTGACAAAGTCAAAATCCATCAGGTTAATAGCTGCTCCTGAATCAATAAAAGCCTGAGCAGAAAATGTGTGACAGGGAGCAAGTCAGGGTAACAGTCAACAGAAATTTAGTCTGAACACTACCCAAGACAACTGAGCATGCAAAACGTCTTACCCGCTTAGGGCAGACTGAAATAGCATGAGAGGCGTCACCACAGTAGAAACATAACCCATTGCGCTTTCGAAACTCATGACTAGTGTTGAGCATTCCGATACCGCAAGTATCGGGTATCGGCCGATATTCGCTTTATCGGAATTCCGATACTTAGTTCCGATATTTTTCCTATATCTATACCGGAATCGGAAGTTCCCATAATTCTTTGAGAGGCAATGTGATTTTAGTCAGCCAATGAGGAATCTTATGAAGTGTGGGCACATCCTGTAATGCTGCGGTCATCTTAACTAATGGCATGGCTGTGATTGGCTGCTGAAATGATGTCAGAATGCACTATAAAAGGCGCCGCCTCCATTTTAGCGTCACTGTGCTGTGAACTCAGTTAGGGACAGAACGCTGCTCTGCTGACTCTGAGGGACAGTTAGATATTGCGATTTTGCGTACTGGGCTTTAGGCAGGCTAGTTTACCAACCGCTGTGTAAAGCTTCCTTTTGCCAGTGTTGTTTTAACAGCTCTGTGCAAGGTGTGTGTGAGAGTGCAGGTGACGCTGCAGTTTGCTCTGCATGCAACGCTGTCTGTAGGCATCTGCACGTGTCACTCACAGACTCTTTTTTTTTTCTTCAGTGTAATTCTTGCTGCTCCATGCAATTTAACTATTAGTGTGACGCGCTTCCATCCGTATCCAATACATTGGTTGCAAACACTATAGAAGTAGACAAAGGAGTAGCCTTTCCCAGATTGTGGACAGTTGTGTTTCAGTGTTCACTTCAGTCTGTGTTTTTTATTTTTTGAGTGCATATCACGCTCCAGTTACTTGTTCAAGCACTGCTGCTTGTACTCTGCTGAGTGTGTCTCAGTGCCTCATCCTTTTCATTTTTCTCCAATTGGTGCTTCTCCATTATATTTGAAAAAAATCTAATCTATTAGTGTGACGCGCTTCCATCCGTATACAATACATTGGTTGCAAACACTATAGAAGTACAGAAAGGAGCCTTTCACAGATAGTGAACAGTTGTCTGCAGTGTTCACTGCAGTCTCTGAGGAATAACCACACTTAGGCCTTATAACTTTTCTGACTTTCTTTATCAATCTACCAAGATGAAGAAGGCAGGGAGTAAGGCACGTGGTCGTGGCCGTGGAGTTTCAGCAGGGAGAGGACGTGGGGATTCTGTGGCTGCTGCCGCACCCAGTGACACAGCATCCACCAGTTTTCCCCGTGAGCGTTCCTTTATGCGCACTTTTGTAGGAGCTCAGCGTACCCCCCTGCTGCGGGAAGAACAAATTGAAGCCGTTGTTGGTTGGATGGCAGCCAAGCATCGACTTCAATTCCTTCCACCTCCTCTCAGGACCACAGCACTGTTGAACAACCATCTGTCTCTTCACCGCCTGCCAAATTTGCCCAGGCAGTCAGAGAGTTCTGAACTGGAGCCAGCTGAGTCTCTGCTTCTGTTCTCAGAATCTGTTGGCTTGCAAACAGGGGCCCAGCCAAGCAGCATTCTGGAATGTGAAGAAGAGGCAGTATGCAGTGATGCGCAACAGCTGTGTCTCTCTGAATGTGAAGAGGCGGGTGAGCCAGTGCCGATGGTCAGCACACCGCAGAACGCATCTGATGATGATGAGACTCAGGTGCCATTTTCTGTTGAGCATGGTGCTGGCCAGACCACCCAACAGGTGTTGGAAGAGGGTATGGAGATGATGAGGTCCAAGACCCAACATGGCGTGAGGAACAGGAAGGTGGTGGTAGCAGCTCGGAGGAAGAGATTGCCCCAACGGTCCAAACAGTAGGGAGAGTTAGGCTGCAGACTCGGTTGCCTGTAGCCTCCAGTTTGGCACCCGTTTGTAGCAGTTCTCTTCCAACAGCCAAAACGGGCGCTCCCAGGACTTGCACTGCGTGGTCCTTTTTTGACACACTTGCAGATGATATTTGCTATGTCAAATGCAAGCTGTGTAATCAAAAAGTAAAAAGAGGTAAAAATGTCAGTAACCTTAATACCACAAATATGTGGAAACATGTGCGGTCAAAGCACGTGGTTGAGTTCCAAAGACACACTGGAGATGTAGGCCAACCTACAGCAGCACCTACATCTTCAGCTCGTGTTGGAGCCTCTTCCTCCAGCTCACACACAGCTGGTTCTGCTTCCTCACAGGATCGCCATGGAAGAACCTCTGTCACTGTTGTCCAGAGACCCAGTGTTATTCCACCCACAGCTGCAAGTTCCCTGTCATCCTCACACTCCCAGGCCACAAAACAGCCATCGGTAGCACAGGCATGGGATAAAAGACGGCCATACTCGGCAAACCATCCACGAGCACAGGCTCTGAATGCTGGCATTGCAAAACTCCTGTCCCTTGAAATGCTGTCATTCAGGCTGGTGGAGACTGACAGTTTCCGTAACTTAATGGCATTGGCAGTCCCACAATACAATGTGCCCAGCCGATTTTATTTCAGCAGGCAAGCCGTCCCTGCTCTGCAAAAGCATGTTGAGGGAAAAATTAAACATGCTACTAAACGCCGTCAGTAGCAAGGTCCACCTGACCACCGATGCGTGGACCAGTACCCATGGCCAGGGACGATACCATTCCCTCACTGCCCATTGGGTCAATGTTGTGGAGCCGGGTACAGATCTTGCAAGTGGCGCTGTACGTGTTCTGCCAACTCCAAGGATTGCAGGAATCCAGTCTGTCCACATTGACTCCTCCTCCTACTCCAGTTCCTCAGAATCATCGCTGCAGGAGCCGTCACGGTCTACCTCCACATGGACCCGTGAACGCTTACCTGATGCGACCGATATGAGCACAGCCGTGGCCAAACGTCAACAGGCCGTCCTGAAATTAATTTCCATGGGGAATCGAAGCCACACAGCGCAGGAGGTCTGGAATGCCATCAAGCAGGAGAGCGACGTGTGGTTTTTGCCAGCGAATCTCCAGCCAGGCTTGGTAGTGTGTGACAATGGCCGAAATCTGGTGGCAGCTCTGGGCCTTGGCAACCTCACTCACATACCATGTCTGGCACATGTGCTCAACTTGGTCGTGCAGAGTTTTTTGAGGGACTATCCGGATCTTGATGCACTGCTGCACAAGGTCCGCCTAGAGTGCGCTCACTTGCGACGTTCCAGCATGGCCAGATCGCGCATTGCAGCTCTGCAACGCAGATTTCGCCTTCCTGAACATCGCATCTATGTGACGTACCCACCAGGTGGAATTCCACGTTACATATGTTGGAGCGGTTGTGTGAGCAGCAGCCAGCAGTAATGGAGTATCAGCTGCATCAGGAGCAATCAACTCGCAATTTGCGCCGTTCACACTTCACCACTACTGAGTGGGCCTCTATGAAGGACATCTGCCACGTTTTGCGTCCGTTTGATGAGTCAACGCGGATGGCGAGTGCAGATGATGCACTAGTCAGCCTGACTGTCCCCCTTATCTGCCTGCTTCAAAAAACACTGCAAGCACTAAGGGATGAGGTTTTGGAAGAGGTGGAGGATGAGGAGTCACAAATTCCATCACCTTCAAGACAGTCAGCGCAACGTGGTTCCTCACAAAGGGCTGGGCAGGGCTCACTTTGTGAGGAGGATGAGGAGGAGTCAATGGAGGAGGAAGACATCGCTCCAGAGGGAGGTACACAACGCTCTAGTCAGTATGGAGAGCGAGGGTGGGGTGATGCAGAGCAGGCAGAGATGACGCCTCTTGCAGGGGACAGCATTTCTTGGCCAGTTGGGAGTCTGCAGCACATGGTTGATTTCATGCTGCAGTGCCTGAGAAACGACCGCCGCATCGCCCACATTCTCACCACGTCTGATTATTGGGTGTACACCCTCCTAGACCCTCGCTACCGGGACAACTTACAAAGCCTCATCACACCGTTGAACCGGGAGCGTAAAATGCGGGAGTACCAAGACACACTGGTGCAATCCATAATGTTCTCCATTCCAGCCGAGAGCACTGCTGCTGCTACTGCTTTACAAAGCAGCTCTGTGCGTCGAGGCAGTGGAGACAGCTCTGCAACAAGAGGGAGCACAAGCAGCGCCTCTGCACAGGGCAAGACCAGTATGTTCCAAATGTTGCGAAGTTTTGTGGCAGCGCCACAAATGTCTACACCATCCGAGACGGCTCCAGTCAGCAGGAGGCAACGTTTCCGTAAGATGGTGACAGACTACATGTCTTTCCCTCTCAGTGTACTCCCAGATGGCTCTTCCCCATTCAAGTTTTGGGTCTCTAAGCTGGATACATGGCCAGAGCTTAGCCAGTATGCATTGGAGGTGCTGGCTTGCCCTGCTGCCAGTGTATTATCGGAGCGCGTCTTTAGTGCTGCAGGTGGTTACTAACAGACCGTCGCATGCGACTATCCTCCGATAATGTAGACCGGCTTACTTTTCTGAAAATGAACAAGGCATGGATCTCGCCAGAATTTGTCTGTCCGTTTTCAGATTAAATAACTGGTTCGCAACGTTATCCATGTCTCCTGTTATGTTCATCTTTCTACCACCTGAACTCTACTCCCTGGGCTACAACACTGGCAGTTGCTGCTCGGAAGTGTCGTGTCCACAGACCAATACACAAGCTATAGTGTTACTGGCGTTCAGTAATGTCAGCTGTTCCCCTGCTGTGTGAACGGCAAAAAGTCATGCTGCCTCCACCCTGTTGTCTTCTCATCCCTGAGCTTCAACACCGCCAGTTGTTGCTCGGAAGTGTCATTGGCACGGGTACTCTCTCCTGCCCAGACTGGTTACAGCACGCCATCTGTTTCCTGTCAGTGTAAACGTCACTTAGCCTCCAATAAGTTGTCCTGTCGTGTTGCGGTCGGGTTAGCCGACTCTATGGTGCTTGGAGTTTAGGTGCTTCCTATGTGTGCTGCGGGATATGCAAATAAAGGCTGTTTCCGTTGTGACAATAGGACAATCACCCACTGTAGTACTGTGGGATTCGGTAACTGCGGCCGGCTCGCGGCCTGTCAACTTAAATTTCCATGGGTACCTTCTGCTACCCGTCCGGGTTCCAGTACCGTCAGCTGGTTCTCCGCAGTGCCTTTGCACTAGGTGCCTCCATCTCGGTATCCGAGTTCCAGCAACGTCTGCTGGTCCTTGGTAGTGCTTTGGAGCACAGGTACCTCCTGCTTAGTAACCGTGTCCCAATAACGTCAGCTGGTCCTCGGTTGTGCCATTGGCTCTTTTCCTTCTGCTGCCCCTCCGGGTTCCAGCACAGTCAGCTGGTCCTCGTTACTTGCATTGGCTCTTGTACCTTCTGCTACCCGTCCGGGTTCCAGTACCGTCAACTGGTTCTCCGCAGTGTCTTTGGCCTAGGTGCCTCCATCTCGGTATCCGAGTTCCTGCAACGTCTGCTGGTCCTTGGTAGTGCTTTGGAGCACAGGTACCTCCTGCTTAGTAACCGTGTCCCAGTAACATCAGCTGGTACAAGGTTGTGCTACAAATACAAGATACAGAACAAGAGACACAAGAACAATAAGCAGAAGATCTAAAAGCAGAAGAACATGAAGTATAAGACCAAAATGAAGAGCAAAATATATGCTCTAAATTATAAGCAGAAGAAGACTAAGCAGTGTATGGGGGTGAGTCCGTTCCACCTCGTGGTGCCCCTGGAAAATGCCTGCTGCTGCTGCAGGCTAAACTGAACACGGACAAATACTGTTGTAATTTAAATCTTTTGTGACAGCAAGAACGGAAGAATGAAAAATTCATACTTTGACAGATTACAAGTACAGGATTCTCTGTCACAAATAAGAATATGATGAAGAAGATGAAGTACAATATGAATTAGAATAATAGTTTAATAAGAAGAATATGAGTAATGTTAACAAAAAGATGAATAGCAAGAAGTTTAAGAAGAAGATAAAGAAGGTGAAGATGAAGAATAATTTGATGAAAAAGATGATGCTGCTGAAGATTATGAAGGAGAAAGTGTGTCAAAAGTTAAAAAGGTGAAGAGCATGGAAGTTGTGAAATATACATATTTGCCAAAATAGAAAAAACGTGAACAGCATTGTCAATTTCTTCGTCAATCCGAACATCTTTAAAAAAAAAAATATTTATGCTATTCCATTTGATTGGGTTAAACATCTATGCCTTTAATGTCTCCTCAACCTTCCCCAATACATTCTACATTACTCTTTGTTGTTTTCCTTCATGTACAATTAACCAACAAGGCAAGAATGGGGTTTTTTTAATTCCGATATTTTGTTCCCATAGACTTACATTGGATTTCCGGTATCGGTATCGGGTATCGCCGATATTTTTTGGGTATCGGCGATACCATTCCGATTCCGATACTTTTGGATATCGGAAAGTATCGCTCAACTCTACTCATGACGCTGTGCCCCAGAAGTCACTCTATCACACTGCATGGGCTCAGAAGCTGGCTCACAAGGCAACACTATCTCACACATACCTCTGCGCTGACGCAAACGTCTGTCAATTTGAATAGCCAATGACATAGAATCATTGAGACCAGAGGGAGCAGGGAATCCCACCATAACATCCTTTACATTCTCTGACAGCCACTTCCGAAAAGGGCTGCCAAAGCATCATCATTCCATTTGGTCAGGACAGCCCACTTTCGGAATTTCTGACAGTACAACTCAGCGTCTTCAAGACCCTGATTTAATGCCAACAAGGTTTTTTCAGCTTGATCAGTGACATTAGGTTCATCGTACAATAACCCCAGAGCCTGAAAAAATACATCAATATCATTCAAAACAGGATCCCCAGGTGTCAGGGTAAAAGCCCAATCCTGAGGGTCGCCGTGCAAGAGAGAGATGACAATTTGAACCTGCTGTGCTGCATTCCCTGAGGACTTAGGCTTTAAGGCAAAAACAACTTACAGTTATTTTTGAAATTCAGAAATTTAGCCCAATCCCCCAAAAACAAATCTGGCATGGGGATTCTAGGTTCCACAACCGGCAACCAAGCAAGATAGGTAGCAATACTTCGAACCTCAGTGGCAAGCTGATCCACACGGCCAGACAACTGTGCAAGCTCCATTGAGAGAAAAAAAAATCCTCCTCAGCACCCAGAGAAAAAGAGGGAAAAAAAATGCAACAAACAGGGAAAATCTCTGACAACTCTGACAACTTTTTTTTTTTTTTCCACACTATTTTTCCCTTCTGTTAGTACCATATAATTTTCTGTTTGGGCCGGTGATACTGTTATGTTTTGGTAGCTGGGGAGAATAAGCAAAAACGGCAATACACCAGAGAGGCTGGAACCTATTGGATTGCAGCAACCTGAACTAACCACACAACTAGAGGTAGCCGTGGAGCATTCCTACGTTGATCCTAGACGCCTCGTCACAGACTGAGAGATAACTACACCTAAAGGCAGAAAGATGAAAGCTATCTGCCCCAGAGCAGATCCACAAAAGAAAATAGGAAGCCCCCAAATATGTAATGGCAGTTAGACAAGAAGAAGCACGGACACAGACTGAAAATAGATTGAGCAAACGTCGGGGCCCAATCTGTCTAGACAGAAAAGTACAGGAAAGGATACTCACTGCAATCCAAAAAAAACCCTAAAAAATACCAACTCTTCTGATTGCAAAAACACCTGAGATCACACGACCTCTACCACCTAAATCAGTTCTCTGGTGTAACAAAACTAAGCCGCAGCCACTGAAAAAACAGGAAAAAGCAAATGAACAAACAACAGTGGCTCCAGATAAACTGAGAGGAGCACAAGCCCCCGGAGGGGACCTGGCTGACCTCCACAGAAGTGCAGGGAACAATGCAAAAAGCAAGCACAAAAATAAAAGCAGAAAATCTCTTATCTGATAGCAGAAGATGCAGGCAAGACCAGCAAGCTTTCAAATGAACCCTGTGGACCCTCATCCACCACATTAACTCAGTGCGCAGTGATGGACATGTAACGGCCCTGGCCATGCCTACTGGCCCATGCATCTGTTGTGAGGTGCACCTTTCCACTCACTGATTGTTTGAGTGCATGGACAATGCGGTCTTTCACATGCAGGTGGAGGGCAGGGATGGCTTTTCTAGAAAAGAAGTGCCGACTGGGTAGGTCACAGCGTGGGACAGCGTAGGCCATGAGCTCTCGGAACGCTGCGCTTTAAACCAAACGGAAGGGCATCATCTCTAATGAGATCAGTTTGGCAATGTAAGCATTCAAACCCAGTGAGGTTTTGTAGTCCGTCCACGCTTGCAAGTGCATGGTGTTTAAATGTCTAAGCATGCAACTGGTATTCAATATTCTGAGATTTTTCCCTCGGCTAAAGGTCCTATTGCACTTCTTACAGATAACCTTTGCCTCATCAATAGGATTATGGTCAAAAAAGTGCCACTCTGCACTCTTCCTACTATGGGATAAACTTTCAGGGCTTGCAAGCAGTGCTAATTTGACCGTTTGGCCAAGCTGTCCTGCAACTTTTTATGTTTTTATAACACATTTTTGGACTGCTATGGGCCTGCCAGATAACCGCAGCTGCGATGTCGATGCCTGCCGCGGATCCTCCTCCTCTTCTGAGCTATTGCCAGGGCACCCTTTTCACCAATGGATGCCAATCCGGGTCAACAACTGGGTCATCCATTACTTCCTCTTCAATTTCATCTGCACCTTCCTCTGTGTCACCGTGTAAGCTGTTAGAGTATGCGGGAAGGGACACCTGAGTTTCATCAGTGTCAGATTCTGGCTCAGTAGACTGCGAGGGCAATGTAGTGCTTTGGGTGAATGTACCAGCAGAATCAGGCAACCCTTGTGGGACTGTCCTAACTCTTGTATTAGAAACCTTTCTACTTGTCAAGTGACATAAATGTGAACAAGGGCAGAGGGACTGAACACATCAGTTAAAGCATAGGCCAGACAGGATGGATTTCTCAGCTCATAAACAGGGCGGTCACACCCCTTATATGCACAAGATGCACTTTGAACAAAATAGGAAACCAGATCTGAGCTGAAAAAGTAAATTAATGTGTATGCAAAATGTAAATGCATATTAACACATGACCATTACACAGAGAAAACCAGACACAAAAACAAATATCCTAAAATAAAATAAATAAAATTTTTTTTACAAAAAATGCATGAAGGTAGTAATAATTATAAGGGTATTTAGTAAACATAATTTTGATCAAAAGAATGTACAAGCCATCCCGCCACGTCAAGGCAACCCTTGTGGGACAGTCCTAACTCTTGTATTAAAAATGTTCAAAATTTTTGCCATATTTCCATTTTTTTCATAAATAAATGCAAGTTATATTGAAGAAATTTTACCACTATCATGAAGTACAATATGTCATGAGAAAACATTCTCAGAACCGCGAAGATCCGTTGAAGCGTTCCAGAGTTATAACCTCATAAAGAAGCAGTGGTCAGAATTGTAAAAATAGGCCCGGTCAATAACATGCAAACAACCCTCGGGAGTAAAATGGTTAATCAGAAAGAATAAATATATTCCCATGTGGAATAGTCAGAAACCAGAAAAAAATAAGCCGCAGATAATAAACATAATTAAGGTGCGTATAGATAAAAAATATCACATATGACTCAATGAGTGGTCGTCATAGCATACACTGACAAATTGGCATTTATAAAGCCAACAATAGACTGGATCAAAAACCCTATTTCCAAGATGAATATATAGAGAGGCTGTGATAATGTCTAGAATAAGTAAGACCTAGGTCACATATGAAAAATACTTATTTAATGCGTACTCATTAATACAACCTGGGTGATGGGAGGAGGGATTCCCCAACACACATTTCGCAAAAGTTTCTTTGGGGGGAGTACCAGGGGAGTGAATTTCAACATGCCAGTGTCTCCAGTACGTGTAGTAACAGTTTTAACATGTACTGGAGACACTTACACATGCACACTCATTATGTGGCCCACATGTGGACATGTAAGTTTTTTCCGTCACTACAGACATCAATACGTCCCACACACGTGCACAAAGGTGACATGAAGTGTGTCATCTGTGCACCGTCTGTATGACAGATGTTTAAGTGTTGGATGTGCAAAGATAGATAATAGAAATATGTCCATGAGATATATAGTGTTATGTGTGTAGTTTACTGTACATGTGTTTAGCGTAAAAATAAATCAATAAATGAATGAAAAATAGCATGTGGTCCCCTCTATTTTTACTAACCAGCTAAGGAAAAACAGACAGTTGTGAGCTGGGTAGGACCCAATAACCAAGGAGCTACCCAACCTATTAATATCAACTCACATCTGTCTGCTTTGCCTTTGCTGGTTATTAAAAATTGGGAATACCTTAAAAAAATAACATGGGGCCCCCCAATTCAAATAACCACAAAGGCAAAGCAGGCAGCTGATATTAATAGGCTGTGACACACAAAAGTTCTTTATTTGTAGAAAATGACTTCCCTTTTACCCATTTATTTAAAAAAAAATCCACCACTCCACAGTAGTCCCCATGGAGGTCCCATGATGATCCCTGTCTTCTTAGTCCAGCTTATGGGGCACATTAAGAGAACGAAGCTCCATAGACTGGTGCAGCAGCCACTGCCGGTTCTAACACTTCACTCGCCGACAACCCGGCTTCTGTGACGAGAGTAACATCAGCAGGGTTACCGCAGTACACAACCACTGGGTCACATAGAGGACAGCGCAAGAGCTGGAATGACAAGCGGTGCGTAAAAGAGGGTAAGAGAGGGTAAAAGAGGGAAATTGTCTGGGAATGATTTTTACAAGTAAAGGACTTTTGCATGTGAGTGTAAGTTTATTTGTTTTGTCTACTTGGTTAGTAATGTTGATGTTAGTAATGGAGGTGTTTTTTTATCGCTTTTTTCCACACCTTTGTAGTGTAGTTTTTCATGCTTTTCCATCATGCTTTTCTATACAAAAATAAATCTAGAAAGTAAAAAAAAGTTCTAGAACAAAACAGTTGGCAAATTTCAAGAGAAAAACAACGTAGGAGATTTATTAATCTAACTTCACCTGAATTCTGGCATAATTTCCTTAAAAATAGTTTTACATGCCTTGCAACATGGTTGTCCACTACTTTATCTTTGATGACCTCTTCTTAGGATAGGTCATCAATGTCTGATCAGCTGTTCTTGGTGGCAGTGGTGGTAGCCGCTGGCCAGAACAGTTCGATTTTGGAGCTGCTCCATCTGCAGATAGTGGCCGCTGCTATTTTGACGTCTAGCCACAGATTTTCAATGATGTTCAGATGAGGGCTATTTTAAAACCCTCAACTTTCACCTTTTGAGGTAAACGATTGTGGATTTTGATGTGTGTTTAGGATCATTATCCAATTGTAGAAGTAATTCTCTTTTCAACTTCAGCTTTTTTACAGATGGTGTTAGCTTTACATCAAGAATTTGTTGACATTTTGTTAAATCCATTCTCCCCCCTACCCATGAAATGTTCTCCATGCCATTGGCTGCAACACAACCCCAAAGCATGATTGATCCACCCCATGTTTAATACACTGCTCAAAAAATAAAGGGAACACTTAAACAACAGAATATAACTCCAAGCAAACCAAACTTCTGTGAAATCAAACTGTCCACTAATGAAGCAACACTGATTGACAATCAATTTCACATGCTGTTGTGCAAGTGGAATAGATATAGGAAATTACGCACACTCTGTAATATAGGTGAGGTGCTGGCTAAATTTGGATCAAGTCCAAAATAAGTCAAAGATAGGAAAAAACAGCCGCACTCAAAATGATGATAAGTTTGAATGCAAGTGACCACCACAGACTACGCCTGCCCAGCTATTTAGCTAAGCCCCTGTTGGACTGCTATCTTCTTCATCCTGGTCTATTCCTGGCTCACCTTAGCCTTTTACTTAAGGTTTGATAAAGACCCATGTTCGGGTCGAAACTATACCGCGTTTTCTCTTCATACCGTCTGTGGTGAATTTAAATAAATGATTTCACTTGCATTCAAACATATCATCATTTTGAGTGCGGCTGTTTTTTCCTATCTGTGAGTAGTATAGGAGGGGTACCTTTCGTCAAACTCAATCTGACAGGTCGTCACGCCCCCTATCATTTAATCCGTCTCTCTGTGATTTGATCTGCCTGGGAAATCAGGACTGCTAAATGTGTGAATTTCAATCAAAGTGATTCATGAATTTATTCGTCTTTATTTATATTTTATCCATCTCCTTGTGGATTTGATCAGACTGTGTGAATTTGATCAGACTGTGGGGTTTGATTTTATAAGGGTCTTTTTTGTGGGGGAACTTTTAAGTTCAGCAGTAAATGTATGTAAAGGGATTTTCTAGCAGTTGGTGTATTAAATCTGTGTGTGGGTTTCACTCGCTGTAAAGATATAGCTTAGTAGTGTATGTACAGACTAAAAGGAGTTTATTCTATAGTATTTATATATAAGAAGTTTTAGTGAATTATAGTGTAGTGATGTGTCATTCCCTGTAAGTACAATTGAGAGAAGGTCAGTGCTATTTAGCTGTTGTAATTAATTTGCTAGAAAGTACATATAGTAATTAGCCTTGTATTGTGTATAGCCGGCCATGTACAATTGAGAGAAGGTCGATGGTATTTAGATGTGGTAATTCATTTGCTAGAAAGTACACGTAGTAATTAGCCTTGTATTGTGTATAGCCGGCCATGTACAGTTGAGAGAAGGTCACAGCGTAACAGTCTATTGAATTTATTCGTCTCTATTTACCAGTAAATGTGTCTAAAGGGATTTTATCTGTGTGTTTGCTTCACTCATGGTCACACTTGATAGAATGATTTATTCGTATTTTTAAAAAAGCAGTGACACGTTATTGTGAAACAAGATTACAAGATTTTATTGTAATAAATACATCTCAAAGACATTTCAAGCATTGAACTAATTGTGACACCAAAACGACTCTACAAATGGCGATACAGTCCGGTTATGGTGTTCTCTCTAGACAGTCGCAAGTTTGATGAATATTCCAACAGATATAGTGTGGTGTTTTTAAATTTGATTTTCTCTCAGCAATAAAATTTCTCACAATTGTATCATTACGTGGTTTATCCGTAGAAAAGTGCGACAATATCTTACTGAACGGCATGTTCCGAGCTAAAAAATGTAAAAAGTACATGCAGTAGTGACCACAGACGGTGCTATACGAGTCTTGGATTTGGCTGCATTGATAATAATAAGTCTCACAATTCTTGTTCAGGAAAGTCACAAACTCGCTCGGAAAGATAGCGTTGTCAGCACATAATCCGTAGCTATCAAAAAATATGGCGTTCTTATCATCGCAGAGGACGATTAATATCCAGTGGCGGCCTGGTTGGTGTGCGGGGTCTGTATTTACGATGAATCCGACAGGCCGTTGATTTACCCGTTGTGGTGGAAGCAAATCACACGGAAACACACCGCCAAACACTCGCTCTGTAAAGCTATCCCCCTTCAGTATGGTCGTGAGTTGTAGACTATCCATCACTAATTAAAATCGTACAAGATCTCTCTTCTATTATTAATTTCTAGAATGGCTGGGTTGATTGCAAAAACAAGCATATTTATCGTATGGGGTGTCGGTAGAGCAAACCGGACTTCAGCACGTAGGTTACCTGTTTTAATGAGGGAGAAATGGCCGCCAGGTTCCTGATCAGCTGATAAATCAGACTGTCATGTATAGTGTACAGTTCCTATAGCGTCTTGTGCTTGGGTGCGAGGAAAACACAGGAGACATAGGTTGAAATGAAATGACTTGTATTACTTCATACAAGCATGCTGAAAAGTTCACACAGTTTGCAGGAACAGCGACAGGAGACACAGCAGGCCAGAGTAACTTCAAGCACTACAATAAATCTCCAAAGCAGGTTCAGGATATCTTCTCTGTACCGTCATTCCTCTGCAAACATGGATTCACCAAACAGCAGGTTTCCAGAGTCCAAAAGTGTTCCAAGGTTCCTCAGTAGGGAATAGCTGGAGTACAAGTCCAAGGTTTCCAGGAGTCAGGTCACAGACTGACTGAGGCTTGATTCAGGAGCACTGATTGTTCAGCTGAGGCTGCTTAAGAAGCAAGAGGGAAGAATCAGGGCGGGAACATGAAAACTGAAACTCCATATTAACTGAGGGCAAGAGCTGCAGAAAGACAGAAAGCAAAATGGCCGACGGAAAACTGAGTTTCAAGGAACATGTCAACAGAGACAAAGAACCTTACATTACTCCCCCCTTAGGGACAACCTCCGGATGACCTCAGACCAGGCTTGTCAGGGTACCTCTGATGAAACTGGCGGAGCAGGCGAGGAGCATTTACATTATTGACTGGTTCCCATGAGTTGTCCTCCACTGGGTAGCCCTGCCATTTAATCAAATATTGCAACTGATTTCTGTACAACCTGGAATCTAGAATCCTTTCCACCATAAATTCTTCCTGACCATCGACCAGCACTGGGTCAGGGCAAGGAGAAGAACGTCCAGGAAACGTATTGGGTGTTGCAGCCTTTAGTAGTGATACATGAAAGACAGGGTGGATTCTCATAGTTCTGGGCAGTTGAAGACGACAAGCAACAGCACTTATAATCTTACTGATCTTATAAGGTCCAATGTACTTATGTCCCAATTTAGACGATGGAATCTTTAATTTAAGATTTCTGGTTGACAGCCAGACCAAATCTCCTACCTTGAAAGCTGGTGCAGGTTTACGAAATTTATCTGCTGCTTTCTTGTACCTTTCCTGAGCCAATTCTAGATTTTCCTTTAGAAGATCCATATTCTTTTGTAAAGAAGTGATTCTTTCAGCCACTGCCGGCAAGGGCGTATCTATGGGAAATCGATTAAGAATGTTAGGATGATAACCTAGATTGGAGTAAAAAGGAGACTGCTTAGTGGAGGCGCTCTGAGAGTTGTTATAAGAGAACTCAGCCAGTGGAAGTAGATCCACCCAATCATCCTGTAGGTGGCAGATAAAACAGCGGAGATACTGCTCCAGGGTCTGATTGGTTCGTTCTGTCTGTCCATTAGTCTGGGGATGAAAAGCAGAAGAAAGGTTTACTTTAATGTCCAATGCTGCACAGAAATTTTGCCAAAACCTTGAAGTGAATTGCACCCCTCGATCCGAAATTACCTCATCCGGTACTCCATGTAAGCGAAACACATTCTTAATCATCAAGTCTGATGTCTGTTTTGCAGTGGGTAAGCCGACACAAGGGATAAAATGAGCTGCCTTTGTTAGACGCTCAAACACCACTAGAATGGTGTTCTTCCCTTGAGAGGTTGGTAACTCCACAATGAAGTCCATAGAAATGGATCCCCACGGGCGGGACGGGGTGGGAAGAGGTTGCAACAGACCAGTTGGTGAGGAGCGAGGTGTTTTGCATCTTGCACAGACTTCACATGAAGTGAGATAGTTTAAAACATCTTTCCTGTAAGTGGGCCACCAAAAGAAACGAGAAAGAAATTCTTGTGTTCCCCTATGCCCGGCTATCTTGGAATCGTGGATGAGTTGCAATACTCTCAATCTGACTGTTTCAGGTATATACAGACGTTGTCCCTGAATCCACACACCATTCTTAAAGACAAGACTTACGTCCCTTGGGGGTTGAGCCAACAAAGAATCCGCATGGTATGCTTCCTTGATGTCCTTAAGTAGGTCTTGATTATGAATCACTCCCAGGAATCTAGAGTCAGGAAGAATAGTCTTAGGAGGAGTAAGTGGACGTGTCTCTGCTGAATGAATCCTAGAGAGTGCATCAGCCTTTCCATTGCGCGATCCTGGTCTATAAGAAATGACAAATTAAATTGGTTTAGGAAAAGATTCCAGCGAGCCTGGCGAGGAGTCAGGCACTTAGCCGACCTGATAAATTCAAGGTTACGATGGTCTGTCAGGACAACTATTTGCTGTGCAGCTCCCTGAAGAAGGTGTCTCCATTCCTTGAAGGCGGCAATAATGGCCAACAATTCTCTATTGCCCACATCGTAGTTCCTCTCAGCCGAAGACAACTGCTGGGAAAAGAAGGCACAGGGATGCAAGACATTCTTCTCACCTGTTCTCTGAGAGAGTATAGCTCCAACTGCACAGTCTGAAGCATCCACCTCTATTATGAAGGCAAGCTCGGGGTTGGGATGTACTAAGATAGGTGCGGTGGTAAATTTATCCTTTAAACAGGAAAATGCTTCCTGAGCTTGCGGGGTCCAGGAGAACCTAGACTGTTTCCGGGTAAGTTGGGTGATAGGTGACACTACCTCAGAAAAATTCTTAATGAAACGTCTATAGAAGTTGGCAAACCTGATGAAACGCTGCACCTCCTTCACATTTCTAGGAATTGGCCAATCCTTGATGGCTTGGGTCTTGCTTCCATCCATACTAATCCCTTGCGTAGATAGTACATACCCCAGAAATTGAATTTCGGTCCTATGGAATTCACACTTTCCAAGTTTGATGTAGAGATGGTTTTGTCTTAGGCGTTCTAAGACCATTCTCACATGTCCATGATGTTCCTCTGTGGAGTTAGAAAAAATTAGAATATCATCCAGATAAATCACCACAAATTATCTAGGAGATCCCTGAAGATATCATTCACGAAGTGTTGGAAAGTGGCTGGGGCGGTACTCAGACCAAAAGGCATAACTAGATATTCAAAGTGTCCATAGCGTGACCTGAAAGCAGTCTTCCATTCATCCCCAGGTCTAATACGGACCAAGTTATAGGCCCCACGGAGATCCAGTTTAGAGAAAATTTTGGCATGCCGCACTCTCTCCAACAACTCAGGGATTAAAGGCAATGGATAACGGTTTCTAATAGTAACCTTATTGAGTTCCCTATAGTCTATGCAGGGTCTCAGAGATCCATCTTTCTTCTTCACAAAGAAGATGGGTGCACCTTCGGGAGTGAAGAGGGGCGTATGAAGCCCTTGGCTAAATTTTCATCTATATAATCCTTCAAAGCTTTTAGCTCAGGCCCCGCTAGGGGGTAGATCTTACCAAAAGGTATCTCGGCTCCAGGCAATAATTCAATTGGACAATCATATGGACGATGAGGAGGAAGCTGATCAGCGTTCTTCTTGTCACATAAATCCACATAGTCCTGGTATACAGCTGGTAGTTCAGGGACTGACATGGTTCCTTTAGGAACAGAGCAAGCTGAAACTCCTTGACTCATCTGTTTCTCCGGAAAGTGTAATTCCTTGGTCTCCCAGTTAATCGTAGGATTCTGCGCCTGCAGCCATGGTAGCCCTAGAATAATGGGAAAGTGGGGAGAAGAGATAAGCATAAAAGACATTTTCTCCTGATGATCTTTACCCATAAGGACCCTCAAAGGCTCTGTTTCTTGATCCACTGGTCCAGAAGTCAGTAGAGAGCCATCCACAGTCTCCATCTGTACTGGAGTAGCCTTCTTCACTGAACGTATCCCCTGTTTCAGAGCAAAGGAGATATCCATAAAATTTCCACTTGCTCCTGAGTCTATCATAGCAGAGCTAGACACCCAGACTGAGTCAACCCAGAGTTTGATGGAAAGGAAGCAATGAGAATTGTTTCTTTTACAACTCAGCTGGGACACCGCTGAGGAAACTTGAAAAATTGCAGCGTTTATACCGTCATCGTCCCCAGAACTAACAGAGTTTAAGTCCGAGAAATCAAGATCTCTTGCAGCAGATCTCTCTGGAGCCTGAGGCTTGGACATGACAGAGCTCCTCTCGCAACACTCACAGTGAATGACTGCTGCAGTAGTCTTACGAGAACGGCTGGGGCAGTTTATAATGAAGTGCCCTGACTTACCACAGTAGAAACATAGATTTTCCTTTATACGATGTTCTTTGCGTGCATCACTAACCCGTCTTTGTAAAGAGTCCACCTGCATGGGTTCAGGTTCTGGTTCCCTTGTGATCCTACTTAAAGGTTCCTTAGCTGAGGAGGGAGGTAGTTAAAGGTTAGTGCGATTATTTTTGAACCATCTCTCTTGTCTGCGTTCAGTCAGACGAGCATCAATACGGATACAATAGTTAATAAAGTCACCTAAACACAGTGGGAGGGTCGGCACGAGCAAGTTCATCCTTAATCAGTGGAGACAACCCTTTCCGAAAAATAGATTTTTTAGCGGAAGTGTCCCAAGTGGTATCAAGAGCCCATCACCTGAAATCCAGGGCATATTCGGCTACTGAACGCTTACCTTGGCGCAAAGTTAACATGGCTGCTTCAGCTGTTGCACCTCGATTGGGGTCATCAAACACCTGCCCCATGGCTGAAATAAAAGCATCAAGGTGATTCAAACAATCATCCTCAGTCTCAATCAGAGGGTTTGCCCACATCAAAGCCTTATTGGTAAGCAACATGATTATAGTAAGCACTTTGGATCGTTCAGTGGAAAATTGTGAAGCATGTGCAGAGAAAAATAAATTGCATTGATTAATAAATCCCCTGTATTTCTCACGTTCACCGCCAAAACGAAAAGGAGGTAATTTGGGGATCCCAGAACTCGGGGTTATGGCAGGAGCCTGGGCTCGTTCCTCTAGAGCCTCAATCCTGGCTCGCAATTCCTGGGTAGTCTGTCCAAACACTTGCAAATTATGATTAGTGAGGTCCTGTAGGCTTGCAAAACGTGTTTTTAAAGTCTGTACATCTGAAAGGATTGTATCAGTCACTCCGCAAAGTTCCTTTATGCGGGCCTCCATCTTCCAGATCTTTTAAGGCAGAAGTGCTGGAAGGAGAAGAGGAAAGGAAAAAAAAAAAAAACAATAGTGTTTACCTGTGGTAACACTCCAGAGTAAAATTTTAAGGGAATGCGCTCACCTGGAATGGTTGTGAGTAGTCACAACCACTGTCATCACATAAGGTATTAAACGGACATCTGATATCCAAAGTCACAGCAGACATGGCTTTCCCAGACCCAGCAGACACTAAACATTGGCTCCTGAATCTTGTCATGTATAGTGTACAGTTCCTATAGCGTCTTGTGCTTGGGTGCGAGGAAAACACAGGAGACATAGGTTGAAATGAAATGACTTGTGTTACTTCATACAAGCATGCTGAAAAGTTCACACAGTTTGCAGGAACAGCGACAGGAGACACAGCAGGCCAGAGTAACTTCAAGCACTACAATAAATCTCCAAAGCAGGTTCAGGATCTCTTCTCTGTACCGTCATTCCTCTGCAAACATGGATTCACCAAACAGCAGGTTTCCAGAGTCCAAAATTGTTCCAAGGTTCCTCAGTAGGGAATAGCTGGAGTACAAGTCCAAGGTTTCCAGGAGTCAGGTCACAGACTGACTGAGGCTTGATTCAGGAGCACTGATTGTTCAGCTGAGGCTGCTTAAGAAGCAAGAGGGAAGAATCAGGGCGGGAACATGAAAACTGAAACTCCATATTAACTGAGGGCAAGAGCTGCAGAAAGACAGCAAGCAAAATGGCCGACTGAAAACTGAGTTTCAAGGAACATGTCAACAGAGACAAAGAACCTTACACAAACGCAAACAGAGTGAATCCGGACATAAACTCTTCACGATTCACGGCCATGGCACAATCAGCTTTCTGCTTTCCGGATATATGGGCGAGAGCCATATACTCTCTGACGGCTAAGTAGTCATTAAAGTTAGGGTTATAAGGCCTCGCAGGGATCTGTTGCCCGTCCAGGTAGAGGGCTGCGTGGTTGACGTTGTAGTGATGGAAGAACAGGGGATTTCTGGCGTAAGACCCGCTAAATGCTTCATTATCTACAAAACCCAATATAACAGTTTTCGGTATCTGGCCTAGGAAGAGATTCTCGTGGTTCGTGATCCGTGTTCCAGCGGCTATACTGTACACTTTCATGCATGTCCTGTCAATAGCGTACTTGGCTGTCGATGCCAAGAGGGCCTGGCTGTGGCCTATTCGGACCGCGAGGGACACTTGTACTCTCTTTACAAAGAGAGCGGCTTGCATGATTTGCACTTTCAGCGGGTCGGCTTCAGCCGACATGAGGCAGAAAGCATCCTTATTTCTCGTTAGCTTAACCTTAAGATCGAGTCCGTTCAATATTAGCTTTGGTTGATTAAATATATCACCAAAAATTGGACCAATGAGGTCCAGGGGTTTGGAGCGGTGGGTTGCAGCGGCTCTTTTAATAAATCCAGCATTTGGGCCGTCCAAGCTTCGGTCATTATGGTGACCAGCTGTGTCTTTATAGAACAAACCGGCAGTAAATTGTGAGGACAGTGTCTGTGAACTGTAATTTAAAAGAGTCTCTATTTACGCTCTACAGCTGTAGAGATTGTCCGATTGTGAGATAACTCGGTCCCCAGAGTAATATCGACCTGATTAAAAAGAGTAGCAAGAGGATAGTTTATGAGCGCTACACGTGCGTCATCGGCGATATTCGAATTATCCTGCTTGACGATTCGACAATTTATGTACAGCAGGGTGTTATTCAGGTCGTAATAATAATCCCCGCTACCCGATATGAAAAATTCCAGCGGGGCATTATCCGTCAGAGCGGCAACCGGCTGAACTTCTACAAATAGCGATTTCTCTATACTCGTCTGTGTCGGTGGTATGTCAAAAATATCCAGTTCAGATTTAGCGCACTCTACAGAAGCATCGTGCAGGAAAGCCATGCTGATCAGAAGATGTCCTCCGCAGTACGTCTCACTCGTTTCTGACGGGGTCGGCGCTTGGTTGATTTTTTATTCATGAGGATCGGGGGTAAAGCGGGGGATGAGCGACGCTTTCTTTTATGTGTTTTTTTAGCGACATAAACTAGACCCGCGCCAGCTTGATCGGGCTGTGTATTTATACGATTCATAAGCGCTGACGAGACAGTTGTGACGGCGTCTTTAGCAATGTTTTTGACAGCCGTCTTCACGTGTGGTTTTACCAATTCTAAGCCTCTTCTGAAAAGCGGTACCGCGCGCCGAAATAAGCCTTTAAATATCCCCGCCAGGCCCGAACCGTACATGTACTCGCTCCCGCTGAACCCCTTTAATCCGTGCCCCGACTGTGCAATATAGTAGCGGGCATAAACAGCGGGGTCCCCGTACGGCCTCTGAGCCACCATTTTCTAGCGTGCTAATCGCGCCTCTTCCGGAAATGTAGTCTCACAATACACTTACCGTACTTGAATTTAACGGGAGTGCCCTGGTCCGATAAGATGGAGATTGTTACAGAATCAAAATGATGCTTGCATAAGGGCACGTAATCGGGTCGTGTGTATTGAAGCGTTGTAATTTCACCACTCTTGCCGCTTATTTGCGTCGTTCTCAGAAGTTGGACGTAGCTGCCGCCCACAAGCTGATGCTGGATGATGTCGCTGTAAATAAATAATGTATAAAAACCAGCTTTTATATCGGCATAAATCTTCTTCCGCTCAGTCTGGTTATTATCATACGCTTCGATGTATGGCTGGAGCCCTAAAATATGCCCCAATTTCTGACCCGGGGCAAACTGTATCGTGGGGGAATCCTGTAGGGTAACACTCCTCCTCACTTCGTCATAGCGCAGCTTAAATCCGTCGCCGCCAATCTTCAAAATATCAATTCTCTCATTAATAGCACGTATGAGGTCTGCTATTGTGGAATAAAAACTTGGCTTTACATAATATTCCTGCAGCACATCCCCCCGCTTGCCTATATAGAAATTCCCTTCACCCCGCTCAAACGTGTACCATGTATGGGGGTATTGAATCTCAGTTAGGGCAACTTCGTACTGTCCTGAAAGCTGAACGGGCTTAGATAATTTTGTGGTATACTCGGCGATTGTGTTTTCCGGATATATATCGCCAGAAGCATTGGAGGGAAGGGTGATAAAGAAGGATTCGGATTCCATGGTTATATGTCCGTCAGCGCCGACGCGGGTACCCACGAATTAAATTTATCAGGATAACCTTTCCATTTAATATAGCAATGAATCGCCCCCTGACACGTTTTTTTCTCAAAATCGTCTCAACGCGGTAGATGCGTTTTTCATTGAAATGTATTTTTTGCAGCTTCTCCTTATAAAATGATCCCTGATAGCGTCACCCGCTAAATCGTTAATTTTATAGAGAGGCTTATGAAATTTATTGGAAATGGCGCTAATTAAAAATATCTCCTCGCTGAATGTCTGCTCATAACCCTTCGTAAAAGGGTTCTTAAAACGGGATATTCTGACATGATCTCCAATTTTTAAAGATGGCTTAATACGTTTTTTAGTCATGCTACCGCTATAAATATTTTTCCATAGTTTGTAACGAGTTCTGCTTCGTCACATCGCACGGCCGTGTCTGTATCGTGGTGTGAAAGGTGTGGTTGTAACTGTGCACCAAACCTGGTAAAATGTCAATATACCTAAAGGTATTATGTTTCGTCAGATAGCGCCACATACGCGTTTTTAATGTACGATTAAATCGCTCAACTATAGCGGCCTTTACTGTATTGTTGGTGAAAAAATGGTGAATTTTATGCATTTTACAAACACGCTTCATGTGTGAATTCATAAATTCTTTGCCACGATCCGTCTGTAGTTTCAGCGGCGTACGTCGGTCGCTTTCAAATATTAACTCGAACGAACGAGCTACAGTCGCACCGGTTTTGTTGGGCAAGGCGGCAACCCAGGCGTGTTTGGATAGTACGTCTATCACGGTCAGTAGATATTTCACGGCGTCATTTTCCCTAGAATATTCAATTAAGCTAACCAAATCAGCCTGCCACTGCGAATCAACGTCCGCGACAAAAATCTTATTGTTGGTGAATCTTGTCCTTACAGGCTTATGAAGGGTGTAAGCATCTTGTTTATTCAGCCAATCGATCACCTCGTGTTGTTTTATACCTCGCGTTCTGACCGATCTGTATAGATTTGTAATACCACTGAATGATGCAGGGGCTTCGGGCGTGAAATATTGCTTCTCTAATATTGTTTCAACGCGGTTAGCCGCCATGATACCTCTGTAAAACATGAATGGGATTTTTTTTTTTCTCACCATTGGGGGCAGTGACAGAGGGCGTGTTCTCTCTGCTAGCCCTAATAAATACAGGCAGCTCACAAGCAATACAATGCTCACCTGTAAGGGTTCACACATCACAGGACACACGACCGATCTGAACAGGACTAAAGTGAGTATTTTTATGTCTTTCGTTTCAATTATATTTAAGTTTGTGTAGTATTTGCATGAATATCTTATCCGTGTTTTCATACTTGTACTTTATTTGTTTTAATAATATACCACGTCTGTGTTGATTAATAGCTGAATATTTACGCTGTAGTGGTAAATTTAGCTCGCTTACTATTAATATTAATAATTACTATAGATTGACGCTAAAATTCATACAGTTAATTTTATTTTTAGATGGCGGAGCATATTTTTTCTAACAGTCTTTCAGAAGTCTTACTGGCTTTGCAACAGGGTATGCTTTACGCCTTATATAGACACAGCGGGCTTTTCTAGTTAAGAGTTGTTTTGCACATTATTTTTATACCGCTTTATTCTATCTCGTTTAAGAACCGGGTATAATGAACGAGTACCTACCTGCTGAGATTTCACCAACCATGAACTATTCTGATCCCGGCCACACCATTTTACCCGAGACCGCGTGTAGTAACGCTACTGATGGGTGGAACGTGAGCGGTCAGGCGGCGCTCCCCAGCGCGGGTACGTTGTGTGGATGCGCGGTTGTGTGTGTGTATATATATATAGATATATAGAGTTGTTTTGCATATTATTTTTGCTTTATTCTATTTCGTTTAAGAACCGAGTATAATGAGCTGCGACCTGCCTGATGAGGTTTTTGCCACCTTGAACTATTCGGATCCCGAGGCCTGTATTTTAACCGATGCCGTTTGTAGCAGTTCTGGCGCTGCCAGGCCCTGGGACGGGCTTTCAGCGCCGGGCATCGAGGGTACGCTGTGTTTCTGTGTGTCTGTATATATATATATATATATATATATATATATATATATATATATATATACAACTATATATAACACTTAACTATGTGAATTTAAGCGTGTAAGTGAATATTAACTCCTTACAGATGTCGCTGTTTCTGTGTGTCTGTATATATATATATATATATATATATTTACAACTATATATAACACTTAACTATGTGAATTTAAGCGTGTAAGTGAATATTAACTCCTTACAGATGTCGCGATGATAGCGGAGCTGGATTCACCCGAAATGCCTATGAACCCTGGCACTAACAGAGCCCAAGAAGACGCCGCATTTTCTAAAGCTCCTAAAAAGCGGAGCCTGGCGGCGGTCAAGAAAGGTAAAGGTACGTGCTGCATGAAAAGCTGTTTTGCCCAAACGGTTGAAGAAAATTGTTGATGCCCCTTCTAATGATTATTATTATTTATAGCGCGTAAAGTGAAACCTAGGAGGATGATATTTACAAAAGAGAATATACACCTGCTAGTGGAGAACGCCTCAGACGCCCCAGAAACCACTGCTACAAACGTGCAGGCATCATCGTTAACCGGTAAGTGTATATTTTGATATATCAGACTAGTCTTAATACAACGTATGTCACTCTTGTCACACCTAGGATCGCGATGTTCCGCACGTATCCGCTACATGTAGAATCTTTCCTTAAAGATAGTTGTAAAGTCAGATTGACACATGTACAATCTCATCCACAGATAAATCTAAAGTCGAGAGAAAAATAACTACGACCCCTCTGCAAACACTACGTGTCAACGAGAACCACGCAGCGCCATTCTTGACGCCAATACAGACACCTTTGGGCCCTGCGGGACCACAGTCGCAACAGCAGCTCTATGTGATGCCGGGCGTGCTGTCCCATTCAAGCGACGCGCAACCATCCAGCAGGACTGTGAATGACGCTGAACTATACTCTGAAGTGCCGGAGCGGCCACGTAAAGACACGCAGAAAACTAAGCGTACTTCACAGTCCTGCTGGATGGTTGCGCGTCGCTTGAATGGGACAGCACGCTTAAATTCACATAGTTAAGTGTTATATATAGTTGTATATATATATATATATACAGACACACAGAAACAGCGACATCTGTAAGGAGTTAATATTCACTTACACGCTTAAATTCACATAGTTAAGTGTTATATATAGTTGTATATATATATATATATACAGACACACAGAAACAGCGACATCTGTAAGGAGTTAATATTCACTTACACGCTTAAATTCACATAGTTAAGTGTTATATATAGTTGTACAGTCATGGCCAAAAGTTTTGAGAATGACACAAATATTAATTTTTACAAAGTCTGCTGCTTCATTTTTTCTAATGGCAATTTGCATATACTCCAGAATGTTATAAAGAGTGATCAGCTTAACAGCAATTACTTGCAAAGTCAATATTTGGCTAGAAAATGAACTTTATCCCCCAAAACACATTTCAACATCATTGCAGCCCTGCCTTAAAAGGACCAGCTAACCTCTTTTCAGTGATTGCTCCATTAACACAGGTGTGGGTGTTGATGAGGACATGGCTTGAGATCAATCTGTCATGATTAAGTAAGAATGACACCACTGGACACTTTAAAAGGAGGCTGGTGCTTGGCATCATTGTTTCTCTTCTGTTAACCATGGTTATCTCTAAAGAAACATGTACAGTCATCATTGCAATGCACAAAAATGGCCTAACAGGGAAGAGTATCGCAGCTAGAAAGATTGCACCTCAGTCAACAATCTATCGCATCATCAAGAACTTCAAGGAGAGAGGTTCCATTGTTGCCAAAAAGGCTTCAGGGCGCCCATGAAAGACCAGCAAGCGCCAGGACCGTCTCTTAAAAGTGTTTCAGCTGCGGGATCGGGCTACCAGCAGTGCAGAGCTTGCTCAGGAATGGCAGCAGGCAGGTGTGAGTGCATCTGCACGCACTGTGAGGCGGAGACTCTTGGAGCAAAGCCTGGTCTAAAGGAGGGCAGCAAAGAAGCCACTTCTCTCCAGAAAAAACATCGTGGACTGACTGATATTCTGCAAAAGGTACAGGCAGTGGACTGCTGAGGACTGGGGTAAAGTTATTTTCTCTGATGAATCCCCTTTTTGATTGTTTAGGACATCAGGAAAACGCCTCATTTGGAGAAGACAAGGTGAGCGCTACCACCAGTCTTGTCTCATGCCAACTGTTAAGCATCCTGAAACCATTCATGTGTGGAGTTGCTTCTCAGCCAAGGGAATCAGCTCTCTCACAGTCTTGCCTAAAAACACAGCCATGAATAAAGAATGGTACCAGAATGTCCTCCAAGAGCAACTTCTCCCAACCCTCCAAGAGCAGTTTGGCGATCAACAATGCCTTTTCCAGCATGATGGAGCACCTTGCCATAAAGCAAAGGTGATAACTAAATGGCTCAGGGAACAAAACATAGAGATTTTGGGTCCATGGCCTGGAAACTCCCCAGATCTTAATCTCATTGAGAACTTGTGGTCAATCATCAATAGACGGGTGGACAAACAAAAACCTAAAAATTCTGACAAAATGAAAGCATTGATTGTGCAAGAATGGACTGCTATCAGTCAGGATTTGGTCCAGAAGTTGATTGAGAGCATGCCAGGGAGAATTGCAGAGGTCCTGAAGAAGAAGGGTCAACACTGAAAATATTGACTTGCTGCATTAACTCATTCTAACTGTCAATATAAGCTTTTGTTAATCATATGTTTGCAATTATTATATTTCTGTCTGTGATAAAAACATCTGTCAAACACACATAAAAACCAGAGGGCAGCAGATCATGTGAAAATATAATATTTGTGTCATTCTCAAAACTTTTGGCCATGACTGTATATATATATATATATATATATATATATATATATATATATATATACAGACACACAGAAACACAGCGTACCCTCGATGCCCGGCGCTGAAAGCCCGTCCCAGGGCCCGGCAGCGCCAGAACTGCTACAAACGGCATAGGTTAAAATACAGGCCTCGGGATCCGAATAGTTCAAGGTGGCAAAAACCTCATCAGGCAGGTCGCAGCTCATTATACTCGGTTCTTAAACGAAATAGAATAAAGCAAAAATAATATGCAAAACAACTCTATATATCTATATATATATACACATACACAACCGCGCATCCACACAACGTACCCGCGCTGGGGAGCGCCGCCTGACCGCTCACGTTCCACCCATCAGTAGCGTTACTACACGCGGTCTCGGGTAAAATGGTGTGGCCGGGATCAGAATAGTTCATGGTTGGTGAAATCTCAGCAGGTAGGTACTCGTTCATTATACCCGGTTCTTAAACGAGATAGAATAAAGCGGTATAAAAATAATGTGCAAAACAACTCTTAACTAGAAAAGCCCGCTGTGTCTATATAAGACGTAAAGCATACCCTGTTGCAAAGCCAGTAAGACTTCTGAAAGACTGTTAGAAAAAATATGCTCCGCCATCTAAAAATAAAATTAACTGTATGAATTTTAGCGTCAATCTATAGTAATTATTAATATTAATAGTAAGCGAGCTAAATTTACCACTACAGCGTAAATATTCAGCTATTAATCAACACAGACGTGGTATATTATTAAAACAAATAAAGTACAAGTATGAAAACACGGATAAGATATTCATGCAAATACTACACAAACTTAAATATAATTGAAACGAAAGACATAAAAATACTCACTTTAGTCCTGTTCAGATCGGTCGTGTGTCCTGTGATGTGTGAACCCTTACAGGTGAGCATTGTATTGCTTGTGAGCTGCCTGTATTTATTAGGGCTAGCAGAGAGAACACGCCCTCTGTCACTGCCCCAATGGTGAGAAAAAAAAAAAATCCCATTCATGTTTTACAGAGGTATCATGGCGGCTAACCACGTTGAAACAATATTAGAGAAGCAATATTTCACGCCCGAAGCCCTGCATCATTCAGTGGTATTACAAATCTATACAGATCGGTCAGAACGCGAGGTATAAAACAACACGAGGTGATCGATTGGCTGAATAAACAAGATGCTTACACCCTTCATAAGCCTGTAAGGACAAGATTCACCAACAATAAGATTTTTGTCGCGGACGTTGATTCGCAGTGGCAGGCTGATTTGGTTAGCTTAATTGAATATTCTAGGGAAAATGACGCCGTGAAATATCTACTGACCGTGATAGACGTACTATCCAAACACGCCTGGGTTGCCGCCTTGCCCAACAAAACCGGTGCGACTGTAGCTCGTTCGTTCGAGTTAATATTTGAAAGCGACCGACGTACGCCGCTGAAACTACAGACGGATCGTGGCAAAGAATTTATGAATTCACACATGAAGCGTGTTTGTAAAATGCATAAAATTCACCATTTTTTCACCAACAATACTGTAAAGGCCGCTATAGTTGAGCATTTAATCGTACATTAAAAACGCGTATGTGGCGCTATCTGACGAAACATAATACCTTTAGGTATATTGACATTTTACCAGGTTTGGTGCACAGTTACAACCACACCTTTCACACCACGATACAGACACGGCCGTGCGATGTGACGAAGCAGAACTCGTTACAAATATGGAAAAATATTTATAGCGGTAGCATGACTAAAAAACGTATTAAGCCATCTTTAAAAATTGGAGATCATGTCAGAATATCCCGTTTTAAGAACCCTTTTACGAAGGGTTATGAGCAGACATTCAGCGAGGAGATATTTTTAATTAGCGCCATTTCCAATAAATTTCATAAGCCTCTCTATAAAATTAACGATTTAGCGGGCGACGCTATCGAGGGAGCTGCAAAAAATAATTTCAATGAAAAACGCATCTACCGCGTTGAGACGATTTTGAGAAAAAAACGTGTCAGGGGGGCGATTCATTGCTATATTAAATGGAAAGGTTATCCTGATAAATTTAATTCGTGGGTACCCGCGTCGGCGCTGACGGACATATAACCATGGAATCCGAATCCTTCTTTATCACCCTTCCCTCCAATGCTTCTGGCGATATATATCCGGAAAACACAATCGCCGAGTATACCACAAAATTATGTAAGCCCGTTCAGCTTTCAGGACAGTACGAAGTTGCCCTAACTGAGATTCAATACCCCCATACATGGTACACGTTTGAGCGGGGTGAAGGGAATTTCTATATAGGCAAGTGGGGGGATGTGCTGAAGGAATATTATGTAAAGCCGAGTTTTTATTCCACAATAGCAGACCTCATACGTGCTATTAATGAGAGAATTGATATTTTGAAGATTGGCGGCGACGGATTTAAGCTGCGCTATGACGAAGTGAGGAGGAGTGTTACCCTACAGGATTCCCCACGATACAGTTTGCCCCGGGTCAGAAATTGGGGCATATTTTAGGGCTCCAGCCATACATCGAAGCGTATGATAATAACCAGACTGAGCGGAAGAAGATTTATGCCGATATAAAAGCTGGTTTTTATACATTATTTATTTACAGCGACATCATCCAGCATCAGCTTGTGGGCGGCAGCTACGTCCAACTTCTGAGAACGGCGCAAATAAGCGGCAAGAGCGGTGAAATTACAACGCTTCAATACACACGACCCGATTACGTGCCCTTATGCAAGCATCATTTTGATTCTGTAACAATCTCCATCTTATCAGACCAGGGCACTCCCGTTAAATTCAAGTACGGTAAGTGTATTGTGAGACTACATTTCCGGAAGAGGCGCGATTAGCACGCTAGAAAATGGTGGCTCAGAGGCCGTACGGGGACCCCGCTGTTTATGCCCGCTACTATATTGCACAGTCGGGGCACGGATTAGAGGGGTTCAGCGGGAGCGAGTACATGTACGGTTCGGGCCTGGCGGGGATATTTAAAGGCTTATTTCGGCACGCGGTACCGCTTTTCAGAAGAGGCTTAGAATTGGTAAAACCACACGTGAAGACGGCTGTCAAAAACATTGCTAAAGACGCCGTCACAACTGTCTCGTCAGCGCTTATGAATCGTATAAATACACAGCCCGAGCAAGCTGGCGCGGGTCTAGTTTATGTCGCTAAAAAAACACATAAAAGAAAGCGTCGCTCATCCCCCGCTTTACCCCCGATCCTCATGAATAAAAAATCAACCAAGCGCCGACCCCGTCAGAAACGAGTGAGACGTACTGCGGAGGACATCTTCTGATCAGCATGGCTTTCCTGCACGATGCTTCTGTAGAGTGCGCTAAATCTGAACTGGATATTTTTGACATACCACCGACACAGACGAGTATAGAGAAATCGCTATTTGTAGAAGTTCAGCCGGTTGTCGCTCTGACGGATAATGCCCCGCTGGAATTTTTCATATCGGGTAGCGGGGATTATTATTACGACCTGAATAACACCCTGCTGTACATAAATTGTCGTATCGTCAAGCAGGATAATTCGAATATCGCCGATGACGCACGTGTAGCGCTCATAAACTATCCTCTTGCTACTCTTTTTAATCAGGTCGATATTACTCTGGGGGACCGAGTTATCTCACAATCGGACAATCTCTACAGCTATAGAGCGTACATAGAGACTCTTTTAAATTACAGTTCACAGACACTGCCCTCGCAATTTACTGCCGGTTTGTTCTATAAAGACACAGCTGGTCACCATAATGACCGAAGCTTGGACGGCCCAAATGCTGGATTTATTAAAAGAGCCGCTGCAACCCACCGCTCCAAACCCCTGGACCTCATTGGTCCAATTTTTGGTGATATATTTAATCAACCAAAGCTAATATTGAACGGACTCGATCTTAAGGTTAAGCTAACGAGAAATAAGGACGCTTTCTGCCTCATGTCGGCTGAGGCCGACCCGCTGAAAGTGCAAATCATGCAAGCCGCTCTCTTTGTAAAGAGAGTACAAGTGTCCCCCGCGGTCCGAATAGGCCACAGCCAGGCCCTTTGGCATCGACAGCCAAGTACGCTATTGACAGGACATGCATGAAAGTGTACAGTATAGCCGCTGGAACACGGATCACGAACCACGAGAATCTCTTCCTAGGCCAGATACCGAAAACTGTTATATTGGGTTTTGTAGATAATGAAGCATTTAGCGGGTCTTACGCCAGAAATCCCCTGTTCTTCCATCACTACAACGTCAACCACGCAGCCCTCTACCTGGACAGGCAACAGATCCCTGCGAGGCCTTATAACCCTAACTTTAATGACTACTTAGCCATCAGAGAGTATATGGCTCTCGCCCATATATCCGGAAAGCAGAAAGCTGATTGTGCCATGGCCGTGGATCGTGAAGAGTTTATGTCCGGATTCACTCTGTTTGCGTTTGATTTATCAGCTGATCAGGAACCCGGCGGCCATTTCTCCCTCATTAAAACAGGTAACCTACGTGCTGAAGTCCGGTTTGCTCTACCGACACCCCATACGATAAACATGCTTGTTTTTGCAATCAACCCGGCCATTCTGGAAATTACTAATAGAAGAGAGATCTTGTACGATTTTAATTAGTGATGGATAGTCTACAACTCACGACCATACTGAAGGGGGATAGCTTTACAGAGCGAGTGTTTGGCGGTGTGTTTCCATGTGATTTGCTTCCACCACAACGGGTAAATCAACGGCCTGTCGGATTCATCGTAAATACAGACCCCGCACACCAACCAGGCCGCCACTGGATATTAATCGTCCTCTGTGACGATAAGAACGCCATATTTTTTGATAGCTACGGATTATGTGCTGACAACGCTATCTTTCCGAGAGAGTTTGTGACTTTCCTGAACAAGAATTGTGAGACTTATTATTATCAAGGCAGCCAAATCCAAGACTCGTATAGCACCGTCTGTGGTCACTACTGCGTGTACTTTTTACATTTTTTAGCTCGGAACATGCCGTTCAGTAAGATATTGTCGCACTTTTCTACTGATAAACCACGTAATGATACAATTGTGAGAAATTTTATTGCTGAGAGAAAATCAAATTTAATCTTGTTTCACAATAACGTGTCACTGCTTTTTTAAAAATACGAATAAATCATTCTATCAAGTGTGACCATGAGTGAAGCAAACACACAGATAAAATCCCTTTAGACACATTTACTGGTAAATAGAGACGAATAAATTCAATAGACTGTTAAGCTGTGACCTTCTCTCAACTGTACATGGCCGGCTATACACAATACAAGGCTAATTACTACGTGTACTTTCTAGCAAATGAATTACCACATCTAAATACCATCGACCTTCTCTCAATTGTACATGGCCGGCTATACACAATACAAGGCTAATTACTATATGTACTTTCTAGCAAATTAATTACAACAGCTAAATAGCACTGACCTTCTCTCAATTGTACTTACAGGGAATGACACATCACTACACTATAATTCACTAAAACTTCTTATGTATAAATACTATAGAATAAACTTTTTTTAGTCTGTACATACACTACTAAGCTATATCTTTACAGCGAGTGAAACACACACACAGATTTAATACACCAACTGCTAGAAAATCCCTTTACATACATTTACTGCTGAACTTAAAAGTTCCCCCACAAAAAAGACCCTTATAAAATCAAACCCCACAGTCTGATCAAATTCACACAGTCTGATCAAATCCACAAGGAGATGGATAAAATATAAATAAAGACGAATAAATTCATGAATCACTTTGATTGAAATTCACACATTCAGCAGTCCTGATTTCCCAGGCAGATCAAATCACAGAGAGACGGATTAAATGATAGGGGGCGTGACGACCTGTCAGATTGAGTTTGACGAAAGGTACCCCTCCTATACTACTTCTGTGCAAATGGAATAGACAAAAGATGGAAATTATTGACAATTATCAAGACATACTCAATAAAGGAGTGGATCTGCAGGTGGAGACCACAGACCACATCTCAGTACCAATGCTTTCTGGCAGATGTTTTGGTCACTTTTGAATGTTGGTTGTGCTTTCACACTTGTGGTAGCATGAGACGGACTCTAAAACCCACACAAGTGGCTAAGGTAGTGCAGCTCATCCAGCATGGCGCATTAATGTGAGCTGTGGCAAGAAGGTTTGCTGTGTCTGTCAGCGTAGTGTCCAGAAGCTGGAGGCGCTACCAGGAGACAGGCCAGTACACCAGGAGATGTGGAGGGGGCCATAGGAGGGCAACAACCCAGCAGCAGGACTGCTACCTCGGCCTTTGTGCAAGGAGGAACAGGAGGAGAACTGCCAGAGCCCTGCAAAATGACCTCCAGTAGGCCACAAATGTGCATGTGTCTGCATAAACAGTTAGAAACTGACTCAATGAGGATGGTCTGAGTGCCCGACGTCCACAGATGGGGGTTGTGCTCACAGCCCAAAACCATGCAGTATGCTTGTTATATGCCGCAGTACAAGCGGATTGACAAATTCGCCACTGTCACCCTATTCTCTTAACAGAAGAAAGCAGGTTCACACTGAGCACATCTGACAGATGTGACAGAATCTGGAGACGCCATGTAGAGCGATCTGCTGCCTGCAACATCTTTCAGCATGATCGGTTTGGCATTGGGTCAGTAATGGTGTGGGGTGGCATTTCTTTGAAGGACTGCACAGCCCTCCATGTGCTTGCCAGAGGTAACCTGACTGCCATTAGGTACCGAGATGAGATCCTCAGACCCCTTGTGAGACCATATGCTGGTGCGGTTGGCCCTGGGTTCCTCCTAATGCAGGACAATGCCAGACCTCATGTGGCTGGAGTGTGTCAGCAGTTCCTGCAAGATGAAGGCATTGAAGCTATGGACTGGCCCGCCTATTCCCCAGACCTAAATCCGATTGAGCACATCTGGGACATCATATCTCGCTTCATCCACCAATGTCATGTTGCACCACAGACTGTCCAGGAGTTGGTGGATGCTTTAGTCCAGGTCTGGGAAGAGATCCCTCAGGAGATCATCTGCTGCCTCATCAGGATCATGCCCAGGCATTGTAGGAGGTCATACAGGCACAGGGAGGTTATACAGGCACATGGAGGCCACACACATCAACTGAGCATCATTTTGAATTGTTTTGAGGACATTACATTCCGCGTTAATGTTGTGTGTGACTCCAGATCCAGGCCTCCATTAGTTAATAAATTTGATTTCCATTGATGATTTTTGTATGATTTTGTTGTCAGCACATTCAACTTTGTACAGAGCAAAGTATTCATTGAGAATATTTAATTTATTCAGATCTAGGATGTGTTATTTGAGTGTTCCCTTTATTTTTTTGAGCATTGTAGTTGGGGAGATCATCTTTTTCTGAATTTCTGTGCCCTTTTTTCTCTGGAGCGCCCCCTAGGGTCTGGGGTTACTTGGATCCGGGTCAGACGGTTCTTCAGGAGATTTGTCACGGCAGCTGTGACCCAATCCATGGCCCTGGGCCTCCAATAACAACGAAAAGTAAAATAAAAAGGGGAAATAGTTTATAGGGGATTAGTTTGTGACACCACCCGTGGTGTTCAGCAATAAGAAAATGGCCGCCGCTGCAAGTCAGGTCCACTGGGGCAGTTGGTGATGCAGTAGAGATGTTACAGCTCTCCACGGGTAGAGCTAGGCCCCAGGGCAGTTAAAGAGTTACAGATGTTGTATTATTGTAGTGCAGGGCAGATGACGCAGTAAATAATTCTGAGGACACAGCGGGGTGCAGTCTTTTCACTTTTACTCACGGTTTTGCAGGTTACAATCCCAGCCGGGGTGCTGTGTCCTCCGGGTCAGTGGTCAAGTCAGCTCTCAGGTAGTTGGGGTGCACTTTGCCACAACTCTTTTCTTATGTTCCTTTCTCTAGCCGTCTCACTGCACTGGCTCCCGCCTCTCCTGCCCTGCGCTCACACACAGTGTCCCAAGCCAGCAGCCTCGGATCCTGTCAGGGGACATCCTCTAGGTCCCCTTGATCCTATGCAGCTGCCTTTTCAGCGAATGTGTGTGGATTTGGCTGTAGCACATACAGTTACCACAGCCTCCGGTTTGCTAGCTAAGTCCTCAGTTTCTCCACTAGTCTGAGGCCGGTCCCCTACTGCAACCTGATCCCTCCACCCGACTACGGTCAGCGTGGATTTTGGCACCACTGGTAGAATCCTCAATTCCCGTGCCCCTAGGACCACTTCTGTCCCTCTCTGGAGCCGCTCTCTGACTCATAGTCCTTTCTCTCACTTCTCACTCTTCTCCAGTCTAGGGACGAGCTCCACTCTTCTCCAGTCCCCAGCTCTCACTCCCTACTCCTCCTACAACAAACACTTTCTTTATCTCCGCCCCCTCTCTACTTTCCCCAGTCACACCTCCTACCTAGTCCCTCGCTGGCCTGGAGAGGTCTGGTGTTGGGTGCTAGTGTGTGGGTACTGGGTAGTGCCCTGTTATGATTTGGTAGCTGAGGAGAGCAGGCAAAAAAGGAAATACACCAGAGAGGTTGGAATCTATGGGATTGCAGTACCTGACTAACCACCACAACTAAAGGCAGCCGTGGAGCGTACCTACGTTGGTCCTAGACGCCTCGTCACAGCCTGAGAAGCTAACTACACCTAAAGACAGAAAGAGGAAAACTATCTGCCCCGGAGCAGATCCCCAAAGAACATAGAAAGCCCCCAAACATGTAATGGCGGTTAGACAAGAGGAAAATACAGACACAGACAGAAAATAGTATGAGTAAACGTTGGGGCCCAAACTTCCTAAATAGAAAAGGATAGGAAGGACACTCACTACAATCCCAAAAAACCCTGAAAAGTACCAACTCTACTAATTACAAAAACACCTGAGATCACACGACCTCTACCACCTAAATTAGTTCTCTGGTGTAACAAAACTAAACAGCAGCCACTGAAAAAACTGGAAAAGGCAAATGAACAAACAACAGTGGCTGAACTAAACTGAGAGGCGCACAAGCCCCCGGAGGGGACCCGGCAGACCCCCACAGAAGTGCAGGACAAAATGCAAAAAGCAAGCACAAAAAACAAAAAGAAGAAAATGTCTTATCTGTTAGCAGAAGATGCAGGCACGAAACAGCAAGCTACAAAGTGAACAGGAATCAAAGATGAGACCAGAACAATTGATCACCGGCAACCCTGATGGGAGGGAACCTCCCTTATATAAGACCAGTCAGTAACACCTGATCGCCAATCTTCACAATCTTCATTGGATAGTTCAGTACTGTTTGTAACCACCAGAGGGAGCTTCTGCTCAGAATTCATTTCTAGCACATTCACAACAGTACCCCCCCCTTGAGGAGGGGTCACCGAACCCTCATTTGAGCAACCAGGTCAGTCAGGATGAGCTCTGTGATACGCACGGATGAGTCTCCTAGCATGGATGTCCGAAGCAAACACCCAAGAATTGTCCTCCTGACCATAACCTCTCCACTTAACCAAATACTGGAGTTTCCGTCTAGAAAAACGAGAATTCAATATTTTCTCAACCACATACTCCAGATTGCCCTCAACCAAAACAGGGTCAGGAGGCACAGCCATAGGAACCACTGGCTCGACAAACCTCTTCAATAAGGACTTGTGGAACACGTTATGGATCTTAAATGTCCCTGGAAGAAGTAAACGAAAGGAAACAGGATTGAGAATCTCCATGATCTTATAAGGTCCAATGAACCTAGGCTTAAACTTAGGAGATGCAACTCTCATAGGGATATTTCTTGAGGACAACCAGACCAAGTCCCCCACTTCAAACCGAGGACCATCAGTCCTATGCCAGTTGGCAAACCGCTGGGCCCTCTCCTGAGAGAGGGACAACCTCTCCACTACCTGGTCCCAAATCTGCTGCATACGCTCCACAACAGAGTCAACAACTGGACAGACAGAAGCCTCCGTCTGTCCTGAAGAAAATCGAGGGTGAAACCCAAAATTGCAGAAAAATGGAGACATCAAAGTGGCAGAGCTAGCCCTATTATTAAGAGCAAACTCAGCCAAAGGCAAAAAAGAGACCCAGTCATCCTGATCAGCAGACATAAAGCATCTCAGATAAGTCTCCAATGTCTGGTTTGTTCTCTCAGTTTGTCCAATGGTCTGAGGATGAAAAGCCGGGAGAAAGACAATTGAACACCAAGTTTAGAACAAAAAGTCCTCCAAAATCTGGAAACAAACTGACTCCTCTGTCAGACACAATGTTCTCAGGGATGCCGTGCAACCGAACCACGTGCTGAAGTAACAAAGGCACCAATTCAGAGGAGGAAGGCAACTTAGGTAATGGCACAAGATGTATCATTTTGGAAAACCTATCACAAATCACCCAGATAACGGTCATTCTCTGAGAAATAGGGAGGTCGGAAATGAAATCCATAGAGATATGGGTCCATGGTCTCTTGGGCACAGGCAATGGCATCAACAAACCACTAGAGCGAGACCAAGGCTTGGAGCTGAGAGCAAGTCCCGCAGGACTGCACAAATTCCCTGACGTCACGAGACAAAGTAGGCCACCAAAAGGACCGACTAACCAAGTCTCTGGTACCAAAAATTCCGGAATGACCGGCCAACACGGAACAATGAATCTCAGACATCACACTCTTTTTCCACCGGTCTGGATCAAACAATTTCCCAATAGGGCAGCGCTCGGGTTTATCCTCCTGACACCCTTCCAGAGCCAGTCTCAAATTGGGCGAGATGGCAGAAAGAACTACACCCTCTTTCAAAATAACAGCAGGATCAGATAACTCAGGAGAGTCTGCAAGGAAACTCCTCGAGAGGGCATCCGCCTTAACATTCTTAGTGCCAGGAAGAAAGGAAACCACAAAATTAAAACGTGTGAAAAACAAGGCCCACTGGCTGTCTAGGATTAAGTCGCTTGGCTGATTCCAGATAAACCAGATTCTTATGGTCCGTGAGGACCACCACCTGATGTTTGGCTCCCTCCAGCCAATGTCTCCACTCTTCAAAAGCCCACTTCATGGCCAATAACTCCCGATTACCCACGTCATAATTACGTTCAGTAGGAGAAAATTTTCGAGAGAAAAAGGCACAAGGGTTACTTTTAGAGGTCTCTGGATCTCTTTGGGACAAAACAGCACCTGCCCCAATTTCAGAGGCATCAACCTCCACCTGAAATGGCAGAGAAACATCAGGCTGCCGTAGAACAGGAGCAGAAGTGAATCTCTGCTTAAGTTCCTGAAACGCAGAGACTGCCTCAGGAGGCCAATTTACCACATCAGAACCCTTTTTGGTCAAATCAGTCAATGGTTTAACAATAACAGAGAAATTACCAATAAATTTACGATAAAAATTGGCAAAACCCAAGAATCTTTGAAGAGCCTTTAATGAAGTAGGTTGGACCCAATCACAGATGGCCTGAACCTTGACCGGGTCCATTTCAATAACAGATGGGGACAAAATGGGGACAAAATGAATCCCAGAAATAAGATCCTCTGTACGCCAAAAAGACACTTTGATCCCTTCACATACAGAACATTCTCTCTCAAAATCTGGAACACAGTCCGAACATTTTCACCTGAGAGTCCCAGTCATTGGAAAAAATCAAGATATCATCCAAATAAACAATCAGAAATTTATCCACAAAATCCCTGAAAATGTCATTCATGAAGGACTGGAAGACAGAAGGAGCATTAGTGAGCCCAAAGGGCATCACTAGGTACTCAAAATGCCCCTCTGGGGTATTAAATGCCGTCTTCCATTCATCCCCGTGCTTAATGCGAATAAGGTTATATGCCCCCCTGAGGTCAAGCTTGGTAAACCAAGTAGCACTTTTCACCCTGGAAAACAGGTCAGAAATCAAGGGTAACGGATATTGATATTTCACAGTGATATTGTTCAAGAGACGATAATCAATACACGGCCTTAATGAACCATCCTTTTTGGCCACAAAGAAAAAACCGGCACCCAAGATGGTCTGATATGACCCTTCTCCAATGACTCCTTGATATAAGACCGCATAGCGTCATGTTCAGGTACAGACAAGTTAAAAAGGCGACCTTTAGGGAATTTACTACCAGGCACTAATTCAATAGCGCAGTCATAGCTCCTATGGGGGGGCAAGGATGCAGATTTACTTTCGCTAAACACATCAGAAAAATCAGTCAAAAAGTCAGGAACATCCTGAGCCTGGGGGGAGGCAGAAAAAACAGGAGTGTTGGTATTAACACATTGGCAGCCCCAACTGGTTACAGACACAGATTTCCAATCCAAAACAGGATTATGAGACTGTAACCAAGGGAAACCCAGTACGATAATGTCATGCAGATTATACAGCACCAAAAATTTGCAACTCTCCTGATGATCAGGTTCAACCCTCATTATCACCTGAGTAGAGAACTGAGGTTTATTCTCAGCCAAAGGGGTAGAATCGATCCCCAGTAGGGGAATAGACTTCCGTAGGGGTATCAAGGGAAACCCACAACGTTTAGCAAAATCAAAATCCATCAGGTTAATAGCTGCTCCCGAATCAACAAAAGCCTGAGCAGAAAATGTGGACAGGGAGCAAATCAGGGTAACAGTCAACAAAAATTTAGTCTGAACACTACCCAAGACAACTGAACGTGCAAAACGTCTTCCCGCTTAGGGCAGACTGAAATAGCATGAGAGGCATCACCACAGTAGAAACATAACCCATTGCGTTTACGAAACTCATGACGCTGTGCCCCAGAAGCCACTCTATCACACTGCATGGGTTCAGAAGCTGGTTCACAAGGCAACACTGTTCCACGCATACCTCTAGGGGACAGGGAATCCCACCATAACATCCTTTACATTCTCTGACAGACCCGTCTGAAAAAGGGCTGCCAAAGCATCGTCATTCCATTTGGTCAGGACTGCCCACCTTCGGAATCTCTGACAGTATATCTCAGCGTCCTCAAGCCCCTGATTTAATGCCAACAAGGCTTTTTCAGCTTGATCAGTGACATTAGGCTCATCGTACAATAACCCCAGAGCCTGAAAAAATGCATCAACATTACTCAAAACAGGATCCCCAGGTGTCAGGGAAAAAGCCCAATCCTGAGGATCGCCGCGCAGGAGAGATATGACAATTTGAACCTGCTGTGCTGCGTTCCCTGAGGACTTAGATTTCAAGGCAAAAAACAACTTACAGTTATTTTTGAAATTCAGAAATTTAGCTAGATCCCCTAAAAACAAATCTGGCATGGGAATCCTAGGTTCCACAACAGGCAACCCTGCAAGATAGGTAGCAATACTCCAAACTTCAGTGGCAAGTTGATCCACACGGCCAGACAACTGTGCAAACTCCATTGAGAGAAAAAAAAAATCCTCCTCAGCATTCAGAGAAACAGAGGGAAAAAAAAAAAATCTCTGACAACTCTGACAATCTTTCTTTAACACTATTTTTCCCTTCTGTGAGTACCATACAAATATCAGTTTTTGGGCCGGTGATACTGTTATGATTTGGTAGCTGAGGAGAGCAGGTTAAAAAGGAAATACACTAGAGAGGTTGGAATCTATGGGATTGCAGTACCCTGACTAACCACCACAACTAAAGGCAGCCGTGGATCGTACCTACGTTGGTCCTAGACGCCTCGTCACAGCCTGAGAAGCTAACTACACCTAAAGACAGAAAGAGGAAAACTATCTGCCCCGGAGCAGATCCCCAAAGAACTTAGAAAGCCCCCAAACATGTAATGGCGGTTAGGCAAGAGGAAAATACAGACACAGACAGAAAATAGTATGAGCAAACGTTGGGGCCCAAACTTCCTAAATAGAAAAGGATAGGAAGGACACTTACTGCAATCCCAAAAAACCCTGAAAAGTACCAACACTACTAATTACAAAAACACCTGAGATCACACGACCTCTACCACCTAAATTAGTTCTCTGGTGTAACAAAACTAAACAGCAGCCACTGAAAAAACTGGAAAAGGCAAATGAACAAACAACAGTGGCTGAACTAAACTGAGAGGAGCACAAGCCCCCGGAGGGGACCCGGCAGACCCCCACAGAAGTGCAGGACAAAATGCAAAAAGCAAGCACAAAAAACAAAAAGAAGAAAATGTCTTATCTGTTAGCAGAAGATGCAGGCACGAAACAGCAAGCTACAAAGTGAACAGGAATCAAAGATGAGACCAGAACAATTGATCACCGGCAACCCTGATGGGAGGGAACCTCCCTTATATAAGACCAGTCAGTAACACCTGATCGCGAATCTTCACAATCTTCATTGAATAGTTCAGTACTGTTTGTAACCACCAGAGGGAGCTTCAGCTCAGAATTCATTTCTAGCACATTCACAACAGTGCCCCATCCTTACCCGAGAGCGGAGTACCACACCTCTGGCTGAGGTTCAGTACCTCTGTGACAACTGGACCCTCAGGGGCACCACATCTCCACACATATTTTTGATCATTAGGGCCAAACAGTTCTATTTTAACCTCATTGGTCCTCAGAACTTGTTTCCAAAATGTATCAGGCTTGTTTAGATTTTTTTTGCATACTTCTTACATTGCATTTTATGGTGGCGATGAAGGAGATGTTTTCTTATGACTCTTTCACAAAGACCATATTTGTGCAGGAGTCTCTGAACAGTAGAACAATGTACCACAACTTGAGAGTCTGCAAAATCTTAATAAAGGTCTTTTGCAGTCAAGAGGGGGTTCTGATTTGCCTCTCTATGCAATGCTATGAGCAGCTTGTTAGAACCCTCTTGTTAGATTTTGTTTCAGTTTGCTGGTCACATGACATTTTTTCCCTATTTAGTCTGGCTCCGCCCTTCTGGCTTTGCTGGACTTCATTGTATTATCTACTCTTAAGCTAGCCGGGTGCTTAGGTGCCTTACTCTGTCAGTTTTGCTTAATCTTAGGATCTCTTAGTAATTTGTTTTCTGTTTAATTTTCCCTGCTACAATTTCTGTTAGGAGGTGTCCACCTTTTCTCCCAGTCCCTAGATCTTGTAGGGATTCCTTCCTCGCAACTATAGGTCTTCGTTCAGACTAGCTGAGGACTTTAGCGGGTCTGGTCGCAGGATCAGGTTCCCCGTTACATCGTAGGGACCAAGCTCAGTTTTATTGTAGGGACAGAGTTCCCATCTTTCCTTAGTGCTTGTAGCAGTTCATAACAGTAAGTCCAGCCAAGAAATAAAAAAAAAAAAATCTCTAAGGAAAGATTTTCTGTTTTCATCATGGTGTCGGTTCGGGATTTGGCTGAACGCCTGCAGGGTCTCTCTCTGGAGGTGGTTGAAATCCAGCAACACGTCAGTAGTTGTTCTGGAGCACATTTCATGGAGCCAAAGGTACGTTTGCCTGATTTATTTTTTGGTGAACAACAAGATTTTTTTTCTTTTAAAAATGCTTGCTTGTTGTATTTTCGTTTGAGACCTAGATCCTCTGGTGATGAATCACAGCGCATAGGGTTCATAATGTCACTTTTGCGCAAAGAACCTCAGGACTGGGCCTTTTCTCTGCAGCCTAATGATCCATGCTTTGGATCAGTGGATGTTTTTTTTTCTGCTTTGGGGTTGTTGTATGACGATCCGGATCGTGTTTCATCAGCTGAGACAGAGTTGAGACGTTTTAGACAGGGATCGGGTAATGTGGAAAAATATTGTACTCACTTCCGTAGGTGGTCCACTCAGGTGGGCTGGAACGATTCAGCTTTGAAAAGTTTATTTCTTGCAGGATTAAGTGAAAGGGTTAAAGATTTGCTGATTGCTTATCCTATACCTGGTAACTTGCAAGAGGCTATGCAATTGGCCATACGGGTGGATAGGAGACTGCGTGCAAGGGTTAATGAGAGTAAGTCTGCTTTGTCAGCTCCAGGTTTGGAGAAGGAATGTACTGACATTGCAGAGCAGATGGAAATTGGAGCAATGTCACCTCACTCTCGGGAAAAAGAACGCAGATTTGCTCAAGGTTTGTGTTTCTACTGTGGTAAATCTGAGCATTTCATTAAGAACTGTGCGCTTCGAATGAATAAAGAGAAAAAAAAAAAAAGGTCAGTATCGCCCGCATAGCTTGTTTAAACAATAAAGGTGTCTTTCTTTCTGCTACCACTGGTGTTGAGGAGGAATTAATGGAGTTTCGGGTATTTGTGGATTGTGGTTCAACTCTCAATGTGATTGATGGGAAATTTTTGGAAAAACTAAAATTAAAACCCAAACTTCTGTCTTCTCCTATTAATGTGGTGTCTGTGGATGGCTCTCCCTTGAAAAATGTTACTCACCATATCTGTGAATTTCCTCTTACTATTAATGGTGTTCATCAAGAGAATTTGGATTTGGTAGTTTTGAATAATTTGCCCTCACCGGTGATTTTGGGGTTACCCTGGTTAAAATTGCACAATCCGGTACTGGATTGGTCTACCAATGAAATTAAGTCCTGGAGTCCTGAGTGTTATGACAAGTGTTGTAACGGGCGTATTGCTGCTGTAGTTAAGGGGAGTTACCTGTACCTATTCAGGATTTTTGGAAAGTTTTTTCTGATAAGGAATCGCAGGTATTGCCTCCTCATAGAGATTATGATTGTGCGATTGAATTTGTCCCTGGAGCAACTCGTCCTAAAAGTCGTTTATTTAATTTGACTATTCCTGAGAGAAAGGCTTTGGAGGAATACATACAGACAAGCTTGGCCGCCGGTCACATTAGGCCTTCCAAATCTCCTGTGGCGGTTGGATTTTTTTTTGTTAAAAAAAGGACGGCGGTTTACGGCCTTGTCTAGACTTTCATGAGATTAATAAGATTACTGTACGCAATCCTTACCCACTGCCATTGATTCCTGATTTGTTTAATCAGTTAGTGGGGGGCAAGTGGTTCTCGAAAATTGATCTTCGAGGGGCATACAATTTGTTGCGCATGAAGGAGGGGGATGAATGGAAGACTGCTTTTAACACTCCACTGGGTCATTTTGAGAATCTGGTCATGCCTTTTGGACTTTCCAGTGCTCGGCATTTTTTCAGAATCTTATTAATGACATCCTTAGACCTTTGATCGGCAGAAGTGTGGTTGTGTATTTGGATGACATTTTGATTTATTCACCGGATTTGGAGTCTCATTGGAGGAGTGTGCGTGAAGTATTACAGTTACTGAGTAATAATTCACTTTTTGCCAAACTAGAAAAATGTGAGTTCGCTGTACAGAGACTTAGTTTTTTGGGCTACATTGTCTCCAGTGAAGGTTTTGAGATGGACCCTGTGAAACGCAAGCTGTGCAGGATTGGCCTAGACCTATTGGTGTGAAATCAATACAGAGGTTTTTGGGGTTCGCCAATTATTATAGAAAATTCATAAAAAATTTTTCTGTGATTGCCAAACCTGTTGTGAATGGACTTGAAATGAGTTCTGGTCAGAGGCTCCCTCTGGTGGTTACAAGCGGTACTGGACTATCCAGTGAAGATTGTGAGGATTGGGAATCAGGTGTTACTGACTGGTCTTATTTAAGGGAGTCGCCTTCCCATCAGGGTTGCTGGTGATCATTTGTTCTGGTCTCAATCCTTGATTCCTGTTTCATTTGTAGCCTGCTGTGTCGTGTCTGCATCTCCTGCTAACAGATAAGACATTTTCTTCTTTTTGTTTTTGTGCTTGATTTTTGCATTTTGTCCTGCACTTCTGTGGGGGCCTTCTGGGTCCCCTCCGGGGGCTTTTGCCCTCTCAGTTTAGTTCAGCCACTGATGTTTTGTACATTTGCTTTTTCCAGTTTTTTCAGTGGCTGCTGTTTTGATTTTGTTACACAGAGAACTAATTTAGGTGGTAGAGGTCATGTGATCTCAGGTGTTTTTGAAATTAGTAGAGTTGGTGCTTTTCAGGGTTTTTTGGGATTGCAGTAAGTGCCCTTCCTATCCTTTTCTATTTAGTTAGTTTGGGCCCCAACGTTTGCTCATACTATTTTCTGTCTGTGTCAGTATTTCTTCTTGTCTAACCGCCATTACATGTTTGGGGGCTTTCTATGTTCTTTGGGGATCTGCTCCGGGGCAGATAGCTTTCCTCTTTCTATCTTTAGGTATAGTTAGTTTCTCAGGCTGTGACGAGGCGTCTAGGACCAACGTAGGAACGCTCCACGGCTGCCTCTAGTTGTGGTGGTTAGTCAGGGTACTGCAATCTCATAGATTCCAACTGCTCTGGTGTATTTCCTTTTTTACCTGCACTCCTCAGCTACCAAATCATAACAGTATCACCGGCCGTAACTGAAAATTATATGGTACTCACAGAAGGGAAAAATATTGTGAAAGAAAAAAAAAAAGGTTGTCAGAGTTGTCAGAGATATTTTTCTGTTTGTTGCATTTTTTTTTTTTTTTTCCTTCTGTATCTCTGGGTGCTGGGGAGGATTTTTTCTCTCAATGGAGTTTGCACAGTTGTCTGGCCGTGTGGATCAGCTTGCCACTGAGGTTCGGAGTATTGCTACTTATCTTGCTAGGTTGCCTGTTGTGGAACCTAGGATTCCCATGCCAGATTTGTTTTTGGGGGATCGAGCCAAGTTTCTGAATTTCAAAAATAATTGTAAATTATTTTTTGCCTTAAAATCTAAGTCCTCAGGGAACGCAGCGCAGCAGGTTCAAATTGTCATCTCTCTCCTGCGCGGCGATCCTCAGGATTGGGCTTTTTCCCTGAGACCTGGGGATCCTGTTTTGAGTGATGTTGATGCATTTTTTCAGGCCTTGGGGTTATTGTACGATGAGCCTAATGTCACTGATCAAGCTGAAAAAGCCTTGTTGGCTTTAAATCAGGGGCTTGATGACGCTGAGTTATACTGTCAGAGATTCCGCAAGTGGGCAGTCCTGACCAAATGGAATGACGACGCTTTGGCAGCCCTTTTTCGGAAGGGTCTGTCAGATAATGTAAAGGATGTTATGGTGGGATTCCCTGTGCCCTCTGGTCTCAATGATTCTATGTCATTAGCGATTCAAATTGACAGACGTTTGCGTGAGCGGAGAAGTATGCGCGGAATAGTGTTGCCTTGTGAACCTGCTTCTGAACCCATGCAGTGTGATAGAGTGGTTTCTGGGGCACAGCGTCATGAGTTTCGAAAGCGCAATGGGTTATGTTTCTACTGTGGTGATGCCTCTCATGTTATTTCAGTCTGCCCTAAGCGGGGAAGACGTTTTGCACGCTCAGTTGTCTTGGGTAGTGTTCAGACTAAGTTTTTATTAACTGTTACTCTGATATGCTCTCTGTCCTCATTTTCTGCTCAGGCTTTCATTGATTCGGGAGCAGCTATTAACCTGATGGATTTTGATTTTGCTAAACGTTGCGGGTTTCCCTTGATACCCCTACAGAAGTTTATTCCCATACTGGGGATCGATTCTACCCCTTTGGCTGAGAATAAACCTCAGTTCTCTACTCAGGTGATAATGAGGGTTGAACCTGATCATCAGGAGAGCTGCAAATTTTTGGTTCTGTATAATCTGCATGACATTATCGTGCTGGGTTTCCCTTGGTTACAGTCTCATAATCCTGTTTTGGATTGGAAATCTGTGTCTGTAACCAGTTGGGGCTGCCAATGTGTTAATACCAACACTCCTGTTTTTTCTGCCTCCCCCCAGGCTCAGGATGTTCCTGACTTTTTGATTGATTTTTCTGATGTGTTTAGCGAAAGTAAATCTGCATCCTTGCCTCCCCATAGGAGCTATGACTGCGCTATTGAATTAGTGCCTGGTAGTAAATTCCTAAAGGTCGCCTTTTTAACTTGTCTGTACCTGAACATGACGCTATGCGGTCTTATATCAAGGAGTCATTGGAGAAGGGATCATATCAGACCATCCTCTTCACCCTTAGGTGCCGGTTTTTTCTTTGTGGCCAAAAAGGATGGTTCATTAAGGCCGTGTATTGATTATCGTCTTTTGAACAATATTAGTGTGAAATATCAATATCCGTTACCCTTGATTTCTGACCTGTTTTCCAGGGTGAAAAACGCTACTTGGTTTACCAAGCTTGACCTCAGGGGGGCATATAACCTTATTCGCATTAAGCACGGGGATGAATGGAAGACGGCATTTAACACCCCTGAGGGGCATTTTGAGTACCTTGTGATGCCCTTTGGGCTCACTAATGCTCCTTTGTCTTCCAGTCCTTCATGAATGACATTTTCAGGGATTTTGTGGATAAATTTCTGATTGTTTATTTGGATGATATCTTGATTTTTTTCTAATGACTGGGACTCTCATGTGAAACATGGTCGAACTGTATTCCAGATTTTGAGAGAGAATGCTCTGTATGTGAAGGGATCAAAGTGTCTTTTTGGCGTACAGAGGATCTCATTTTTGGGATTCATTTTGTCCCCATCTGTTATTGAAATGGACCCGGTCAAGGTTCAGGCCGTCTGTGATTGGGTCCAACCTACTTCATTAAAGGCTCTTCAAAGATTCTTGGGTTTTGCCAATTTTTATCGTAAATTTATTGGTAATTTCTCGGTTATTGTTAAACCATTAACTGATTTGACCAAAAAGGGTTCTGATGTGGTGAATTGGCCTCCTGAGGCAGTCTCTGCATTTCAGGAACTTAAGCAGAGATTCACTTCTGCTCCTGTTCTACGGCAGCCTGATGTTTCTCTGCCATTTCAGGTGGAGGTTGATGCCTCTGAAATTGGGGCAGGTGCCGTCTTGTCCCAAAGAGATCCAGAGACCTCTAAAATTAACCCTTGGACCTTTTTCTCTCGAAAATTTTCTCCTACTGAACGTAATTATGACGTGGGTAATCGGGAGTTATTGGCCATGAAGTGGGCTTTTGAAGAGTGGAGACATTGGCTGGAGGGAGCCAAACATCAGGTGGTGGTCCTTACGGACCATAAGAATCTGGTTTATCTGGAATCTGCCAAGCGACTTAATCCTAGACAGGCCAGGTGGGCCTTGTTTTTCACACGTTTTAATTTTGTGGTTTCCTTTCTTCCTGGCACTAAGAATGTTAAGGCGGATGCCCTCTCGAGGAGTTTCCTTGCGGACTCTCCTGAGGTATCTGATCCTTCTGTTATTTTGAAAGAAGGTGTAGTTCTTTCCGCCATCTCGCCCAATTTGAGACTGGCTCTGGAGGGGTGTCAGGAGGATAGGCCCGAGCGCTGCCCTGTTGGGAAATTGTTTGTCCCGGACCAGTGGAAAAAGAGTGTGATGTCTGAGATTCATTGTTCCGTGTTGGCCGGTCATCCCGGAATTTTTGGTACCAGAGACTTGGTTAGTCGGTCCTTTTGGTGGCCTACCTTGTCTCGTGATGTCAGGGAATTTGTGCAGTCCTGCGGGACTTGCTCTCGCTCCAAGCCTTGCTCTCGCTCTAGTGGTTTGTTGATGCCATTGCCTGTGACCAAGAGACCATGGACCCATATCTCTATGGATTTCATTTCCGACCTCCCTGTTTCTCAGAGAATGACCGTCATCTGGGTGATTTGTGATAGGTTTTCCAAGATGATACATCTTGTGCCATTACCTAAGTTGCCTTCCTCCTCGTTGCCTTTGTTCCTTCAGCACGTGGTTCGTTTACACTGCATTCCTGAGAACATTGTGTCTGACAGAGGAGTCCAGTTTGTTTCCAGATTTTGGAGGACCTTTTGTTCTAAGCTTGGTGTTCAGTTGTCTTTCTCCTCGGCGTTTCATCCTCAGACCAATGGTCAAACTGAGAGAACAAACCAGACATTGGAGACTTATCTAAGATGCTTTGTGTCTGCTGATCAGGATGACTGGGTCTCTTTTTTGCCTTTGGCTGAGTTTGCTCTTAATAATAGGGCTAGCTCTGCCACTTTGATGTCTCCATTTTTCTGTAATTCTGGGTTTCACCCTCGATTTTCTTCAGGACAGACGGAGGCTTCTGCCTGTCCAGGTGTTGACTCTGTTGTGGAGCGTATGCAACAGATTTGGGACCAGGTAGTGGAGAGGTTGTCCCTCTCTCAGGAGAGGGCCCAGCGGTTTGCTAACCGGCATAGGACTGATGGTCCACGGTTTAAAGTGGGGACTTGGTCTGGTTGTCCTCAAAAAATATTCCTATGAGAGTGGCATCTCCTAAATTTAAGCCTAGGTTCATTGGACCTTATAAGATCATGGAGATTCTTAATCCTGTTTCTTTTCGTTTGCTTCTTCCAGGGACATTTAAGATCCATAACGTGTTCCACAAGTCCTTGTTGAAGAGGTTTGTTGAGCCAGTGGTTCCTACTGCTTTGCCTCCTGACCCTGTTCTGGTTGAGGGCAATATGGAGTTTGTGGTTGAGAAAATATTGAATTCTTGTTTTTCTAGACGGAAACTCCAGTATTTGGTTAAGTGGAGAGGTTATGGTCAGGAAGACAATTCTTGGGTGTTTGCTTCGGACATCCATGCTAGGAGACTCATCCGTGCGTATCATAGAACTCATCCTGACCGACCTGGTTGCTCAAGTGAGGGTTCAGTGACCCCTCCTCAAGGGGGGTACTGTTGTGAATGGACTTGAAATGAGTTCTGAGCAGAGGCTCCCTCTGGTGGTTACAAGCGGTACTGGACTGTCCAGTGAAGATTGTGAGGATTGGGAATCAGGTGTTACTGACTGGTCTTATTTAAGGGAGTCGCTTTCCCATCAGGGTTGCCGGTGATCATTTGTTCTGGTCTCAATCCTTGATTCCTGTTTCCTTTGTAGCCTGCTGTGTCGTGTCTGCATCTCCTGCTAACAGATAAGACATTTCTTCTTTTTTGTTTTTGTGCTTGATTTTTGCATTTTGTCCTGCACTTCTGTGGGGGCCTTCTGGGTCCCCTCCGGGGGCTTTTGCCCTCTCAGTTTAGTTCAGCCACTGATGTTTTGTACATTTGCTTTTTCCAGTTTTTTCAGTGGCTGCTCTTTTGATTTTGTTACACCAGAGAACTAATTTAGGTGGTAGAGGTCGTGTGATCTCAGGTGTTTTTGAAATTAGTAGAGTTGGTGCTTTTCAGGGTTTTTTGGGATTGCAGTAAGTGCCCTTCCTATCCTTTTCTATTTAGTTAGTTTGGGCCCCAACGTTTGCTCATACTATTTTCTGTCTGTGTCAGTATTTCTTCTTGTCTAACCGCCATTACATGTTTGGGGGCTTTCTATGTTCTTTGGGGATCTGCTCCGGGGCAGATAGCTTTCCTCTTTCTATCTTTAGGTATAGTTAGTTTCTCAGGCTGTGACGAGGCGTCTAGGACCAACGTAGGAACGCTCCACGGCTGCCTCTAGTTGTGGTGGTTAGTCAGGGTACTGCAATCTCATAGATTCCAACTGCTCTGGTGTATTTCCTTTTTTACCTGCAATCCTCAGCTACCAAATCATAACAAAAACCTCTGACCGATCTCACCAGGAAAGGTGCTGATGCGGTTCAGTGGACTACTGAGGCCATTGAGGCTTTTGTGTTGCTAAAGGAGAGGTTCAGCTCTGCTCCCATCCTTACGCAGCCTGATGTGACTAAACCATTTTTGGTTGAGGTTGATGCTTCTTCTGTGGGGGTCGGCGCGGTGTTGCCTCAGGAAAGACGGATGGAGTACATCCCTGTGCTTTTTTTTCAAAGAAATTTTCTGAGTCTGAACTAAATTATGATATCAGTAATCGGGAATTGTTGGCAATTAAACTCGCATTTGAACACTGGCGTCATTTTTTGGAGGGAGCGGAATTTCCCGTTCAAGTCTTCACCAATCATAAAAATCTGATCTACCTTGATGCTGCCAAACGCTTGAATGCCGTCAGTCTAGGTGGGCACTGTTTTTATCACGCTTTAATTTTACCGTTACTTACATCCCAGGTACTAAAAATGTTAAAGCTGATGCTTTGTCTCGCAGCTTTTCTCCTATGGTGGGTACTGAGGAGGAGGAAAACATTTTGCAAGAGGGGGTTGTTATTGCGGTTTTGGACTCTGTGTTGGAAGATGAGATTCTTAAAGCACATCACATCTAACACGCCGCGTGGGAGGTTGTTTGTGCCTGGTACCCTGAGGAGAGATTTGTTTGTTGAATGTCATGACTCTCGGTTGGCAGGTCATCCTGGAATCTCTGAGACCAAGAGACTTGTGGGTCGCAGCGTTTGGTGGCCTGGATGGCAGAAGGAAGTCATTAAGTGGGTGCGTCAATGCACTGTGTGTGCTAGATCTAAGTCTTCTCATACTCCTGCTGCAGGGTTGCTTTGCCCTCTGGAGGTCCCTAGTGCACCTTGGACACATTTGGCTATGGATTTATTACTGACCTTCCCCCCTCTGAGGGTTTCACTGTCATCTGGGTGGTCGTGGACCGTTTTAGCAAGATGTGTCACTTGGTTCCTTTCATCAAATTGCCCTGCGCTAAGACTCTCGCTAAGGCCTTTGTCAAGGAAATAGTCAGACTACATGGTGTTCCTACTGACATTGTTTCTGATAGGGGACCTCAGTTTGTGGCTCCTTTTTGGCGCGCCTTTTGTGACAGGTTGGGAGTTCATTTGTCGTTTTCATCCGGATATCATCCTGAGTCTAATGGCCAGACAGAAAGGAAAAACCAGGATGTTGAGCAGTTCTTGCGTTGTTTTGTGACTGATAATCAAGAGGGGTGGTCTGAGTTTCTGCCACTTGCTGAGTTTGCTCTTAACAATCATACATCCGCTTCTGCTGGTTGTTCGCCTTTTTTTTGTTGTACTGGGAGACATCCGTCTTTTGGGTCATTTTCCAAGTTGGGATCGGCTGTACCTGAAGAGGAGAATTTTTCTGGTGTGTTGCAGAGAGTTTGGACTGATGTGCGTGGTAATCTTCAGGAGGCTAACAAAAGATCCAAAGTGTATTTTGATAGAAAACGACAAGAGGTTTTGTTTGCTATTGGTGACATGGTCTGGTTGTCCTCTAAGAATCTGCGCTTGAGGATTCCGTCTAAGAAATTGGGTCCCAAGTTTGTAGGGCCCTTTAAGGTGCTTCAGATTATTAACCAATCTGCTGTTAAGTTGGAGCTTCCCACCTCCTGGAAGATTAATCCGGTGTTTCATGTTTCTCTCTTGAAAAAAGCTGAGGTCTCAGATGGAGACGTCTCGGCCACTGTTCCCCTGGTGGTGGAGGACAGGCAATATGAGATTTCCCGCATCTTAAATTCTAGATGGTATAGAGGGGGTTTGCAGTACCTCGTCGCTTGGAAGGGTTATGGACCCGAGGATAACTCATGGGTGAGGGCGGATGATGTTTCTGCGTCTAGACTTGTCAGAGCATTTCACAAGAGGTTTCCGGATAAGCCTAAGTCCTAGGGGATCCGGAGGATCCTCTTAGAAGGGAGGGTACTGTTAGAACCCTCTTGTTAGATTTTGTTTCAGTTTGCTGGTCACATGACCTTTTTTCCCTATTTAGTCTGGCTCCGCCCTTCTGGCTTTGCTGGACTTCATTGTATTATCTACTCTTAAGCTAGCCGGGTGCTTAGGTGCCTTACTCTGTCAGTTTTGCTTAATCTTAGGATCTCTTAGTAATTTGTTTTCTGTTTAATTTTCCCTGCTACAATTTCTGTTAGGAGGTGTCCACCTTTTCTCCCAGTCCCTAGATCTTGTAGGGATTCCTTCCTCGCAACTATAGGTCTTCGTTCAGACTAGCTGAGGACTTTAGCGGGTCTGGTCGCAGGATCAGGTTCCCCGTTACATCGTAGGGATCAAGCTCAGTTTTATTGTAGGGACAGAGTTCCCATCTTTCCTTAGTGCTTGTAGCAGTTCATGACACAGCTCTCACTAAAATTTTGGTTGGTCTTCCAGACCTTATTTTGACCTCCACTGTTCCTGTTAACTGCCATTTCTTAATTATATTTGAAACTGAAAAAGGGCAACTTGAAAACGATTTGTTATCTTCTTACAACCTTCTCCTGCTTTGTGAGTCTCCATCATTTTCATTTTCAGAGTCCTAGGCAGCTGCTTAAAAGAACCCATGGTTGCTGTTTTTGGCACAGGTTTAGAGGAGGCTGGGTTTCTATAAAGTTGAAAAATTTTCATCACCTGGCCTTTCCTAACGATGATGGTAAACAAGCCATAACCTTAACAGGATAATGAAGTTCTAAAACCTTGGTCAAAGTTATCTCCATTTCAGTTCTTCAGTACAAAAACTGAAACTCATATTATATAGAGTCATTATAAACAGAGTGATGAATTTCAAGTGTTTATTTCTGTTAATGTTGATGATTATGGCTTACAGCCAGTGAAAACCCAAATGTCATTATCTCAGTAAATTAGAAAACTTTATAACACCAGCTTGAAAAATGATTTTTACCCCTTTACCCCCAATGGTGGTCTTCGCGATTCTGAGAATGTTTTCTTGTGACATATTGTACGTCACGCTAGTGGTAAAATTTCTTCGATATAACTTGCGTTTATTTTTGAAAAAAATGGAAATATGGCGAATATTTTGAAAATTTTGCAATTTTCAAAATGTAATTTTTATTCCCTTAAAACAGAGAAATATGTCACATAAAACAGTTAATAAACATTTTCCACATGTCTACTTAACATCAGCACAATTTTGGAACCAAAATCTTTTTTTGTTAGGAAATTATAAGGGTTAAAAGTTGACCAGGGATTTCTCATTTTTACAACAAAATTTACAAAGCCATTTTTTTTAGGGAGCACCTCACATTTGAAGTCACTTTGAGGGGTCTATATGGCAGAAAGTACCCAAAAGTGACACAATTCTTAAAACTGCAACCCTCAAGGTATTCAAAACCACATTCAAGAAGCTTATTAACCCTTCGGGTGCTTCACAAGAGCTGAAGCAACGTGGAAGGAAAAAATGAAAAATTAACTTTTTAGTAACAAAAATGATTTTTACTAACTTTTGTTTTATTTTCACAAGGGTAAAAGGAGAAAATGGACAGATAAAATTGTTGAGCAACTCTCCTGAGTACGCCAATACACCATATGTGGGGGAAAACCACTGTTTGGGTGCATGGCAGAGCTCCTAAGTGAAGGAGCGCCGTTTGACTTTTTCAAACCAAAATTGTCTGGAATTGAGATTGGACGCCATGCCGCGTTTGGAGAGCCCCCGATGCGCCTAAACAGTGGAAACCCCCTCAAGTGACACCATTTTGGAAACTAGACCCCCTAAGGAACTTATCTAGATCTGTTGTGAGCAGTTTGAACCCCCAAGTGTTTCACAAAAGTTTATAATGCCTGGGTGTGAAAAAAAAAAATTCCACAAAAATGATTTTTAGTCCCCAATTTTTGATTTTTACCTAGGAAATTGAACCCCAAAAGTTGTTGTCCAATTTTTCCTGAGTACGCTGATATCCCATATGTGGGGGGGAGAAACTGTTTGGGTGCACGGCAGAGCTTGGAAAGGAAGTAATAACGTTTTGGAATGCAGACATTGAGGGGTGTCATGTTCCATTTGCAGAGCCCCAAATGTGCCTAAATAGTGGAAACCCCCACAACTGACCTCATTTTGGAAACTAGACCCCCTAAGGAACTTATCTAGATCTGTGGTGAGCACTTTGAATCCCCAAGTGCTTCACACAAGTTTATAATGCCTGGGCATGAAAATAAAAAATCCTATTTTTTTTCCAACAAAAATGATCTTTTAGTCACCAATTTTTTATTTTCCCAAGGGTAACAGGAGAAATAGGACCCCAAAAGTTGTTGTCCAATTTGTCCTGAGTACTCTGATAACCCATATCCACATGGGGAACCACTGTTTAGATGCATGGCAGAGCTCGGAATGGAAGGAGCCCCATTTGACTTTTTCCAACCAAAATTGGCTGGAATTGAGATTGGACGCCACGTTTCATTAGGAGAGCCCCTGATGTGCCTAAACAGTGGAAACCCCCCCACAAATGACACCATTTTGGAAACTAGACCCCCTAAGGAACTTATCTAGATCTGTGGTGAGCAATTTGAACCCCCAAGTGCTTCACAGAAGTTTATAACGTAGAGCCGTAAAATTAAAAAAAATCATATTTTTTCCACAAAAATGATCTTTTCACCCCAATTTTTATTTTCCCAAGGGTAACAAGACCTCAAATGTTATTGCGCAATTTTTCCTCAGTACGCTGATACCCAACATGTGGGGGTAAACTACTGTTTGGGTGCATGGCAGAGCTCAGAAGGGAAGTGGCGCCGTTTGACTTTTTCAACGCAGAATTGGCTGGACGCCATGTCGCGTTTGCTGATGTGCCTAAACAATGGAAACCCCCCACAAATAACACCATTTTGGAAACTAGACCCCTCTAGGAACTTATCTAGATGTGTGGTGAGAACTTTGAACCCCCAGGTGTTTCACTAAAGTTTATAACGCCCGAGCATGAAAATAAAAAAATCATATTTTTTCCACAAACATGATCTTTTAGTCCCCAATTTTTTATTTTCCCAAGGGTAACAGGAGAAATTGGACCACAAAAGTTGTTGACCAATTTGTCCTGAGTATGCTGATACCCCATATGTGGGAGAAAACTACTGTATGGGCACACGTCGGGGCTCGGAAGGGAATTAGTGACGTTTTGGATTGCAGACTTTGATGGAATGGTCTGTGGGCGTCATGACGCGTTTGGAGAGCCCCTGATGTGCCTAAACATTGATAACCCCCCACAAGTGACCCCATTTTGGAAACTAGACCACCCAAAGAACTTATCTAGATGGGCTTCACAGAAGTTTATAATGTAGAGTCATAAAAATAAAAAATTATAATTTTTTTCTGCAAAAATGATATTTTTGCCCCCAATTTTTTATTTTCCCAAGGGTAACAGAAGAAATTGGACCCCAAGAGTTATTGTGTAATTTGTCCTGAATATGCTGATATGCTATATTTGGGGGTAAACTACTGTTTGGGCACATGGCAGAGCTCAGAAGTGAATGAGCACCGTTTGACTTTATCAAATTGGCTGGAATTGAGATCAGATGCCATGTCACATTTGGAGAGCCCCTGATGTGCCTAAACAGTAAAACCTCCCATTTCTAACTCCAACTCTAACCCCAACACACCCCTAACCCTAGTCCCATCCCTAACCCTAACCACAAACCTAACCCTAACACACCCCTAACCCTAATCCCAACCCTAACCCTAATTCTAACTTTAGCCCCAACCCTAACCCTAACCCTAATGGGAAAATGGAAATAAATACATATTTTTAGTTTTATTATTTTTCCCTAACTAAGGTGGTGATAAAGGGGGTTTGATTTACTATTTATAGCGGGTTTTTATGTTTGGCAGCTGTCACATGCTAAAAGACGCTTTTTTACTGATACCAAAACTATGGGTGACATGTAGAATCATAGTTCCAAAATCAGGAACAGGGCAACTCCCTACATATTCAGAAAACACGAAATACCAGAGCCTCAAGCCCAACAACAAATGTCAACACTATCTTGTGAGTATAAAAATCTATCTTTATTGAAGAAAATCTAATAAAACATAACAACAATGAATGTACACAGATGGTAGTATCGGTGAAAGAGCAAAACAAAGCCTGGTGCACATTAAATAGCACACTGAATTGGATGTAAGGTCTAACAATAGTATATAATCACATATATATGACTAAATGCAAACATAGGGGCCACATCTCAATCGAAAAAGTGCCAAACATTGGCGTGTACACATAAATAGTGTGTGTCCCTGTATTGTAATACAGCGGCAACGTAAAATCATGAGATGCAGACCTTAGTTGCACAGTCACATAAAACGTTTCTCAATTTCAATAGCGCAAAGAAGTATACATGCATCTTTAAAGTGCATCGTATATAACATCCCATAAAGTGCATAAGTGCTTACCCATGTATGGACAATGTGACACCAGGAACGTGCCCCGACGCACGTTTCGCTATAACTAGCTTCCTCGGGGGCAGTGTGGAGAGTGGTGCCAAACATATATATATATTAAGCCGTCCAGGTGATAAGAATAATTATAGTAATTACCCATCCTAAACGAGCGCATGTGGGGGCCGATGCAGGAGCGATAGTCGCACCACTTCCGGCACTCCAATGGCGGCGTGGGTCAAGGAAAAACTTCCTGTGACGTCAGGACCCCGCCGCCATCTTGAAGGAGGCCTTTAGTGGGACGGATCACTACTGCCGCCCGCGCATGCGCGTCACACTGGGAACCATTTTGGTTAATGGCAATCTTAAGGAAAAAAGATTGGGCTCATGATGGACGATTTACAAGAATGGGGGGAGCAATAAGACTAATTGAAACAAATAATATCAAATAATTAAAGTAACAAAATATGAAAATAAAAAATAACAAGAAATAATAATGAAAAACACAAGAAAAAATAACAAAAAAGTTTGCGAGTGAGTCACCCCAGAATAATGATATAGCCAATCAGGAACAGTGTGAACAAAGTACAATCAGAATAATTGTATCAAATATACATCTCAGGTATCAGAAGTCCATAATTTCCTGGAAATTAGGTCAAATGCCGCTAGATTCCTGAGTATCAGATTCTGCATTGTTAAGACACATCAGTTCCGTAATGTTTCCATATCCTGAATGCGGTATATAGGTAGGATATCCAATGGTCCCATCATAGATATATGTATCAATAAAACGACAGCATGTATTTCATTGTGTCTGAAGACATAAAACATATTAAAATTTAAAACAGCACTCTAAAAAAGAAAACAGTGTGGTCCCAAAAATTAATCCTATAAGAAACAAGCGAAGGATAATTTCTCATTTAGTCCCTTTGGGGACATAGTGTTGAGAGTAGTGATCCATCGACACTCCAGTTGCGCCAGTGTGCGCTTCATATCACCACCTCTAATGCCGACGTGAAGTCGGTCAATGCCAACAAATTTGAGGCCTGTTGGGTCGCACCCATGGCGCAATCTGAAGTGTCTGGGGATCGTTTTGAGGGCATTAATGTCAGTTGCCTCTCTAGCGGCATTAACATCCCGAATGTGCTCCCTGACTCTGATGCGGAACTCACGTGAAGTGAGGCCCACATAACTCAGACCGCAGGGGCAAGTAGCCAAATAAATGATGAAACAAGTACTACAAGAGATGTAGTGTCTGATCCGGTAGCCCCCACCCCTCTCTCTATTTCCAAAAGTGGATGTGCGGCAGATATTCCTGCACGCCAGACACGAACCACACGGAAAACATCCTTGTCTCTGCACACCAGCACCAAAACGACAGGACGGGCCAGCTATATAGTGACTCCTCACCAGGAGGTCCTTGAGATTCGGAGATCTCCTGGCTGTAAGGAGTGGGCGCTCTGGTAATATATCCCTCAGGATGGGATCTGAGCGAAGGACAGGCCAATGTCTAGTCAAAATTTGCCTAATCTGTACCCACCTATTGTTGAAGGTAGAAATGAATCTGATGGGTGGATCTGAATCCCTCTGTTTATTGTTGGAAACGAGTAATTGATTCCTCGATGTATTCTTGGCTCTTAAATAGCCACGTTTAATTATTCTCCTGCTGTATCCCCGATCATGGAACCGTCTGGAAAGGTCCCGGGACCGCCCCTCAAAGAGTTCATCAGTTGCACAAATACGTTTCATCCTAAGGAACTGGCCCGTAGGAATGGCACGGATGGTAGCTGCAGTATGGGCAGATGAAGCATGTAATAATGCATTGACGGATGTCTCCTTCCGGTACACATCCGTCAATACTGTGCCATCATTTGAAACAATAAAATGAATGTCAAGAAATTCAATGCTTTCTTGTGAGGATTTATGAGTCAATTTGATATTAAATTGGTTCTCATTTAGTGCATCGATAAACTCCTGAAGGGCAGGCCCGGGGCCCTGCCAGACAAACAGAATGTCGTCGATATATCTATACCAACAAATAACCTGGGAGGAGGAGGCGTGTGCACCACCCCCAAATAGCTCCCTCTCCCAGTAGCCTAGGAAAAGGTTAGCGTAGGATGGCGCACACGCCGCCCCCATCGCAGTACCCCGCTTCTGCAGGTAGAATCTATCTTTGAATGTAAAGTAATTATGGGTCAAGACGTACTCCAATAGTTGAGGCTCTGGTATTTTGTGTTTTCTGAATATGTAGGGAGTTGCCCTGTTCCTGATTTTGGAACTATGATTCTACATGTCACCCATAGTTTTGGTATAAGTAATATATTCATAATTCTGTGTATTTTCACAGCTAAACTACCTGAACAAATGGATTTAAAAGCCCGTGAGAAAACGTGGCTTAATAAATTAGATGAAGTATTTGGTGAGGAGCAAACCGTGGTTTTTAATACTAAGGAAACAGGTGACCTAACCAACAAACTTAAATACCTATATAACAAGCGAACACGCCTATGGTGGAACAAGGCTTTTTTGGAAAGATATCTCGTTAAGGGGTTAATTCCCAGGGGACTACGTGTTCAAGTCTTTCCTTCATTTAATGTTGAGGATGAGTTGTTTAAACAGGAATGGGAGGGCTTTGCCTCTACATGTTCAAGGGGTTTTATGGAACTGTTGATCAAATCAAACACTGCAATGCTGTCAACCATTGAGGCTGATATCGGTACCCTTCAGACTCAAGTCTTTGACAAAATGACAGGCGAGGCCAGAACTAAATTTAACAAAGACTTGGAATCCGAATTTTCAAAGTGGGAGAAGGAAATTGTCACATCTAAAACAAAAAAATATCAACGTGACGTTTCGGACTTTAAATCTAATTATGTTTATAAATGGAGGAGAAGAAAGGGACCCGCTGGTTCTACATCTCAGACACACAGGAATTCATTTTCATCCATATCATCGGTAGATGATGAACCTGCACATGGGAGCCATTCTGGTACCATACAACATGAATTTACGGGCCCTAATAGATTTGTCACGCAGAGATATAAAACTCATACAAAACGGAAGACAACTCCCCCACAGTCACGTGACAAGAAGTCAAAAACCAATAACCTAGAGGTAATTAATTTATCTAGCCACTCATTGACACCGACACAAATTGAGGTGCTGGGCCTGGGTTTAACCTTTTCTCCCACTAATAAATTTGAATTCTTTTCAGTAATGAAGGACCTACAACTGTTTCTAAGGAAGGTAATCCTCCGGAAATTACACTTTAAACCAGCACATGATCAGGGTCTGGATACCACTGCGGAGCAATCTGCGCTATCCATCTTGGAGGAATTGGAAAGGGAAGGCCTCCCCAACACTCCAGGTATCTTCCCGACTTCTATCTGTCCCAAGTCCACCACCTTCCCTCCCTTTTCTCTGTGCCCCCAGGTTGACATATTCAACAGATTAGTTCTGGAAGAATTTAAAACCATACCAGACCAATGGAGGGGTGATAATTTGACTAGAACACAGAGAGGGCACTTAAACAATTGAGATCTTTGAAAGATATTGTCATCAAACCTGCCGATAAGGGGGGGAATGTGGTGGTTTGGCCGGCAGAGAAGTATGAAAGGGAAGCTTTTAGACAGCTTAGAGACAAGGAGGCTTATAGTCTTCTCCCAAACAATCCTGTTAAATCCTTCTCGACTAAACTTGCATATATTCTGGAGGAAGCCTTTAGTTTGGGTATTATCCCGAAGAAAATTCTGGATGGCTTAACTGTGTCTTGTCCGGTGGTCCCCACCTTCTACTTGCTCCCGAAAATTCATAAAGATCCACTGGAACCCCCGGGGCGTCCTATTGTCTCTGGCATAGGAGGGCTGTGTGACCCTATTTGCAAATTCATTGAATATTACTTACATCCGATTGTGGAGACTCTGCCCTCCTATGTCAGGGACACGACGGACGTCCTGAGGAAGATGGATGGTGTTACATTAGAACCAGGGATGACCCTAGTCACGGCTGACGTTGAGTCTCTGTACACCAGCATCAATCATGAGGATGGGCTACGAGCGGTACAGTTTTTTCTGGATATGGGGGATCTGGACTTCCCTCTGCACTCCCTGATCGTGGAACTATTGGAGTACGTCTTGACCCATAATTACTTTACATTCAAAGATAGATTCTACCTGCAGAAGCGGGGTACTGCGATGGGGGCGGCGTGTGCGCCATCCTACGCTAACCTTTTCCTAGGCTACTGGGAGAGGGAGCTATTTGGGGGTGGTGCACACGCCTCCTCCTCCCAGGTTATTTGTTGGTATAGATATATCGACGACATTCTGTTTGTCTGGCAGGGCCCGGGCCTGCCCTTCAGGAGTTTATCGATGCACTAAATGAGAACCAATTTAACATCAAATTGACTCATAAATCCTCACAAGAAAGCATTGAATTTCTTGACATTCATTTTATTGTTTCAAATGATGGCACAGTATTGACGGATGTGTACCGGAAGGAGACATCCGTCAATGCATTATTACATGCTTCATCTGCCCATACTGCAGCTACCATCCGTGCCATTCCTACGGGCCAGTTCCTTAGGATGAAACGTATTTGTGCAACTGATGAACTCTTTGAGGGGCGGTCCCGGGACCTTTCCAGACGGTTCCATGATCGGGGATACAGCAGGAGAATAATTAAACGTGGCTATTTAAGAGCCAAGAATACATCGAGGAATCAATTACTCGTTTCCAACAATAAACAGAGGGATTCAGATCCACCCATCAGATTCATTTCTACCTTCAACAATAGGTGGGTACAGATTAGGCAAATTTTGACTAGACATTGGCCTGTCCTTCGCTCAGATCCCATCCTGAGGGATATATTACCAGAGCGCCCACTCCTTACAGCCAGGAGATCTCCGAATCTCAAGGACCTCCTGGTGAGGAGTCACTATATAGCTGGCCCGTCCTGTCGTTTTGGTGCTGGTGTGCAGAGACAAGGATGTTTTCCGTGTGGTTCGTGTCTGGCGTGCAGGAATATCTGCCGCACATCCACTTTTGGAAATAGAGAGAGGGGTGGGGGCTACCGGATCAGACACTACATCTCTTGTAGTACTTGTTTCATCATTTATTTGGCTACTTGCCCCTGCGGTCTGAGTTATGTGGGCCTCACTTCACGTGAGTTCCGCATCAGAGTCAGGGAGCACATTCGGGATGTTAATGCCGCTAGAGAGGCAACTGACATTAATGCCTCAAAACGATCCCCAGACACTTCAGATTGCGCCATGGGTGCGACCCAACAGGCCTCAAATTTGTTGGCATTGACCGACTTCACGTCGGCATTAGAGGTGGTGATATGAAGCGCACACTAGCGCAACTGGAGTGTCGATGGATCACTACTCTCAACACTATGTCCCCAAAGGGACTAAATGAGAAATTATCCTTCGCTTGTTTCTTATAGGATTAATTTTTGGGACCACACTGTTTTCTTTTTTAGAGTGCTGTTTTTAATTTTAATATGTTTTATGTCTTCAGACACAATGAAATACATGCTGTCGTTTTATTGATACATATATCTATGATGGGACCATTGGATATCCTACCTATATACTGCATTCAGGATATGGAAACATTACGGAACTGATGTGTCTTAACAATGCAGAATCTGATACTCAGGAATCTAGCGGCATTTGACCTAATTTCCAGGAAATTATGGACTTCTGATACCTGAGATGTATATTTGATACAATTATTCTGATTGTACTTTGTTCACACTGTTCCTGATTGGCTATATCATTATTCTGGGGTGACTCACTCGCAAACTTTTTTGTTATTTTTTCTTGTGTTTTTCATTATTATTTCTTGTTATTTTTTATTTTCATATTTTGTTACTTTAATTATTTGATATTATTTGTTTCAATTAGTCTTATTGCTCCCCCCATTCTTGTAAATCGTCCATCATGAGCCCAATCTTTTTTCCTTAAGATTGCCATTAACCAAAATGGTTCCCAGTGTGACGCGCATGCGCGGGCGGCAGTAGTGATCCGTCCCACTAAAGGCCTCCTTCAAGATGGCGGCGGGGTCCTGACGTCACAGGAAGTTTTTCCTTGACCCACGCCGCCATTGGAGTGCCGGAAGTGGTGCGACTATCGCTCCTGCGTCGGCCCCCACATGCGCTCGTTTAGGATGGGTAATTACTATAATTATTCTTATCACCTGGACGGCTTAATATATATATATAGTTTGGCACCACTCTCCACACTGCCCCCCGAGGAAGCTAGTTATAGCAAAACGTGCGTCGGGGCACGTTCCTGGTGTCACATTGTCCATACATGGGTAAGCACTTATGCACTTTATGGGATGTTATATACGATGCACTTTAAAGATGCATGTATACTTCTTTGCGCTATTGAAATTGAGAAACGTTTTATGTGACTGTGCAACTAAGGTCTGCATCTCATGATTTTACGTTGCCGCTGTATTACAATACAGGGACAAAACACTATTTATGTGTACACGCCAATGTTTGGCACTTTTTCGATTGAGATGTGGCCCCTATGTTTGCATTTAGTCATATATATGTGATTATATACTATTGTTAGACCTTACATCCAATTCAGTGTGCTATTTAATGTGCACCAGGCTTTGTTTTGCTCTTTCACCGATACTACCATCTGTGTACATTCATTGTTGTTATGTTTTATTAGATTTTCTTCAATAAAGATAGATTTTTATACTCACAAGATAGTGTTGACATTTGTTGTTGGGCTTGAGGCTCTGGTATTTCGTGTTTTCTAAAAGATGCTTTTTATTGCAAAAAATAGTTTTTGCATCACCACATTTTGAGAGCTATAATTTTTGCATATTTTGGCCCACAGAGTCATGTGAGCAGGGTCGGACTGAGCCACCGGGACACCGGAGAAACCTCCTGTGAGCCCCACCCCCATCTCCTGCCTCCTTCATTTGTTCCTGCATGGTGGGCCCCGATGAGAAAGAATAGGTCGCGGGGGCCCTTTAAAAGCATGTCCGAAGAGTTAATGCAGGCCTGTCTCTGCATTCAGGAAGTAGACATGCTTTGTGGGCGGTGATCTGCACCCACTGCTTTCCAGCTTTATCTGTATGTTGCTGGCTATAGCAGTGGTGTCAGGTGTCAGCACGCTGTGCTCTCCTCCTCTGCTGTCCTGACCTGTAATGCCGGCTGTGTGGTGACACTCCCTGGAAGTGCCGGCTTCAGCTATGTCTCCCTGCCTGGGCTGCTGCTAAAGTGCAATACATATTTTTTGAGTGAGTGTTCAGCAAAATGTGTGTGTATCTGCCTGGTTTTGGTGCCTGGTAGTGCTCTGTGATGGCAGCTCATTGTGGAGTGTCTGTTGGTCACTGTGTATGGGGGCCAGTGTCTGTTCATCACTGTGTATGGGGGCCAGTGTCTGTTCATCACTGTGTATGGTGGCCAGTGTCTGTCCATCACTGTGTATGGGGGCCAGAGTCTGTTCATCACTGTGTATGGGACCCGTGTCCGTCCATCACTGTGTATGGGGGCCAGTGTTTGTTTGTCACTGTGTACGGGGGCCCCGTGTCCATCCATTGCTGAGTATGGGGGCCAGTGTCTGTTCATCACAGTGTATGGGGGGCCCTGTGTCCTCCATCACTGTATGGGGGCCAGTGTCTGTTCATCACTGTGTATGCGTGTACGTCCATCACTGTGTATGGGGGCCAGTGTCTGTTCATCACTGTGTATGGGGCCATGTGTCCATCACTGTATATGGAGGTTCCGTGTCCATGAGCGGAGCCGCATGTGTATGGGGTGTGCGGAGCGGAGCCGTGTGTGTACAAAGTGTACAGAACGGTGCCCTGTGTGTATGAAGTGTACGGAGCCTTGTGTGTACAGAGCGGAGCCGCGTGTGTATAGGGTGTACGAAACGGAGACCTGTGTGTACAAAGTGTACGGAGCTGAGCCGTATGTATGGAGCGGAGCAGAGTCATCTGTGTACGAGGTTTACGGAGTGTAGCCATGTGTGTACTGAGTGGAGTCGTGTGTGTGCAAGGTGTACGGAGCGGAACCATGTGTGTATGAGCTGTTCGGAGCCGTGCGTGTACAAGGTGTGTGGTGGGGAGCATTCATACCTCCCAACCGTCCCGAATCCAGCTGGACAGTCCCGATTTTGAGAGTCTGTCCGCTGTCCCGGCCGGTAAGCTTACTTTTCCCGCGCACACAGGAGTACACGGTGGAGCCCCGAGGAGCACTTTAACATTCGCACGTGATGTTCTACCGGAAGTGACGTGTTGGAAGCTGACCGGAAATGAGGTAAATTTGGGAGGAGATTGTGACGGAACCATGGAGGCACTTCAGGGAATGCTTCAGATCCATCACTGTGTACTCCTGCGAGAGCGCAGACAGCGGGATCTCCTTGGAATCGAGGATTTTGGCCATGTGAGCAGATCATGATTAGAGTTGAGCGATACTTTCCGATATCCAAAAGTATCGGAATCGGAATGGTATCGCCGATACCCAAAAAATATCGGCGATACCCGATACCGATACCGGAAATACAATGTAAGTCTATGGGAACAAAATATCGGAATTAAAAAAAACCCATTCTTGCCTTGTTGGTTAATTGTACATGAAGGAAAACAACAAAGAGTAATGTAGAATTTATTGGGGGAGGTTGAGGAGACATTAAAGGCATAGATGTTTAACACAATGCAATGGAATAGCATTAATATTTCTTTTTTTGAAATACGTTTGGATTGACGAAGAAATTGACAATGTTGTTAACCTTTTTTCTATTTTGTCAAATATGTCTGTTTCACAACTTCCATGCTCTTCACCTTTTTAACTTTTCACACACTTTCTCCTTCATAATCTTCAGCAGCATCATCTTTCTCATCAAATTATTCTTCATCTTCACCTTCTTAATCTTCTAAAACTTCTTGCTATTCATCTTTTTGTTAACATTACTTATATTGTTCTTATTAAACAGTTATTATTCTTCATATTCTACTTCTTCATCTTCTTCCTATTCATCCTTTTCATCATATTCTTATTTGTGACACACATTCCTGTACTTGTAATCTGTAAAACTCTGAATTTTCATCCTTCCGTTCTTGCTGTCACGAAAGATTTTAATTACAACAGTATTTGTCCGCGTTCAGTTTAGCCTGCAGCAGCATCAGGCATTTTCCAGGGGCACCACGAGGAGGAACGGACTCACCCCCATACACTGCTTAGTCTTCTTCTGCTTAGAATTTAGAGCATATATTTTGCTCTTCATTTTGGTCTTATACTTAATGTTCTTCTGCTTTTTGATCTTCTGCTTATTGTTCTTCTGTCTCTTGTTCTGTATCTTGTAGTTTGTCTTAACCTTCTTTGTCCTGTTGGTGATGGTACAAAAGCCAATGGAAGTAACGAGGACCAGCTGACTGTGCTGGAACCCGGAGGGTCAGCAGAAGGAAAAGAGCCAATGGCACAACCGAGGACCAGCTGACGTTACTGGGACACGGTTACTAAGCAGGAGGTACCTGTGCTCCAAAGCACTACCAAGGACCAGCAGACGTTGCTGGAACTCGGATACCGACATGGAGGCACCTAGGCCAAAGGCACTGCGGAGAACCAGCTGACGGTACTGGAACCCGGATGGGTAGCAGAAGGTACAAGAGCCAATGAAAGTAACGAGGACCAGCTGACTGTGCTGGAACCCGGAGGGTCAGCAGAAGGAAAAGAGCCAATGGCACAACCGAGGACCAGCTGACGTTACTGGGACACGGTTACTAAGCAGGAGGTACCTGTGCTCCAAAGCACTACCAAGGACCAGCAGACGTTGCTGGAACTCGGATACCGACATGGAGGCACCTAGGCCAAAGGCACTGCGGAGAACCAGCTGACGGTACTGGAACCCGGATGGGTAGCAGAAGGACATGAATTAAGTTGAGGCAGCAGGACTTTTGCCGTTCACACAGCAGGGGAACAGCTGACATTACTGAACCCCAGTAACACGGGAGCAAGTGTTAACTGTGCTAACAGCACTTCCGAGAAACAACTGGCGGTGTTGTAACCCAGGGATGAGAAGAGAACAGGGTGGAGGCAGCAGGACTGTTTGCCTTCACACAGCAGGGGAACAGCTGACATTACTGAACCCAGTAACCGGGAGCAAGTGTAACTGGTAACAGCATTGAGAACATGGCGGTTGTACCAGGATGGTGAACAGGGTGAGCAGCAGGACTGTGCCGTTTAACAGCAGGAACAGCACATTACTGACCCAGTAACAGGAGCAAGTGTTAACTGTGCTAAGCACTTCGAGAAATGCGGTTTGTAACCCAGGGATGAGAAGAGAACAGGGTGGAGGCAGCAGGACTGTTTGCCGTTCACACAGCAGGGGAACAGCTGGCGTTACTGAACCCCACTAACAGTAGAGCTTGTGTTTTGTTCTGTGGACACGACACTTCTGAGCAGCAACTGGCAGTGTTGGAGCCCAGGGAGTAGAGTTCAGGTGGTAGAAAGATGAACATAACAGGAGACATGGATAACGTTGCGAACCAGTTATTTAATCTGAAAACGGACAGACAAATTCTGGCGAGATCCATGCCTTGTTCATTTTCAGAAAAGTAAGCCGGTCTACATTATCGGAGGATAGTCGCATGCGACGGTCTGTTAGTACACCACCTGCAGCACTAAAGACGCGCTCCGATAATACACTGGCAGCAGGGCAAGCCAGCACCTCCAATGCATACTGGCTAAGCTCTGGCCATGTATCCAGCTTAGAGACCCAAAACTTGAATGGGGAAGAGCCATCTGGGAGTACACTGAGAGGCAAAGCCAAGTAGTCTGTCACTATCTGACGGATACGTTGCCTCCCGCTGACTGGAGCCCTCTCGGATGGTGTAGACATTTGTGGCGCTGCCACAAAACTTTGCCACATTTTTAACATACTGGTCTTTCCCTGTGCAGAGGCACTGCGTGTGCTCCCTCTTGTTGCAGAGCTCTCTACACTGCCTCGACGCACAGAGCTGCTTTGTAAAGCAGTAGCAGCAGCAGTGCTCTCGGCAGTATGGTAGAACATTAGGGATTGCACCAGTGTGTCTTGGTACTCCCGCATTTTACGCTCCCGGTTCAACGGTGTGATGAGGCTTTTGACGTTGTCCCGGTAGCGAGGATCTAGGAGGGTGTACACCCAATAATCAGACGTCGTGAGAATGTGGGCGATGCGGCGGTCGTTTCTTAGGCACTGCAGCATGAAATCAACCATGTGCTGCAGACTCCCAACTGGCAAAGAAACGCTGTCCTCTGCAAGAGGCGTCATCTCTGCCTGCTCTGCATCACCCCACCCTCGCTCTACATACTGACTAGAGCGTTGTGTACCTCCCTCTGGAGCGATGTCTTCCTCCTCCATTGACTCCTCCTCCTCATCCTCCTCACAAAGTGAGCCCTGCCCAGCCCTTTGTGAGGAACCACGTTGCGCTGACTTTCCAGAAGGTGATGGAATTTGTGACTCCTCATCCTCCACCTCTTCCAAAACCTCATCCCTTATTGCTTGCAGTGTTTTTTGAAGCAGGCAGATAAGGGGGACAGTCAGGCTGACTAGTGCATCATCTGCACTCGCCATCCGCGTTGACTCATCAAACGCACGCAAAACGTGGCACATGTCCTTCATAGTGGCCCACTCATTAATGGTGAAGTGTGGACGGCGCAAATTGCGTGTTGATTGCGCCTGATGCAGCTGATACTCCATTACTGCTGGCTGCTGCTCACACAACCGCTCCAACATATGTAACGTTGAATTCCACCTGGTGGATACATCACATATGATGCGATGTTCAGGAAGGCGCAATCTGCGTTGCAGAGCTGCAATGCGCGATCTGGCCATGCTGGAACGTCGCAAGTGAGCGCACTCTAGGCGGACCTTGTGCAGCAGTGCATCAAGATCCGGATAGTCCCTCAAAAAACTCTGCACGACCAAGTTGAGCACATGTGCCAGACATGGTATGTGAGTGAGTTTGCCAAGGCCCAGAGCTGCCACCAGATTTCGGCCATTGTCACACACTACCAAGCCTGGCTGGAGATTCGCTGGCAAAAACCACACGTCGCTCTCCTGCTTGATGGCATTCCAGACCTCCTGCGCTGTGTGGCTTCGATTCCCCATGGGAATTAATTTCAGAACGGCCTGTTGCCGTTTGGCCACGGCTGTGCTCATATCGGTCGCATCAGGTAAGCGTCCACGGGTCCATGTGGAGGTAGACTGTGACGGCTCCTGCAGCGATGATTCTGAGGAACTGGAGTAGGAGGAGGAGTCAATGTGGACAGACTTGATTCCGGCAATCCTTGGAGTTGGCAGAACACGTACAGCGCCACTCGCAAGATCTGTACCCGGCTCCACAACATTCACCCAATGGGCAGTGAGTGAAAGGTATCGTCCCTGGCCATGGGTACTGGTCCACGCATCGGTGGTCAGGTGGACCTTGCTACTGACGGCGTTTAGTAGCGCATGTTTAATTTTTGCCTCAACATGCTTTTGCAGACCAGGGACTGCTTGCCTGCTGAAATAAAATCGGCTGGGCACATTGTATTGTGGGACTGCCAATGCCATTAATTCACGGAAACTGTCAGTCTCCACCAGCCTGAATGACAGCATTTCAAGGGACAGGAGTTTTGCAATGCCAGCATTCAGAGCCTGTGCTCGTGGATGGTTTGCTGAGTATGGCCGTCTTTTATCCCATGCCTGTGCTACCGATGGCTGTTTTGTGGCCTGGGTGTGTGAGGATGACAGGGAACTTGCAGCTGTGGGTGGAATAACACTGTGTCTCTGGACAACAGTGACAGAGGTTCTTCCATGGCGATCCTGTGAGGAAGCCGAACCAGCTGTGTGTGAACTGGAGGAAGAGGCTCCAACACGAGCTGAAGATGTAGGTGCTGCTGTAGGTTGGCCTACATCTCCAGTGTGTCTTTGTAACTCAACAAAGTGCTTTGACCGCACATGTTTCCACATATTTGTTGTATTAAGGTTACTGACACTTTTACCTCTTTTAATTTTTTGATTACACAGCTTGCATTTGACATAGCAAATATCATCTGCAACTGTATCAAAAAAGGACCACGCAGAGCAAGTCCTGGGAGCGCCCGGTTTGGCTGTTGGAAGAGAACTGCTCCGAACGGGTGCCAAACTGGAGGCTACAGGCAAGCGAGTCTGCAGCCTACCTCTCCCTACTGTTTGGACCGTTGGGGCAATCTCTTCCTCAGAGCTGCTCCCACCACCTTCCTGTTCCTCACGCCATGTTGGGTCTTGGACCTCATCATCTCCACCACTACCCTCTTCCAACACCTGCTGTTGTTGGGTGGTCTGGCCAGCACCATGCTCAACAGAAACTGGCAACTGAGTCTCATCATCATCAGATGCGTTCTGCGGTGTGCTGACCATCGGCACTGGCTCACCGCCTCTTCAGATTCAGAGAGACACAGCTGTTGCGCATCACTGCATACTGCCTCTTCTTCACATTCCAGAATGCTGCTTGGCTGGGCCCCTGTTTGCAAGCCAACAGATTCTGAGAACAGAAGCAGAGACTCAGCTGGCTCCTGTACAGAGCTCTCTGACTGCCTGGGCAATTTGGCAGGCGGTGAAGAGACTGATGGTTGTTCAACAGTGCTGTGGTCCTGAGAGGAGGTGGAAGCTATTGAAGTCGATGCATTGGCTGCCATCCAACCAACAACGGCTTCAATTTGTTCTTCACGCAGCAGGGGGGTACGCTGAGCTCCTACAAAAGTGCGCATAAAGGAACGCTCACGGGGAAAACTGGTGGATGCTGTGTCACTGGGTGCGGCAGCAGCCACAGAATCCCCACGTCCTCTCCCTGCTGCAAATCCACGGCCACGACCACGACCACGTGCCTTACTCACTGACTTCTTCATCTTGGTAGATTGATAAAGAAAGTCAGAAAAGTTATAAGGCCTAAGTGTGGTTATTCCTCACAGACTACAGTGAACCCTGCAGACAACTGTTCAGTATCTGTGAAAGGCCCCTTTGTGTACTTCTATAGTGTTTGCAACCAATGTATTGTATACGGATGGAAGCGCGTCACACTAATAGATTAGATTTTTTTCCACTAAAATGGAGCAGCACCAATTAGAGAAAAATGTGAAGGATGAGACAGTGACACACGTTCAGCAGACTACAACCGGCAGTGGTTGAAGAACAAACTGGAGCGTAATCTGCACTCAAAAAATGAAAAGCTCACAGACTACAGTGAACACTGAAACACAACTGTTCAGTATCTGTGAAAGGCCCCTTTGTGTACTTCTATAGTGTTTGCAACCAATGTATTGTATACGGATGGAAGCGCGTCACACTAATAGATTAGATTTTTTTCCACTAAAATGGAGCAGCACCAATTAGAGAAAAATGTGAAGGATGAGACAGTGACACACGTTCAGCAGACTACAACCGGCAGTGGTTGAAGAACAAACTGGAGCGTAATCTGCACTCAAAAAATGAAAAGCTCACAGACTACAGTGAACACTGAAACACAACTGTTCAGTAGCTGTTAAAGGCCCTTTGTCTACTTCTATAGTGTTTACAACCAATGTATTGTATACGGATGGAAGCGCGTCACACTAATAGATTAGATTTTTTTCCACTAAAATGGAGCAGCACCAATTAGAGAAAAATGTGAAGGATGAGGCAGTGACACACGCTCAGCAGACTACAACCGGCAGTGGTTGAAGAACAAACTGGAGCGTAATCTGCACTCAAAAAATGAAAAGCTCACAGACTACAGTGAACACTGAAACACAACTGTTCAGTAGCTGTTAAAGGCCCCTTTGTCTACTTCTATAGTGTTTGCAACCAATGTATTGTATACGGATGGAAGCGCGTCACACTAATAGATTAGATTTTTTTCCACTAAAATGGAGCAGCACCAATTAGAGAAAAATGTGAAGGATGAGGCAGTGACACACGCTCAGCAGACTACAACCGGCAGTGGTTGAAGAACTAACTGGAGCGTAATCTGCACTCACAAAATTAAAAGCTCACAGACTACAGTAAACCCTGCAGACAACTGTTCAGTAGCTGTGAAAGGCTCCTTTCTGTACTTCTATAGTGTTTGCAACCAATGTATTGTATACGGATGGAAGCACGTCACACTAATAGATTTGATTTTTTTCTAATATAATGGAGCTGCACCAATTCCACAAAATAAAATAAAAAAAAAAAGAGTCAGTGACACGTGCAGATGCCTACAAACAGCGGTGGATGCAGAGCAAACTGCAGCGTCACCTGCACTGTCACACACACACCTTGCACAGAGCTGTTAAAACAACACTGGCAAAATGAAGCTTTACACAGCGGTTGGTAAACTAGCCTGCCTCAAGCACAGTAGTACACAAAATCGCAATATCTAACTGTCCCTCAGAGTGAGCAGAGTAGCGTTCTGTCCCTAACTGAGTTCACAGCACAGTGACGCTAAAATGGCTGCGGCGCCTTTTATAGTGCATTCTGACATCATTTCAGCAGCCAATCACAGCCATGCCATTAGTTAAGATGACCGCAGCATTACAGGATGTGCCCACACTTCATAAGATTCATCATTGGCTGACTAACATCACATTGCCTCTCAAAGAATTATGGGAACTTCCGATTCCGGTATACGATATTGAAAAAGTATCGGAATTAAGTATCGGAATTCCGATAACGCGAATATCGGCCGATACCCGATACTTGCGGTATCGGAATGCTCAACACTAATCATGATATGTCCTGCATCAGGAGGCTCAGGTGGGCATTACAACGGGAGCCGGACTGCTATAGTATCTTTATAGAATCTTTCTCTTCTCTTTCTTTCCTCTCTTTCTTTCTTTCCCTCTCTAATCTTTCTTTCTTGCTCTCTCTGTTTCTTTCTTTCTCTGTTCTTTCTTTCTCTCTCTGTCTTTTCTTTCTTACTCTCTGTTCTTTCATTCCCCTTTTTTCTTTCTTTCTCTGTTCTTTTTTTTCTTTCTCTCTGTTCTTTCTTTCTGTCCTTCCTTTCTCTTTCTCCTGTTCTTTTTTCTCTCTCCTTCTCTGTTCTTTCTTTCTCTCTTGCTTTCCCCCTCTTTTTTCTTTCTTTCTTTCTTCTTCCTCTGTTCTTTCTTTCTCTCTCTATTCTTTCTTTCTCTATTCTCTTCTCTCTCTATTCTTTCTCTCTATTCTTTCATTCTCTCTATTGTTTTTTTCTCTGTCTATTGTTTATTTCTCTCTATTCTTTCTTTCTCTCTCTATTCTTTCTCTCTCTCTCTGTTCTTTCTCTCTCTGTGTTCTTTCTCTCTCTCTATTCTTTCTTTCTCTCTATTCTTTCTCTCTCTTCTTTATCTCTCTATTCTTTCTTTCTCTCTATTCTTTCTCTCTCTCTATTCTTTCTTTCTCTATTCTTTATTTCTCTCTCTCTATTTCTCTCTCTATTCTTTCTCTCTCTATTCTTTCTCTTCTTTCTTTCTCTCTATTCTTTCTTTTTTCTTTTCTTTCTCTCTCTATTCTTTCTCTCTATTGTTTCTTTCTCTCTCTATTTTTCTTTCTCTCTCTCTGTTCTTTCTCTCTCTCTATTCTTTCTTTCTCTATTCTTTCTCTCTATTCTTTCTCTCTATTCTTTATCTCTCTATTCTTTTTCTCTCTCTATTCTTTCTTTCTCTCTCTATTCTTTCTTCTCTCTCTATTTCTCTCTTTATTCTTTCTCTCTCTCTATTCTTTCTCTCTCTTCTTTCTTTCTTTTCTCTATTCTTTCATTCTCTCTCTCTATTCTTTCTCTCTCTGTTCTTTCTTTCTCGCTCTGTGTTCTTTCTTTCTCGCTCTGTGTTCTTTCTTTCTCTCTCTCTGTTCTTTCTCCTCTTTATCTGTTCTTTCTTTCTCTCTCTGTTTTCTTTCTCTCTATTCTTTCTTTCTCTCTATTCTTTCTCTCTCTATTCTTTCTTTCTCCATTTCTCTCTATTCTTTCTTTTACTCTCTCTCTAGTCTTTCTTTCTCTCTCTAGTTTTCTCGCTCTCTGTTCTTTCTTTCTCTCTCTGTTCTTTCTTTCTCTGTTCTTTCTTTCTCGCTCTCTGTTCTTTTTTTCCTCTCTCTGTTCTTTCTTTCTTTCTCTCTCTCTTTTCTTTCTTTCCTCTCTTTCTTTCTCTGTTTGTCCTTTCTCTCTCTCCTTCTTTCTCTCTCGCTGCTCTTTCTTTCTTTTCCTCAGTACCAGCCACTGTGCCCATAATGCCAGCCACTGTGCCCTCAGTACCAGTCAGTTTGATCCGCAGTGCTAAATGGGTGCGGTTGGGGCATGGATATGGGTGTGATTAGTTGTGAAATGGGTGAGGTCGGGCGCGGCCTAAAATTTGCCACGGCGCGCTACGCGCACCGCAGCCTTTATCTCTCTTTCCTGTCTTCAGAAGTTGGGAGGTATGCTGTATGACCTCCCTACAACATCTGGGCATGCTCCTGATAAGCGCAGCAGATGGTCTCCTGAGGGATCTCCTCCCACACCTGGACTAAAGCATCCACCAACTCCTGGACAGTCTGTGGTGCAACGTTGCGTGGTCTAAAATTTGCTGCAGCAGGCACAGCGTGCCGCAGCCTTTGTCCCTCTTTCCCTTCTTCAAAGGTTGGGAAGTATGATGATGGGCCCCAAGAATGATTTTTTTCTGGTGGGCCCAAGGTACTCCAGTCCGACGCTGCATATGAGGTCTTATTTTTTGTGGGATGAGTTGACGTTTTTATTGGTACCATTTTTGGGCACGTGACATTTTTTGACCGCTTTTTATTCCGATTTTTGGGAGGTTGGAATGAACAAAAGTCAGCAATTCATGAATTTCTTTTGGGGGGGGCGTTTTATACCGTTCTGTGTGTGGTAAAATTGATGAAGTAGTTTTATTGTTCGGGTTAGTACGATTACAGCAATACCTCATTTATATCATTTTTTAATGTTTTGGCGTTTTTATACAATAAAAACAATTTTTTATAAAAAATAATTATTTTTGCATCACTTTATTCTGCGAGCTATAACTTTTTTATTTTTACGCTGATAATGCTGTATGGTGACTTTTTTGTGGGACAAGATGATGTCAGCGGTACCATGTTTATTTATATTCGTCTTTTGATCGCGTGTTATTCCACTTTTTGTTCGGCGGTATGATGATAAAGCATTGTTTTTTGCTTTGATTTTTTTTTAAGGGGTTCACTAAAGGGGTTAACTAGTGGGATAGTTTTATAGTGCGGGTCGTTACAGACGCGGCCATACCAAATATGTGCACTTTTAATGTTTTTTTTTTATTTACATAAAGAAATGAATTTATTGGGGAATATTTTTTTTTCTTTATTTGGGGATTTTTTTTCAATTATTTTTACAGATGCTTATTTTATTTTTTTTATCATTTTTACATTGTCCCAAGGTGGGGACATCACTGTATAATGTCAGATCGCTGGTCTGACAGTTTGCTTAGCACTCTGTCAGACCAGCGATCTGACAGGCACTGCAGCAGGCTTTCTCAGCACCTGCTCTCAGCAGGCACTGAGGAAGCCGCCTCCCTGAAGGACCCAGAAGGACCCCGCGGTCATCTTGAATCTGGGGTCCTGCAGGGAGGAGGCCTTCGAACAGCGCAATCACATAGCCCTGTTCTGAGGGTCTCAGGGAAGCACACAGGGAGCCCCCTCCCTGCGCGATGCTTCCCTGTGTCCCCGGTATGCTGCGATCATGTTTGATCGCAGTGTGTCAGGGGTTAATGTGCCTGGAGCACAAAATTAGCTGACACCCGGCCGCGATCGCATGTGACATACTATCCCGTCTATGGTCATACGGGCCCAGGTACCATGGACGGGATAGTACGTCCGATGTCAGAAAGGGGTTAAAATCTGAAATGTTGGCCTACTGAAATGTATGTTCAGTAAATGCACTCAATACTTGGTTGGGGCTCCTTTTGCATCAATTACTGCATCAATGTGGCGTGGCATGGAGGCGATCAGCCTTTGGCACTGCTGAGGTGTTATGGAAACCCATGTTGCTTTGATAGCAGCCTTCAGCTCGTCTGCATTGTTGAGTCTGGTGTCTCTCATCTTCCTTTTGACAATACCCCATAGATTCTTTATGAGGTTAAGGTCAGGCAAGTTTGCTGACCAATCAAGCACAGTGATACTGTTGTTTTTAAATCAGGTATTGGTACTTTTGGCAGTGTGGTCAGATGCCAAGTCCTTCTGGAGAATGAAATTTCCATCTCCAAAAAGCTTGAGGGAAGCATGAAGTGCTCTAAAATTTCATGTTAGATGGCTGCGCTGACTTTGGTCTTGATAAAACACACTGGACCTACACCAGCAGATGACATGACTCCCTAAACCAGGGTTCCCCAACTCCAGTCCTCAAGGCCCACCAACAGGTCATGTTTTCAGGATTTCCTTGTATTGCACAGGTGATACAATTATCACCTGGGCAATACTAAAGAAATCCTGAAAACATGACCTGTTGGTGGGTCTTGAGGACTGGAGTTGGGGAACCCTGCCCTAAACCATCACTGATCGTGGAAACTTCACACTAGACCTCAAGCAGCTTAAATTGTGTGCCTCTTCACTGTTCCTCCAGGCTCTGGGACCTTGATTTCCAAATGAAAATTAAATTTCATCTGAAAACAGCACTTTGGACCACTCTGCAACAGTACAGTTCTTTTTCTCCTTGGCCCAGGTAAGATGCTTTTGGCGTTGTCTATTGGTCATGATTGGCTTGACACAAGGAATACGACACTTGTATCCCATGTCCTGGATACGTCTGTGTGTGGTGGCTCATGAAGCACTGACTTCAGCATCAGTCCACTCCTTGTGAATCTCCCCCAAATTTTTGAATGGCCTTTTCTTAACAATCCTTTCAATGCTGTGGTTACTCCATTTGCTTGTGCACCTTTTTCTATTTTATTTTTCCTTTAACTCAACTTTCCATTAATATGTTGGATACAGCACTCTGTGAACAGCCAACTTCTTTAGCAATGACCTTATGTGGCTTACCCATCTTGTGGAGTGTGTCAATGACTGCCTTCTGGACATTTGTCAAGTCGACAGCCTTCCCCATGATTGTGGAGCCGACTGAAACAGACTAAGGGAAATTTTTAAATGATTAGGAAGCCTTTACAGGTGTTTTTTTATTAATTATTCAAAGTTACTTAGATAATGACTTTTGGGTCTTCATTGGCTGTAAGCCATACTCATCAACATTAACAGAAATAAACTAGATTACTCTATTTGTAATGAATCTATATAATATATGAGTTTCACTTTTTGTATTGAAGAGCTGAAATAAATGAACTTTTTGATGATATTTTAATTTTGTGAGAAGCATCTGTATATATATATATATATATATATATATATATATATATATATAATAATGAAAACAGATAATTTCTGTCATATTTAATGATAAGCTCTGGCCATTTAAGAAAGGAAAGTTGAAGTAAGACTCAAGAGGCTTTCTTCAGTCTCACTATTTTTGCTGTTGTTCAAGACTTCCTGCCTTTGAGCTGGAAGATACCACTTTATCTGTGTAACTTTATTTAATGCTGGATGTAGTTATATAAGAAGCAATATATGATGAATTTATCTGTTATTGAATATCAGGAGGAGATGAAGGAAACTAGAAGCTGCAGCAACAAGGTAAATTCTTTCACAGCCTTCTCCTTAGAGTGCTGTGGCTGTCTGTGTATATGCAGTGAGAGACTCAGAATAACCAACTATACACAGTAATTTCCTCCTCTACAGGATCAACCTTTAAGGAGTCACTCTTTGAAAATTAGCCCTTTAGTAGCAGCTCCTTCCTTATCTGGACTATATAATATAAAGCAGGGGCATGCTTATGGGTGTAGTTTAGGGGTGAACAAAACATCTGAGTGGGCCCCTAATAGATAACCCTGATTACAACTATGGTGGGTATTTGGGAACCTCAGCCGATGGCTGCTCTGTTAGTGAAAATAAATCACTATACAATTACCAAAACCGATATTACTGCCATATGATGATCATATAATGGTAGATACCAGTCATGCAGAACATGAAAGAGATTACAGTACAGTTATAGGTGGTGACTTACAGATGATGTTATTTCTTATGGATTTCTTCACTTTCCCCATGTTTTCTATCTGCCCCAACATGAGAACTTTTTCCAGTCACAACTCGTCTGCAGAGATTATAATTAGTGATGAGTAGAGTTGAGCGATACTTTCCGATATCCCAAAGTATCGGAATCGGAAATGGTATCGCCGATACCCAAAAAATATCGGCGATACCTGATACCGATACAGGAAATCCAATGTAAGTCTATGGGAACAAAATATCAGAATTAAAAAACCCCATTCTTGCCTTGTTGGTTAATTGTACATGAAGGAAAACAACAAAGAGTAATGTAGAATGTATTGGGGGAGGTTGAGGAGACATTAAAGGCATAGATGTTTAACCCAATCAAATGGAATAGCATTAATATTTTTTTTTTTAAAGATGTTCGGATTGACGAAGAAATTGACAATGTTGTTAACGTTTTTTCTATTTTGGCAAATATGTATATTTCACAACTTCCATGCTCTTCACCTTTTTAACTTTTGACACACTTTCTACTTCATAATCTTCAGCAGCATCATCTTTTTCATCAAATTATTCTTCCTCTTCACCTTCTTTATCTTCTTCTTAAACTTCTTGCTATTCATCTTTTTGTTAACATTACTCATATTCTTCTTATTAAACTATTATTCTTCTTCATATTGTACTTCATCTTCTTCATCATATTCTTATTTGTGACAGAGATTCCTGTACTTGTAATCTGTCAAAGTATGAATTTTTCATCCTTCCGTTCTTGCTGTCACAAAAGATTTAAATTACAACAGTATTTGTCCGTGTTCAGTTTAGCCTGCAGCAGCAGCAGGCATTTTCCAGGGGCACCACGAGGAGGAACGGACTCACCCCCATACACTGCTTAGTCTTCTTCTGCTTATAATTTAGAGCATATATTTTGCTCTTCATTTTGGTCTTATACTTCATGTTCTTCTGCTTTTTGATCTTCTGCTTATTGTTCTTAAGTCTCTTGTTCTGTATCTTGTAGTTTGTCTTAACCTTCTTAGTCCTGTTGGGTAATCTTTTATATCTTCTTTGTGATGGTGTTTAGGCTGGTTGGCTTGATGCTCGTCGTCCTTGTGGTCGTCATCTTCTTCGGGGTGGTCATCAGGGTCGTCGTCTTCATTGTTGGAGATCCAGAGTGATTACCAAAAAAACATTGAAAAAATCATCAATTTGTAAATGTAGCAGAAGGTACAAGAACCAATGCAAGTAACGAGGACCAGCTGACTGTGCTGGAACCCGGAGGGGCAGCAGAAGGAAAAGAGCCAATGGCACAACCGAGGACCAGCTGACGTTACTGGGGCACGGTTACTAAACAGGAGGTACCTGTGCTCCAAAGCACTACCAAGGACCAGCAGACGTTGCTGGAACTCGGATACCGAGATGGAGGCACCTAGGCCAAAGGCACTGCGGAGAACCAGTTGACGGTACTGGAACCCGGACAGGTAGCAGAAGGTACAAGAGCCAATGCAAGTAACGAGGACCAGCTGACTGTGCTGGAACCCGGAGGGGCAGCAGAAGGAAAAGAGCCAATGGCACAACCGAGGACCAGCTGACGTTACTGGGTCACGGTTACTAAGCAGGAGGTACCTGTGCTCCAAAGCACTACCAAGGACCAGCAGACGTTGCTGGAACTCGGATACCGAGATGGAGGCACCTAGGCCAAAGGCACTGCGGAGAACCAGCTGACGGTACTGGAACCCGGAGGGGCAGCAGAAGTAAAAGAGCCAATGGCACAACCGAGGACCAGCTGACATTACTGAACCCCAGTAACACAGGAGCAAGTGTTGACTGTGCTAACAGCACTTCCGAGCAACAACTGGCGGTGTTGGAGCCCAGGGATGAGAAGAGAACAGGGTGGAGGCAGCAGGACTTTTTGACGTACACACAGCAGGGGAACAGCTGACATTACTGAACCCCAGTAACACAGGAGCAAGTGTTGACTGTGCTAACAGCACTTCCGAGCAACAACTGGCGGTGTTGGAGCCCAGGGTCAAGGAGGATGTTTAAATACTAGATCAAGTAATTTCCTTGTTACCTGTCAATTTTAAATGTCTATACTTCAAACAAGAGAAAGATAACCTTTACTACCATAAGATGATGATTTCATTGAAACTAATATCTAGATAAATAAAGAATTGACAAACATAAACACATACATTAACATGTTGAACAGCAATGCAAACCACAAAATAAATTAGTTAAGGAATCTGCTATACGGTTGTACATAAAAGCATACAAGTACATATCTGAATCCATTAATGATGGATAAGTAACAGTATGTACACCATTTTTATTGTATAGACAATGAATGTCTGACTTCAAAACATCATCAGCATTACAAGTTATCTGTGACATTACTAAAATGTTACATTTGCTGAATAATGTCACTAAACAGTTTATACAAAATTATACAATTTCCATCATGTAATACTCATAATATGTGGCAATAATCATTTTTATTAACAAACATAACCTTTAAAAAGTGCATAGTGCATAGTGAAAATTGGTATTTATGCCTGACTGTCGATTTGCAAGCATGACAACGGATAGATAAGGTATATATAGATGAGACTGCATAGCCACAGATGGTGAATGGTGATGTAATACTGTACCTCAATAAAGTGTGCGTCACTACTACATAATTTTTTTTATGTAGCTTTATAAACAGGGTACGTAGATGTATGCTTGCGCCTTTGTTTTGACGCACAGACTGCCTTCCTGCTGAGACGCGTTGGGTAGTGAACAGTTGTGTGCAGTGTTCACTGTAGTCTGAGGTTTTCCTTTTTGGAGTGCAGATCACGCTCCAGTTAGTTCTTCAACCACTGCTGGTTGTAGTCTGCTGAGCGTGTGTCACTGGCACATCCTTGAAATTTTTCTCTAATTGTTGCTGATCCATTCTATTACAAATAAATAAAATCTATTAGTGTGACGCGCTTCCATCCGTATACAATACATTTGTTGCAAACACTATAGAAGTACACAAAGGGGCCTTTCACACCTACTGAACAGTTGTGTGTGCAAGTCTCTGCGGAATAACCACACTTAGGCCTTATAACTAGTGTTGAGCGATACGATAATGCAAATATCGGCTATCGGCCGATATTAGCTCTATCGGCCTTTCGATAATTCGTTTCGATATTTTCGTCTTATCGAATACCGGAATCGGATTTGTCACTGTCACTGTGAGTGTCCGTCGGTCGGGTCTGTCAGGAGTCAGCGGCACTTACCTGGCAGAAGATCTCCGGCGGTCACGTCCTGGACTGCTTGATGGCCGCCATTATCTTCTTCCCTGGCGGTCACATGCAGTTTTTCGCGATAACTGCAGTGACTGCAGGGTAATCCCGGCCGTAAACCAGTCCGATGACGTCACCGCCGGGGAAGCAGGTAATCAGCTGTGCTGCGCCGGGATTCTGATGTAGCAGAGCTGGATCGTCGTGGGACACTCGTTACTATGGACTGCGTCGGTCAGGTGGTATACTTTTTTTTTTTTTTCATTTTTTTACAGGAGATCGATGGCGTCGCAGGATGAGACTGTAATAAAAGTAATGAAAACTGTGTTTTTTTTTTTTATTAAATTAAAAAACTTTTTTATAAACATTCACCCGTCCGGGTACATAAACAATTTAACTATTTATCAACAATTTTACTATTTACATACAGGGACCCTGTCCGGGTTATTTATACTTCTTTGGCAGGGGTGTTCCAGGTACCACCTGGTACTCTTCTGATGCTTGCCAAACATCCGAGGCACCAAGGACCACCAGGACCTGATGACGTCGTGTGGCCTGTACAGTGACGTCGTGACCCGCTATCTGGGTCTGTGTGGCCACCTCTTTCGTCTCCCTCCGGGTCTGGATCCCTATGTCCCGGACTGAACGAACCCCAGGGGGCCTAACAGGCGCCGGGTACGGGCCAGCTATACTTATCATGTCCATAGCTGGGGCTGCTGAGGAGACCACTGAGGGAGGATTGGGAGATTTACGGCGTGGGGTGGGCACTTTTGCAGAGGCCTGGATGTGGGAGGCTGAAGGCTCCGAGGGTCTCACAGGTTCCTGACACACTGGGGAGTAGGGGTCGCACCTGGTAACATTTAGGGCGTACCATCCATTGTAACCCCAGTGTCGGGTGTAAGTCACCAAGTCTCCTGGCAACAGGTCCCTCCCCGGGTGTCCTTCTGGGAGGTGAGCCTCCACGTCCCGCCGGTTCACAAAAACTTCTAAATAAAGTCCAGGCTCCTTGATGAAGCCCCAACCACCTTTCAATTTAAAGCTCCGTACTGCACCCTTACGCCGCGGCTCACTCAGGGTTCCTTTATCCTTTCTCATCCGGTCCTTATCTGCCCAGTCCTTCTCCAGCTGACGTTGCCGAAGCTTTTGGGATTCTCGCTGCTCCCTTTGTCGCTCTGCTTCCCGCTCCCAACGTCTCCACTCTTCCTCCTGACGCCGGTTGAAATTCTCCTCCACCAGCTGCTCCATGTCTCCACCACTCCACTGCAGCTTACAGTGTCCGGTTTGCGGCAGCTCTCCTGTCGCCCCCCAGTCCTGGCGGCGCTCCCCTGCGAGGAAGCAGACGGCTCTAAATCAGATGACAGTCGGGGCTCCGGTACAGGCAGGTAGTGCTCTGGTGCCTGCGCGGCCTCCTCCATGAGGACGGGTGTCGCTTCTTCTGTCTCGAGCGCGGGCCAGGCACTAGGGTATCCTCCGCCGTTGCAGAGTTTTTTGCAGGCCGGGGCCCCAACTGGCGATCACGTCGACCGGATCACATTCCGGAGGATACTCTACTGCTCCATCCCTTCCACTTCACTCGGTAAGTAGCATCTGCCACGTCACAGTTGTTTAGGCATCTGCAGGGGCCCCTCGACCTCTCGGGCGGGCCACCTCTTAGTATTCCGCATCTTGCAGGTAGGAGGTACAGGCCGGGCAGTGTGGGCACGGTCCTTCTTGGGGGTAACTTTGAGCCCATCCTTTCAGTCACTGTGCTGTGTACAGTACCACTCATGAAGGCACCATTGTCATTCAGCATCCTGGGCTCGTGGACGCAGTATGAATGGGCGGAAAAATTGGGGCAAAATTAACATTTCCTCACTGAGTGATTATTAAGAGTCCCCCCAAATTCTACATAGCAAACAAAACACCAGTTGCAATTCAGGCACACACACAGGACTCGCTTATAGCGAGCTACAGAATCCTGTTCGTGACGCCCAAGTTGAGTCGCACAGAGCCAGAGGTTTTGGGGGTACTCGGCACCGAGCCCGTCGACTTCTATGGGGTATGTCACGGCTTTTCCCGGCAATTGAATCAGAGTCTATTTTACTATGTAGAAGTGTATAAACTATAAATATATGTATATATATGTCACAATGACATGTATATATATAATATATATATGTATTCTATGTGTGTATATTTTGTGTTTACAACGTAAGAAAGGGTTTTTTTGTTGCGATATTTTGTTCCCATAGACTTACATGGGACTTCCGCTATCGAAATCGGATATCGACGATATTTAGTGCTATCGGCAATACAATTTCGATACGATATTTTTAGATATCGAGCACTATCGCTCAACACTACTTATAACTTTTCAGACTTTCTTTATCAATCTACCAAGATGAAGATGGCAGGGAGTAAGGCACGTGGTCGTGGCCGTGGAGTTTCTTCAGGGAGAGGACGTGGGGATTCTGTGGCTGCTGCGGCCCCCACTGACACAGCATCCACCAGTTTTCCCCGTGAGCGTTCCTTTATGCGCACTTTTGTAGGAGCTCGGAGTACCCCCCTGCTGCGGGAAGAACAAATTGAAGCCGTTGTTGGTTGGATGTCAGCCAATGCATCGACTTCAATTGCTTCCACCTCCTCTCAGGACCACAGCACTGTTGAGCAACCATCTGTCTCTTCACCACCTGGCAAATTGCCCAGGCAGTCAGAGAGTTCTGTACAGGAGCCAGCTGAGTGATAGATTCTGTTCTCAGAATCTATTGACTTGCAAACAGGGGCCCAGCCAAGCAGCATTCTGTAATGTGAAGAAGAGGGAGTATGCAGTGATGCGCAACAGCTGTGTCTCTCTGAATCAGAAGAGGCGGGTGAGACAGTGCCGATGGTCAGCACGCCGCAGAACGCATCTGATGATGATGAGACTCAGGTGCCAGTTTCTGTTGAGCATGGTGCTGGCTGGACCACCCAACAGCAGCAGGTGTTGGCAGAGGGTAGTGGAGATGATGAGGTCTAAGACCCAACATGGTGTGAGGAACAGGAAGGTGGTGTGAGCAGCTCATATGAATCCTAATAATAATAATATTAATTTATATAGCGCCATCATATTACGCATCGCTTTACAGTTTTGCAGTTTAATAACACAAGTCATAAGTAACAACGTTAACAATACAATAATTTAAGCTAAATAAGTCGCCCCTGCTCGTGACAGCTTACAATGTACAATGAGGTGGGGGAGATACAAAGTATAGGTGTTTATATACAATGGTGCATTTACAATGATGGTCCAGCCATCTTAAGGGACTGAGGGATGGAGATAGTGAATGGGCTAGAGACACACACACACATACACACTTACACAGAATACATAGAATGACTTTGATTAGTGAATGTGATAGGCCGCTCTGAACAAATGTGTTTTGAGGGAGCGCCTGAAACCATGCAAATTGTGGATAGTAATAATTTCTTGGGGTACAGCATTCCAGAGGATTGGCGTAGCGCGGGAGAAGTCTTGGAGTCGGGAGTGGGAGGTACATATTAGTGCAGAGGTTAGTCGAAAGTCGTTTGCAGAGCGCAGCAGTCGGATAGGCCGATAGATAGAAATGAGGGAGGAGATGTAGGAGGGGTGCTGCACTGTGGATAGCTTTGTGGCTGAGAACCAGTACTTTGGTTGAAAGCTGGGAGAGGCCTAGAGAAGTGGTTAGTGATAGAAGGAAGATAGAGGAAGACATTGCCCCAACGGTACAAACAGGAGGGAGAGTTAGGCTGCAGACTCGGTTGCCTGTAGCCTCCAGTTTGGCACCTGTTTGGAGCAGTTGTCTTCCAAAAGTCAAAACGTGCGCTCCCAGGACTTGCACTGCGTGATCCTTTTTTCACACACTTGCAGATGATATTTGCTATGTCAAATGCAAGCTGTGTAATCAAAAATGAAAAACAGGTAAAAGTGTCAGTCACCTCATTACCACAAATATGTGGAAACATGTGCGGACAAAGCACGTAGTTGAGTTACAAAGACACTCTGGAGATATAGGCCAACCTACAGCAGCACCTACATCTTCATGTTGTGTTGAAGCCTCTTCATCGAGCTCACACACAGCTGGTTCTGCTTCCTCACAGGATCGCCATGGAAGAACCTCGGCCACTGTTGTCCAGAGACAAAGTGTTATTCCACACACAGCAGCAAGTTCCCTGTCATCCTCACACTCCCAGGCCACAAAACAGCCATCGGTAGCACAGGCATGGGATAAAAGACGGCCATACTCCGCAAACCATGCACGAGCACAGGCTCTGAATGCTGGCATTGCAAAACTCCTGTCCCTTGAAATGCTGTCATTCAGGCTGGTGGAGACAGACAGTTTCCGTAACTGAATATCATTGTCAGTCCCACAATACAATGTGCCAAGCCGATTTCATTTCAGCAGGCAAGCCGTCCCTGGTCTGCAAAAGCATGTTGAGGGAAAAATTAAACATGCGCTACTAAACGCCCTCAGTTGCAAGGTCCACCTGACCACCGATGCGTGGACCAGTACCCATTGTTATGATCTGCAACAACCAGTAAGGAAAGAAGGGAATTCTGTCCCTACAATACGACTAAGCTGAATCCCTACGATGTAACGGGGAACCTGATCCTGCGACCAGACCCGCTAAAGTCCTCATCTAGTGTGAACGAAGACCTATAGTTGCGAGGGAGGAATCCCTACAAGATCTAGGGACTGGGAGAAAAGGTGGACACCTCCTAACATAAATTGTAGCATGGATAATTAAACAGAAAAAAAAATACTTTGCGATCCTAACATCAAGCAAAACTGACTGATTAAGGCACCTAAGCACCCGGCTAGCTTAACAGTAGATAATACAATGAAGTCAAGCAAAGCCAGAAGGGCGGAGCCAGACTAAATAGGGAAAAAAGGTCATGTGACCAACAAACTGAAACAAAACCTAACAAGAGGCTTCTAACACCCATGGCCAGGGACAATCCCTTTCCCTCACTGCCCATTGGGTCAATGTTGTGTAGCCGGGTACTGATCTTGCGAGTGGCGCTGTACGTGTTCTGCCAACTCCAAGGATTGCAGGAATCAAGTCTGTACACATTGACTCCTCCTCCTACTCCAGTTCCTCTTATTCATCGCTGCAGGAGCCGTCACGGTCTACCTCCACATGGACCCGTGAACGTTTACCTGTTGCGACCGATATGAGCACAGCTGTGTCCAAATGTCAACAGGCCGTCCTGAAATTAATTTCCATGGGGAATCTTAGCCACACAGCGCAGGAGCTCTGTAATGCCATAAAGCAGGAGACCGACGTGTGGTTTTTGGAAGCTAATCTACAGGCAGGCTTGGTAGTGTGTGACAATGGCCGAAATCTGGTGGCAGCTCTGGGCCTTGGCAACCTCACTCACATACCATGTCTGTCATATGTGCTCAAGTTGGTCGTGCAGAGTTTTTTGAGGGACTATCCGGATCTTGATGCACTGCTGCACAAGGTCCGCCTACAGTGCGCTCACTTGCGACGTTCCAGCATGGCCAGATCGCTGATTGCAGCTCTGCAATGCAGATTTTGCCTTCATGAACATCGCATCATATGTGACGTACCCACCAGGTGGAATTCCTCGTTACATATGTTGGAGCGGTTGTGTGAGCAGCAGCCAACAGTAATGGAGTATCAGCTGCATCAGGCGCAATCAACTCGCAATTTGCGCCGTTCACACTTCACCACTACTGAGTGGGCCTCTATAATAAGAATAATAATAATATTATTTATTTATATAGCGCCATAATATTCCGCAGTGCTTTACAGTTTAACAGTTTCAAAACAAAAGTCATAAGTAACAACGTTAACAATACAATAATTAAAGCTAAATCAGCCGCCCCTGCTGGTGAAAGCTTACAATCTACAATGAGGTGGGGGAGTTACAAAGTACAGGTGTTTATATACAATGGTGTTTTTACAATGATGGTCCAGCCATTTTAAGGGAGTGAGGGATGCATGGAGATAGTGAATGGGCTACACACACAGACTTACACATAGAATGACTTTGATTACTGAATGTGATAGGCCACTGTGAACAAATGTGTTTTGAGTGAGCGCCTGAAACCATCCAAATTGCGGATAGTCCTAATTTCTTGGGGTACAGCATTCCAGAGGATTGGCGCAGCGCGGGAGAAGTCTTGGAGTTGGGAGTGGGAGGTACGGATTAGTGCAGAGGTTACTCGAAGGTCGTTTGCAGAGTGCAGCAGTCGGTTAGGCCGATAAATATAAATGAGGGAGGAGATGTAGGGGGGTGCTGCACTGTGGAGAGCTTTGTTGGTGAGAACCAGTAATTAGAATTGGATCCTATAATGAATTGGCAGCCAGTGTAATGAGTGGCGAAGGACTCTATGAAGGACATCTGCCACGTTTTGCGTGCGTTTGATGAGTCAACGCGGATGGCGAGTGCAGATGATGCACTAGTCAGCCTGACTGTCCCCCTTATCTGCCTGCTTCAAAAAACACTGCAAGCACTAAGGCATGAGGTTTTGGAAGAGGTGGAGGATGAGGAGTCACAAATTCCATCACCTTCTGGACAGTCAGCGCAACGTGGTTCCTCACAAAGGGCTGGAGGACTTTCAAAGTACCATGCTGTATCAACAATTGAACCTCCAGAGTCGCTGTCTATATTTTCATAACCATTCCAAACTTTTAATGTACTTACAAAGCACATAATGTACAGTTTTTGTCTATCCTTTTGTAATGCTATTGTGTTTCCATAAAGTGATGTTACAGAATTATGATACAATGTTTTTACATTTTGAGTTTTAAATTTTGTAAATTTTTATGTATTTGAAGGACTTTGTGAGGAGGATGAGGAGGAGTCAATGGAGGAGGAAGACATCGCTCCAGAGGGAGGTAGACAATGCTCTAGTCAGTATGTAGACCAAGGGTGGGGTGATGCACAGCAGGCAGAGATGACGCCTCTTGTAGGGGACAACGTTTCTTGGCCAGTTGGGAGTCTGCAGCACATGGTTGATTTCATGCTGCAGTGCCTGAGAAACGACCGCCGCATCGAACACATTCACACCACGTCTGATTATTGACTGTACACCCTCCTAGACCCTCGCTACCGGGACAACTTACAAAGCCTCATCACACCGTTGAACCGGGAGCGTAAAATGCGGAAGTACCAAGACACACTGGTGCAATCCATAATGTTCTCCATTCCAGCCGAGAGCACTGCTGCTGCTACTGCTTTACAAAGCAGCTCTGTGCGTCGAGGCAGTGGAGACAGCTCTGCAACAAGAGGGAGCACAAGCAGCGCCTCTGCACAGGGCAAGAACAGTATGTTCCAAATGTGGCGAAGTTTTGTGGCAGCGACACCAATGTCTACACCATCCGAGACGGTTCCAGTCAGCAGGAGGCAACATTTCCGTAAGATGGTGACAGACTACATGTCTTGCCCTCTCAGTGTACTCCCAGATGGCTCTTCCCCATTCAAGTTTGTTGTCTCTAAGCTGGATACATGGCCAGAGCTTAGCCAGTATGCATTGGAGGTGCTGGCTTGCCCTGCTGCCAGTGTATTATCGGAGCGCGTCTTTACTGCTGCAGGTGGTGTACTAACAGACCGTTGCATGCGACTATCCTCCGATAATGTAGAACGGCTTACTTTTCTGAAAATGAACTAGGCATGAATCTTGCCTGAATTTGCCTGTCCGGTTTCAGATAAACTAACTGGTTGGCAACGTTTTCCATGTCTCCTGTTATGTTCATCTTTCTACCACCTGAACTATACTCCCTGGGCTACAACACTGCCAGTTGCTGCTCAGAAGTGTCGTGTCCACAGACCAATACACAAGCTATAGTGATAGTGGGGTTCAGTAACGCCTGCTGTTCCCCTGCTGTGTGTCTGACAAAAATTAATGCTGCTAACTCCAAATTAAAGTTCAAATTAAAGTTCAAACATCTCATACTAGGCCTCAGCCTACAACCTCCTTGACCCTGGGCTCAGAAGTGTTGGATGCACAGATCAAAACAATCGATGATGTGTTTGTGGGGTTCAGTAACGCCTGCTGTTCCCCTGCTGTGTGTCCGGCAAAAATTACTGCTACCTAGCTACACATGTTGAAAAAAACATGACATGTTAAAGTGGCTAGTGATACACATAGATATCAGGCTACACCCTTATTTCTAAGCTGTAAATAAGTCAAACGTCACATTTAAAACCATTCAATGATTAGTGTTGGTAACAAATCTGTAACTAAATAATTGTGACATATTATGGCAGATAATCACATGTCTAACACAAATGCTAACACAAAAGCATACTTATGCTATAGGGTACTGATGGTGAACCTTCTCACTCCATAACTTTGACAAATCCAACTCACATCATGCCTCAAATGCTGCAATGTTGGAAGTGCATAATGTGGGTTGAACTTTGACAACAGCTGCAGTGCGAAGGTTATCCTTCTGTGTTCTTGGCTTTTAAATAAAAGCATACAAGTAAATATAATAATACATTGTTGATTAAGGGACGTGATGTACACCTGTAATATTGTGCAAACAATGGATGTAGGACTATTCCTCTTCAACATTACTTATATTTGTGTCATTTCAAAAAATACATATTTTTGTTAAAAATTAAAAACCCATGTTCACTACCTGTGAAAGACCCCTTTGTGTACTTCTATAGTGTTTGAAACCAATGTATTGTATACGGATGGAAGCACGTCACAGTAATAGATTTGAATTATTTGAAATAGAATGTAGCAGCACCAATTCGAGAAAAATGTGAAGGATGAGGCAGTGAGACACGCTCAGCAGAGTACACGCAGCGGTGGTTGAAGTGGAGCGGGATCTACGCTCCTACCAAAAATTTAAACCTCAGACTAGAGTGAACACTGAACACAACTGTTCACTTGCTGTGAAAGGCCTTTTTGTGGACTTCTATTATGTTTGCAAGCAATGTATTGTATTTTGATGGAAGAGCGTCACACTAATAGATTTTAGTAAATTGAAAATAGAATAAAGCAGCACCAATTTTAGAAAAATTACAAGGATGAGCCAGTGACAGACACTCAGCAGAGTACACGCAGCGGTGGTTGAAGTAAGTGGAGCGGGATCTACGCTCCTACCAAAAATTTAAACCTCAGACTAGAGTGAACAGTGAACACAACTGTTCACTTGCTGTGAAAGGCCTTTTTGTGGACTTCTATTATGTTTGCAAGCAATGTATTGTGTTTTGATGGAAGAGCGTCACACTAATAGATTTTAGTAAATTGAAAATAGAATAAAGCAGCACCAATTTTAGAAAAATTACAAGGATGAGCCAGTGACAGACACTCAGCAGAGTACACGCAGCGGTGGTTGAAGTAAGTGGAGCGGGATCTACGCTCCTACCAAAAATTTAAACCTCAGACTAGAGTGAACACTGAACACAACTGTTCACTTGCTGTGAAAGGCCTTTTTGTGGACTTCTATTATGTTTGCAAGCAATGTATTGTATTTTATGGAAGAGCGTCACACTAATAGATTTTAGTAAATTGAAAATAGTATAAAGCAGCACCAATTTTAGAAAAATTACAAGGATGAGCCAGTGACAGACACTCAGCAGAGTACACGCAGCATTAGTTGAAGTAACTGGAGCGTGATCTGCATTTAAAAAAAAAAAAAATACCTCACAGACTGCAGTGAACACTGAAACACAACTGTTCACTATCTGTGAAAGGCTCCTTTCTGTACTTCTATAGTGTTTGCAACCAATGTATTGTTTACAGATGGAAGCACATCACACTATAATTTCTATTGAATGGAGCAGCTAGAATTACACTAAAGAAAAAAAAAAAGAGTCTGTGAGTGACACGTGCAGATGCCTACAGACAGCGTTGGATGCAGAGCAAACTGCAGCGTCACCTGCACTCTCACACACACACCTTGCACAGAGCTGTTAAAACAACACTGCAAGGCAAAAGGAAGCTTTACACAGCGGTTGGTAAACTAGCCTGCCTAAAGCACAGTACACAAAATCGCAATCTCTAACTGTCCCTCAGAGTCAGCAGAGCAACGTTCTATCCCTAACTGAGTTCACAGCACAGTGACGCTAAAATGGCGGCGGCGCCTTTTATAGTGCATTCTGACATCATTTCAGCAGCCAATCACAGCCATGCTATTAGTTAAGATGACCGCAGCAGTACAGGATGTGCCCACACTTCGTTGGATTCCTCATTGGCTGACTAAAATCACAGTGCCTCTCAAAGAATTATGGGAACTTCCGATTCCGGTATACGATATAGGAAAAATATCGGAACTAAGTATCGGAATTCCGATACAGCGAATATCGGCCGATACCCGATACTTGCGGTATCGGAATGCTCAACACTAGTGATGAGCAAACGTGCTCGCCACTACTTGTTACTCGCCCGAGTATCACTGTACTCGTCATACTCGGCGAGCAGCGAGCATTTCCGGGATTATTTGGCGGGAACAGGGGTCTCCATCCAGCATTTTTGGCGGACTTTAGAGACCCAATCACGCTGCAGGGAATGTCTGCCAGGCCTTGAAACGCCGCAGCCATCTTTGTTGTGGTCGTGCAGTGATTGGCTTGGCCGCACAGCATCATCACGAGTATAAGAGACCGGACGCCGCCCTGCTCGGCGCATTCAGCTCCGGATTCAGACAGTGTAGGGTCAGATTTGGCGATTTCTTAGTCAGTGTGGGGTCTACATCCTAAACTACTCAAATCCTGATAACCCAACAGTCATTCTAAGGACTAATTCCGGAGTACATAGGTTCCAGTGTTAGGCAGGCAGGTAAGTGAACGTCGCTCTATACACATCAGTGCAAGGTCTGCAGGCACTGTATGTGCGTATATAGATCATCGCATACATCAAGAGGGTCCATTCCCTTCCTGTTGCTGTTGCTGCTGCTACCTGCAGGATATATTGTCCGTATATAGCTAGCTCCATGTGTAATTGGAATACAGGCCACATATATTTGTATTAGTGGTATCTCTGTGCCAGCTCATATCTGTGCGTGCTCAATGTGTGGCCAGTGTACGGCAATATTGTTTTCGAGCCCTGTGTGTCTTTTTACGTAAAAAAAAGCATTACTTCTTATTAAAAAAGGTGCACAAATTAGTGGTACTGTTATCTCCGTGCCATTTCATATCTGTGCGTGGTGAACGTGTGGCCAGTGTACGGTAATATTTTTTTTGAGCCCTGTGTGTCCTTTCACATAAAAACACCAGTACTTTTTATTAAAAAATAGGTGCACAAATTAGTGGTACTGTTATCTCCTTGGCAGCTCATATCTGTGCAAGGTCAACGTGTGGCCAGAGTACAGCAATATTTTTTTGGAGCCCTGTGTGTTCTTTCACGTAAAAACACCAGTACTTTTATTTAAAAAATTGGTTCACAAATTAGTGGTACTGTTATCTCCGTGGCAGCTCATGTCTGTGCATGGTGAACGTGTGACCAGTGTACGGCAATATTTTTGGGGAGCCCTGTGTGTCCTTTCACGTAAAAATACCAGTACTTTTCAGTAAAACAATAGGTGCACAAATTAGTGGTGCTGTTATCTCCGTGGCAGCTCATATCTGTGCAAGGTCAGCATGTGGCCAGTGTAGGTTTTTTTTTTTATTTAGCCCTTGGTGTGAGTGCACTTAAAGACAGCACCATGTTGCATTATTCATAAAAACAGGCTACAATTTACTGTGTGATCTATCTGTGACATGCCTCATACATCTGTGTGGCAAAATTTGATGCTTTTTAGGCCTAACTTCCCTTTTTTGTCCATTCTCTCATTGTCATTATATCCAGCAGTCTTTTTAATCCACACAATCATAAAAAATTATTACACTCTGTTATCTCAGGCTGAGTCCTGATGTATCTGTGGTGGAAAATTCTTTTCTTGGCTGGCATATGTTGCATAGTTCTGTCTGCTAGCCTTCTTGTATGCCTTTTTTATTTTGTTCAAACAGCAACAAAAAACCTAACCAAAAAAATTAATCCAGTCTGTGATTTCAGGCTAAGTTCTGGTGTACCACTGGTGTCAAAATTTTCACTTTGCAGGTATACTGATCACATATAATTTGTCTCCAAATAAATCCATTTGTATTCAGCTTTTCAAAGATTTCAGTAGTCCATTTAAAATGGGCAAGGGACAGAGAAGTGGACGTGATGCTGATGGTGCATACAGAGACCGAGGCCGTGGCCAAACTGAAAGTGGGCCGCAGCAAAATCCCACATATTCTCGCTCAACCTTCCTGTCCCAGTTTCTAAGGGACCGCAGCACACCACTATTGAAGCCCGAGCAGTGTGAAACGGTAGTTGGTTGGATAGCGGATAATGCTTCAAGTCTCTTAGTCACTACCACTACCATGTCTTCCATACGGTCAAGTCTAAGTAGCCGTGAGTGTGGACAGGCTATTACTCACCCCGATCCTTCTTCCTCCTACAATGCCGAGCGCCCTGAGACACCAGATCCCAAACTCGGACACTCCGAAGAGCTGTACAGTTTTCCATTTGGAGATTCGTGCCTCTCAGCCGCTCCACTTGAAGCGGCGAAAGATGATATTGTGGTGCCCCTGAGGGTTCAGTCGCCACAGAGGTACTGCATCTCATCCAGAGATGTGGTATTTCATCTTTCAGGTAAGGTGGAGACACTACTCCTGGCTCTGGCAACACTGCATCCATCACACACACTAGCTGAGTTCATCTAGCAAGCCTGCAGCTAGCAAAGGGTGTTAGATGGTGGGTGGAGCTTGTGGGTTAGAGCAGGAGTGAGAGGGAAGTTAGAGGACAGTCTTCCCTTCGGGGAGGAAGGAGACAGATGTGTTACACAGCTCTCCCATAGGGGAGAGGGGAAAGAGATATAACCGTGCAGCAGGCTCCAAGTCCTGAGAAGCTGCTTACAGAGAGAAGAAGGAAGGTTCCCTGGAAGGGAAAAGGGATTATCAAAGGCACGGCTGAGCAAGAGGCTACCCGTGGGGCTCGTTCCAGGACTGGCGGACGCCAGCTGGGAGAATCTAGGTCGCAGAAGGGACTCGGCCTCTAGCCTAGTGGAGAACTTTATGACTCAGCTGGCTAGCTGACAGCTGTGATAACTTTAGGGATCACAGCCACAACCGCAAGCATCTTCTCCGGGAAGGAAAACTATATAGGATCAAGGAAACGCCTGGGTCACGTTGTCCTACAGGATCCGCAGCTTCTAGACTGGGACACTGCTTAGCGAAGTCCTGGAAAAGGAAGAAAGGAGTGGAAATCAGCACAGTGAGATGGCCAGGGAAGGCATATACTGACAGGGAGCTTTTGGACAGGTGTTCTCCATCTGTCTGGGAGTTGGCTGGACTCCATACCTGGAGGACGTGGCACCAAGCGGGCACCTGTACTGTGTGCACCTGAACTATGAGTGAAGCTTTGGAAACTATATCTGACTGTGTCCTCTCAAATTCTTCCTGTGGCACACACTCCACTCTGCTACATCTCCCAGCACCATTACTCTCTACTACATCTCTCTGCCCTGAGATGACAAGCTCTGCCTGTGGAGAGCTATTCCAACTCTGCTGCATCACACCATCAGTCTCAGAGGATCTGTACTGCAGCGCTGGTCACCTCTGACCAAAAACCACAGGTGTAATCACAAAAACTTTACTACAAGCTCTATCATCCCCTGTAAATATTCCTCTTTTATTGGACCCCAGGGCCACAGACCGGGTCACTGCCGCTGTGACACATCCCTTTAAGGCATCGACCCGGTACCGAGTATCCCACTGCAGTGGCGGGCGATCCATTTTTTGGTGTCACGAACAGGATGAACCGACCCTTGAATAAGGGTCCTGTGCACCTGACGGAATGTGCAAAGGATTAGACCCATCGATGTGTGATTTGGACTGTAAAGATGGATATGGCTGTTCCACAAGGTGTGAAGGGAGGCGTGCCATCATGGGTGGCATCCAAGGAAAAGCGCAAAAAGGAATGAACCTCCACTGCCTGTATTTCTATGCAACAGCATCGTGGCCGACCACTAGGGGAGTTCGTGTCCTAGTATGATATGGCGGCAAAGAAAAAAGACACTGCCCCTCGGGGGTGGAGAGACATTCAGCGGCGGGAAAGCGAGCCAAAAGAAGGCAGTTGACCAGGCAGCCATCATGGAGAGCGGAGGGAGGCCTGAGGAGCGCAGGAAGCAGGAGAAGATATGCCCCGGTTCTGAAGCAACAGGCTCCAGCTCTCAGGAGGAGGTTGACCTGGCCGGCGTGGAGTGGGAGATCCAGGAGCTGGCTTGTCTTTTGGAAGAAAAGCGGGCCCTGCTAGAGCAGTGAAGGCAGGCCACAAAACAAGAAGCTGATGATACCCGAGCACCCACACCACCGGTACCCGAGGCTCCATGGTCGATAACATCGGAACCCGGAGCGGCTCTGCTGGAGAGGGACCTCATGGGCAAGCACCAGGCCAGGGAGAGGTCTCTGGAATATCTGAATCCCATAGGATGGGGCTGGGTCCTTAGTTTCGATCTGGAGAGGGGATTTGGCTTCATCCAGGGCTCCCGCAAAGCCCAAGACCTGTTTGTCAACCGGAGAGATGTTGAGGCCCATCTCATCCGGGGGCATCCAGAACGGGACCTGTTCCCAGGAGAGCTCGTCTCCTTCACCCGCCATCTTGGTGCGAGGGGATGGTATGCTCTCCATGTGCACAGGATACCCGATGAGCTCGCACCATGCCATCGCCAGGGGCAGCAAACACGATGGCCTCATCCGACCAAGCAGCGACACCAGTGGCGGCCGCGCCATGATTTACAGCTCCTAAACAGGCAGCCACTGCAAGGAAAAAGTCTGAAGTTCCTCAGGTAGCTGTACAAGCCACCACCACTATTACTCGGGGAGTGTCTTCTTATGCAACGGCTCCCATTGCGAAAGACAAGAATGGCAAGCAGCTTTTACCCTGGAAGCAATAGAAATCGAATGCTTCCACCCAGACTGGAGATCAAGATGAACAATCTCCAGCTAAGTGAAGAAAATGCTCTTTTGTTCTTTTACCCTTCAGGCAAGGGACTGTACATAGTTTACCCCAGGAGGGGATTCTGCTAAACATGTTTTGAGTACTTGTTCCAGTTTTAGCTGCACTTTGTTCCACAATAGACCGTGAGATCATATACTGTGAGTGATCCGGAACTCTCCCTGTAAATAGTTCTGCACCTATTTAGGTGCTTCATCTTGGTTTTGCATGTACTTTTAGAAAAATATGTCCCATCATTGCACACTATGTACAGATCCGAAGAAAAACCCGTAAGGTGTGGCCGAAGATGAGGTCTATTGGGGGAGACCAGTTATGTCTTGCAGCCCACCCAAGACCAACGTTGGAGATTTAGAGCGGGTCCTCCACAAGCACAAGGACACTTGAAGATACCCCGGCTGGGCTAGTATCTGCCACCTACCTCATTTGATGACAGTTATGATTGTGTATTAATAAAAGTGTTATTATATTTGTACATTATGCTTAGAGTGAAGTAATAATAATAATAATAATCTTTATTTATATAGCGCCAACATATTCCGCAGCGCTTTACAGTTTAACAGTTTCAGAACACAAGTCATAAGTAACAACGTTAACAATACAATAATTAAAGCAAAATAAGCCGCCCTGCTCGTGAGAGCTTACAATCTACAATGAGGTGGGGGAGATACAAAGTACAGGTGTTTATATACAATGGTGTATTTACAATGAATTAAGAATTGTTTTATATTGCAGAGTCATGGAAGAGCACTTGTATATAATGTGTATAATCGTTGTTGATAATAGGTACCATTTGATGTAAATACTGTAACATTTCCAGGGGATATAGCTCTAGGATCGCTGTCTGGGTAGACAGAATGGCACGAAAACAGTTCATTCAGACAGCAGTTCTGGTGAAAACTGGCCGCAACCAGCTTTATTAAGTCCACAGCAAACAGATAAAAATAAATCATAAACAGAAAACCTGGGCTTGTCTAGCCACTAATTACACTTAGATAGATTGCCCTGTCTATCCGGGTCCCGGCTCTACCAGCCTGGCCCAAAACAACACATATGATATATGTTACCAGTATGGAGTTTCACAGATACTCCTCCTTGTGTCTGAAGGCACATCCAACGTCCAGACTTGAGAGAGATCCACTCCTATTCAACCGCTATTCGCACGGATTCTCACTGAGACTACTCCTGTGTCCGGGGTACCTCCTGCACCCAGACTGAGATAGCTCACACTCCTGGAGACGCTTCTTGTGCCGGGACACCTCCCTGTGTCCAGACTGAGCGTGCTCCCACTCCTGGAGACTGCTTCTTGTGCCGGGACACCTTCCTGTGTCCAGACTAAGCCAGCTCCCACTCTTGGAGACTGCTTCTTGTGCCGGGACACCTTCCTGTGTCCAGACTAAGCCAGCTCCCAGATTGTGTTTGCAGACACCTACTTCTGGTCTCCTAATCAACACCTGAGTGATTTCAGGCCTGAGCTGCAAGTGTGTGCTGAATGTGAGATGTAGTGACCTTTCTCTACCACTAGGTTTACAAAGCCACACATTTCCCTTATACCTAGGTGAAATGTACACCCCATTCAACACATATTCCTTCACTGTCTCACAATACGTACAGTTACTTAAGAACTAAGAGCACTTTTTGTATATATGTTATAAGAATAATAGGAAGTATTGTTGCAGGGACAAGATGTCCAAATTAGGTAGTGAACCTACTAGCAACGGTTGCTACCCAGAGAACACCCCGGATGGGGCTTGCACTAAGGGAAGAATAAGTGTTAATGTAGTGACAGTACTTTTGTAGAAAGAGAAGCCAATGTAAATATGATAGTATTTTTTGTAGCGGAATTATGCTCTATCCTGGTAGCGAACTTGATAGTTTTAACTGTTGCTGCCAAAAGCATTTTTAGAGTAAATAATGTAAGTTAATGTTATTATGCAACGTTTAAGAACAAGTGCCTCCCATAAAGGGAAGTTGAGTTTTAAATTATGTTGGTAACGTGCACATTATAAAAATTTTGTATGTTTCCTGTAACATCATTTACTCTGTTTCAGCCCACGGACGTGCTGCGTTTAACAGGGGGGGTATGTGGCACCCCTGAGGGTTCAGTCGTCATAGAGGTACTGCATCTCATCCAGAGATGTGGTATTTCATCTTTCAGGTAAGGTGGAGACACTACTCCTGGCTCTGGCAACACTGCATCCATCACACACACTAGCTGAGTTCATCTAGCAAGCCTGCAGCTAGCAAAGGGTGTTAGATGGTGGATGGAGCTTGTGGGTCAGAGCAGAAGTGAGAGGGAAGTTAGAGGACAGTCTTCCCTTCGGGGAGGAAGGAAACAGACGTGTTACACATCTCTCCCATGGAGAGAGGGGAAAGAGATTCAACTGTGCAGCAGGCTCCAAGTCCTGAGGAGCTGCTCACAGAGAGAAAGAAAGAAGGAAGGTTCCCTGGAAGGGAAAAGTGATTCTCAGAGGCACGGCTGAGCAAGAGGCTACCTGTGGGGCTCGCTCCAGGACTGGCGGACGCCAGCTGGGAGAATCCAGGTCGCAGAAGGGACTCGCCCCTAGCCAAGTGGAGAACTTTATGACTCAGCTAGCAAACCGACAGCTGTGATAACTTTAGGGATCACAGCCACAACCGCAAGCATCTTCTCCGGGAAGGAAAACTATATAGGATCAAGGAAACGCCTGGGTCATGTTGTCCTACAGGATCTGCAGCTTCTAGACTGGGACACTGCTTAGTGAGGTGCTGGAAAAGGAAGAAAGGAGTGGAAATCAGCACAGTGAGATGGCCAGGGAAGGCATATACTGACAGGGAGCTTTTGGACAGGTGTTCTCCATCTGTCTGGGAGTTGGCTGGACTCCATACCTGGAGGACGTGGCACCAAGCGGGCACCTGTACTGTGCACACCTAAACTGTGAGTAAAGCTTTGGAAACTGCATCTGACTGTGTCCTCTCAAATTCTTCCTGCGGCACAAACTCCACTCTGCTACATCTCCCAGCACCATTACTCTCTACTACATCTCTCTGCCCTGAAACAACAAGCTCTGCCTGTGGAGAGCTATTCCAACTCTGCTGCATCACACCATCAGTCTCAGAGGATCTGCACTGCAGCGCTGGTCACCTCTGACCAGAAACCACATCTGGCGTCACGAACACTTTACTACAAGCTCTATCATCCCCTGTAAATATTCCCCTTTTATTGGACACTCAGGGCCACGGACCAGGTCACTGCCGCTGTGACGCATCCCTTTAAGGCACCGGCCCGGTACCGAGTATCCCACTGCAGTGGCAGGCGATCCATTATTCCATGTAGTGATGCACAAATCTTTGAGCAGCCACAGTCACTAGAGGTGGATGATGATGAGACACAATTGCCGGAAAGTCAGGAGGAGGAGCATGGTGCGGATGTGGAAGAAGAGGTGGTGGATGACATAGTGACTGACCCAACCTGGCAGGAGGACATGCAGAGTGAGAACAGCAACACACATGGGGAAGGAGGCATATCACCCCAACAGGCAAGAAGAAGCATTGTGTTGGCCTCAGACAGAAGGTGTGCATCTATTCCCCTTAACACCAACAGGATGGAAATTGCCATTCCAACTGTTAGAACTTCCCGAGTCTGGTTATTTTTTAAAGACTCTGCTGAGAACCCCAAACAGGCCATTTGCAGCACTTGCCATGCTCGCATCAGCAGGGGTAGCAAAACTACCAACCTGACCACAAGCAGCATTATTAGGCACATGGCAGCAAAGCACCACAGTTTGTGGGCTGAACCCCAGGCTCTAGGAACACTGTCTGCAGGTGACAACACTGCTTCTTCCACTGTTTTGCGTGAAAGCCAATCCCCAGTTCAGAATGCTTGTGAAGATGGCTCGGGCCATGCACCTGTTGTTGTCCCACAAAGGGTTGCCTTGACGTGGCGGGATGGCTTGTACATTCTTTTGATCAAAATTATGTTTACCAAATACCCTTTTTATTATTATTACAACTTCATGCATGTTTTGCAATATATTTTTTATTTTGTTTTATTTTAGGATATTTGTTTCTTGTTTTTTGCTTTCTCTGTTTAATGGTCATGTGTTTGATATGCATTTACATTTTGCATACACATCAACTTACTTTTTCAGTTCAGACCCAGTTTTTCACCTGTTGTTGCCCACAGTCAACCAGCACCATCATCCACGGCCTTGTCCCAGCGCAGCCTTCAGTTGTCTATACCCCAGTTATTGGAACGCAAGCGGAAATACCCAGCCAATGCCCCACAGGCCACAGTACTTAATTTCCACATTTCTCGACTGCTTGCATTCGAAATGTTGCCTTTTCGGCTCATTGAGACGGAAGCTTTCCGCAACCTGATGACGAAGGCCATCCCAAGGTACTCGGTCACCAGTCGCCACTATTTCTCCCATTGTGCCGTATTGGCATTACACCAGCACGCGTCCCACAACATTACCCATGCCCTCAACAATGCTGTTACTGGGAAAGTTCACCTAACCACCAACACGTGGACAAGTGCCTGTGGGCAGGGACGGTACATCTCACTGACGGCACACCGGGACCCAGTCGGACCTTGGAAGAAACAAATCCTCCCCACACCAAGGATTGCGGGCCCTAGGTCAATCAGGGTTGCCTCCATAGTCAACAGCTCCTGAACCTCCTCCTTCTCCTCCTCCTCTTCTTCAGCCTCCATCTCTGAAATGACCACATCAGTCAGAAGCTGGAAGCACTCCAGCACTGCCTCAGCCAAGCGTCAACAGGCTGTGCTGAAGCTAATCTGCATAGGTGACAAACCGCATAATGCAGAAGAGTTGTGGACAGCGCTGAAGGAGCAGTCAGATATTTGGCTGACTCCGCTGAACCTACAGCCAGGCATGGTCATGTGTGAAAATTGCCAGAACCTGGTGGCGGCTCTGAGGCAAGGTCAGCTCACACACGTACCTTGCCTGGCCCATGTGCTTAACCTTGTGGTTCAACGTTTTACCAAAAGCTACCCGGAGCTGCAGGATCTGCTGTTGAAAGTACGCAGCATGTCTGCCCATTTTCGAAAGTCAGCGACAGCTTCAGCCGCCCTTGCTGTGCTTCAACAGCGTTTGCAGCTTCCGGCTCACCGACTGGTGTGTGATGTCCCCACGTGTTGGAACTCTACACTGCATATGTTGCTAAGGATTTGTGAGCAGAGGAGGGCAGTTGTTGAGTACCAGCTTCAACAAGGCTGTCGATATTCAGGTCAGACTGCACATATAAGACCTCAGGAGTTGACATGGATGTCAGACATATGTACCATCCTGCAGAACTTTGAGGAGTGCACCAAGATGGTGAGCGGTGATGATGCCATAATTAGAGTCACCATCTCGCTTCTCAGCATTCTGAAAAACTCTTTGCTCACAATGAAAGAGGATGCATTGCAGAAAGTGCACGAGGACATTGAGCCAGGAAACATACAGGGCGATTACACTCAGCCCAGCATCATGTTGTCAAAAGGTGGATTGGTAGATAATGAGGAGGAGGAAGAACAGGAGCTACTTTCATGCTCTGTAGACGGTACTATAAGCACAGCTGTCATACCGTCTGTTCACCGGGGATGGCCTGAGAACAGGGAGGAGGAGTATAAGGAAATGGAAGGCATGCCTGTTAGTAGTCTGGCACGCATGGCTGACTTTATGTCGCGCTGCATTTCCCGTGACCCTCACATTAGAACAAATTTTGGTGAAACTCATTACTGGTTGAAAAAAAGGGAAAAAATCCAGCGTGGAGCAGAAATGGTTAAAAAAAAATTTCTTTGCTGTTTATTTTTAATCACTTTTATTAAAGAAATTTTTTTTTAACCATTTCTGCTCCACGCTGGATTTTTTCCTTTTTTTCATCTGCTTTGGTTGCTCTGCCACATCCGTGCGAGGAGTGAAGATATGATGTGCATCGCGGTGAACATTGGGGTAAGCTGACACCACCTGTTTCATTACTGGTTGGTGACACTTTTAGACCCACGCTACAAGGAATATTTTCAAGCTCTTATTCCAGTGTCTAAAAATGGTGCATTACCTTAGGGCCCTTGTATCGGAATTAGCAAAAAAATTCCCATATGAGAATGCCGGCAGCAGACGTCAGAGTTTGCTGTACAGCCAAGGAGTTCAAGCGAGAGAGACAGAAGTACAATCCAGGTCAGGCAGGGGAACAATGGCAAATTCCTGGGAAAATTTTCTCAGATCCTCCCATCGTGCCACCACAGAGGCAAGGGTGCTGTCACAAGAAGTTCAATGTTTGGGAAGATGGTGAGGGAGAACCTTGGAGATCGTACAAACATCCTCTGGGATTCCTCTGTGCCTTTTAATTAATGGGTATCCAAGCTGGACACGTGGCATGAACTGGCTCTCTACGCCTTAGAGGTCCTGGCTTGCCCTGCTTCTAGCGTTCTGTCAGTGCGGGTTTTTAGTGCTGCTGGGGGAATTATAACAGATAAGCGCATCCGCCTGTCAACTGACAATGCTGACAGGCTGACTCTTTTCAAAATGAACAAGGGCTTTATTGGCCAAGACCTCTGTACACCTCCAAGTGAAAACACCGAAATAGAACCTTAAATTAATTCTCTTTTTTGGAGAGGTGTATTCTCAGGCACTTCTTCACAACCACACATGGGTATCCGCTTCCTGAGTTGGTCTGTTTGTGTGACACCCCAGGAGTTCGGTTGCCACAGTGACCTTGCCGACCTCCAGGGGAGAGTGATGTCATGCCTGAAAGCAAGAAAGGATCCCTTTAGCAGTTAACACACAGCATACAACATCTTTCCTACTCCAGACCAGAAGGAGGAGCTCTAACACCTCAATTCAGGGGAGCTTTCTCTGGAACATTCTGGCTGGGGAGGAGTTAGTTAGTCTGTCTGTAGGGTTGAGAGAGGAAGGACATGTTGGAGACATGCTGGGGGAAACAGGAGCTATAGTTGAGCTCACCCCCAGCTCTGAGCACCAGAAACCGGACCCTGGAGTCCGAGGCTGAGTGGGTAACTAAAGCCCCAGCAGCAGAATCCGGAGGGCAGAAAGCAGCAGGTTCTCTGCCTCAACTAATACTCAACTACACAGCAGCAGCATATGTGAGCCGGAGACTCCATATTGGAGCGATTCCTGAAGCAGGCTACAATTGTCTGATATGCGAGTGAAGTTTTACTTAAGTCACAGAGAGAGAGAGAGGTGCTTGAACAGAGCTTACAGTAGCAAGTACCTCAGAGAATAGCGCTAGAAAGGAGACCTCACATCCCACCTGAAATAAAGAGATTCCCAACTTGCTTCCAGGCTGACCGACTCCAGCACCATCTGTAACCTGATCCCTGGACACTTTGCCTACAGAACTGTAAGTAAAGCTTAGGAAACTGCATCTGACTGTGTCCTTTCAAGTTCTTCCTGCAACACCCACTCAACACTGCTACATCCATTGCTAAATACTACATCTTTACCATCTACCTTATATTATATCTGCCTTGGGACAGAGCTCTGCCTGTGGAGAGCTATACCAACTCTGCTGCATCACACCATCAGTCCCAGAGGATCTGTACTGCAGCGCTGGTCACCTCTGACCAGAAATCACAGGTAGCATCACGAACACTTCAATACAAACTCTTATCATCCCCTGTAAATATTCCCCTTTTATTGGATGCCCAGGGCCATGAACCGGGTCACTGCTGCAGTGACACATCCCTTTAAGACACCGGCCTGGTACCGAGTATCCCACTGCCCTGGCGGGCAATCTATTTGCTGTTAGGCTCCTCCTTATCCTCATCATCCACAACCAGTAGAACGACAGGCGATGCAAAAGTCACTCTATTTTGGCTATGGTATTATATAATATTTCTATTTATTTCACTGACTCTGAGCTGTTGCTAGGGACCAGGGCCGGCTCCAGGTTTTTATGGGCCACGGGCGAAAGAGTTTCAGCGGGGCCCTTTAACAAATACCACAATTCATGATGCACAGATACTGCAGAGAAATATGGGCATATTGAAGTGCAAAAGATTTCACTTCTTACATTACATGAGGGATATCTATTGTAAATTCTACAATAGCTCAGAAACCGCCGAATTCACACAGCGCACAGTACAGACCAGACAGTACAGTCCTCCATACAATATTATGGGCACCACATAGTCTCCCCCTCATCACCCATATAATACCCCATGCAAGATATCACCCCAACCCCCATATAATGCTCCATACAGAATACTGGACCCAATATAATGCTCCATACAGAATACTGGACCACATACGTAAATTGCTCCATACAGGATACTGGTCCCCATAAAATGCTCCATCCAAAATATGGAGCTCTCCTCTGCACTGCGCTGCGCTCTGCACTGTTACGGCTCAGGAGAGGCCGTATCACCTCCCCATCACCTCCATCATGGCCTTCTCCTCATCACCTCCATCAATTCCTTCTCCCCATCACCTCTATCAATGCCTTCTCCCCATCACCCCCATCATTGCCTTCTCCCCATCACCTCCATCATGGCCTTCTCCCCATCACCCCATCATGGCCTTCTTCCCATCACCTCCATCAATGCCTTCTCCCCATCACCCCCATCATTGCCTTCTCCCCATCACCTCCATCATGGCCTTCTCCCCATCACCTCCATCAATGCCTTGTCACCTGTCCGGAGTCCGCGCTTTCTCTCTCTGCCACAGCCGGCCGCTGAATGATGACATCATCCAGCGGCGCTGCTGTGAGAGGAAGCGCGGACGCCCTCTGGATGCCAGAGCTGCGGAGGCATGGAGAGAGGTAAGTATTGTGCCGGCTGCCGGGGCCCTGAGCAAGCGGGGGGGACCCAGTGGCGGCGCTGCCACGGCTCTCCTCCGCTAACGGGCGCCGGGGTCTCCGACGGCGAGTGTGCCCCCCGCCTGCTCAGGGCCGCGGAACTTGCCCGGGTATGCCGGGTGCTGACGTCGGCCCTGCTAGGGACAAACATACCTCGTCGAACACATTCTGGCTTCATATCTATGAACCTGTGTTCGCCCCTCACTTTTGTTATTTTATTTCATACGTGGCTTCACATTTGTAATTTATCTGTTTAATTTAAGTATGATTTCTCATTGTGTCTACTCATTGTTTATGGCTACATGACGTGTTCTGTAAAATTATAGGCCGTAGAATTTTGGCCAAGGGGGGCTGTGAAGGCAATACTTTATTTATTTAAAAATGTACCCCCGATTACTGAAATGCTTGTCAGCCTATGCACTCCATTACAAGTCTGAGGCTCACACCACTGCATTAGGCCTACTCTTAACTCTGATTCCTGCAATGTCTCTTCCTTACCTGCCACTGGAAGACCAGAGTTAACGTGTTCTGTACCATTATAGGCCGCTGAATTTAGGCCAAGGGGGGCTGTGATGGCCATACTTTATTTATTAAAAAAGGTACCCCCCATTACTGAAAAGTCTCAGAGACCCACACCCCTACATTGGGCCTACTTCTTAATTTGGTTTCCTGCAATGTTTCTTCCTTGTTTCAGACTACTTGACCAGAGTGAATGTGTTCTGTATGATTATAGGTCGCAGAATTTAGGTCAAGGGGGCTCTGATGGCCATAGTTTATTTATTCAAAAAGGTACCACCCATTGGGGAAATGCTTGTAAGCCTATGCAATCCATTACAAGTCTCAGACACCCACACCCCTACATTGGGCCTACTTCTTAACTCTGTTTCCTGCAATGTTTCTTCCATATCTCAGACTGCATGAACTGGGTGAACGTGTTCTGTAGCATTATAGGCCGTAGAATTTAGGCCAAGGGGGGCTGTGATGGCCATAGTTTATTTATTCAAAAAGGTACCCCCCATTGGTGAAATGCTTTTCAGCCTATGCACTCCATGACAAGTCTGAGACCCACACCCCTACATTTGGGTTTTCTTCATAACTCAGTTTCCGGCAATTGTTCTTCCTTATCTCAGACTACATGACCAGGGTGAATGTGTTCTGTAGCATTATCGGCTGTTGATTTATGGCCAAGCGGGGCTGAGAAGGCAATATTTTATTTATTTAAAAAGGTACCCCCCATTACTGAAATGCTTGTCAGACTATGCACTCCATGACAAGTCTGAGACCCACACACCTACATTGTGCCTACTTCTTAAATCTTTTTCCTGCAATGTCTCTTCCTTACGTGCCAATAGATGATCAGGGTGAACCTGTTCTGTACCATTATAGGACTTAGAATTAAGGCCAATGGGGGCTGTGATGGCCATAGTTTATTCATAAAGGTACCCCCCATTACTGAAATGCTTGTCAGCCTATGCACTCCATTACAAGTCTCAGAGACACACACCACTACATTGGGCCTACTTCTTAACTCGGTTTCCTGCAATGTCTCTTCCCTACCTGCCAAAAGATGACCAGGGTGAACTTGTTCTCTACCATTATAGGCCGTTAAATTTAGACCAAGGGGGGCTGTGATGGCCATAGTTTATTTATTCAAAAGGTATCCCCCATTACTGAAATGCTTGTCAGCCTATGCACTCCATTACAAGTCTCAGAGACCCACACCCTACATTGGGCCTACTTCTTAACTCGGTTTCCTGCAGTGTTTCTTCTTTACATGCTACTCGATGACCAGGGTGAACGTGTTCTGTACCATTATAGGTCGATGATTGGTGACCAAGGGGGGCTGTGATGGAAATACTTTATTTATTTAAAAAGGTACCCCCCAATGGTGAAATGCTTGTCAGCCTATGCACTCCATTACAAGTTTCACAGACCCACACCCAGGGCTGGCGTCAGCACCCGGCATACCCGGGCAAGTGCCAGGGCCCTGAGCAGGCGGGGGGGCCCACTCGCCGTCGGGCACCCCGGCGCCCGTTAGCTATGTCAGCACCGCCACTTGGCCCCCCCCGGCTTGCTCAGGACCCCGGCAGCAGCCGGCGCAATACTTACCTCTCCCCGTGCCTCCGCTGCCGCAGCTCTGGGCTCCAGGGGGCGCCTGCACCGGCGCTTCCTCTCTCACAGCAGCGCCGCTGAATGACGTCATCTTTCAGCGGCCGGCTGTGGCAGAGAGCGCGCGGACGCCGGACAGGTGAGGTGTGTGTGTGTGCCTGCGTGTGTGTGCCTGCGTGTGTGTATGTGAGAGAGTGCTGCCTGCGGTGCTGTATGTGTGATGGTGGTGGGGGGAAGCAGTGATGGTGGTGAGGAGGCAATGATGATGGAGAGGCAATGATGATGATGATGATGATGGGGAGGCAATGATAATGGGAAGGCAATGATGATGATGATATTAATGGGGAGGCAATGATGATGATGATGGGGAGGAAATGATAATGGGAAGGCAATGATGATGATGATATTAATGGGGAGGCAATGATAATGATGATGATGGGGAGGCAATGATAATGGGAAGGCAATGATGATGATGATATTAATGAGGAGGCAATGATAATGATGATGATGGGGAGGCAATGATAATGGGAAGGCAATTATGATGATGATATTAATGGGGAGGCTATGATGATGATAAGACACAATGATGATGATGATGGGCAGGCAATGATGATGGGGTGGCAATGATGATGATAATGGGCAGGCAATGATGATGATAATGGGGAGTCTTTCCACAGTGCCCTTTCCTGAGCCGTAACAGTGCAGAACACAGCACAGTGTAGAGGAGAGCTCCATATTTTGTATGGAGCATTATATGTGGTCCAGTATTCTGTATGGAGCATTATATTGGGTCCAGTATTCTGTATGGAGCATTATATGGGGGATGGGGTGACATCTTGCATGGGGTATTATATGGGTGATGAGGGGGAGACTATGTGGTGCCCATAATATTGTATGGAGGACTGTACTGTCTGGTCTGTACTGTGCGCTGTGAGAATTCGGCGGATTTGGCGGTTTTTGAGCTATTGTACAATTTACAATAGGTATCAGTCATGTAATGGAAGAAGAGAAGTGTTTGGCGTTGTGCTATACCCATATTTCTCTGCAGTATCTGTGCATCATGAATCGTGGTCTGTGTAAAGGGTGCCCACTGAGACTCTTTCGCCCGGGGTCCATAAAAACCTGGAGCCGGCCCTGCCCACACCCCAACATTGGGAACACTTCTTAACTCGGTTTCCTGCAATGTCTCTTCCTTACCTGCCACTTGATGACCAGGGTGAACGTGTTCTCTTCCATTATAGGCTGCCGATTTGTGGCCAAGGGGGGCTGTGATGGCCATAGTTTATTTATTCAAAAAGATACCCCCATTGGTGAAAAGCTTGTCAGCCTATGCATTCTATGACAAGTCTGAGACTCACACCCCTACATTTGGGCCTAATTCTTAACTCCATTTCCTGCAATGTTTCTTCCTTATCTCAGACTACATGACCTGGGTGAATGTGTTCTGTAGCATTCTAGGCCATTGATTTTTTGCCAAGGGCGGCTAAAAAGGTACCCTCCATTACTGAAATGCTTTTCAGCCTATGCACTCCATTACAAGTCTCAGAGACCCACACCCTACATTGAGCCTACTTCTTAACTCAGTTTCCTGCAATGTCTCTTCTTTACCTGCCACTAGATGACCAGGGTGAACGTGTTCTGCATGATTATAGGTCATAGAATTAAGCCCAAGGGGGCTGTGATGGCCATAGTTTATTTATTCAAAAAGGTACCCCCATTACTGAAATGCTTGTCAGCCTATGCACTCCATTACAAGTCTTATAGACCCACACCCCTACATTTGGGCCTACTTTTTAACTCCGTTTCCTCCAATGTTTCTTCCTTACCTGCCACTTGATGTCCAGGTTGAACGTGTTCTGTTCCATTATAGGCCGTTGATTTGTGGCCATGGGGGGCTGTGATGGCAAAACTTTATTCATTTAAAAAGGTACCCCCATTATTGAAATACTTGGCAGCCTATGTACTCCATGACAAGTCTGAGACCCACACCCCTACATTGGGCTTACTTCTTAACTCTGTTTCCTGCAATGTATCTTCTTTACCTGCCACTAGATGTCCAGCGTGAACGTGTTCTGCATGATTATACGCCATTAAATTTAGACTAAGGGGGGCAAAACTTCATTTACTTAAAATGGTACCCCCATTGGTGAAATGCTTGTCATCCTATGCTCTCCATTACAAGTCTCAGAGACCCACACCCCTACATTGGGCCTAATTATTAACTCGGTTTCCTGCAACGTCTCTTCCCTACCTGCCAATAGATAACCTGGGTGAACTTGTTCTCTACCATTATAGGCTGTTAAATTTAGACCAAAGGGGGCTGTGATGGCCATAGTTTATTTATTCAAATGGTACCCCCCATTACTGAAATGCTTGTCAGCCTATGCAGTCCATTACAAGTCTCAGCGGTCCACACCCCTACATTGGGCCTACTTCTTAACTCTTCCTGCAACATTTCTTCCTTATCTCAGACAACATGACCTAGGTGAACGTGTTCTTTAGCATTATAGAGCACTGATTTTTGGCCAAGGGGCTATGATGGTCAAAGTTTATTTATTCAAAAAGGTACCCCCCATTACTGAAATGCTTGTCAGCCTATGCACTCCATTACAAGTCTCAGAGACCCAAACCGCTACATTTGGCTCTACTTCTTAACTCCATTTTCTCCAATGTTTCTTCCTTACCTGCCAATAGATGACCAGGGTGAAAATGTTCTGTGGGCAAAAAGAAAAAGCAAACCAGCTCACCAACTACCACGACAGGTGTACGGAACGACGTCTGACGAACGTCCAGAGAAGTCCAAGAGAAAAGAGATGTTCCAGCTCCTTAAAATTCCAAAATTTTATTCGTCCATTCGATATAAAATACAAATATATCGAATGGACAAATAAAATTTTGGAATTTTAAGGAGCTGGAACATCTCTTTTCTCTTGGACTTCTCTGGACGTTCGTCAGACGTCGTTCCGTGCACCTGTCGTGGTAGTTGGTGAGCTGGTTTGCTTTTTCTTTTGCCCATGTGATTTTTTACCGTGCTCCACTGCTCTTTACAAGATTTGTTCTACAATCTGCATCTTACAATTGATTTGGATTGCCGTAATTTTACATGTTTTTTTCACAATATGGCTACCAATCTTTTCAAGGATAGAACCAAAAAAGCTGCTTTGGTTTTTTCCAATGATCCCAATGCTCTTGATGACACACCAGATCTCAATACCACTGTGGATAAATTGGAGCAGCTGATGATGCTTGAGACTAGACTCTGGTGGGATCAAACTACCTCCAAAACTATCTCACAAAAGAAATGATACCGCGGGGTTTGCGAATTAAAAAAATCCCGACATGTGTATTTTCTGAGGAGTTCAATGTTGAATGGAACCAAATTTTGAGTACATGTTCTGCCAACCTCATGAAGTTAATTGTAAAATATGAAGATGTTAAACTAAAAGAGGTTCAAGAGCAAATGGACACAATCAATATTGCTCTAATTGAATTTAAGAACATGACACAATTTGATTCTGCGTTGTCCAAAGTTCAGGACAAAGTATCTGTTTTGGAGAAAGAAATAATGGACCGAAAAAAACGCAAGTTTGCACGAGATACTAAGGATTACTCCGAATAAAGTTATGAATGGGGCAAATGGGAGTATACACCAAGAACTCCGAGATCCATTTTGAAACGCAACCATGCTCGGAATAAGCCAACTAATAAACCACATGTTTTTTTCACATCATCTGAACCTGAATCGTCTGATAACAATTTAAGCGCTTCGGATGCATCACTGAATGATGTCCCTTCTACCAGTTCCAGTAATAATTACCGCCATTCAAAAAACGCAAAAGGCGGGGGGGCAGGAAACATCGCAAAGGACCAAGGAATGATCACACGTCGGAAGAAAAGTTTTTTCAAGTAAAAGAGAACAGAAATGTTTTGAATTTATCTTCAATCACTTTGACGAATATGCAGCGGGAAGTTCTATCTCTGGGCTTGAATTTTGTGCCTGATCAAAATTTTGACCTTTTTCAAACTATTCTGGACGTAAATAAATTTATCAGAAATCTTACTGTCAAGAAACATTTTTTTCATGAAAATTGTGAAGATGACCATCGGGAAACTTTGTCTCCTTCTGTCAATGAATTTGCAGAGTTAGATTTTAGAGAACAAGTCTCATTAAATATACTACAGAATTTATCATCAGAATCGAATGAGTCATCCAATCCAAGAATTTCTGTGTCTCAGTTCAAAATAAAAAATCCATCATTTTATCCAATTCAATCCAGATCTGAAAATATGGATAAATTCCAAGAAATAGTTGAAAGGGAATTAAGGAAGTTGCACAATAATGTAAAAAGCCAAAATGGATATAAATATAAACCAAATTTGTCTTATAATCACAAAACAGCCTTGGAGGAGTTGAGAAATATGTCTGAAATTGTTATTAAAATGTCAGACAAAGGTGGAGTGGTTGTTGTGATGAACAAAAATGATTATCATGATAAAATGATGGAACTTTTACAAGACAGAGACACTTATGAGAAACTTGACAGTAATCCGTCTATCAAATTTAAATCTGAAGCTGATAATATCATTAAAGAGGGTCTCACTTTGGGAGTGATAACTAAGAAGCAAGCAGAATATTTAGAAGTCTCACATCCGGTACTTCCAATTATGCATGGGTTACCGAAAATTCATAAGGAGAAAAAAATCCCTCCGATGAGACCAATTGTTTCGGGCATCGGTTCATCTAATGAACACTTGGGAGAATGGGTGGAATCTCTTTTACAACCCTGGTGCGCAGGACTCCTGGTTTCATCAAAGATTCGAAAGACGTCCTTAAAATGTTATCTAATAGAATTTGGAGCCATAGTTTCACGTGGCTCTGCTGTGACGTTATTTCTTTGTACACCTGTATTCCACATCATATTGCTATGACAGCGCTCCAATTTCATTTACAAAGGTTTAGTCAGTATTCTGATGACTTAATTAATTTTCTTTTGCAGGTTACTTTTTTTCTCCTCACTCATAATTTTTTCACTTTTGACAATCAATTTTTTTTACAACGTACTGGAGTAGCGATGGGTGCCAAATTTTCACCATCGCTGGCCAATCTTGTCATGGCCTTTTGGGAATCTAATCATATTTTTTCTGCGGAAAATCCTTTTTGTGATTCTTTGGTCTGGTATGGCAGATACATCGACGACATCCTAATCATTTGGGGTGGCGATGTATCTGCCATACCGGATTTCATTGATTACATTCAAAATAATAAGTTCAATATTCGTTTCACGAATAGACACCATTCCAGTCTAATGTCTATTTTTGGATTTGGATTTATGTGGAATTGAGGGACAAATTATTTGTACCAAAACACATATTAAACCATTTGGGGGTAATACCATTTTACATGCCGGTAGTAGTCATCCTAAGCATACGATCAAATCTATTCCTCTGGGCGAGTATATTAGAATTAAGAGAAATTGCAGCTCACAGACTAATTTGGAGGAACAGTTTAAAATGGTAGATGACAAATTGATTAACAGGAATTATCCGCGTTGGATGATAAATAGAGCTCGGCGAATTGTGACCCAGAGGGAACGTGACGATCTGATTAACTCTGATGGGGAAGTATCACGATCGCCAAATAGCGATCCATTTTGCGATCGTTCTTTTGTTAGTCTGCAGTTCAGCCCACAATTTGGAGAAATAAAAAGATTATCAACAAATTTCTACCGATCTTATATGAAGATGACACTTTATGTGAAATTTTACAACCAGGTGTAAATATTATAGCCAGAAAAGCTCCATCCATAGGCAATAGGGTTTCGCCCAGCATGTTTCATGCTCAAATCAAAAATGACACATGGTTGAAATTTAAGGGCTTTTTCAAGTGTGGCGCAAATAATTGTAGGACATGCAAACATGCATTAATCACCAAAACCTTTAGTAATAATAACCAATCTGTTAGTTATGATATCAAACAGTATATCAACTGTAATTCAACGCATGTGGTCTACAAGATTAATTGTACTTCTTGTAGCCTGTCATACGTGGGGTGCACAACTAGAAAATTAAAAACAAGGATTTCGGAGCATTTATCTGATATTGGAAATACTACTAATCCAAATCGAAATGTATCGGCGGCTGCTAAACATTTCATTCTTTCTCACGATCGCAATACCACGTCTTTCCAGGTTAGCGCCATAGAAAGAGTCACTAAATTTGTGCGAGGTGGGGATATCGCTAGACATCTGCTGACTAGGGAAGCTTTTTGGATCTTTTCCTTAAATACGAGATATCCAAATGGATTAAATAAAAGAAACGAGTTAATATATCATTATAATTATTGATTAAGATCTCTCGCCATATTGTTGTTGTTTTTTTATTGTTTTCTTTGCAATTTTAATGATGTCAATCTATTGTCTTATAAGGACCTTTTGATTATTCGTGATCGCAACTTACCTTCCAGGACCTTCAGTCTATCATGTGATTGTCAGTTTGAATTTCATTGGTCCGTGAGTTGTATATAGGTCTGCATGTTTCACATATGTATAGCAGCCTTGATGAAGATCGACTGATCGAAACGCGTTGCTGTATGCGGCTTCCTTCATGGAGCATATACCACTCTGTATTTTATATCGAATGGACGAATAAAATTTTGGAATTTTAAGGAGCTGGAACATCTCTTTTCTCTTGAAAATGTTCTGTACCATTATAGGCCATTGATTTGTGACCAAGGGGGGCTGTGATGGAAATACTTTATTTATTTAAAAAGGTACCCCCCCATTGGTGATATGCTTGTTAGCCTATGCACTCCATGACAAGTCTGAGACCCACACCCCTATATTTGGGACTACTTCTTAACTTCATTATCTGCAATGTTTCTTCCTTATCTCAGACTACATGACCTGGGTGAAAGTGTTCTGTACCATTATAGGCCGTTGATTTGTGACCAAGGGGGGCTGTGATGGCAATACTTTATTTATTTAAAAAGGTTTCCCCCCATTACTGAAATGCTTGTCAGACTATGCACTCCGTTACAAGTCTCAGAGACCCACACCCCTACATTGGGTCTACTTCTTAACTCTGTTATCTGCAATGTTTCTTCCTTATCTCAGACTTCATGACCTGGGTGAAGGTGTTCTGTAGCATTATAAGCCGTTGATTTTTGACCAATGGGTGCTGTGATGGCAATACTTTATTTATTCAAAAAGGTACCCCCCATTACTGAAATGCTTGTCAGCGTATGCACTCCATTACATGTTTCAGAGACCCACACCCCTACATTGGGCCTACTTCTTAACTCGGTTTCCTGCAATGTTTCTTCCTTACCTGCCACTAGATGACCAGGGTGAACGTGTTCTGTATGATTATAGGCAGTAGAATTTAGGCCAAGTGGGGGCTGTGACGGCCATAGTTTATTTATTCAAAAAGGTACCCCCCATTACTGAAATGTTTGTCAGCCTATGCACTCCATTACAAGTCTCATAGACCCACACCCCTACATTTGGGCCTACTTTTTAACTCCGTTTCCTCCATTGTTTCTTCCTTACCTGCCACTAGATGACCAGGGTGAACGTGTTCTGTACCATTATAGGCCGTTGATTTGTGGCCAAGTGGGGCTGTGATGGCAAAACTTTATTTATTTAAAAAGGTGCCCCCAATATTGAAATGCTTGTCAGCCTCTGCACTCCATTACAAGTCTCAGAGACCTATACCCCTACATTGGGCCTACGTCTTATCTCGGTTTCCTGCAGTGCTTTCTTCCTTACATGCTACCAGATAACCAGGGTGACCGTGTTCTGTACCATTATAGGTCTTTGATTAGTGGCCAAGGGTTGATGTGATGGCAATACTTTATTTATTTAAAAAGGTACCCCCCATCCACTGACTGGGTGGATCAGGGAAATGCTGTAGATACAGTATATCTTGACTTCAGCAAAGCATTTGGCAAAGTATCTCACACAATCCTTATTGAAAAAATGACTAAGTATGGAATGGACAAGACAACTGTTAGGTGGATTCATAACTGGCTTAGTGATCGGACCCAAAGAGTGGTCATAAATGGCTGCACATCCAGTTGGAAGAATGACTCAAGTGGGGTACCACAAGGCTCTGTTTTGGGCCCTGTATTGTTCAACATCTTTATCAATGATTTAGATGAAGGAATTGAGGGTAAACTGATCAAATTTGCTGATGACACAAAGTTAGGAGGGGTAGCTAATACTAGAGAAGAGAGAGAGAGGATCCAAAAAGATATAAATAAACTGGAGCAGTGGGCAGCAACTAACATAATGGATTTTAACAGGGAAAAAATGCAAAGTACTACATCTGGGCAAAAAAAATGAAAAAAGCATATACAAAATGGGAGGAATAGGGCTAAGTAACAGCACATGTGAAAAAGACTTGGGTATATTAATTGATCACAGACTGAACATGAGTCAACAGTGTGATGCAGCAGCAAAAAAGGCAAATGCAATTCTAGGATGTATCAACAGAAGCATACAGTCTAGATCACGTGAGGTCATTATTGCCCTCTACTCCTCTTTGGTCAGACCTCATCTCGAATACTGTGTCCAGTTTTGGGCACCACATTTTAAAAAAGACAGCAACAAACTGGAGCAAGTTCAGAGAAGAGCACAGATTGATGACCGGTCTGCAAATCATGTCCTATGAGGAACGGTTGCAGGATTTGGGAATGTTTAGCTTGCATAAAAGAGACTGAGAGGAGACTTAATAGCTGTCTACAAATATCTCAAGGGCTGTCACATTGTAGAAGGATAATCTTTATTCTCATTTGCACAAGGAAAGACTAGAAGCAATGGGATGAAACTGAATGGGAGGAGACACAGATTAAATATTAGAAATTTTTTTTTGACAGTTAGGGTGATCAATGAGTGGAGCAGGCTGCCACGAGAGGTGGTGAGTTCTCCTTCAATGGAAGTCTTCAAACAGAGGCTGGACAGACATCTGTCTGGGATGATTTAGAGAATCCTGCTTTGAGCAGGGGGTTGGACCAGATGGCCCAGGAGGTCCCTTCCAACTTACCATTCTATGATTCTATGATTCTATGAAATGCTTGTAGCCAATGCACTCCATTACAAGTCTCAGACACCCACACCCCTACATTGGGCCTACTTCTTATCTGTGTTTCATGCAATGTTTCTTCCTTATCTCAGACTTCATGACCTGGGTGAACGTGTTCTGTAGCATTATAGGCCGCTGATTTTTGGCCAAGGGGGCCTGTGATGGAAATAGTTTATTTATTCTAAAAGGTACCCCCATTACTGAAATGCTTGTCAGCGTATGCACTCCATTACATGTTTCAGAGACCCACACCCCTACATTTGGACCTACATCTTAACTAGTTATCTGCAGTGTTTTCTTCTTATCTCAGACTTCATGACCTGGGTGAATGTGTTCTTTAGCTTTATAGGCCGTTGATTTTTGGCCAAAGGATGCTGTGATGGCAATACTTTATTTATTTAAAAAGGTACCCCCATTACTGAAATGCTTGTCAGCCTATGCACTCCATTGCATGTCTCAGAGACACACACCCCTACATTGGGCCTACTTCTTAACTCGGTTCCCTGCAATGTTTCTTCCTTACCTGCCACTAGATGACCAGGGTGAACGTGTTCTGTATGATTATAGGCAGTAGAATTAAGGCCAAGGGGGGCTGTGATGGCCATAGTTTATTTATTCAAAAAGGTACCCCCCATACTGAAATGCTTGTCAGCCTATGTACTCCATTACAAGTCTCATAGACCCACACCCCTACATTTGGGCCTACTTTTTAACTCTGTTTCCTCAATGTTTCTTCCTTACCTGCACTAGATGACCAGGGTGAACGTGTTCTGTACATTATAGGCTTTGATTTGTGGCCAAGGGGGGGCTGTGATGACAAAACTTTATTTATTTAAAAGGTAACCCCAATATTGAAATGCTTGTCAGCCTATGCAAGTCTCAGAGACACAGACCGCTACATTGGGCCTACCTCTTAATACGGTTTCCTGCAATGTCTCTTCCTTAACTGCCACTAGATGACCGGGTGAACGTGTTCTGTATGATTATAGGCAGTAGAATTTAGGCCAAGGGGGGCTGTGATGGCCTAAGTTTATTTATTCAAAAAGATACCCCCCATTACTGAAATGCTGGTCAGCCTATGCACTCCATTACAAGTCTCAGAGACCCACACCCCTACAATGGGCCTACGTCTTAACTCTGTTTCCTGCAATGTTTCTTCCTTATCTTAGACTACATGACCTGGGTGAATGTGTTCTGTAGCATTATAGGCAGTTGATTTTGGCCAAGGGGGGCTGTGATGGTCATAGTTTATTTTTTCAAAAAGGTACCCCCATTACTGAAATGCTTGTCAGCTATGCACTCCATTACAAGTATCATAGACGCAGACCCCTACATTTGGGTCTACTTCTTAACTACGTTTCCTCCAATGTTTCTTCCTTACCTGCCACTAGATGACCAGGGTGAACGTGTTCTCTACAATTATAGGCTGTTGATTTGTGGCCAAATGGGGCTGTGATGACAATACTTTATTTATTAAAAAGGTACCCCCCATTACTGAAATGATTGTCAGCCTATGCACTCCATTACAAGTCTCATATACCAACACGCCTACATTGGGGCTAATTCTTAACTCTGTTTCCTGCAATGTCTCCTCCCTACCTGCCAATAGATGACCAGGGTGAACTTGTTCTCTACCATTATAGGCGTTAGGGGGGCTGTGATGGCCATAGTCTATTTAGTCAAAAGGTATCCCCCATTACTGAAATGCTTGTCAGCCTATGCACTCCATTACAAGTCTCAGAGACCCACACCCCTACATTGGGCCTACTTCTTAACTTGTTTCCTGCAGTGTTTCTTCTTTACATGCTACTTGATGACCAGGGTGAACGTGTTCTGTACCATTATAGGTCGATGATTGGTGACCAAGGAGAGCTGTGATGGAAATACTTTATTTATTTAAAAAGGTACCCCCCAAGGTGAAATGCTTGTCAGCCTATGCACTCCATTACAAGTCTCAGAGACCACACCCTACATTGGGCCTACTTCTTAACTCGCTTTCCTACAATGTCTATTCCTTACCTGCCACTTGATGACCAGGGTGAACGTGTTCTCTTCCATTATAGGCCGCTGATTTGGCCAAGGGGGGGGCTGTGATGGCCATAGTTTATTTATTCAAAAAGGTACCCACAATTACTGAAATGCTTGTCAGCCTATGCACTCCATTACAAGTCTCAGAGACCCACACAGCTACATTAGGCCTACTTCTTAACTCTGTTTTCTGCAATGTCTCTTCCTTACCTGCCAATAGATGACCAGGGTGAATGTGTTCTGTACCATTATAGGGCGAAGGATTTAGGCCAAGGGGGGCTTTAATGGCCATAGTTTATTTATTCAAAAAGGTACCCACCATTACTGAATTGCTTGTCAGCCTATGCACTCCATTACAAGTCTTAGAGACCCACATCCCTACATTGGGCTTACTTCTTAACTCTGTTTCCTGCAATGTTTCTTCCTTATCTCAGACAACATGACCTGGGTGAACGTGTTCTGTAGCATTATAGGCCACTGATTTTTGGCCAAGGGGGGCTATGATGGCCATAGTGTTATGTTTTGGTATCTGAGGAGGCAGGAGCAAAAACCGCATAGGCAGCCTAACATCAGAGAGGTTGGAAACTAACAGGTTGCAGACCCCTAAACTAACTGCACAACTAGAAGCAGCCGTGGAGCGTACCTATGGTGGTCCTAGACGCCTCGGCACAGCCGGAGAGATAGCTATCCCTGAAGATGGAAAGAGGAAAGCTAACTGCCCTGGATTAGACCCCAAAAGAGTAGGAAGCCACCAAACATATAATGGCGGTTAGACAAGATGAAAATACGAACACAGACAGAAAATAGATTGAGCAAACGCTGGGGCCCAAAACTGTCTAGATAGGACAGCACAGGAGAGAATACTGTCTGCAACCCAGAAAAACCCTAGGAAAAACTCCAACACTTCTGAATCCAAAAACACTGAGACCACACGGTCTTGACCACCTATATCAGATCTCTGGTGTGGACACGTAGCTAACCAGCAGTAAAATATCACAAGAACTGAGCAAATGAACAAATACAAAAAGCGAACGGAGACCAGCCAAAGCCCCCAAAGGGGACTCGGCTGAACACAAAAAGCAATGCAGCAAAAAGCAAGGAATTCAAACCACAGTAAAAAAAAACTGAAAGAGACTTATCTGAAAGCAAGCAGGAGATAGCAGGAAAGCAGGCTGAATTCCAACCTAGACAAGGAAGCACAATTGATCACCGGCGAGGATCATGGGAGGTCAGCTCAATTATATCAGGCCAGTCAGTACCACCTGACAACCACTCGTTATCTGCAGGTGTCGGACTCTTGGTATTCAACATAGGTTCAATACCCTCAGCAACCACCAGAGGGAGCTTCAGCTCCGAAGTCGTCTCCAAAACATTCTCAACACATATTTTATTTATTCAAAAAAGGTACGCCCTATTACTGAAATGCTTGTCAGACTATGCACTACATTACAAGTCTCATAGACACACACCGCTACATTTGGGTCTACTTCTTAACTCCGTTTTCTCCAATGTTTCTTCCTTACCTGCCTCAAGATGACTAGGGTGAAGTGTTCTGTACCATTATAGGGCCTGTTGATTTGTGACCAAGGGGGGCTGTGATGGAAATACTTTATTTATTTAAAAAGGTAACCCCATTGGTGATATGCTTGTCAGCCTATGCACTCATTTACAAGTCTCAGAGACCCACAGCCCTACACTGGGCATACTTCTTAACTCTGTTTCCAGCAATGTCTCTTCCTTCCTGTCACTAGATGACCAGGAAGAACGTGTTCTGTATGATTATAGGCCATAGAATTTAGGCCAAGGGGGCTGTGATGGCCATAGTTTATTTTTTCAAAAAGGTACCCTCATTACTGAAATGCTTGTCAAGCCTATGCACTCCGTTACAAGTCTCAGAGACCCACACCCCTACATTTGGCCTACTTCCTAACTCTGTTTCCTGCAATGTCTGTTCCTTACCTGCCACTAGATGACCAGGGTGAACGTGTTCTGTAACCATTGTAGCCTGTTCAGAGGGTAAATAGCTCTGGGATCGCCGTCTCAGGTAGACGGAGTGGCATAAAAGACTTCAAGCAGCGACAGCATTGTTGGTGTAAACTGGCAGCAACCAGGTTTATTGAAAGTCCACAGCAACAAACATAAACCAAACCATAAAACAAAGTCCTAAGCCTGGTAGGCTGCTAGCTAGACACAGTTAGTTCCCTCACTATCGTGTTCTAGGCTCTAACAGCCTGGCCCAAAACAACATAGATTTGTAATTACCAGAGCTTGGCTTCCAGGAGACTCCAGCAGCGTCTGAAGCCAGATTCAGACTGAGAGGCCAGTCTGTGTAACTCTACTACCTACTTCTGGCTGCTTAATTAGACAGCTGAGTGCACTCAGGGTTGAGCTGCAAGCCTGTACTGGACGGAGTGGAGTGAACGTACTGCCATCCTACCTTCACTCCTACATTCCTCATGCCACCCAGCTAAGAAACCTGGCGAGATGTTACACCCCGTCCAGTACGCACCCTTCACTGTCTCACATATCCCCCCCCTTCTCCAGACCGGAGGGCTGGTCAACAACTCCAAAGAGACAGTGAACTCTGGACAAGGCATCGGCATTACCCTGTAACTTCCCAGGCCTATGCTCTACCGAGAAATTGAATTCTTGAAGCGAAAGGAACCACCTTGTCACCCTGGCATTCCTTTCCTTGTTCTGCTTCATCCATGCCAGAGGAGCATGGTCTGACTGTAATTTAAATTTCCTGCCCAAGAGGTAATAACGTAGCGAGTCCAGCGCCCATTTGATTGCGAGGCACTCTCGCTCCAGAATGGCATAATTTTTGTTCAGCTGGTGTCAGTTTTCGACTTAGATACATGACCGGGTGCTCCTCACCCTTCACGACCTGCGACAGAACCGCCCCTAACCCCACATTAGAGGCATCAGTTTGAACAAGAAACTCCTCCCTGAAATTAGGGGTGACCAGAACTGGGCTTTGACATAAAGCCATTTTCAAAGACTGAAAGGCTTTTTCTGCCTCCGGAGTCCAAACTACCATTTTTGACTTCCCACCCTTTGTCAGGTTGGTCAACGGGGCAGCAATGGAGGCAAAATTTTGTACAAATCTGTGATAGCACCCAGTGATGCCCATAAACGCTTTGACCTGTCGTTTTGTGAGGGTGTAGGCCGTTCTGAATCGCCTCTACCTTATTTATTTGTGGCTTAATTAATCCCCTGCCAATGACGTAGCCCAGGTACTTGGCCTCTTCTAGGCCAATGGCACATTTCTCTGGGTTTATGTTCAGCCAGTTCCGTGTTGTGAATGGACTTGAGATGAGTTCTGAGCAGAGACTCCCTCTGGTGGTTACAAGCGGTACTGGACTGTCCAGTGAAGATTGTGAGGATTGGGAATCAGGTGTTACTGACTGGTCTTATATAAGGGAGTCGCCTTCCCATCAGGGTTCCGGTGATCAATTGTTCTGGTCTCAATCCTTGATTCCTGTTTCCTTTGTAGCCTGCTGTGTCGTGTCTGCATCTCCTGCTATCAGATAAGACATTTTCTTCTTTTTGTTTTTGTGCTTGATTTTTGCATTTTGTCCTGCACTTCTGTGGGGGCTTTCTGGGTCCCTCCGGGGGCTTTTGCCTTCTCAGTTTAGTTCAGCCACTGATGTTTTGTACATTTGCTTTTTCCAGTTTTTTCAGTGGCTGCTGTTTTGATTTTGTTA